>CM034005.1:15213275-15326164 GCA_019603395.1 Cyrtorhinus lividipennis | reverse complement strand
CCCGAGGGCGACCACTAGTCTAGAAAGTTCCCGAAAAGTTTTTCTCGGTACTCGATGAGACTGCAAACCCAGCTACAACGTGCCAAGTTATGTACCATATCACCTCTTGGCTTGGGGTCACGATAATTTAATGGTAGTAACTCGTCCCACAGTGAATCAACCAAGTGAAAACAACTTTGTTCTTTCGTGGCTACATTGGTGTAGACGTAGCTAAAATGAAAGGGAACCTCGTGAAGTGGTCTAGCGTTGACCTTTTGTGTCCGTCAACATTGTTTTCCAGCCATTTTCTTCTTAGCCATCTCAACCCCTTCCTGGTCCTAACACAATAGGACAGTGCACAGGGCGTCAAAAAGCCAACGAGCAATTACATTAATTGGTTCTAAACAATAGAAGTTCTTCTGATGGAAGTTTGGTCGGTGTAGAGCCAACAGCCAACTTCAACACAGGCAACCAGGGCGAAAGGTTGAAGCGTTTATCGATTCAACGACCAAAACCTTCAAGTATTTATAATTAAAAAACAACCACTTCGTTCATAATTTAATCACTCTTGTACAACACACCCTTGCCATCTGGGCGGTGAGAAATACGGCATGGCCAATGCGTCAATGGTCATACGTAGTAGCATCGTTTAACAGACGGATGTTGCCAACTTGGACTCGATGCGGCAACAATTAATTTTATTCAAATATTTATTTCTGCCGCTTAATAACATTGACACAATGAGCCACAATCAGCGATTGTTATAACGGATGAAAAATGAGAATTGAGTGGCACTTTAGTGAATACTCCAACCCAAAAGAAGGAGCCCACCAATAACCAAGTCTTTCCTCTGTATAGTGCAAGAGAGTCTTTGCCAGCAGCTCCTTACTCCTGCCATTCACTATGCCCTCCTCTGAAAACATCCCAGTACTTTCACGGGGACTTTATTGTCAAACTTTTCCACTCCCATCTATCGACCCCCTCCACTATTCCTCAACCCAACTTGGGGGAAAAAAAGTCATTGAAATTTCACGTTGTCGATAAAAAAAATGCCCAGTTAGTTAAACCGATGGTACCTTCGCTAACTTGCCGACCAACTATGTAGAGTTACTGCAAATAACGTTGGAAATATTTTTCTGAATGGAATATTACTTTAAAAATGATTTGTCCTCTTATTGAAACGTTTTTCTGTCCAGACTTCAATCGCTTATTAATACAGAACCTGTTGGAAACAGGTATTTGTAACAAAACATTGAAAGTCTCAAAGGAATGACAGGTGGTGAGTTTAGATGTTTAAATGAAAGAGAGAAACGGGATTTTATCGAACAGGTTATTGTGCGCATTTGCTCCCAATAAATTCTGACAACTTTGCTCATTCTCTCCTCGAGTTTTCGCTCTCATTCCCTTGTTTTGAAAGGTTATCAACAGCAGACGTGCGAAGAAATCATTCTAACCTACTGTGAGACCTACTATTTATACCTACCTGCTTTCAAAGCAAGCGCTATCCTCCTTCATGAAAAGCATCATACCAAATAGAATACCTAATCCAAATGTTTTCATGTGTTTCAGGGTGTACAAAAAATCGTCGCCGAACAATAAACTCACACTCTACCTCATACGCTCAGTACGCGATCTAGTAATGACCAATAAGAGCAACGATGGATACAAGGAGTAATATTAGCGGAGCCTGCATACATCAAAGATCGCAAGGTTAGTCCAAACCCATAGTTCCCTCTGTGGCTACCAAACCATTCAACATGATAATTCTGAAAATTTAAAAAAACTTCTTCTAGCACGTTTAAATGTTTGGGGAAGAAAGATGAAATAAACGGCAGGGGTTCAAGCCGGTAGTCCAGTAGGTCTCGAAATGTTTTAAGTGACTTGGAATATTGCTTAGTCGTGACGTGAGGCGGTTGGCAACTCGAACTTTGAAACGCATGACTTTGAGATAATCTGGAGAATTTAATCCATCGTCGACGGGCTCTAATGGCCAATGGAGAAATGAGAAAAATTGAGAGGTCAGAAGTATTACTTTCCTAGGAACCGTGTTGGTATTATGGCATTCTTCCTGTGTCATCGATTGAGTCTCTTTCGAAAATAGAACTGGAAGGGTCGGAGCATGAAATAGAAATGAGGCTCACGAGAAGGTGCCACGTCAAGGAGGTAAAATACGGTTCGTTCTTACCGGTATTTATTGGTACGGACTGATTGGCTGACGAATCGAACACAAAAGGAGAGGGTCTAGTTGGTTTTGGCGGTGAACTGGGGCAAATATCTGTACTGGAAAGGGGGCTGTCAACCCTCATCGACGAAGAACAATCGACGGGTATCAATCCACCTCCGCGGTAATTGATCCCCGTTCCGCCTGGTACTGCCAGTTAGGTGTGAGAGAGCATCAAAAGCCGATCGTTCGACTCGTGTCAAATGCCCGGACCGTGGTAGCGGCTGGAGATAAAACGGCAGCGATTGGGTACGTTTTCCCGTCGTTCCCACTGCTCGCCCAACGGTCTTCAATCGCTTGGTTCAAGTTACGAGGTCGGGAACGACTGTAAATTTCGAGTTGCGGTCAACTACTAGAGCCGCTTCTAACGATCTCTCAAACGTCATGATGAAGAGTAACTTCGGGATGGAAATGCGAATTTGGCCATTTGGACAAACGATAACGCCAAACAGATTGTGTCAGGTTGGTATAACCAAATGTCGGTACCAATTCACTTTGAAGGTAGAGTCGGGAAGAAATTACGAGTTGAAGAGGGCTACCCCCACCAGGCTGATCGTTAGTATCGGATTTCAAAAGGACTGGATAAAAAAAACGATTGGCCGACTAGGAGGCAAACTAGAGCACAAAACTAAGAGGGAATAGTAATTTTTTAGGAAAAAATCTGCTCCCGACTCTGGAACTAATGAATGGACTTCATTCGGTCATATGAATACAACTGAGAGGAGGAGTTTGCTTACCAGGTAAAATATTTTTCCACCATTCCGTTCCACATCTCAATGTATAAACATTGAGGACAATTTCTTGGTCCAAAAAAGAAAAATCACGGGTAATATTTGAGCGAGCAAACTGGTTTTTTACGATTTGTCTCAGTAACGAAATTCTGGAAAATATATAAATTATCAGTTTTCGAAAAGAACAAGATCGCAACTTTGAGTCTCCTATAAGGACTAGTTTCCATCGAAAATTCACCAAAGGGAGTGGAAAACAGGAAGCTAATCTCATTCGCTAACGCCCTTCAGCCAGCTAGAACATATCCACGTGTTCTCACGGCGCAATCAAGCCACAAGGGGATGTGGCTTTTTTTCTCTCCTTTTATTAGGTTCTTCTCTGCGACTCGCAATTCCAAAACATATTAACTTTGTTTAATATAAAGTAGGTGGCTTGGAAATACGTATTAGAGGTTTTCAAGTAATGCAAGCAAAATGGGAATCACAAAACACGCGAGTTTTTCAATTAAACACAATTTTTAACATCATTCCTTCACCAAATACGGTTGAAGAATAATGAAAATAGGAAATGCTGGGGTATAGAAAAATTACGCTTTAGGAACAAGCTCCACAAGCGGTGATGTGGGCCGGTTAAATTACAACTCCAAGTAACCAATGAACTGCTTTTAGGAAACGTCAACATCATAATGAACAAAACGGGAATCATCGGAACTCCACTGTGAAGACTCGAAGAGTAAATCGAATGAACTACACCCTGCAAGTACAAGGCGAACGAGGAGCGTACCCTCTGCCAGAAGGCTTACACGAATTGCTAACCGACATATCTCGCGAGGTTCTTAGAGCTCAGCCTGAACAGATTATACCGTTTATAGCAGAATACCTTGCGGCACTGCAGATTACAAGAGAAGCGGCCAAAGACGCAATCAAAATAGTCGACGATGCCTTGGACAATGAGCTCATGAAATATTGCGTCACGTTGAAAACGTCTCCTGAAAAAGTGCTCTGGGCTGTGCGAGTCATTCAACGAGCGCTTCGGCGATACTTTGCCAGAAAAAACATCAAGATGCTAAAGAAAGGCATCTCAGGGCTGAAGAAGTACATAAAAAAAGACAAAAACATGTTCACTATTCGCGACGAACACCCAGATCAAATGATGGCGTTTCTGAAGAGGCACCGCGTCACCTACCTGCAAGCTCATTATGCCGCGATCGTAGTGCAGCGAGCCTGGCGAGGATACCGAGCGAGGAAAATTTTACGAATGAAAAAGTTACCTGTGATTGGCTCAGGCAAGGAAGAATCCAAACCAGACCTTGAAAAATACGCCCCAAGCTGGGCGAACTCGTGGTTGACCCTTTTTGAGAAAGCCGAACCTCCAGTGACTCCATTCAGCAAGGGAAAACTGTTTCCAACTAAGTCACCCAGCGGAGTTTATCTTCCAAGGAGAGAAATCGCAGTAAATCGACACGTGTTGCAGCCATCATTCTCTGCAGATAAAGAAGAAGATGACATATGCCCAGAAGATTATTCAGCAACCACAACGCCGGCTATGTCCTCGACGCCAACCGTAGCTCTACCTAAATATCACGAGGAGTACTCGTGCGAGGAGAACGAAATGGACGAGTTTTTAGATGAAGCTCAAAGCTTCCTTTTCGAAGAAGATGCCATCTCAGTCTCAAACGCCTCCAGCATACGCTCTCTCTCTAGCAAAAGTTTATCAAAAAGAAGCGTGCCTCCATCTGCTAAGCTCGATTTGAGCACTCTTTCACAAAAGAGCCTCTCACCTAGCGGACGAGTGACCGCAGGGTCTCTGAGAAGTTTTAAGCCAATGTCCGAAATTAATACAAGTGCAAGTGTGAAGAAAAAAGGCATGTCCAACGCTCAACCATCACAGCAAGACTTATCAGTCAATCTAACAGCCAAATACATTGAAGTTGATGAAGATTGAGGTTGAAGACGGATCTTTCGTATGATGGCGTAAATCTAACAGATGATTTTCCGATCGAAAGAAGATATGAATTACGTGGATTCAGATTGCAAAACATGTCGAGCACATTGGAAATGTCAAAAACTAATCAACATTACTGTAAATTCGTGATAAATCGGAGAAATTTCTCAATTTGCGAGATTTTTGGATTTATGAGAGGGACCATTTACGAGGGAATTGGTAAAAATGTATATTTTGACAAAGAAGTACTTTGATTATATTATATTTAAATTGTTTTATTAGGTATTGGATACCTCAGAGATACGTTTTTCACCCGAATGAGGTAAACCTTGAATAATGAACCATCGTAGAATAATTTGCAGCCCATTTAAATTAATAAAAGTCTTCTCTTCTTAAAACCAGCAACACAAACAAAACATCGGATCTCATACAATTTTGCAAATGTTCTGGATTATGAAGGGCAAGACGGGAGAAGGGCCCCCTCAATCTCTTCCTCCGCTTTCTTCTGAGCACAGTACTTCGGGATCATTTAATATGAACCTCTTAGTCGAAAACGATTGTTTCGTCCTTTTTTTCCTTTCCTGGCGAGTAAACTGAACTGATGAAGAAAGTTGATGAGTCGGTGATGTTTACTTAGAGAACAAGAACGGTTGGAATGAAAGGATTTTCTCAGAAAACAAAGGTTTCCTAACGCTGCGACGAGCAGAAAATTAATCCAAACGGAAATTGCTGATAGTAATCATTTTGTGAATCCTCCGGTGATTTCTTAGCCAACAATTCTGTTATTTTGTTTGGATTCATTCTCAGAAGGGAAAACTAATTTACAATTCCCTTTACGAAGTAACGGAAACGTTACGTAGTAATCGAGGCGGGCTTATGTTTCTGGTATTCTTAACCAAACTATTAACTGTTCAGGTTGTATTAGCCATAGCTGTTGCTTTCATATTTATGATAATGAGCTGCATCACAAGCCAACTAAGGGCAAGGAACGCCCACGTGGACATGGTGAAGATTGCGAAGTCAAAATACGTCCATTGGTAACTCTCACTGGGGGGTTGTTCACATGCTGATGACTGTTTTTCATGTACGTTCTTCTGAAAACTCGTTTTATGATCCTTCACTCGCGCCAGCCAGTCGGACAGATCGCGACGCCCAATTTGCACGAGTTTATGGCGGAAGACACTGTCAACCACGTCGGGCCCTTCAGGCAACAGTTCTTCTTTGAAACGTTTCAGATGAGAAAGGCAAAGGCTAACGGCAACCTCAGTAGATTGATTATTTAGCAGAGGAATCCCGATGATGTGCTGGCATTCGTCTAAACTGAGTTCTTGTGCCAAGAATTCCAACTCTTGGTCACCCAAGCCAAGGTGGTCTAGATTCTCTTCCTCCGATTGTGCTAAATTGTCGGTTAACAGAATCAGCGCCACGATGGCCGTGATAGCTCGGCTTGCCATTTTTTAGTCGATACGTACCTTTTTCTTCATTTTATTTTTTCCTAAATTTATTTTAATCTGTGTTTACTGTCAACAGTATTTCTTTATCCCTTGATAACACCTAACACATGAGACAGTTATAATAAACTAATAGTTACTGGCCAGATAGGTTCACATGAATTGATGGTAATGAGTAGAAAACAATATCTGGTGGTCAGGTATCAAATAAATTCACAGCTTTCCGAAAAGTGGTGAACAATTTTTGTGCAATGAAAAATGGCGAAAATAAATTTCTTTAGCAACGTTCGGTTGTACGTGAAAATCATTATACTCGTACAACACGCTTAACACTCAATAATGGCTGATTCTTCGAACCAAGTTGTTGGAGCACGACCTTGATGACTTAAACACAATCTCAAATTATTTGATAATGGTCCGACGAACTTTTTTGCTTGAAGGCAACCCGATTCCAGCTGAGTGAGCTTGTATTTCTCAAACGTTTTCTGTGCGACGTTCCCAATGCCCTCAGTACAAGCCAAAAACAACGTGAAATGATACGGAAGTTCATCCTATGCCTTGTAATTGAATAACTGAGTCTCGGCTCGCGTTCTCTCAATAATGAAACCAGTTAGCCCTTTGCCTGGCTCATCGATCCGATTTCCTTTCCTTTCGAGCGGTCGACTCAGCTACGGTAATAAAACCTATTCAACCCCCTCGCCTCCATTTCATCTCAGCAAAAATGAATAGGAAGTCTTTTGAATGAGACAGTATTTTGGTGCTCTTTATTTATCAGAATATTCTTGAAGAGTTTCTGAGTTAAAGAAGAAAGGATTTCCCGTCTGCGGTTGGCTGTAAATATTCTCAACACTTTATTCTGAGAGGAGTTTAGGCTGGAGGTTGAGTACAAAACTCACTAACGAGCCCCTTAAAACTGGAAACAATAAATTCAATTTGGTTTATTGTGAGCTCATCTTCTTGTATCATGCATTGAAAACAAAATTTTGTTAACAGGGAACGATCAAGAAAAACGCTGCAAATTCTTACACACGGGTTGGTTATTCCTCGGACCAGGCGCATGGAGACTCATTTCTTCAACATGGGGAAATGGGGAAAACAAAAGGTGCGGCGGGTCCCAGACCCATTCCAGTCGATTCGGGATCCACAATTTAGTGGAAAATGATACCCCACACGCCTAGGTACCAGAAATCACATATTCAAAATGGGTAATATATACCCAATTTGACCCTTAACTTCTTCCAGTGGGTGGTGCCAATCGTTCCGGGACCCATGTCATTGGATTCAGCGTCCAAAATTTAGTGGAAAATGTCGCTTAGATCGCCCAAAAACTCGAAAATCAATTTTTCAGAAAACACATTTTGACCCCTACCCCGCTCAAATTTGGTCCGATCGGGCTGAAAAGGACCGTCCTAGGCCGGGAACAAACCCCTGACCCAAATTTCAGATTTTTAGAAAATTTTCTACTACCAAAACGGCGCGGACGGCGGACGGCGTATGGACATTGACCTTTTTTGATCTTGAAACGTCCGGAAAGAAATTTTGAGCCGAATCGGAGAGGTTGATTTTTTGCATGAAAACAGGTTGATTATTCAAAGAATAACCAACCAAAATGTAGACTCTCTAACTTGAAACTAATAGGTGGCCGAACAGGCATAACGGGCATCTTATTTTCACGAATCAGTTTTTCCTTGTACGGCGTAAAGCGAGTGAGTGATAACGCCCTGATTCATGACTCTGGGGTTCAAGGGTGGCCACCTACAAACACAAAAGCAGGTCAAATTGATTGGCTACCCACGATCGGTCATTGGATTTTGAGATGAGCAGACCTCAAATAACATTATGCATACAGCCTCGAGAGAGTTGAGATAGCTTCGAATCCCGCTCCCTCAGAGATCCTATTTGAAACACAATGTCTCGGCCTACCTCATCTAGGATTCTATACCCAGGTCGCATTCCCGTAGTGTTTGATTGAATTGGAGAGAAATTGCACTCAGTATTTGATTTTCCTCAATGTTCTGTCAGAAAGTAACTAAGAATACTTATTCCGCACTGGACCGAAACTCTAGCTGCTCATCAATTCTGATTTTCATAGAGAAGCTCAAGTTAAGAAAAATAAAAGTCTCTTCAAAGTATTCCGAAGGAAATAAGTTATCCAATTAGTTGTTATATATCTATGATGTAAAATTTAACAAGTCTTCCTTAGGGTACAATTTACATTTTGTAAATTTTTAACCACGGTTAGCTTCATAAAATGAAATAGTCTTCAATGCAAAGATACTCATGGTTTACTGACTGAATCTACTCGAAAACTTCATTATCTACGCTCTCAAAGTGGGAGAAACTGTTTTCCTTTCAGGATAGGGAGCTGACGGAAGCAGAGTCGAGGGCGAGATCATTTAGAGTAGGTAGCTACCATGTTTGTAAGGTGTCGTCGAGCAGGAGGCGAGACTCTCGAGCTGCTACATGAATAAAATATCTCTCACCGTTTCCGACTTTTTCGGAGCTTTTCCCTAACACTATCCGCTTTACGAAACATCAAGGGCCTAATCACATAGGACGTCTCCGGGATGGGTTCTGATAAGTAAACGAAGAACACAGCAAGTGTACTGAAGATGGTACTAACGTACGAATTATGTTTGCATTGCAGATTTTCGGGCAGGTAACGCTGACGTTTAGATACGGAAGGGAAGATGAAGAAGTGATGGGACTCAAATTCTGCAACGAAGCGATCATGTGCGGCCAACAGCTGTGGCCACCACACGAGAGGTTGCCACAACTTCCTAACACACCTCTCCAGGTAATAAAACTATCTTATATCTTTTCCCACTTCACCAAAACAACAAAATCCCAAAATAGGAATCCTAACACTGGAAAAACAATCTGCTAACTGCAAGGTCACCAAAACCTTGAAAAACCATCTTCCAATAATCTATTATGACACATTCTTTCATTCAACGAGCGGGAATTGGTCCGAACCAACGCCCGATTCAGGGTGCAGAATTTAGTGAGAAATTATACCCAATGTCCAGCAAACGTCTCCAGTCTCAAAATACTCTTTTTTTTTCATTTCGGGTAATTGAAATCCAAATGAGTTAGGGACAACTAGGACAAAAATGCAGTCTAGAAGCAAATTTCAGATTTATCGTAGCACTTTAAATGCCTTTTTGGCCCAGAAATCGGACATGATGGATTTGGAATCTACACATTTTGAAAAGTAAAATGTTTAAATAATTTTTTCTTGTTTTGCCTTTGAACAATAATAATAACCAAAATCCGCTGAAAAGCTTGTCCAAGGGCTAAAACCTCTTAGATGTAGATAAACTACGTCAACATGGTGAAAAAGCAAACCCATCGGAGCGGATTTCAGACGATCACGATCTTTGACTAGAAAACCTTCGTAAAAACAAAATGTTTCATGTTGATCCTCTCAACAGGGGTTTTCTTGGATAGTGCAACTCCCAAGTCTGGATCAAGTCGCACAGTACAGACGGGATTCGAGCTCAGAAGGCACTTTCTTCTTCGAGTTGGCTCGAACTGTCGACCGGACCGCGACGTAAAGAAAAGTCCGAGCTTAATCTTTAGGAGCTAACGCGGTTTAAGCACGCGACTCAGGAAGGGGTAAAGGACTTTACGAGATTCCCGACTCAACAACCGAGCTGATCTGAGCTCGATCCGTTTAACTCTACTTGGTCCTTGAGATGCCTTTTTACGAGCGAAACAAATGAGAAATCGATGTTTATAAAGAGAAGGGCCGTGGCCTTCTAGGTTTCAGGTGGAATATACCTTCGAAACCACGAGCATAAACTCCCACTTAATCGTGTCGCTAATCTCAATTGCCGTCGGACGTTACTACGGTCGTGAAAGTGCTCGTGAGATGACGTTGGTGCACGGGTTGTTTCCATCGAACAGGCGACGTTTACAGGCAACTGGAATAGTTGAATATTGCGAAGGAGATTAATCTAAATCATCTTTACGGGAACGCAAAAGCAATTCATAGCTTGCAGGAATTCAACATACACCACATTTGACATTGAAACAGTCAAAGTTAACTGTTCAATAATGTCTAATTAATCGATAATATTCGATGTGGGTGATATTCTAGATTCACATTAATCAGTGGGACGGTTTGCTTCTCTGCCTTTCCAAAACGTGCATCGACGTTTCCGTTGAAGATTACTTGAAGGCCTTTCTTGTATTCAGATTGTTTATGCGAAGAACAATACATTTCATTATCCTGTTTCATCTTAGTTCTATTGGAGTTGTTGGTTCTTGAACATTTACACTGCCTAAAGTCAACACACCAGCAGCGTCTTCTTAAACAGTATCTGTATTTCATAGATTTGCTATTCCTGAATGAAGCGATTCTCGGAACTTGGATTTAAAGAACGAGAACGTGTTTCACGTGATCCTCCCCTTTCTCTCCATACGTTACAATGTAAAGCGAGTAACAAAACAGTGACAGAACGCTAAACATACTGGAGATGATGTATTCTGCGTTCCCAGGTGTGTTAATTATGAAGAAGACGGGTTGTCTTGTTTGACGGTTTGCTGGAGACTTGTGACAGGCGGAATTTGAGCACGCAAATTCGTGTTTCCCATTTACAAAGAACCATAACATTATTCTCAAGCAATTTAATCAATAAAATGACAGAAACTTCCATCAATGACCGTGAGAGGTTGAAAGGGAACCTGAATGGCAGGGAAAACCGTAATCAAATGACGTACCACAAGCCTGCAACAATACTCAAAGCAGAAAAGGAGATCCACGAGGCAAACGTCAAACGTTGGCATTGTCTAGACTTCTCAGTAATCTCGTAGCTGAGTTCTGTACGGTGCGATGCGGTTTTCGAAACTAACATAATACAGCTCTTGGCAAAGGTATTTGCCATCATCATAATAATTTTGACATAATGAAGAGTGACGTGATGGAATTGGATTTGCTAGGAAGTCAATAACACAAAAAGAGACAGAAACTACGTTCACACGAGCGCTCTTCTAGAGCGCACGCTGCTCTGGTCATTTGAGTAGTACAAACTGTCATAATTGTTTTTACGTGGCATAATATTGTGCCTACATAATATGTAGATATATTATATCGTAATGAACATCGATGAGCAGGAAAAAATTGAGCAAATATTCAATTACTACATTACTTTTACTTTTACTTTACTTTGATGGATAAAACAAAATAACGAATATCATGGTTAGTATGAATATTGTTGATTGAGCTTTATTGAGTCCATGCAATAACGCAAGTTATTTGATCAACTCGACATCGAAAAAGGCGAAATGGGAATTTTTAGCGGTTGCAGGTAAAGTAGTGATGTAAAACTCGATAAATAGAGACACCACTCGAATTACACCTCAGATTCTGCTCTTCCGCGGCTACGGCGTTATAAATGCACGACGGTTCGTTCTAGCGTTTAAGAGTTTCCCGAAGGGGATATTAACTTGAAACACGTTCTGCATGATCAAAAACAATATCTAGGGCGGGAGCCGTCTTTGAAATAACGCTCTCAACCTAATAAATTATTCCGAGATCCCAGTTGAAAACATGTTTGCTTCGTTCTTCCCACGGGTAATCTTGTTGCTCTAAACTCAACTTAGGGATGGAATATGAACGATGAAGCGAGGCTTTTGCGCTCAACCTGACTACAATTTTTTCTTCACGCTCTTCAGACCACTTCGTAGTACAGTTTTTGAGGGGGGAAAAATTCGAAACTCTATTTCCGAGTAAATGAGAAAACGTACGGGGAAAAGGCGGGGAAATGATTGGGCAACGTCAGATATCCATGTTTAAAATCCGTGAGGATCAGAATATTGACAGCTATACCTCTTATACGTTACGCCAGTTCCCATCACTGGGAGATTCCGTATTATTTCATACTGCCTGTATAACCTCTACTTTAGAACCCTGACTGTATTTCCGCCTTTTTGGTGAGGATGATCCTCAAAATAACACGTCTTTAGGGGAAACCCTATCGGGTTTTTCAAGAAAAATGAAACATACTATTGACCCCTCAGAAAACAGTAACAGAATTGTTTATGAATGTGAATCAGTTCATAAATCAACTACCTATAATTAGATGTGAATTCGTACACATTCATAACTTCTTCTGCAAATTGAATAAAATTCACTCACACAAGATACTCAATCAAGGGTACGAGTTAACAAAAATATAAATCGATTTGCGTTCGCACCCAAAGTGAGATCTGAAGTAACTCACAACCCCCCAAAGAGCCCCAATCCGCAATCATGGACGCTTTCTCTTCTACAATCTTACGAACAAATTCGTGGATCAACATCATCATTCTCTGCATCTCGTCTGCAGCTTTCCTAATACTAAGAACGAACAATTCTCATAACTCTGAAACCACAGAAATACGTTTTCCAACTAGCAGGCATGATTTCGATACATGTAGAAATTACGGAGGAGGTTGTGCACTTTATGAGGGTTACTCATTGAAGTTCAAGTTTGGAAACCACAGTAGAGGGTGGGGGCTAAGGAAGTAAACACGAGTCGGTAAATTCAACTTTACACCCTCCATGTACGACCATCATAATTAGTTCTCCAACGAGCCGCATTAAAGTTCTCTGCCAAAGTTACAACTTGCATAACTCCGTCAAGGACGCCACGTGGTAGGGATATAACGTCTACTATGAGCGTATAAATTTAACCATGAGTGCGAAAGTTATCGCGACTTTCTCGAACGGACAAGTCAAGAGCGGCTGCAACACGCCTATGATTCAAAGAATCTCAGAACATGACAATCGTAAAAACGCATATTTCCACTAGATCCTCTCATCAGGGCGACGTTTTATGACATATAAATTTCTCAAATTCATACATTTCTCTTGCAGGACGCTCTGATCAAACGACTTGGACCGAACGCTCATCCTTTCTCGATGGAAGTTTCCCACTTGGCTCCACCAAGTGTCCAACTCGTTCCTGCCAAGGAATATAACGGAGCACCAATCGGAACGAGCTACGACGTACGGGCATACGCCGGTAAGACCGGTAATTCGTCACAGTTATAGAATACAAGGCAAAAAATTGACAAAAATTTGAGTTTCTTCGCCTGCCACGTTCGAGACATTTCTATTTTCAACATCCAAGCCAACTCTCTTCGTTTAACTGGAAAGCATAAAAGAGGGGAAATGATTTTTTAAGAAAGGCAGGAAATTGCTCTTCTTTAAATCAGAGATAAGACACGAATGTAATTGAAATCACCCAACATCGCAGAGATCTGTTGAAGGTAAAAAGGGAGAGTTATGATACGACTAATCGAATGAGAAGACGACGCTAGTCGCGATAACCATTCCTCAGACTCCAGGTTGTCTGTTCTGGAATAAGAAAAGATAGGAGAACAAAGAGGCGCGGAAAATGGTTAACATTGTTTCGTCCAGGAGCGTGCCTTCCCATTACTTTTCGTGAAATCAGTTTACAATGCCGAAGAATCTCCAATACCATCTCGAAGCGGAACTGCATTCCTACTGTATACGGTTCGCAAGATTTTGAAAGAGGAACCAAACCCGTGTTTGGCTCAAAAGGGGACGGTCACAAGTAAATACTCCTCGAACTAGAAATAAATTCGTACTCAACTGAAAATTACTAATAATATTAGTATAGTATGAAGGCAGAGCCTTTTTATAAATTATTTATATGATGGCTTCATGAGTCCCGCCATAGGGGAATATTAACACAGGTACTTCATGTATCAATGATCGAATAAAAACTCAGAACAGTCAAACTGTTACAGCTGAACGATCGGACGAAAAGCTTCACAGGAGAGGAACAGTCAGAATGGGCATAAGAGTTGTTCAAATGAACGAATCCATCAGGTAAGCAAATCGTTTCAGTCAAAGAGATAACTCGTTTACCGTGATTAGTTTACTATTCGGTCGAAGTGAGTGTAAAATAGGTTCACACGGCGGTGCGCCAAATACCCATAACAACCGTAAAATTGCCATCATCAAACTTCAATACAGACAGAAATTGTATGTTTTAACTTTAGATTATAAAAATGGGTACTTTTCCATTAACCATTAACCCCCCTCTCTCCCGGCCTTTTTTTTAACTTTGGGAAAGTATTCTCACACCTGTATAACAGTATAACGTAACTGATGAAGAAGTTAATAATCTGAGCTTGCTATGAATCCCGTTCTTCATCAGCGAGACCACTGAGAAGAAATTAGTAAGCCACGTCATCGAGGAGACTTTAGACGCAAACAAGCACGAAGCACCCAGGGTCAACTTTGGCTTTCCCCTGCACCCGCCAATACTGGCCCAAACTGTGCGTGTATTAATTAAAATGTGAAAGAGAACATTCTCGTTGCCTGAGGCCGTCAGGCGGGAGAGAGGCATTTGCAACGGGGTGTGTTAACGGAAAAGTACCTAAAAATGTGCATACAACGTGGTGCCCCACAACATTCAGTACAGCCTGTCGATTGCAGGGGTAATTTTTGACAAAGCATGAAATGACGTTGATTCCCCGAAATGAATGAAACCGTTCATACAGTACACATCTAAAGTCAATTTCCATTACGAAAATCAACTCCTTCAAAGGGTAAGAAGCAAGGCTCAGTTTTGGCATCGCAAACAATTGAATCTTGGCTAAAGTTGACAATATTGATATCTTAGCTGAAAGAAACCAAATATCCGTAGATTTTCATTACGGTTAGATAATATTGTTTATATTACTTAGTTAAAATTTTCGTAATTTTGGAACCGGTGGTAGAGCCTAATCGAACAGAACACCTCTGCTCTACTATGTGAGCAGATTGCGCGCCGCATTAGATTTTCAAAGGAATGAAAACTGAAACATGATTCGAGTAGACGGAAACGAAGTGGCGACGCGGTTTTAGGGGCTTTTCAAGAAGAAAACCATTACGGATTACATTCAGATTCATTACTCACAAACGTGACTTTCATTTTTCCATGTTTCGTACTTCTTCTCCAGGAACGAAGAACTTATTATAGGAACATGGATTTTACTCTCATTAGTTGGATACTTCAGGGAAAGGATACTTCCGGAAAGGAGGAGGTTTTGTTGTAATTTTAAAATAAAGCAATTTTATTTTACAAGAGAAAAGGGTTTTTCTTCGGAAAGCGTCTCGCATGGACGGAGTAAGAGTTATTCGTCCGTAGAGACCATCTTTCTTGGAATCATTAGTGATGGCCACGGTACAGAATGAAAACAAAGGTTGATTCTATAATTACAACGTTGGCCCTCAACCTTAAAAACCATTGTTTACAATGGCGCTTTCATCCAGTTTGGTCACACGGAATAAATATATTAGCGGTATACCCAGTGCAATTCCAACGGATGCGAGTCAAGCGAGTAGCTAAAGCCATTGCGATTCAATAAGGGGTGTGGAAACTGGAAAGGACCTCTGAAATCATGGTTCGGTGGTTTAGCACAAAATGGAATCGAAGGGGTTTTGTTGCTGGAGACAATTAGAAGGGATAATCCTTCCCAACCCCACCCAGCATTAAACTTCAGAGCACCTTCAATACCTTCGCCTCCCAGAGAGATGCATCATAATTCAATTATGAAGCGTCAATGTGTTGAGTAATTATGACCGATGTTGGGACCAATAAAGAATTATCGAGCCATATTTAGAGTTTCTGTGCCTACGTTGCGCCAACTGTCCCCTGCTAGTGATCAAGTTCTGTCCAATATTAATTAAGCAAAAAATATGTAAATAAGTTATGACTCGTCATACTTTTACCTACAGCCCTATTGATTTCACCCATGGTTTATCATTTCAGATTTCCCGGTCCGGATGAGGTACCACCGCCAACGGCGCGGGTCGAGAAACCGTTTTTGCTCAGTGACGGCAAAATGGAATTGGAGGCATCACTCGATAAAGGCGTTTACTGCCATGGTGACCCCATCCTCTGCTCTGCCAAGCTCAACAACTGCTCCAATAAAACCGTCCGCAGGATAAAAGTGGGTTCATCAATAGCACAAATCAATTCAAATCACACCCTAAGTTTTGATACGACAATCTGTACGATATATTTCACTACTACATATGTAGCTTTTTAATCAGGATTTTCATTGTTGTTTTATATATTATTATTATTATTATTATTATGATAACGAATCATACCCTCCCCCGTTACGTGTCTCAATCTATAAGTGTTCTAAATTTAGAGGATATATGCTGAACATGAATTTACTAAATAAGACTAGAGATTCTTACATATCAAGCTGAAATGGGCTGCAGGCTAGAATGACGAACCCCTGAGAGATTGTTTGCAGCGTTAAAAAAAAAAAATAATAAAAAAAAAGGCGATTTTTAAGAACTTGGCAAAAACCTGAACACGGATAGCGAGCACGCTGTGTCAAAATATTGGGCCCCCTGACAGCCACGAACAGAATGGTGGGAAAGTTCATACTACCTCCACTAGGTGCCAGCATCAATCGATGACAGAACAACTCACCCTTTCGAAGAGTTCTCGAGTGGGCACAAAACCGAACTTGAGCAGATGATTGTTATTTCCTCATCACCACCAATAAATTGTAAAGGATGTGTCCTAAACGTTTGATTGGTTGCAGGTTTTTATAGTCCAACACGTCGACGTGTGCATGTTCTCCAACGGAAAATTTAAAAATGTTGTTGCACTGCTCAACAGTAAAGAAGAATGTCCTATCCCTCCAGGCAGAGGTACATTTGAAATACAATAATTAACAGTTATTGTTGAAAGACGTTGACTGTGTCTATTCGTGCCTTCTCATCAACACGATATCCGTCCACAGGTCTTACCAAAACGTACACTCTATACCCAGCAAAAGGTGCTACTAAGAACTGGATCGCATTAGAAGACAGCTATTCTAAAAATAACACGTCCCTTGCCTCGACGGTTGTTTGTAATTCGCCAGAAGAGAGAAACGTGTTTGCTATATACGTTACTTATTACGTGAAAGTAAGTTATACAAATTAACAGCTAACGAATTCGAAAGATGAGAACGAACGCTAAGAGCTAAATCTGTTCCGCTCTAACAACAGTGTGCATGAAAATGTTTACAAAAATTATTTTGTTCCAGGTTAAAGCAATAATGGGTCCTATGGGTGGAGAAGTCTCAGTGAAGCTCCCATTTACTCTCATGCATTCGCCGTCAGAACCCGATCCTACGACCGAGATAACAACTACAGCCACAGCCACTGCCCCGACGATGAGTTCGAATGACCCGGACAGCCCGGTCTCCAAGCGCAGACCAAGTCAAGAAGAGCTGAAACCAGAGCCAACCAACCGTCCTACAGACAGCTGAGGTTCGTTGAACAGGATCGACCCGGCGCCGATCAAAAGGGACAGTATCGTCAACGAATTGCGCCTACACAGAGCTTTCTGCTGTTTTGCTGTTCGTCAATCGAGCCAGTGACGTCAGGAAACGCTGGCGAAGCCTAAAGAGCCACCTGAGGTTCTGCATCAGCCAAGGCTCTCATCCTGACCCACGGCCGTTTAAAGTGGGACGACTCCCTGACTACAATTAGCCTCACAGTGAACTTTTTGAGCTGCTTTCGAACAAAATGTTCTGTAACGTACTGCAAAAGCTTCACACTTGACACAGACGCTTCTAGGAACGCGCTGCAGCACCGTTCAATGAATGAGGATCGTGGCAGGGTTGTGAATGATTGCGAATTGCAATTCAATGCAGTCAGAAGGAGTACGTCGAAAGGAATTCACATACATCGAATCAAGGCACCTCCGAATCACTCGATTTTGGTCCCAGAAAAATGAGTATGGAGGGTGACTCACAACTACGGAGTAGTCAATGTATGTTGTATGTTCTCTAAAAGTAGTTCAAACTCCGAAGAAATTACATATGTACCGCTAAGCAGTGAGCCGTTCCCGGTTGCAGTCCTAGTTATGCAACATTGAATCTTTTGTTCTATAACATGCCTCATGCCAAAAGTACATTAATATGGCACACACCTCCAAATGGAATCAAATACGCATTGAGTTTATAGAAAAATTAAGCAGGTTTGTAAATGGATATTGTAAATAACTGTCGAAACTATCACAAATCCCGTGAAAACTAATTTTCCTAATCGACGTAATAATCGGCTAAATGGACGAATAACATCAGAGTCGAAGAAAACTCATCATTTGTTATGCCCAAGGCTAGATAGTTGGATGTTTAGAATAACTCAAACCAATTAACAATTTGATTCGTTTGTAAAGAATTGTTCAATTAGATTTGTAAGAAGCTTTTCAGAGAGTTGTAGTTAGATTCAGTATAAATTTATGTAGATAGGTACGCTAAAGACCCTAACCAAAAGCGGATGCATTAGGTTAAATATTTAATTTAACACATTTCTGTAATTGACCCTCCAAACTAGACGATGAACCAATGACCAAAAGAAGAACATATCTTCAGCATTTCAGTTTAGGATAATAAAATATCAAATATGATTCTAACAATTGAAACTATTTCAAGATTTGAACCAAGATGACCACTATGTGAGGACAAAAGGATTTAGAAGTTGAACGTATAATTGTGGTCTGGAACTCATCCAGTTCATGAAGAATCGCCTTTTCACGTCATGACGAGGCGGAGCTCAGATATTCGTCGCAGGGTAGTTAATTAATATGAACGTTTCCCATTGACTGGCCACGATAGAAACACAATTTAGAAAATACGCCACTGCCACACTGTGCGACACTTCCCTAATGAATCAATGAATGCTGATCTCAGTAGACACTTCGATGATATTTAAATAAGAAACTCAAATGGCTGCTTTTTATTCCAACAATAGAAATATATCATGGAAAACAGAGAAAGTTTGAGGAATGCGGCGGTGTAGTCCAACAAATTCTAATCGTGAAAATCAGTCGAAGTTATTATGAGAAAAACTCCATTCCTTCTTTCCTCGAGTGTTTCACTTCTTAAGCGCTTATTCCTAACCAATACCAAGCCAATCATAGCCACTATGTCATGTTAACAAACAGTTTGATTGTCAAGACAAACTAGGAAAATACAAACCACTTCCACAAAGAATTAATAGAAAAAAACCGACACGTATGTGGGAAATAAACATTGATATTTCACTCGCTGACCGGATGAACTATGAAACAATTTCTGGATAGTGGCAAAATCATAGAGAAGAGATGATTTTTTATAGAATGTGTTTTGTGTAGTGAAGCGGCACGATTAGGCAACTACTAAAATAACACGGTAAAATAAGCAGTAAGGATGCCATGTCTAAAATTATGCGTCAAATTAAAAGAAAATGTATAATACTAGCAATATTTTTTCAATCACACATTTTCAACGTGTAATTTATGAAATATAATTACTCTAAAATTAGACGTTTGATTCAACCATTCAAGCTCAAAACTTGAAAACTCAATAATGATGGTGCGAAGAGAATTGGATAGATGGCGCATACCTGTATCCGCGAGTGAAAATATAAGGTAAAGATTTGAGTGAGCAACTGTTTTCTACTTGTTTCAAGATGGCACATTTTCGCATTGAGTAGTGATCTCAGGGAGAACTCATGCGGGGCTAGTACCATTCTGATGTACCTGGTAACTTCAAACGAAACAGAAGCGACTTAAATTAAAATGGCTTACCATGGTACGCTCCTCGAGCGTTGCCTCTGACAATCATTTTCGAAGGCTCGTTCCCATCTTTGGTAGCGGGCGCATAAACGCGGATCAAGACGTACTTGAAACGACCTTCAGGATCAATTTCAACGTTGGGAACTTGTTCCAAAAGGGAAGACATTTTGCTAGCTAACCGAACGTTGCGGACACCTGAAACAATGGATTTAGATGAATAGTCAGAACAATTCACACGCGAAACGGACTAAAGAACTGTACATTTCATGGACAAAATTACATCGAGGGCCATGATAAACAAAATCTATACACTAATCACGGTTTCGTGTTAACTCAAAATCACAATGCAAGGAGTCTCAACACTACTCTAAAACTTAGTATCTCTCTACAAAAATAAAAATTCAACGTTCCATCGGAAAAATAGGTTTTTTCCTTTAACATCTGCGGCTCCAGACCATCAGCGGGGGTGGTAAGCCGTAATATCATCATTAGTTTCTAATTTCATTGACTCTTAATCAAAATCGTTGAAATTTTGTTAAAAAGGCTATAATTATATGCATAGTATAGGGTAGAGCAGGGCTTATTTACAGGACACGGGAGGGATCTCTGCAGGATTGGGGTGCGCAATGGTACCCCTGACTGCAGATTCTGTGGCGAATACGAGGAGACAGCGTCTCACATCGTCTTCAATTGTCCTGCCCTGGAACATAGGCGTTTCAGAACCTTCGGGACTTCGGACCGAAGGGACATGCTCAACCAGGAGAACCTGGTCGGGGCTCTGCTGGATCTAGTCGGGAACACGGAGCTTCGGCCAAGATGAGCTCCAGGGGTTGTCACAATGGGCCACTAGGTCTAAGTGCGGGGGTGAACACTGCAGTGGACGCCCCCTTTACCCCTGTGTATTTAATCTAAAAAAAAAAAATAGGGTAGAGCAGGATGCGCAGATAAAATAATGATAGTCCCACGTCTCTCGTAAATATTCTGTTATTGATCAGGAGCTTAACAGCTTGAGACATTACATGAGGAGACTATCGATGAGAGGGGCCCTGTCAAAGAATGACTCGGCCCAATGAGGACAGACAAGTTTTTTTCACAGTTTAATACCAGGAAAGCTCAGCTCAAACATGCAGGTGCTTTTATCCTGGAATTCGTCTCATATATGTCACGTATTCCAGCCTGTTAAAATCGTTTGTGATGGTCGGCTCTACCCCAATACACTTTCAGGTAGTTATCCCTCAGTTTCGGTGGCATATGTCAAGAAACCGTGGAACGGTTTCAGGAATCCATCACGTTATCAGCGTTAACAGGTGAATTGCGCCCGGCATTATGATCCACCTTTCATTATAGAATGATGATGGTAAACAGTCTTAAGTTATTGCGTAATATATCATCCGACGTCTGGGGCTTGTAGCGAAATGCAGGGCCAACCAGCATCGTGGAACAAAGTGTAAATGCTATCATTCTATGAAATCATAAATAATGATGCATGAAGTCGTGCCTATCAAAAACAGCATGGGCATGAAAGAAAGAGGCCTTCTTCATTCTTCCATGACATTGGGATGATCTAGTTTTATGAACGAACAACCAAAAAATTGGTTCTTCTGAAGCTAGACTAACGTAGCAAAATACTAGTGCAGGTCGTTGCGACCCCAACGAGATAATGTCATATAACCTTCAAACAAAATACGTAATGACTAATAAAACATATAATTAACAATTAAATTTAAACGAGACAGGCCTTGCGGGATGATAAGCCGGCACTAGTACTATTGTGCGCCGCCACAACTCACCTACGCACTTCAGAACGTTGATAGCTTCTAAAATCATAAAACAATCGAGCAACTGGAAATATTTGTTAAGTAACTGCTCAGGAATTAGTAAACAGAATCAATCAAAATCCAGATGAAGAGCCGCAAATCAAGAAATTAAAATAACAAGATGCAGAGCAACGGAAGGCAAAACTCTATAGGAAGGTAATGCGGATAAACAACGGTTACCTTCATGTGACATTTTTTAGGGATTCTCTCCGAGTACTAGCTCGGTATGAGCGCGCCTAGCGGCCGAAATTTTCAAACTACCGAACGGTTATCAGAATTGGTCATAATAGACAGACTGTGACACTGATCAAATGTGGTCTGAATGATTCGAGTTTTTCAAAAATATGTTTTAATATTTCAATATCACAGTCAACGGAGTTCTCAGTTATGAGTAAATACTTCAGGATCATTTCGCATCTCCATGTTTAAAAATCAGCTATTTCCACTAGGTGTTCTTCAGGATTAACTTTCATGAATTACCACTAGAGATAGAAGGAAATCACCTTGTGACAAGAGGAAGCGTTGGACAATACATATTGTCATTTTTACAAACTCAGTTCACTCCCCTAGTGAATCTAGTGATCTATACTCACCCAAGCACGAGGTACATGGGGGAGTAACATTCAATGATATGTACCACATGTAATATCTAAATAAACGAATGAATTTTTCTTTTAAGTGTATCATGTAGTCCAATCCGTCAATTTTTTTTCTCCAAAAAAGTTACAAAAGTTTGTTTGTTTAAAGAAGTTTGTTTTTTCCTATTTTTGAGAGTTGTTCCTGTCAACCAGCAAACCAAAAATGGTTGGCATTTTTTCAATACCGTCATTGCTGCAAGCTCGTCACAGTTTTTTTAAGCTGCCGTCGCACAGCAAACAAGTTGTGCAAATTTTCTTCTCATAATTGACAGTCATTGGACAAAATCTTGAGGCCTGGAAATTGTCAAACGAGACAGAGAAAGCGGAAATGAAAAGTGGAAGGATGAGTGTAAACCCAAAGAACCGAACCAATGGAACCGCTCGGTAATTTGAGGATATCGGCCGCCAGGCGCGCTAGTACCGAGTAGGAGGACTCTCCGCATATTTATGCTGTTATCAAAATTCGCGTCACTATCTCTTTTAGATCGTCTTAACTTATCATTGTTTGGGCTGCGTTTCACACTGGACATAATATTTTGAGTTCGTTTTCTTTACCAAATAAATACTTATATGACAGTGTCATTCGCCTTATTCCTGAGTTCTTCTTGCGTGAAGAAAATGTGAGCAAAGACTGGGAGAAATCTTACTCCTTCGCCTTGCCTAGTTTCTCATCTTGTTCGTGCTTCGATACCACCTTTACACATTTCAACATGTCAAAAGTGATTGGTGATGCGCCGGCTGTGTGGAATTTACTAAACGGAGTGGTATGTCTATACAAACCTGCTGGTCAAACTGCTAAACACGTGCGACACAGTTTTCTTTCAAAACTATGCGCAGGTAAGAACCAAAGGTATCAGTTTTTTGTGGAGGCCCAACCTCTCTGAGTCCGGCATCCTGCTTTCACTAATTTTAAGGCTAAGCTACCTATTCAAGAATGACTGAATTTACACCTCTCAAACTCTTTTTATTTCAGAATTGAATTCAATGGAAGTCCGCCCACCCTCAACGTACGTAGCAATTGAGGGGAAAACGACAGAGGAGATGAGAGTCACGGTGAGACCAAGTTTTGCTGATAGTCCGTTAGTCGTTGGCCCTCGGTATCAAACGAACGACTTCAGAGCAGTTTGGGCAACTAAACTCGGATTTAACTCATCCGGCGTTTTCGGTACGTCGAAATAACATTATACCCTGGACCCTGTGATTTTGATCACATCACTGAAGGTTGACAATAGTGTAGTAACAAGAAACACGATCATTCAATTTGGTCTTTCAGTAGTTAGGTAGTTGCTACAACGTAATAAATTACTTACATTATGCAAAAGTAACATGATTCGTGCCTCATGGAACACTAAGGGGTTGAAGTCGGCATCAGTCCGCCCCTAAGAAATATATCAATTTAATGCATTTTTAATTTAGTTTTAGTTTAGTTTACCCAGTTTCAACTCATACATAACGTCAGATGAGAACGGATGTATCGATATATTTCCAAGGGGCGGGCTGATGCCGACTTTTACCAAGGTAAACTGTGGCCTCCTTCAAATGTTTTTGTTGAAATTTTCAGTTGTCGGTATTAATGACGGAACGAAAAAAGTGCACTCTATCCATTCGTCACACCCGCTAAGAACTTACAGGTTGAAAGGGATTATGGGCTTTGGAACTGACAACCTTTTCAAGACGGGTAAAACCATTTCACAGTCGAGCTACTTCCACGCCAAGAAGCCAGCAATGGAAAAAGTTCTTGCTCGGATCCAAGCTACCCATCAAAGACTCGTTTATGAGTAAGTATTCAATAATTTGGTCTTATTGCGTACTTCAGCATTATTAAAATGCTGCAGTTAAACTCAATTGAGCCTTTGAATAATATTCTTGCAGGTCTACGAATATTGATCCACAGAGCCAGGAAGCTTACAACCTCGCTGTAAAAGGCCTCGTTAGGCCCCCTGACAGTAAAACGCCAATCATCTACGGGGCACGGGTCGTTGATTTCGACGCTCCAAATTTTACCATAGGTAAGTTTTATATAGCATTTTTTAGTCGAATTTAAGATCTGTCGTGTCAAATTTTAAGTTTTCCTCGAAAAATGCTTGGTTTTTCATTTCCATGTCAAGATTTTCCTTATCAAATTCAAGGTTTTCCTATTCAAATTCGATGTTTCTTAAAAACGTGATCTGTCAATATCTGATATATTTTAGAACCCCATTTGGAAGACCATGCATTTGAAATGGAAAAAAATCTTGCATTTGATTGAGAAAACCTTGAATTTGCTTTGGAAAACTTTAATTTTACTCAGAAATTCTATGAACGTATTAAGTTTCTACACCGCAAATCGAGGTCACCCCATTTCAAGGAAGACCAGTTTTGTTGTCCATTCAATACAGGAGTACCTGTGTCATTGTAATTAGAACGTTGAAACAACCTGTCCCAAAACGTTACTAATATTTATCATACCGTAACCGAGACTTGGTAAATTCGGATTCCGCTAAAAATCACAAAGCTGACATGTTCTATCACCAACAAGTTGTCGCATGCTTTTCATTTCAAGAGATGAGCTGCATCAACGAATACGAAGACTACCTGTTGGCTCAGCTACATAGCTTGGGCACTCAGTTGCGGACGGACGTGACATGCACGTCGATCCAATGTGTTCACCATTCTTTCTTCACATTAGATGACGCTCTACTAATGAAGCACTGGACTCTGCAGGATGTGATTGCCAACATGGCGAGTAACAATAGGCTAATTAGGAAACAAGGTTACGTTAACGCAAATCTCAACCGTTTGGTTGCAAGACATTAAAATTATAACTTAACGCTCGCTTTGTTTAGCAATCTACTGAAATTCCTTCGATGCCCTTCTATGTGAAGTGAATCATCCTGAAAGCCTAGTGGACGCTATTTTCATTATGGCATTATGTTTCCCCAAAAGAATGTCATTCGTACAATCGTTCACTCTGTTTCTTTGACATTTGGTTGAAACTTGCTTATTTTTGCCTCTATCAAAAGTGATACTTCTGAAACATAAAGGACCTCAAGAACATGTGTGATGCAATGTTGATGCCTGGTTTCTACCGAATACCAACTGTAAGGAAACGCATCGCGTCATGTATCGTCTTCAAGCAACTTCTGCTCATGTATTATTGAATCGTATCCGGTAACACGCTGTTAGCTCTTCCACAAGCTTCTTTGCGAGTCTACTATTGGAGTTAGTTTGTGCCACTCGGAGTTTGGGTCTTGGCAAGTATTCGAATCCCCACTGTACTGTAAAAACCGGCGATAGAACTTCAAATCTCCAACCAGCGATCATCATTTCGTAGACCTATCGGTAAACGTTGTCGTCAATAGTCACCGCAGCCCTTCTTGAAGTGAAGTCGATGTAATTTCAATTTTACCTGAGTGCTTTTGGTATATCCATACCCAATGAATCGTTCGTCGTGAGGTGGCGTTGAATCGATTGCGACGTAAAACGGTTCATACTGGAACTCAAAGTTTTTTCTAATTTTATAGCTAACATGTACGTGATCAAGCAGATCCATTTCCCACCTGCAAAAATTAGTGATAGCAAGTGTAGTATTTTGATTTGTGCTGATACCATTTTAGACCTATAAATTCGTTTGTAAATACCTATCTCATTATAGTAACATAATCTGTTCGAACAAGAACTAATAATATAATGGTTTGAACAATTTTTGGCATAATTAGCGCTTTTCCATCTTAATCGTGCGGTTCAAACGAGTCGTAAGTACCTCAATCCCTCAAATCACTCTTACCTCTTGAAATCAGTTTCTCTCTGGTTCAAAGAAAATACTTTCTCGTGGAATGGTCTGGCTAAGCCTCCATTAATTAGTTCAAGAAGTTCGCTTTTGTTCTTTGGAAACCCTACAGTTCCAGTAGCTCTATGGTCGAGTTCGTAGGTTGGAACTACGTAAGCCCGTGAAGAGATTGGCGGATTTTTTTCGAAGAACACATTCAACTCATCCGCCATTCCTATACTCGGAATGACATCCACATCAGTCATGAACACGAGGCCTGCTTGACAATTTTTTCTCGCCAAATTCCTTAGATTGTTTTGTGGGTAGGGGTAGCGTTGTTTCCAGTTGATTATTTCTACGGACCGCAATTGGAGCAATGCTTTTAAAGTGGAGTCCGCGTTTTTGCAGTCCAGTAAAGTTGACATTTCTTTGTAACACTTGGTAGTCGGTATTTTCCCTCGAGGGAATACAAGGTGGAAACTGACTCTTTCCTTAACCGGTGCATAGCATTTTCTCAAAAACGAGACGTAAACTAGAATTAGGTAGAAAATAGAAAAATATAAATAGAAAATCCCATCAAATATATAGATAACATTCCTTTTGGCGTCTTACTTTGCAAGATTCCGAATTCTTCGTTCCCTGCAGCAAACAAGGCTGCTGAAATTGACCCGTTCCAATGATCCGCCAACTCAACTAGCGAATGGAGTTTTTCCAAAGAACTCTGAGTTGCCAGGCAAACCGCGTAAGATTTTGACAAGTCGACGAATTCATCTCCGACTAATGTGTGGTCGTACAATTTCAACTTCCTTTTTGAGTCCCATCTGTCAATAATTGTCTGTTACTTCACCTTACTCGGCCTTAGCTTTTCACAAATTAACTGGTTTTTAAATAAAATTTAATTAAATTAAAATTAGAGGTATGTATATTATTTTTTTTCGAATATGTTTCGCTAGTTTTTTTAAAAGTGAACTAAAATTAAATTTTGGGAGAATGTTTCTAAAGAATCGATCTAACATCATTTCTGACCAGTCTACACAATGCTTAATGACAATAAATCATTAAACTTAGTCCGAATGGGTCCAGTTTCGAGAGACCTCCCCAAATTGAAGTCCACCGTGAAGACAGGTGCGGGACACAAGACTGTCATGTCCGCTTTACGTGAAGTTTGTTTCACTGCAGAGCTCTCCTCCGTTTTGCCCTTAATATGGGTTACTTTTGCCACTAAGCAGAATACAAAAGCGAGTACAATAAAATCTCTACTTGCACACATAATAGTTTTGATTTAAATTTTAAGAGGATCTGACCGAGAAAGTCGCCTATTCTACTCATTGAGAAAACATTCGTCAGTATTGCGTCGTCACTAACGAAGTGGTTATGATGTACGTTGTATCATCCCAACCTAATAAGATGGATTATTTAAATTTTAAGCAAATTTAAATTTATCCCCTCTTCCCAACGCTAATTTTATTTATATTTCAATTTGCATGTTAATTAGGAGCGTTTTTGAGTAGAAATGCGGTAAACAGTTTTAAATTTAAATGACTTAATATTAAAGTCTAAAAAAATGCTAATGTAAAACTCTGCTATTGAATGCGATCGACACCCACACAGCCTGTATATGCAAATTACTCTCGTATACGCGGTGGTAACAGGGAAAAGAATCAGCGGTTGATTAAGTCTTGAAAAAATATATCAGCTCTTTATTTGTGGATCTGACAGAAAATAATACAAATTGATTTTTACGTACGCGTCATATTAAATCGTCAAATTGTATGTGTATACCTCTGACTCAACTTCATTCTGAGTATGAGGTTTCCTGTCAATACGGAACGGTGCGAACCTTCATCACAAGAAAATGTTAAAACACAAAATAACGGTTCTTTGCCCTTTTTAATTTTGATCATATTTTTGATCGCTATTTTCCTTAATCAAATTATAACAAAATACTTTGATTGAGGTAAAAATATTACAGCTTAATTTCACAATGGGAATATTGGTAACTTGTTTGATATAAAAAGATCTGGTTTGAGTGTGGCGAATTGTTTTTCGAGGGCATACCTTGGCCGATGTTCGGTGAGCCCGAAATCGATTCTCTTATTGTTCTATTCACACCCAGGACCTACATTATGGAAATGAACAGTTCGCTCAGTAGCGTCATCGAAAGCACCAGTCCTTCTAGATTCATCAGCCTCAGGTTGAGTCTGTGAGCGTTTTTGAGGTGTGTCATTGATTCTCCTCTAAAATATTCTTTTGACAATGCCTACAGATTCTTCAACCGTTGAATCTATCACGACTTGTTGACTTCCCTTCTAAGTTCCTTCCTCATTATTTTACCCGTCGCGTTCTTTGGTATGGCCGGCACAAAAATAATCGAGTCAATTTGTTTGTATTCAGCTACTTTAGGTTTGATGTAGTCTTGCAGGTCTTTTTCCGATATGTTGGAGCCAGGGGATTTGACGACGAAGGCGACTGGTACTTCGCCGGATCGTTTGTCTTTTTTGCCGACGACGGCGACATCAGCCACGTCTTTGTTCGTTTTTAGAAGCTCTTCTAGCTCCAGCGGTGCCACCTGAAATGGATTAAAATTACGGTTATACAAGCGGATCTAGTTTTTTTTTTTTTTTTTTTTTTTTTAATCCTAAATATTGGATTTGAAAAAGAAATACGTAAGGAAGAGAGTTCTTGAAAAAGAAAGCTGATTATCTTTGAACTTTACTCATAATAAATGGAAATTATTCAATATTTTATATTATATATTATTGTGGCACGCTATTAAATGCGACCCTGACAAAAGAGCTAAACATGTTTTCACCTGGAATCCTTTGACCTTGATTAATTCCTTAATTCGATCTACGATGAATAGTTGACCGTCTTTGTCAAAATACCCAACATCCCCAGTGTGAAGCCACCCGTCTTTAATGGTCTCAGCGGTAGCTTTGTCGTTTTTGTGGTAACCTTCCATAATCTGGAAGATATTTTCAATACTATAATACTATGATCAAGCAAATCCGGTGTGCAGATAAAAATGAAGTAACTATCATTCTTGCCTGTGGTCCTCGGCAACATATTTCTCCCGGTTTGCTAGGATCGATAATTTCTCCTGTTTCGGTATCGCAGATCTTGACTTCGCTCCCACTAACAACACAACCCACGGTTCGGAGGTCTTTGACAGTCTTCCTCGCCGAAGTAATTACGGGTGAGGATTCTGTCAATCCATAACCTGAAAGAAAACAATTTTTATATAATGAAGGAATGCGCTCTGTACGAATGGGTTTGAGAGAATGCGCACAGGTATGCTACCTGACATAATAACTGTATTCGATTTTTCGAGGAGTTTAGTCGCGTCAGTCTTCGATATGGCAGCCGCTCCATTTATGACGTATCTCAAACTAGCTACGTGTTGTTTCGTAACCGCAGGATGATTGGCCAGGAATTGAACCAGCGGAGGTACAACGTGGGCGATGTTTACCTGTTGACTCAGAGGTGGAATATTATTCTTCATTCTTTTCGCCCTGTGTTGTGCTAGAGCCCAACCTCTATCGCAAATTATTCCCTTATATTCAGGAATAATCTTCCTGTGGCAATAATCACCTGGTGTTCGACGAGGACTTTCAAATACATTTCAGGATCGAACCTTGGGAGAGTGACAAGCTTAGCTCCAGTCGTAAGATGAGTAAAAGCGCCCACTGTCAAACCATAAATGTGAAAAAATGGCAAAATGCACGCTGTTGAATCCGGCGGTTCACCTAAAAAGGAATTTATGAAAGATGTCAATTAAAACGTGAAAATTACTACAGCTATTTTTACCATTATCGTTGAATTGTTTGTTATTATAGCTATGTTGTTACGAACTCACTCGTTGAACTGCGGTCAATTCGTATTTCAGGGTGATCGACTTGAGCCAAATTCGATACGATATTCCTATGAGTCAGTCTTACGCCTTTGGGTAGTCCAGTTGTTCCGGAAGAGTACAGTAAAAGAGCTAAATCAGTTGGATTCACTTTTATCTGAAAGATTAAAAAATTGGGTAAATGTAAAAAATCAAACTTGGTTTTAAATTCGTTAATTTTCCAGTATATCATGTTTCTTAGTAGATCTATTCACATAAGTGTCTGCAAATCATTGTATTAGGGAGCCGGCTGTGTATTTTATGTATGAATATCCTCTTCATTCCTTTTAATTTTATCTCACCTTCTCAACTGCCGCCTCATCTTCGTCTTCGACCATGAGGAGTTCCATGAAAGATCTAACACCGTCGGGTAGCGTGTCAGCCGGGTTGTGAATGGCTATCAAAGGAGGCTTCTTGGAGCCTTGAACCATATTGATGGCCTCCTCAGCTTCGGAGATTTTGGCGGGAAATGTCAGAACGACAGCAGCATCAGAGTCGGAAATCTGATGACATATTTCCTCTGTAACACGAAGGAACATGCTAGGATATTGCGAGCACTTAGCGTCGAATGGTTCAATAAAGGGCGTTTAAAGATCAACTCATGGGTTAAAAAGGAACATGAAAAGTTGTTTTGTCGGCGATTATTTAGCCCTGTAATCGTTTAACCTCTTTGGAGGAGGGCTTACGTGTACTACATGAGTGTTCTACTTACTTGGCCCGTAGAGTGGGTTTATGGAAGACACGACAAGCCCTGCCTGAAGAGCCCCGAGAAGAGCAATCATGTGCTCGGGAAGGTTGGGAAGCAAGAGAGCGACCACTTGCCCTGGCTTGAGACCCGACTTGAGGAATCCAGCCGCTATTTTCTTGCTGAGAGCTTGGAGGGCTTCATAACTGTATTCTCGCCCCGACATAGCGCACACCTGGCCTCAAAAACAAACCAAGGATTTGAACTACCAATACGAATAAGTACCTCGTCAGTCATACAGGGTTTCTGTAAGAAACATGCTAAATATGTCTTACCAAAGCGGTGTTGTCGGGAAATTGAGGTACATTTTTCAAAACGTACTCGTGTATCGTTTCGTTGGGAATGTTGACTGGTCCGAAAGGGGACGTGATGATGTGTTGTTGGGTGGCGAGGCACCGAACGAGACTGATTTTCTTTATTTTAGAGCGCCCCTGAAAGATTTGCTTGAGCGGGTGATGGCCCAGTAATCTTGCCAGTGATCTAGACATCATTCCTGCAACGTAAAAGAAATGATTGAGCCGGATATGTTAGATTGGATTATTGCGTGGGTTCAAAAACTTGACTCAGTCGTAAATTGTCGACCGGTGAAGAGCGAAAATAGCTCAGATCCAGGGAAAATCACCTACCAATTCTATTTGTGTGTCATTGACCTATAAACAAACCATTTACGTCCAGCGTTGATTGAATTCTCAAAGATAAACTTGAAGTAGTTACTTGAGACATTCCTCTTCACCGTTTATTTAAACGGTAATACCGATAAGCGTTTAAGGCAAGGAAGTTTCAACAGGTAATGCGCGTGAATGAATTTATCTCGGGGCATTGGACGCATTTATAAGTACGACTTCTTTTAAAACATAACAACCTTGTGGAGATGGCCAAAATTATAACCTACTAACAGCAACGCTCAAAATTCTCGTCTTGCTCGTGTTCTCGAAATAAACGGTTTGAGAAAGTTTGCCAAATCCAGTGGCCTCAACCTTTGGCGCAGGTGTTTCGCGAGTACATTGCGTTAATGACTTATTTAAAGACATGCAAGGTATTTCACTGAACGCAATTGTGTTACTGACGTATTGTCATTTCCTGTATTTTTTTAAGGAAATTGATCTATGCATTAAAAAAATTGTAATTTTAAATATTTAGAATTTTAGAAAACCCCACGAATAATACTGAAGTGGTATTAAGTGTCATTAGGCAAATAAATCAAAAATTACGGCGGGAGGGAGTGTAAATTTCATTATTCGTTTGTAACTCGCCATTCCATATCGTGCCAAATCAATTTCATATCGTTGTTGATGATAGTTGGTAATTTTCCAATCCCTTAGATACCCTGTATCCTTCCTTCTACAAACAAACAATTCAGTAGTTTGATATGATATACTTCAAGGCCAATGAGAGGGAAGATGTGTTTGTTGAACGAGTTCCAAACGAAGAGCGTAACAGAATAATTGACGACGGAGAGAGCGACACCAATTGCGACCAATCTACAAAACCCCCAAGACGATTATTCTGCAGAATGACTCAGATCAACCGAAAAAAATTGCAGTGAGCCAAAAGGTATAAGTCCGATCAACAGTCTTCAAAACATTGCCAATAGAATGTTCATTGAAATATTTATGAAAATTACCACGAACCATTGAGCCCAGCGCTGGTGGTCAGATCAAAAAATTCGAAGGTAGGACTCGGAGGTTTGACAAATTCCATGAAAAATTCATCATTTTCCTGAATGCTTAATATATTTTTCTCTAAATTTGGCTCACACGGGTACACAGATCCAGACTGGAGTCAGATCCTGGCAAGGAATGGCTGGCCTTCTTACTTATGCTCACTCACACATAAGAGCTGGGAGACAAGTTTCATGAAAAAGTATTTACAATTTTGTGGATCAATCATCGCAATCCCACGATATTGGCATTTATATCGGAAGCGTATCGGCTTTGTTCGTGAGGGCACTCGAGGCTTGGAGTTTTAGTTTGATATAAAGCTATACAAAGAGAGAACCAAACACCTGTTCCTCGCGAAGCAATGATTATCTGTGGACTATTTCCTGTGATTCCAAGCAACCAGTTGAATCATTTGGATGTCGCGAGATAAAATTCCTGACGTAACAGAAAATGAGATTGAAGCACTTAACGAGCGATTCATCAAGGACGCCACAGTTGTGTTGGACATCGCGGGCATGTGGTTACATCAGCAAGGTCGCAGCTGGTGATTGCACCGCCAAACCTTTGAGATCTAGAATCTATGAATAAATTTCAAAGCAGATCATTTCGTTCTACCCGATGGTTTCAAGAGACCATGAGCAACTTATTCTACAATAGATTCTAGGTGTGGAAAACCGAACCTAGGAAGTATCCGGACCTAATTAGGGACAAAGAGGTCGCCAAATTATCGGTGTTTCTTCACTGAATTCCATACACATGAAATGAACCACTTCTTGTTTACCTATTGATCTATGAATATGAATTATACTGGATTTGATAATTGAACAACACTTAGTCACTTGAACAAATTATATTCTTGACTCTCAACAAACGAACAAACTCTAGGACCGCCATAGCCAGAAAGACGCCACGCCAAGCATCAGAAGAGATAAATCAAGAAGGCCTCGCAGTGTTGCCAACTGCGAGGTGAACTTCATTATTTTGATATGACTTGATATGACATTATAAAATAGTATTGCTTGTTGTTTATGTGAGAGTAATATTTCTTCTGTATTTTCTTGAGGTTTCTCTTCTATCACGACAGGTAGATCATATCTCTACGAAGTAAGGATATGACTGGTAGTAGTTGATTCTTCTCCCGCTAGGTAGGTAGTTGGTGCAGGGAGCAATTTGAGCTGTCCCGAGTGGTCAAATATTCAACGCTCCCTCCACCACGAGTGGGAAGCTCACTGTTGCTACCACAATAGCAGAAAAGCTCACAGGGAACCACCAAGGTTCAACCCTTAAAGAGCATCATATGATTGATCCGTATCATTTATCCCAATATGGAACTCACCAGATTCTCCAGAGCGTATTGTGTTCTTACTTGGATTACCCGAGTTGTCATCCAAATATTTTTCTGTCTTTTTCGGTTCAGCTTCCAGTACCATGTTCACGAATCCCAATCCACATGTACAAGCTTTTAGTTAAAGGCCAGCGTGTTCCTCAACATTCCGCTTGATGGGGGACATTTATTGCCACATTCCTGAAAGCAATAAGGCTGAGTTAGCACAGAGTCAACAGCATGTTTCTGAAATACTCAATACTTTTTCTTTGTAGAGGGGTTTTGTCAAAACTTCAGTCAACAGATCGCCTGATTTGACCCACTGGATGTCCACATTTCCCATCTGAAATTCTTCACAAAGTGATAACTTGGTTTTACTATGTAATTAAGTGCCTTGGAGTCCATCCTAGCCACTGAAATTGCAGGTTTGATCACACATCATTCTAAAAACATAAACATGTTTCTAATGCTCACTAAGTCTAGCTACATACGCTGGACATAGCCACATACTCAGCCTCACACGTTGATAGAGCCACGTGTGACTGTTTCTTTGATCTCCACATGACCAAGTCCCCAAAAACATGAGCTATATACCCCGTGGTAGAATGACCGTTTAGAGCATTAGTCCCCAGAGACGCATCGGCATAACCAACAATGCCCTATGTTTCTCCTGAATACAGTAGGCCAAGACCCACAGTTCCTTTTAAATACTCGAATATTTTAAGCACATACTGCCAGTCTTGTTCGGTAAAGTTTGCTTGCTTTCGACTCAAAAAGTTTACTGCAAAAGCTATGTCAGGACGTGTCAGTAAGTACAGTCCAATAACCCAATAGTCTGTACGCATTTGGTTATTCACCACAATTGTTCCACTGAACCGCGAGTGACATTATTGAAGGATCCATGGCGAAATTGGCGATTCTTTGAGGGATGGGGAACGAATCTTTCCAGAATCTCCAATACAAACGATGACTGGTTAAGAAATATACATGAGTTGTTCCAAAGTTTTCTGGAAATTCAGAGAATTCTACAACTCCATCCGAAATTTCCATGTTGACAGTTTTCTCTAGTTCTCCATTCAAAAATGCAGTCTTAATGTCCAGCTGGAATAACTCCAAATTGAATTTGTTGGCTATGGCTAGGACCAATTGTACATCAACCAGCCTTGAGACTGGGACACAAATTTCACTCACATAATAGTAGTTAATATCTGCAAAGACTTTCTACTTATGAGCCAACTCTTGTATCAGTATGATTTATCAGCCTCTACTTTTCTGTGATTTTATGACCCATGTCCCTTGGTTTAGTGAAGTTTTTGGTACACGCTCCCAAGTCCCCTTGTTTTGGTGGGACTCTAGCTCATCACAAATAGCTCCCTCCCAGAAATCTGAATCTACGGAAGAAACAGCTTCTAAATATGAGGTTGGCTTTGCATAGAATAATACATTTAAATTTGGGACTATTCTCTCTTCTAATACCTGAGACTCACAAGAGGTTGGATCAGGAGGAATCGGTTGTAGTCTCCATAGACTATAGATTCTACGCACTTGACAACAACATTTTCTCATCCAACGGCAAATAATCAGTTTCCCCACATTCCAGCACATAAGCTCCAGCATTAGGTCCAAATTTAGTTTTAGCTTTCTTGTCAACATAATACTGCCAAGCACCAAAATCTCTTAATATACCAGTGATTAGGAATTTTCTTGTGCGCTAACTCAAAAGGGCTCAAAGAGCAGTTTGAGGCATTTGGCATGCGTATCCCCAAAATGATGTGGGGCACTTTGCTGAGACTAAATTCACTCTCAATTTCTAGATTAAGTCTTTCACTACAGCCATTCAAGTCAGGAGTATGAGGGGGTGAGATTTGCACAGAGATATTCTCTAAACTCAGGAGCTCCTTCATTTCAGCTGTCTGATACTTCAGCCCACCATCCATCCAAAGGGAGATTACCATGTGTTTTTCCTTAGTAATAACTGAGATTTCTGTCAGACATTTCCAAAAAGCTAAATGAACTTGTTTCTTGTCATGAGTTGGATATGCGAATGCATAACTTGAAAAATCACATGTAAACGTGACTACATACTGAGCCCCGGTGTAAAAAGTTGATGGATGGGATTAATTACATCAGAGTGTAGCTTTACAATAAGTTTCTCTGCTCTTTCACGCACTCACACACGGTTTTATGTGGGTTTCTAACTGTCTTGGCCTCTAAGCAGTCTTGAAATTCCAAAATGTCGTCCCCTACTTTGATTCCCTTCATTTCTCTAATGTTTTTTAACGACAAGTTCTAGGTAGCGCTCTGATACATGATTTAGCCTTAGGTGCCACAGCACAGCAGGATTTTCTTTAAGGCTAGGCCTGAAGTTTTGCGAGTGCTTTTCTTGGTCAAAATGGTGCATCCTATTATCAAGTGTTTGGGTCAATGTTTCTCTCAGACATACCAGGTGGGGCTAAAGTTCCTACAGAGTCCTACAGGCTCATAACTAGACTATTTATCAGGAAGTTTCTTTGGTTGACCCCTACTTGAGCTAGATAGAGACTTTACTCTTCCACAATTTGCTCCCTCCCACAGTAACAACAACCCCTGAGTTTTCTTTACATTCAGTAGCATTGTGGCCTTATTCCGAAGCTTTATTTTTCCTGTGGGATGTTGTATATATCTGCAACGCCTTTTTAGGGTGTTGGTTTGATCAAGTTCAAATTCTAACCACCTCAAGTTGTCCCTAAATGACCCTGTCCTAATTATTTCATTTGTCTTTTCATTCCAAAACTCCACTGAATCATTTTTTTTTTTAAGCACAACTTTGATCCCGGTTTGAACTACTTTCCTAACTGAGAACAAGTTAGATCTAAGTCCTGGAGCAAACGGAACATTTTTCTACATATACTTTTTGCCATTATTAACAAATACTACGTCCCCTTGATATTTTACCACAAGATCTGCATCCCAACTTTCAGGGGAATGGTTAACTTAGTAACATTTGATAGAAGGTCAAGGTCATTAGTTAGATGTTGGGTTGCCCGAGTCTACAATTGCTAAGAAAGTTTTCTTACCCTCAGAGGTGTGCAGTGTCCCTTCCTGAGACTCCCTCAGGTAACAGGCAATATCAGAGGCCCATTTCCCGTTTTGTCCAATAGCCACCCAGACATCAGATTATTCTGGACTATCCTGATCACCGACGATCTGGAAAATTGAGTGCTTTTCTGCTTCAAACCGGCTGGTAAGCATCCTGGCGCTCTCCAACTTCATTTTCATTAGTTCTGGGGGTTTGCTGCGGCGAACGTCCCATGACTGTGCTCCTCTCATTTCGTTGTAGCATGTTCTTCGATTCTTGAAGCAATTCCTTGTATACTGTCCGGGCTTGTCACATTTCCAACAGTAGACAGCTACTTTCTGAGTATTTCGTTTTGGCTTTTCACTTCATGAGGTTGCTGCTTTTGTTCTTTTATCTCTTTTTATGGTGACTTCGTTGAACCATGTTGATCTCATATGAACCATGTTGATCTCCTATCCTGTTCCCACTTCTTGATTGTGATTGGCGGTGGTGAGAGGTCTGAACCAGTGGCACCTTACAACCACCAGAGGTCCGAGCAGACAGAGCTTTGTTTCTCCCACTGACTATGATGTTCAGCTGATCTTTCCGTACTTCATCATCACTCAGCATATCCTCGATCATTCGAAGCAGTAGTGGCTTGTTGGGGTCTGTATCTTGTTCCGTTCAAATGTAGTCCTCCATTACCAATAACAGATAGAGTGCTGTGACGTCAGGTAAGGCATCATTGGAGCGCGCAATGCCACTCCCTGTTCACTCTTCAGACCAAGGTGGAGGTTATGATGAGGCTGTTTGGTGTGTCACACCATTCCTTTCCAAACGTTGTACTCTGAAGCATCTTCTAGTTTTGGAGTCCACAGACTGGAAACGGATGTTTTCAGACCGTTTGCTGCTGAAGCTGACCTGACGTACCACTGAAGCCAAGGTGTTCTCATTTCTCAATCTCTCAAAGCGTTCAGGTAGATGCTGCGATTTTATCTCTTAAGTCTCTCTGCTTGTTCCAGGTCTGCTGAGAGGTTGAGGGTTGGTTCAGATCTTCCTGCATTCTCCTTGTGTTGGACTTATCCCGAGATTCCAGGCGACTCCTGCTTCTGTATCTCTTGGTCCGTTCTGCAATATCCCGCGATTGGTGCGAAGCTTTTTGTTGAGAGGGAGAGCTGACTAGCCTCCTTTCCAGTTGGCTTAACTGGGCATTCATTCGAGCAGTATGTCGCTCCTCCATTTCTTCAAAGAGATCGCGAACCTTCTGAAGCAGGGATGTATTCATATCTCCGTCATGGGACACCTCCATTAGGCCTTCCATGTCTCTTTACTCTGCCACAGGTTTCCCGCAATTCCTAGGAAAACAGAAAAAACCTGGAAAGGTTACATTGCTCACAAGTTCCAAAACTTATCAAGTTATAGCAAGTTCTATCACCCAGTTCTTCTGATGAGAGTGGTTGTGATGGGTCTTCTGGTATCCCGAGATTGGCGAGAATCACTTTGTTGAGAGGTAGAGCTGAATCTTCTTTCCAGTAGGCTTATCTGGGCGTCCACTGAGCGGTATGCCACTCCTCCATAGTTCCAATGAGGTCAGGGGACATCTCCTCTAGTCCTTCTGTATCACTTTCCTCTGCCATGGACATTCCACAATTCCTAGGAGAACAGAAAAAGCCTGGAAAGCTTAATTGCTCACACATTCCAATCAAATAGGTAGTTTCATGTTATTCACAAAGCAACAAAAATCCGAATTTTTGTTATAGAAATTCAGAAAAGTAAACCCGTAATTTAAAATATCAGCGTCCGGTGTGCGTTATGTTTCAGACGTTCCCGATCCCACAACGGCCAGTTGAAAAGGTCTTGAGCTCATACCCCAAATTTCCGCAAATTAATGAGCTATATGTACCTTAAGACATAACTGACGTACACGCAGACATGTGTCCAACCCTTTACCTGACGTGACCACCAGTGACGAGCTGGAAGTCATGTCCAGACTTACCGTATGATACCCAAGCAGGTGTAAGTTCCCACTGCTGACTTACTCGTTAGTCTGATGACCAATCATCCAGCAACTGCCGTCGTGACCCATTTATGGAGAGTATATCAATACAACAGCACTGAACCAAATTCAAGCAACAGTTACCATTAACAAATTTTGCGAGCATTTTCCAACTTACCAGGTGAGGTGTACCCATTCACTAAGCCGACAACCTCTGGTGAACGTAGGTCAGTCATAGTATAAACAACTATAACAGCTCCGAGTGAGACCTGATCTACTCAAGCCAACTTGAGTAACACATAGCTGATCAGATTCCTAGGAAATCCGGTTTCTCACTTAGCTAGGATCCCGTCCTCTTTACGTTCGTGCGTTCGGGTTCCAATGGGCAAGAAATCCTCAAACTGTTACCCACTTAGCGCTCCTTCACGCATCCATTACTCCCACAAGTTGGAAATTTTGCCTGGCGTTATTAAGTCTTGACTGCATCGAAATCTATGGGCCCTGCATCAATGACTTTACTCGAAACTAGGTCCAGGCACACTACAAGTCATTCACACAAAGAAAACATTCACATCACCTAGCTTTGAGTGTGTACTGTGTAAGTGTCAAAATTGAAATTCTCTCGACTCCGGCGATGCTCTCGGCTCCGGTGATTCTCTCCGCTCCGACGATGCTCTCCGACGTGAACCTACTCTACGCAACCCGAAAACGCTGAAAAGGGTTATTAGGGAGAGGGATGGACCTAAGCATAGGCAGAAAACGAGAACGGAATTTGTGTTATCCATAAACATTCAAAAACCAAATGTGCCATACCGTTTCATTATTGGAAAAATACTCGCATCGGCCGTCGGCCGATTTTCTCTCCATTTATCGGATTACACTATTGCTCATACAACTCGATTATGCAATTTACTTCAACTTCGTTGGCCAAGTTTGCCAGATACGATCGTATTACACTTGGAAATGCAAGGTTACATTTACCGTACGCTTTCTCTTCAACCTTCTCTTCTCGGTACCGCGCCAAATTATCGGTGTTTCTTCACTGAATTCCATACACATGAAATGAACCACTTCTTGTTTACCTATTGATCTATGAATATGAATTATACTGGATTTGATAATTGAACAACACTTAGTCACTTGAACAAATTATATTCTTGACTCTCAACAAACGAACAAACTCTAGGACCGCCATAGCCAGAAAGACGCCACGCCAAGCATCAGAAGAGATAAATCAAGAAGGCCTCGCAGTGTTGCCAACTGCGAGGTGAACTTCATTATTTTGATATGACTTGATATGACATTATAAAATAGTATTGCTTGTTGTTTATGTGAGAGTAATATTTCTTCTGTATTTTCTTGAGGTTTCTCTTCTATCACGACAGGTAGATCATATCTCTACGAAGTAAGGATATGACTGGTAGTAGTTGATTCTTCTCCCGCTAGGTAGGTAGTTGGTGCAGGGAGCAATTTGAGCTGTCCCGAGTGGTCAAATATTCAACGGAGGTGAATTGTGTCATTAAAATATTTAATAAAATATCCCGTCATGTCCGTCCGTACCCTGCGAGTCCCGCAAAACTCCGTCAAAACCCATCTCAATCGATTCAGGGCGCGAAATAAATTATGGTAACGCCTCACGGCTTGACTAAAAAAAAAACTTGAAACCGGATTTTGGTCTTTTTTGCGTATAGCCTCTCTCAGGACGGGGCAATTGCGCAGAGAATTTCCGAGAACCAACCAGGGCCTAAAAAAGTCACCTACCTAAATTGTGGATTTTTTAAAATGTAGACACAAAAGTTCAAATATCGGGCTAATTGGAAAGATTGACCTCAAAATAGAGAAATGGGATTGTTGTTAAATGAATAAACCAAAACCTAGATTAAGATCTATAAAAACAGCATTCATTATCCTTTGGGTGACAAAATTTTCATCAATGTTTGTAGTTTGTCGAAAGTTTCTTACAAACTGTTCACTAGAAGTTTAAATAAAATTGAGAACGACTATAACTATTCAGTCGGATTGAATTAATGTATCTGATAGAGGTACCCACATCCCGATAGGAGATGGCGTTCAAAATAATTTAAAGATAGCAGGGCCTCTTATTAAAAATATGCTGCTTACTCAGTAAGTAGACTTCCAAGTTCTTCTGAAACCCCGGATAGACACGATATGTCCCCTTCCCAGGGATCCTGAAGAAAAACTAAGACGTAAATGTCGACTTTTCCATTGTGGTAGGTAATAAAACCCCGTTCCCAGTGGGTCTATAGATAAATTGGACAGGCTACCCCACCTTTACCCGACATTATCTGGGTGAACAAATAAATCCACGCGGACAAAAAAAAAAAAAAAAAAAAAAATCCAAGCTCGAACTTTAGTCGAACAAATCTCAGACAAAGTGCACCTACTGTCACGCGGAACCACCTACTGACAACTATTGAATGTTGAATTGCTTTGCACGAGGTCGCGTGAAGGTTATCTTGCGCTATGGAACAAATTTTGCCTTGACCGAGCCATGAAACCACTCATGGTTATCGTAATGAGTAAATTAAATTTCAAGTTAAAATGAGTTGAAGTAAATTGTTACAGAAATGCGATGTTGAATGATTACAGGTACTTAGGTACAATTGTACAATCAAATGACATCGTGAATAACACGGGAAGTGGTGGACTTCAACCCTCAGATAATGCTCGATGATTGCTGTTTGCTTACGAATCCCCAAACAAAAGCGCGATAGTGATTCACGATTTTAATGTTACGAGTGCGATATCTAACAACTCTAGGAAGATCATAGCGAACCCCTCCGATTACATGTAACTGTTATCGATCCGGCATAGAGATCGTTTGTGCATATAAGCTCAAACTACGAGTAAATGGAGTCCCCAAGGTGACTCACGGCTGTTGCCTCTGTTCAGAACTGAAGTTCTTCCTAGCAATAATTGCGTAACAAAATATTTGGCATTGAGCGATGAGCCTAAATCAATCTTGGAGCAAGAAACAGGGGTCACTCGCTCAGCTGCATGGTAGTTCAGAGCCAGTAAACTTTCTAAATCGAGGAGAGATGGAGCTCAAACCTTGAAATGGTCGATGTACATCTAGTTAAATATGATATAAACCACCTTGAATAGCCAACAAGTTGAAGGCGCTGTTCTAGTTTTTGCACCCGCTGGCTGCAGACTTCTTATTTTTGTATCCCTTCTCAATGCGGACGGAATAAGAATTAGTACACATTTTTTAGTGTTTAATTCGGCTATATAATAAGCGTAGTACAATAAGCAATTTTTTTCTTGCTATAGTAAATTGCAGTCTATCAAGTTCGTTTTTTTCTCTTAAAAAGCTGTGGTTAAATGGAGGTTCCTTTACTACAAAAACAGATGGCGACCTACTGGTATATTCCTTCCTGATGCTCGATTGTTTGAATAATGAAATCCTTCATATGTTTTACGAGTCGATGTACCGAAGGTCACTTGAGTGCCATTAAAATATTAATGCACAAAAAATTTAATTGATTTACTTCGCGTTTACAAGGTACGATCATTACTGAGAACGAGCATATAGAAGGAATTGAAGCATCAGGGAGGAATACGTCACACTTTGCACAGGACGGTCCGCGGAAGTAGATTTTGTGGTACGGACCACGACTATTAGCAAGATTTGTATTTTTCCAATGTTTATTCCCAGAAAGTAAGGTAGAAATGTTGGGTTGAATTCAACTACTCTCAATCTCTGCAAACACTACAGGATCATCGAATAGCTCGACTCCAACGTCTCAGACAAAAGAGCTGACGAGGTAAGTGGTGATTAGAGGAGGTTCAGGGAATTTTACTAAACATAATTATTCTCTAGAGCATAGCTTGAGTGAATCAGCATTGTACAAATATCAAATCGAACAATTAATTTTCGGGATTGGTTTTTATGCGAATAATGTGCAAGTCCTACGCCTGCAATGCATTTCATGCACTTTGTCAACGGTTCTTTCCATCGTTTGTAGGCAATTGATATTATGAATTACTCGTGGAAAGTTCATTGAACTGGTTGAGGTTCTTCCATTTGGTCTGAGTCCCAATCACCTAAAGTCATATAGGTGAGCCTAACGCACTTTCTCCATCCATGCCACCTAAAACAGGTTTTGCTGATGGTGTTCACTCTGCGGAATATCCTTGCGGGTTACAGGTATATTATAACGGCTTGCATTATATAAGAAAAAAATATGATAGAATACAAGGAACGTAGGATGAATAGTTGTTGTGATAGATGTAAATCATGGGGGGCCGGGTAGGGATGAGTATCATCTTTCGAAGTCTTCAGATTACGTAATTAGAACAAAAGGTGGGGGGAAAGTGTTTCAAAGAATATCGTTTTCAACGCACAATTAACAACGTCCGGTGTCCGTAAATCATTCTACAACACCATTTCAAAATCAGCGTCACACGTATTCCAATAGGAATATAAACCAAAAATTTTATCTAAATAAATGACACTGCATTTTTTGTGTTGAAAAATTAAGCAGTTAACATCTTAGGGTCTGCGTGCACTCCTGGTACCCAACGGAACACCTTCAGTCTACGTCAACAGACCTTTATTGAATTTCGCAGTTACCAAGTCCGTCCATATCAGTAAATTAACCTACTGTTTCATTATACAAAGATCGTGATGAAAAATCGCAATAAATGATTTGGCTTATGAGATAATTGTTTTAGGCTCAAATTTATTTTCTGGCGTAGATTTTTTTTATTCGTTTTATATAATTGGAAATGTATTTGAACATTTGAATTTGACAATTTACTTATAGTTCACGATATTTCACTAACAAAGATCAGCTCAATGCAAGTCTTTTGTGTAATTGTGCGCTGTTTCACGGATAATGTAATGTTCTAGAAACTAATTTTATTTCACAACTCTTTATTGTTACACAAACTCACCTTGAATACAAATTCACGAGTCTTGGAGGCGACTGAGACGTATGTTTTTGGATGTCACGGGGAAGGAAAACACCGAAATCGTTACGCGAGTTTACGTGCGATCGGATACGAATTGGGCGTTGGAATAGGAGTGGGGGAGTATAGGAGAATTGAGGATGTCCGCTGGTTTTTTTAAATTTAGAGCGAAGTACGGGAATGACACCTTAGAGAGCGGGACAGGAGCGGCACGAGCCCCCGAATGATCCGCACCAAAACCAGCGGAGTCTGCCAAGTCAACTGAGCCGTCGGCCGCGGAAGAGTAGTCTCCCTGTGTTCTCCCCTGTCACGAGCAGTGGTGCCAACGACCCTCAGTAAAGCACAACAGAAGACGAGATAAATCGATTTCCTCTTTTGATAGAACATTCCTCCAGTAACGAACCCACTACTCTTCACGAGCCTGGACCGCATTACCATCAGGAGCGTCCACCGCCTCCCCACTGTTTTACAATAATCTCCCTCTTACCGAATAACCTTTCGCAAAGAATATTCGCTCTGGTAATGATTTCCCGGCCCCCCTAATCAATAAACGTCCTCGAGTTAGTTGGGGTCTCTAATAGGGTCTCCCGAAGCCCTTCCACGCACCTCCTATCAGCTCTTAAAATAAACATGTGGCGTTTATAAGTCAGTTTCCTTTAAAATGTCGGAGCAACGCATGCAAGAAAAGTTGCTTCAATTTTTTTTGTGTGAAAATAATTAGCGACCGAACTAACGCGTCTGTGTGATGACAGGCGTTGACTCATGTTGATCCATTTCTGTACTTTGCCATTCCTGTAATACACAAGTCGGTAAAATATATCCTATACAAAATTTCTGACCTTTTCAAAGTTTGAACCAAAACGAAGATTTCGATCTGGCTGGGTGTTCAATAAAACACACCATCGCTGCGACATGATGTTTTCACCTACTAAATGTTGAACACTTCTGTTTATTGTGTAAGAATCATCTTGAGAAGGAATGTTCAACCTTGCTTCAAGAAAAAATAGTTTATTGTTTGCTTGACATTGCATACAAAAAGCCCTAATAACTAAAATTTAATGCCCTGAGATTGATGAAATCTCGTCGTAAAAAATATACTTGGTTGGATATATATATAAATGTATATAATATATTGATTAAAATACTCAACATATCCATCACGGAATTAATAAAAGGGAAGCATATACCATAGAAGCTGACCACACAGCAAACAACACCGTGAAGTTTCATGTTAGAATCCTTGGTGTTCATTATGAATTTATTTTAATGTGATTTTGACGAGTATTACCGGCATAATTATGTGGAATGAAAAACGATCATTACGCAAAGGGCCGTCAGTTCATTCACTAATAAATATTCAAATTTTTCATGTACATCTTCGTCGATCACCAAACCGGGAACACTCGAGGAAAATTCAGACCTTGCGATAGGACAGATTCAATTATTTTCGAAAACTACGGCACGGATTCGTGATTTAAGTTACACTGTGAGTAACGCACCAGAGTATCACAAAGACATTTAAAAAACATTAGCTGACAATAATAATCCTTTGGCTTAAATAATGTAAGAAAATTTTCATCTTGACTAGCTTTCAACGTGATGAATTAGATTAGATCTAGAAGTATCACAGCGAATCTGTAAAAAGATTATAATATTCAAATTGAAGCCTCTTCTCCATGGTTGGCATCCGATCGGAGGAGTTCCTTTATCCTTGACGCGCACAATGACGACCCCTCAGCGGCCTCTTTGCTCACCTGAGGAACATATCGAATCAATTTGACTTATTTAATTAAAATAACGTAGTCGAGGTCTTCCACAGTAGGGAAATAGTCGGCACCTGGGAAAAATTGAGAAACCCGTGAGAGAGGACCCATAAGAATGTCGAGTAAAGGAGCGTGGCCGAGAGTCTTCAATTTTTTGGCGAATTCAACGCAGTCGTCCAGGAAAGGATCAAACTCCGTCGTCTGCAAATGCAAATAAAATTTAATAGATTTTTTAATAACTAGGTTTATATTTGTATTCGAAAAATTAAGTGTGTTTTCTAACCAAAATTGAAACTGGGGGCAACTGTTTCAACACTTCATCGCTAGCGAATAGCGGGGACATCCAGGGATCTGCGTCAATATCGAATTCCAACATGTTGTCTGGACATATCTTGAACGTTTCCTCCTTCATTTCGGTCAACAACCTAAAAACGTGGGTACCAATAGAAAAAACCTGCAATTATTCCATAATAATATATTGTTATTGTTACCTAGGTTTCTCTCGCTCTTGTAGGGAAACATTTCTGTCAGGCATCCAGAATAAGTAGAAAAACTAATGTTTTTTTTTTCTTTCGAAAGAATAACCTTTTCCAAATCTCATATTGGCCCACATGTCCATGAGCAGCAATCGATTCCGCACCCATCTCGACCAAAATTTAATGGAAAAGCATGCGCAACTCGAGAATCTCCACACACATTCACAAACGCAATGACGGGCGTGTTAAGGGTTTACAATTTAAATCTTGGCTATATTTATTTTTAATCGAACACCAAAACCAATCAATTTCTACTCTGGTTTGAAAAAAATTGTGCTTTCAAGCTCGTCATCAAATCCTACACGAGTCTCTGAGTTTCAACTGGAATGCATGATTATTAAATCAATAGATTTGTGCACTTCGATAGTTAATGCACCTTTTAATCTCCTTACCTTTCTTTATCTGATGTCGCTGAATGGCCAGCAGGGGTGAGGGCGCTGGAAAAGGTCGACACAACCCTCTGGAATACCCCTGGATGCGTCAGGACAACCGGGTCTTCTTCCCTTTGAGGCGTCTCTTCGATTATCTTCTTTTCAGGCTCGACAACTGGAAATCCAAGATATACTAAGAAGATTTATTCGTTAGAATAATCCGCCTTTTTGTGAATAATATTCACATATTATGTGATGATTTTTGGTTGTGGGCCGTTCTCCTCAAATTGAGTTCTACTCAAGGGTTTTCCCCCAACCCCTGATTATTCAACTCTTGGTCAAAAACCTTGAGAAGGTAAATTTACCTGGTGACGTGGGAGAAACTACCATAGACTCGTCTGACAACACGTCCATTTTGAGTTTTTCTTCGTGAGCTAGGGATTTTTCAAATTCTTCTCGAGAACAACAGTACGCTTTGACGCATCCGAGAAGAAAGCCAAAGGGAAGCAAAGGGTCGAGGAGGCACAGGAGTCGAGCTGGAGTAGCGACGAATTGAAGAACAGTCGGGACGTAAGCTACAAATACACCGTCGGGAAGGCGAACGCGATTTTCTATGCATTTCATTGTGATTCCGAAGTACCAAGTTTCCACCCGCAGAGTCTCCTGTAAACCGATATTGAATAAGTACTGGTCTTACGTGTGAGTTTGATGATTGCGGAGAGAGGCAAAGTACAAACCTGCAAGCACGATGCGATTGCCAGTAGATCCGAGCCTGTTCAAATTCTGCAGGGCCCAACAATAACCGTAGAAACACTCTTCAAGGGCACGGGGGTAAGGGCACTCAGGAGCCAAAGAGTAGTCTATGCTGAAAATTGGAGCGTCTATTTCTGCCGCCCATTGCCTCAAATAGGTTTCGTGGGACCTTGAACTCTGGGCGATGAAACCCCCTCCGTGGCAGTGGATCACCAATTCGTCAGAGGGCATTTTCACGCCGGCGTCTTCGTTTTCGTCACCAGTCTGGAATGGAAAATGCCAGTGCGACAGAAAACGTAAAATAACAGTATTTGCAACCTTATTTGATTTCTACTCACCATACCAAAGCGTTTCGAGCAAGATAGCAACCGAACTTCCAGCGGCGCCAAACCTTTGTGTGACATAGGTGGTTCGACAGTGACGGTTTCAGACTCGCTGCCTGTTTTCGGCATGACGAGAGGAACTGTCTCTATGCTGATGACTTTGCACACAGGAAGCGTGTTTAGCAGACTGTGAACTCTGGCCATGATTTCTAAATAGGAGAAAAAAAAAACGAAAATGAAGTAGACGATTTGACAAGGCTGAAAATGCAACCATGATGTGTCGAATTTATTTCGACAAGCCCTCCGTCCATTAGTTCTTGTCAATCCGAGACGCCAGCGCTGGCGAAGTAGCTACTCAGAAGTGTTCCAAAACGTACTTGATCAGGACTGTGCCATTCACAATGCCCAAGGTGAGAGTGAGGACAAATCACAAGGTGCCACAATTGTTCAAGGACAGATAGAACGGCTACCTCTTCCGTATAAAAATTATATTCTTCTGAGTATAGACATGTCAATCAAAACTACACGCGACTGTGCCAAAATATTCCGGAGTTGGGCGTATTTTTATTTTTAAATAAGGTTGTAAATTAGAACAGTTTACGCTTGGAAGGTAACGCAAATTCATCCACATTTCCAACTCTGATAGTAAATTAAATTAAATTAATAAATATTTAGTTAAGCTAAGCCACTCTTCCGAATAATTCATTCGCTAGGTAATTTATAAATAAAATATGCCTTACTCTGAAAACTAAGCACTTGTGCCACGACGCTAACAAAACTAAAATTGGAAAAGGGTGTGATTTTCAAAATCAACTGAAAACCTGAATAACGAAAATACTTCACCCATTCCGCAGATTCCAACTGATCGTGGCAAAACAAGGCAAACCATAATTTTTATTTGTCAACAAAAAAAAAAAATTATTAGTATCGTGCAAGATTAACCGGCTAGAACGGGCCTGGAGAGAGTTTAAGACAAATCTTACCAATTTCACCCAACAGCCAAAAGCTTTTGCAGAAGTTGACCGACCCGTACTGTGAAATATTGACCACTCGTTTCGCTCTTAGTTCGGGGTCGTAGAGGTATTTGCCGCCTGGAGAAAAATATTTTATGTCAATTAAATTGAACTAACACTTAATTTATATTATTAATATTAACTCATGTGATTGGAACGTACATATATTCAAATACATTTTTGAGAACCTAGGTGTGTGAGGTGTCCTTTTCAACAAAATTTAGGACGCTATGTCCATTGAAAGGATTTTCGGGTCATAGGCAACAATACAAACCTAAAAGGCTGGTTTTCAAGATTTTCGGAATCCTAAATGATTTGGAATGACATTCTGCTAAAGATTAAACAAATGGTCTTGAGCCCATTTCTCAAGTCCTGATGAGCATTAGGAAAGTGGGTTTTCGAACCTTTTAGGGACCTAAACCTAAATTTAGGACGCTATATTGATTGAAATTGACCAAAAAGGGGGGGGGGGGCGCACGTTGAGCGAGGAAACGATTTCCTTTACGAATATATTTTAGCTATATATTCTCTGCGATAGTTGAACGTCATTAGGAACTCACTCTTGAGTACGGGGTTCAGAAGTTTTCCTTCAGAATAGTACATCTCGCTGAAGGAAGCCATCAAAATCATGAGGGTTTTGAATATCATAGCGATTGAATCACAAAACTGAAATAAGATCAGAAATACGAGTGAGAGGAGTGGATAGTTTTTTATTCAACCTTATTTGAAGGTTTCAGATAGCCTAAATGTTACCTGAACGCCGAGGCATCTTCCGTAGAAACAATACTGATTTATAGGTTTGTCAATTTGACGAACTAGTGTTTTGACTGTGTGTTCACTCGTTGGAGTCGGAATCAGCGTACCAGGCTCACACCACGAAGTTAGCAGTTGAGCGTATTCAAACAGAGTGAGGGATGTTTGAATCGCTTGCGAAAAAGCGCAGATCTTCCTACAAATGAGTGAAATAACTTATAGAACTCACTCTAGATGTATAGTATAAGAATTATTGAATCTGTGCTTAAGGCTACCCGAAGAAAAATGCAATCAATGTTGTCTCCGCGGGAAAATTTGATTGCATAAACGATGATAATGATCATAATACAATTACAAATTACTAGAACTTGACATGCAGATGTCTTTACACCTCAACTCACTTGTAGTAGCTTTCTTTCCGGAAGAAAAATGAGTTCCTAGAGTCGCTTATTTCCACTGTAATAGTTTTGGTTCGGGCGACCACCACTTCTGCAATTCTAATCAAACTCCTCAGACCATTCCCTTTGACGTTTTCAAAATCGTAGTCCGCCACCAGATTTTGAACTTTGTACGCGAGGTCTTGAAGCGGAGGCAGGTTTTCTTCCATTGATTTGAAACAGTCGTGCAGTTTTTTTCCAAGGTCGGAAGCATCTTTTGAGAAGAATTCCGCATTGTCGGCGGCAGCCGTCAGAAGGTAGTCGATGTTGTCGGCAAACTCCAGTCTTTCCTGGCGTGGAAGCGACTGCAGAGACGTTCCTGGCTTGATAATGTTTGTCATGTTCTGCAGGAGAAACCTATGTAACTGAAAACCAATTTGTTTTAATCTCTATACGGTGATCACCTCGTTTGAACAAATGAAGAGGCTTTATTATGTATGGAGAACGCCGAGTTTGATTACATTGACGTCACTTTCTAGAGTCTTGTTGTCCACATCACTAAGTAAACAACATGAACAAACTGAACAGTCACAGTAATTATTTTAATTTAAAGTTTCACGACGTCAAGTTTCAGACGTCATAGGTCCGTGAAGATTGTCGTTTGACTCACCAAAGCCACACGGTCAGTTACCATCGATGAAGCGGTCTGTGCGAGGTACATTGTGATGTTTGGGCTGAAGCATCCATCCAGCCGCAAATCTGAAGTAATCTGTTGAGATCGAAAAAAATCTGCAAATTCTTACACACGGGTTGGTTATTCCTCGAATGGGGGAAACGGTGGATGTGGCGGGTCCCGGACCCATTCCAATTGATTCAGGGTCCAAAATTTAGTGGCAATGATATCCCACACGCTATTCGCCCCAGTCTAGGTTACACCATGGCGCAAGTGGCTAGCGCGTTCGGCAGTAACCGGAAGGTACTCAGTTCGAATCCAGGTGGGGTTTATTTTTTTTTTTTAACCCATAAATTGACCAATTACTTCTTCCAGTGGGTGCCAATCGTTCTGGGACCAATTTATTTGGATTCATCGTCCAAAATTTAGTGGAAATGACACCCTACTCGCCTAGATCGCCCAAAATCTCGAAAATCCATTTTTCAAAAAACACATTTTGACCCCTCCCCCTACCCCCCCAAATTTTGGTCCGATCGGCTGAAAGTTTCGAGGACCGCTCGGCAGGAACAGACCCCTGACCAAAATTTCAGATTTTTAGAAAATTTTCTACTACCAAAAAGGGCGCGGACGATGACGGCGTACGGCGTACGGCGTACGGCGTACGCGTACGGCTACGGTACGGCGTACGGCGTACGGCGTACGGCGGACGGACATCGACCTTTTTTGATCAGGACATCATGAACGTCCAGAAAAAATTTTGAGCCAAATCGGAGAGGTTGACCATTATCATGAAAACATAGGTTGATTATTCGAGGAATAACCAACCAAAACCGGTGAAATCCGGATAAGGACTCGCTAATGTACTCAAGATCAAGAGAAAGTTTGGGTTTGATTGAGTGGTCAGCTGTTTCCTTTGATAAGAGAGGGGCTCCTTATCAGTGTAGTTGAGCTCACTCCCACTGAGAGCTCTCTGGCTACCGCTTCATGATCTACCATCCAACAGAATGTAACTGCCTTGTATGTTCTCTCACTAAATAAAAATATCATTGGAAAGGAAAGAAAAAACCCAATAAATCACGTACATAATATTATACGCGAAGAGGATTTTTGTAGGTGCAAACCAGTGCAAAACGATGGTTAACGATATATTCATGTTATCATGGATCAGGCAATTTACTCAATTCTAAACAAAAAAAATATTAATAAAATGACAATATACGTAGGCAACGTGTAAATTATGATAGATAAATTATGCTAATTTTTCCACAGGGGTTGATTGTCCTCGGACCAGCAGCATGGAGACTCATTCCGATCGATTCAGCGTCCTAAATGTAGTCGAAAATGATACCCACACGCCTAAATCACCCAAAATCTCAAAAATCCATTTTCGAAATACGAATAAATTTTGACCCTCCCTCCCCCTCTCCAACCAATTTGGTTTGATAGGGCTGAAAAGTTTCGAGGACCAGCTAAACCCAAAAACGGATTCCTGACCAAAATTTCAGATTTTAAAAAATTTTCTTTTACCAAAAATCGATGTAGACGGCTGACGGACTTTTTACTTATTTTGACCTAGACACCTTGAAACACAGAAGAACATTTTGAGCCGAATCGGAGAGATTGACTTTTTGCATGAAAACAGGTGATTATTCAAGGAATAACCAACCAAAATACCTACTTACTTAATATAAATTTTCTTGAGAGGTCGTCAGTAGATCCGATGGTACCTAGTAATTATGAAGGTTTACGGCTACACAAGAAAATGACTGTGAATAAACTATGGTTTAACGTTCTAGGTAGATTTTGCTTGTGCTGATAAAGAAAGTGGACAAACAATTTAAAGAAAAAATATTAAAGTTTCTTAAAATTCTTGCCCCATAGTAACCTTTTTCCACCTATCCGGGACCAACCCCCATTGGTTCACCGTCCACAATTTAGTGGGAAGTGATTAATTCCCTTCAAAGTCCTTAAAAATCTCGAAAACCCATAAAGTAATTACTCATAACCTATTTCCTCAATACACCGCCTCCGTTTGTGGCGGCTACCAATCAAAAACCCATCTCAATCGATTTCGTGGCCAAAATTTTGTGAAAATTAATCCCAGACACTTCGAAACTCCGTTGAAATGAAACTCGATGACTTGTTTTCTACAATTCTAAATATATCCATTTTGTACCCTATCTCATCTTGCAGCCTATGAATATCGGGCTGATATTAAGTGAATTGGGCGCTAGTCATAAGAGTAGGACCGGAGTTCCACTTTTTAACATTAAAAAAATTTTTTATTGTACGCCTTTTGTGGCCCGGAAGACGGACGGATACTGAATTTCGTGTGTGTGTGTGTGTGTGTGTTAAAAATTTATGTTTTGGAAGGCATTGAAGAAAAAAAAAATTATTTGCATGATAATATGTTTTAGATTTTAATGAGAATTACAAACCAAATTTGATGTTGGAATATTTATCTTAAATCAGGAGCTCGGAGGGTTTTCAAGTCCTATTTTATTTTTATTTTTTTTATTTTAAGTTTATTACTTTTATAAAATAAGATCAAAATGGTAGAATTTTTAATAAACATGAGTCTACAAGAGATTTTTTAGTTCTTGAATGTTAAGGTAATTATTAGGTATGTCAGTTCTTGAATGTTTAGGTAATTATTAGGTACTTACATGTTTAGTTCCTGCGCAACTACCTCAGCCTGAGGATTGGTCAAGCGCGATCGATACCGTCAATTTTGCCTTCACCGCTGACTGGTGACTGACGGTTGACTACGTTCAGGACAGATTATGGCCTTGCATTGTCCCTACCAACTCCCGATGTTTTCACCGAGTAGTGATCTCGGCAAGGACGAGCGGTTTTTGGAAAGAAAGGTCAATATAAAACACGCGTCGCTTGCACAGTTTAATTATATTACTATAAACGTTTACAAACCCAGAGTTCACCGAACGAAACACCCAGGTGTGCTCTCTGGAAGATAATCGGCATTATTTTTATTTACTTTGTTTTCGCTTTCAAGTGTTCTTGACACTTTTAGTACACTTCAATGATAATGATACTCAAACACCTGTTTTAGAATAAGTAGCGTATATTATATTTTAGGGGTGAAGTGGATAATAGTATACACAGGTGGCTTAATAATGAATGGGGTTCAAAGAACGGTTTTTTTTTTCATTCACTTTTTCATTATTTTCATCTTATAATATTCTTCTTCTTACAAAGAGGAGTCTAGCTGATGAACACTCATTTAGCTTTAGTTTAGGCAAGATGACTAAGGGGAGGGTGGGGGGAGCGAGGCAGTACACCTACTCGTGTGAAGAATCAAACCAATAACTTATGTATCAAATTGTATGTACCAATACCAATGGCACAAATGGTATCGGGAATGAGTTTCAACAGCACAAATAAACTTCTTACTCCCCTTGTTTCATAAAGCCTTTCGTCCCAACCACTCCCGAAAATTGGCTACTATTAGCGATTTTGCTCTCGGAACAATTTCCAAAGTGGTTATCACAAATTACTCGATGATAAAAAACAGAAGTTGGCCAAAAGCTCCCTGAGGGTTTCATCGGACGCAGTGATGGTGCGAGTCGGGTTACTGTGCTACGGATTGTAGTCGGACAAAGCGCGAGAACATACGGAAACATGTTGGGGTTTCAGTAGTATAAAAAACATTTATATTGATCATTCCAGGAATAACCAACGAAAATTCATTCCTGACACCTGTCAATGGACCCCATGGTTGAAATAAGAAACGTCTAGGTTATGGATCGACCATTATCGGTGGGAAATTTCCCCGTAAACTCGATTTTATTAATTTCCTTCACCGCATATTAAAAAAAAAAAAGTTTGTTTAATGACGTGGGACCGATAAACCATCGATGTTGAACTTCGACTGGAAATAACCCATTCAAGGCTCCCAGTAATATGGATTTGCGGCTTACGAGACAGCTTGCTAAATAGCAAACTGATTATAATATTTCAGCAAAGTGGGTCTCATCGTTTCAGAAAAAATTTAGTATCAGAATGAATTATTTTACTCATATATCTATCAATTCAAATTTTCAACGATGTCCTTCCCTCTCCAAAAATGCTAGATAAATTGGAAAAAGAAAAAAAATTAGGATTTCACAGTGAAGGAAGACATGTTTTGAGCCTTTGGCGTAAAATACGATTGTATGCATGTATGAATTAAGCCTTACTCCTTCTCTTGTACGGTGAAAGATGAAGGCTCATAATCGGGTTGGATCAAGTCCCTACCATGTTATAGGGGTGGGGAAAAGGTCGTTAAACAACGCAAAAATAAAATAAATAGCTCCAGACTTTACACAGCGCGTGACATGCTCTGCTCATCTACGAAGTACAAATTTAATTCACTAGGGGATTGTTCTACTTTTATCAACATTTTTTCCAATAACACAGTTAAGTTCTACTAACAAACTATGATATTTCCACCGAATGCTAACTGAATTTTGCACTGCAGATGTACCAGCCCTGACCTTGAGCAGAGGTAAGTTATGATTGTTAACTAGCCATTGATACAACGTAGGTGCCACGCTTGTAGGTCACAGCGTGGTCATAGTTTAATATAATCACAGATCAATGTTCGAGTGGTCTTTGGGTAGGGAAAGCCCTTTAATTTGGACTGAACAATGCGCGTGCGTATGAGTTGAAGAATGAAATGAAATATTCACAGGGAGGTAGGCCGTGGACGCGTCGACCTGCTCTTGAATTGCTTGTAAACCATCAGGTTCTTAACGCTACCTACTAGGTATAAAACACTGTTCCGGCCAGCAGAACAAAAGCACTGTTGGTTGAAATGCGAACATTCAATTTAGGATGCACAAGGAGATCTACTGATTACACGTACGAGTAGTATACGCTCATAAGCTACTCAAGTTCATCAACGCCCTCATGTAGGCTATACTAGTCATATTTACACAAACAAAATATTGTCATATTGTTGTCAGGCGGAACCTCTCTTTTAAACGTAGGTTTGCTTAATAGAAATATGTAGGACATACCTATAGCCATTAGGTTTGCTTATAACCCCGGTGGCGGTGGTACCTACCTCAAATATAACGCCCTCAGTGCCTACTTAAATTTAAACAATGATTCCATTCTTGTTTTAGGATGAGGTTCCTTAGTTAGGTAGTTGTCACGTTGAGCATCATAATGGTATAAATAGTTTACCTCGTGTTTAAACCGTTTTTATGTAAACTATGGGCCCTAATTCCTCAAATTAGGTTTCAAACCAGTTTTGATGCACCACTTGCACTGTAATCTCAGTGTTGTAACTGTGTATAAAATAGACAGAACTTCAGTAAACTCATCCTAAAGAGTGTGGAAATCACAGGTGAAATACGGAATTTGAGGCGTAGTAGCCTGAGAAGCAAAATGTAAACACTTTTCTCCGTATTTTAGCGTTTATTTTCCAAAATTGAAAGTCAGATGTATACAATTTAATTCAGTAATTGGATAGTTTACCTTCTGAACACAGTTCGACCAAGCGTATGCAAATCCAGCTTGTGAATGGAATGAATAATTGAATGATGCAACACTCCTCATTTTACTCTTTAATAGATAAAGCAGCTTTTGAACTCTGGTGAATTCTAATTTCGACACACAATGGGCATGAAAATGATCGGATTGTTTTCAATCGTCATACATTTAAATTTTCTAAAATAGGTGCAGCTTTAACAATTCACAAGGGGCTTGTGGAGCCGTGGGAACTCGTCTTCGAGCTCGAGCAGCTAACCACCTTCTAGTATACAACACATAAATATCTGCTAGTACCAGCTTAAGAGAGTATTCTCTACTTGATATCGTTTTACATCGTACCTGTTCAGGGTTTCAACCATGTTCATGGTATAGGCAGGGGTTCACTCTGCTCCCACAGTTGGTCAATCACTCCCTCGCCTTATGGCGTTCTGTATAATGTAGGTACATGTTGAATCTATTTTGAAACGTAAAATGTATTTCAGGTTGGCATGATGGCCTGTGATCAGATGAACGATCTGGTATTACTGAAGTATTTAATTGTTTTTCTCTCCTGGTGATGCACCTATTCATGTTTTTTCGCCCTCAAAAAACGAATATATTACTCAAAACCCCAGTAAAAAGAGGAAACGTTCTAATAGACCACGTTACCCGAAAGGCCGACTAGTTAAATACGACACACAGGATATATTATATATTAGTGGGTCGATCTACCAAAGATCAGATTTTATTATACCGCCCAACACAAGTCTTTAATCTACTTAGGGTTATCACTTTAAATATATAGTTCTCATTCCTTCCTATATTCTTCAAAATATGGAATCTGCACACTTTGAAGGGGGCTAGCAGCGTAAGACTCTTGTTTCAATTATTATTTTCTATGATTCTTTTATGATCATCAGTTCATCGCGAGGAAAATAATAATATACTTTCAAATTATCATTATTGTATCGAAATTGGGTAGCTTTTTGGTTCATCAAAAATAGAAATTGTATACCAGTGGCATTTCAGCCGACACCAGTCGCCTATCGAGCTTCCTACTGTTCGTAGACGGTCAATTCGAGACCGAATTTGATTATGTCAGAACAAGTTATCTCAACGAGATGTTATAAACTCGATATTTGTACGTTGTTGTCTATCACTGATTGTCCATACCTCGGTTCCTCAATTGCCACAATTTGATACGTTAATTAGGTAGTCTTCTTTTAAACGATCCTATTGTTATAAAAAAAATTAATTTTTTTTAGAAATGAGCAATCAGCTTGTCCTTATTACAAAAAATGTGTTCTCGATTGTCGTACCCAGATCAGTAATTCTCGGTTTTTAGTTCCGATTTATTCAGCACATCAAGATGAGAAGCAAAGCTGACTGACTTTGGCCTAGTGTTACGTTGATCACGTGCTATGATTTTTTTCCCATTTTGACACTGCACGATTTCCAAGTTTCAAAAAAGGAAAATAAATGTATAATTGTTTTAGAATGAATTGGATGAGAGTAGGCATCCACCACCACCTTGAAGCTATAGCACACTTATTAAACATTTGATTACAAGGGGAAGGTACCTACCGCTGTAGTGAAACGGATCAAAGTAGTAAAAGTAATCGAAATTTTCACACTGTCAATAATAATTTAAAGAAAAAAACGAGATCATTTAAAAGCCTACCTACTTATTAACTGGCGGGAGAAGGGATTCAAGTTACATGAGTTCCATAGTTTCGGTTAATTCTAAACTTTCGCTGACTGGCTGCATCGGTGTAGACAGGTTGGCAGACCAGAGCGACCCAGACGTTAGACTTTTGGCGACTCCGGTGCTCATCTGGAAAACACAATAGAACTATCGAAGAACAATGGGGTTTCGCAATTTCCACTCAGAAGACTACGCGGGATTGGCTAAACTGTGCGGGCTTGAGTTGAATAATCGTTACAGCAAGGAACGTTTGAAATCACAATTTGTGGGTGAGCAAAAGATTAATAGGTTGCAAATCAAATACACAATCCTCTAAGGCTACACTGAATTTTTTTCATCTCAATAAGGGAATCATTCTGTTTATTCATATACATATTTTTTTCGATTTCATGAATCAGTCCTAGATAAATTCCTGACTTTGATTGGAAAGTCAAATATAGTTTCGAAAATGCAGTTTCTGAAATGACTAATGGGAGGCGTCTAAAGGTAATATGTACGCAAAGGATTCATCACTGACGATATAACCTCTACCTCCACCGAATCGCTATGAAATGTTTAATCGATTTTTTTTTAACGTAATATCCTATTTTTTATAATATTTGGCGCATGCAAAACCATGAGGTGAAGACAGGATCTGTCATGCTGGGAATACGAAACAGCTGTGCCCTGGTTAACTAGCTAAACGACAATCCACAACTCACACTTACGATTCGTTCTAATGGATATGTACGTTTTGGGAACTCTAAAGCACTACTTTCATGCTGAAAAGCTCAAGCGAATGAGATTGATGTGGTGAAATGAATGAACAACTCAAACCATTGCACTTTTTTCGTCAAGCATTTATTTTTGTAAAAGGATTTTATAGTATTGAATGCTTCATAAAAAATCCTTATTACCATTACGTACAAAATATGTTTTATAGTCAATAACACAGTGTAAATTTTATTGATGAAGAAGGGTTAGGAAGTGATTTTACAAGCATAATAACAATATTGAAAGTCATCCCCATGGAAAGACCGAACTATTCGAGATATTTTAAAAGGAATCACAAAATCACAGCGCTAAAAAAATTATTTTAAAGAAATCTTAATTTTAAAAAGGATTCGCTAAAAATATAAGGGAAAATTCATCAAAAAAAGACGAACAGCTGGAGCTCAAAATAATTCAAAACTGTAACAATAAATTGATCATCGTGAAGCTTAACAACATTACCTATTCATCAATGGTAGTCTAAGGGGTGAAACCAGTTGATTTTCCTAATCTAGGAGTTACAATAAATATTTCAATTTCGATAGTGATGTACTATTTCATCTAGTGGTAACTAAACGCAATTCACACGGGATATGTGTTATTCGTAATAGGAATACTTGATCTACAGCCCAGCAGTTATTAATGTGTATTAATTTCGTTATTCTTGCCGTTCGAATCCAACAGTTGATGATGTTATTAGAAGACAAGCAGAACCCGATCAAAGTGGCTCAGTGGCCACGCCAATGAAGAGGCAATCTCAGCCGATTAAAAATAACTGAACCGGATCAACTGAATAAGTTCAGAGAGTGCTAGTGCCCTTTACTGGGTTGCACAACACTACCAAAACTATGTTAACTGAGTTGTTCGCCGTAGTTTCAACGCAATATAGCATTATATTTTTCGTCAGAGAAAGTTTTTTTACTTAGTGCAACAAACAAATTGTCAAAGAAAACACTTTTTTTTTTGCAGATTTGTGTTAGAACAGAATTGGCAGGAGGTGAGAATATCGCTAGTCTTCAATTGCGGCTTCAGATAGTGTAAACATGTCGGCTGTTGAGTGATAGATAATGTACCTACTATAACTTTCCACTGAAGGGTTTTGAAAAAAATCGGTCGACATTCAGCATGAAAACATAGGTTGATTATCCAAGGAATAACCAACCAAAACCGGTGCAGGTTCGATAGAGCAGTAGTGTAAAACCTAATATGAGCTTAAGAGCGATAACTCAACGTTTTTAGGTAGGTACCTACTATTAATTAGTTCGTACTTTCATAACCACAACCTACAACCCCTTCATTTTACAATTATGATTACTTACCGCCTATGGTTGTTGAGTTGTTTGGATCTTACCTGCACCGAAGCGTTTGGTAGTTGTTCCGATCCAACAGCCGACTATTACCCACTTTTTTTCGACCCAGTCAAGTAATTCAGATTCAGTAAATAACGTTTTTCACTCAATAGATTCGTGGTCACCGCCAAAGTAGGTTGGCCCTCTTTATAATATTTTTGTGGTTATAATGGAGGTATATTATGTTCACAATAATTCAAATATCTACGAATTGGTGTTGATAATGGTGTTCTACTACATGAATGATGGCTTTATTTTAGCGATGATATTCATTCAAGCGGCTAAATGATCTCAAAAATTATTGAGATTAAAACAGATATGAAAAATAGAGGAGAAAAAGGAAAATCCAAAGAAAACGATGATGGGTCACATGGAAGGCAATTAGACGCATGTCCATGAACAAACACAGCTAAAATAACATCCAGTCTCAATGAACTGTAGGAAATTTGTCAACGCTAAGACGCTAATATCCAACAGTTGATATTGACAGTTGAGCTTGGTTACTAACTAACTAGTCAACTACTTGTGTAATACCTGGCTCCAGGCTGGAATGGGTTGAGTTGTAGTATAAAGTGACTGTTGCCAGGGGGTGGACAGGTGAATAGAAGAGTCGCCACCGGCCGTGACGGACCAAGGGACGGAGCCTTCGCTGATTTGACACGTGGCAAAAGAGTTGGGCAGGGAATTCCACTGTTCTGCATGCGCGGCGTCGAGGCCACCGAATTTGTCGTTGAGAGACGGGAGAAGTCGTCCGGTGCCAGCGCCGTTGCTTGCGTCTTCAGCGATCGGCGGGAAGTCTGACTCACAGTGGATAGGGAGGGGAGGGACGATTTGGGTTTGTTGAGCCAGTTTGTAGGACGCCTGCCGCAACATTTGCCGTTGTCGATTCATCAACATGTTGGCTCCACTGTCGGCAGACATTGGCTGGAAGGCTCCTTGCTTTTGAAGGATTTGCCTCTTCTGTTGCAGCAATCTGTGCTGCATCAACTGTTGTTGCAGCGGAGCTTTGGACGTAGATCCCGATGCTGACACGTTGTTGATCATCTCTGAATCAATCGATGCTGAAGGAAAAGTGAAGTTTTCTGGAAGGCTAATTCTTTTGGGGAGAGTCTGTTGTCTCGATTCCATAGAGCTATCTCTTTGCCTATATTCTGCGTGTTGTATTTGTCGTTGCATAACTTCCTCAGGTGGTACGGTACTTTGATATAGTGATTTCAGCGCTTGATGTTCTCTTTGAACTAAATGTAATTCCATCACTCCCTTGGTCTTTCCGCTTTCTGTCAATTTTTGACTGTTGAAAGCTACACTTGTATTGACAGGAGGAGTAAGGGTGTTACCATCGCCAGCTGACGCACCATGCTGTGCCACCAGACCATCCGAAGCTCGACGCCCTTCTCGAAAGTCCACAGGGGACCTGGTGATTTTCCTCGATTTTGGAGGCGTGCTCTGCCCATGGAGACTATTTCTGCACCAAGACTGGTTAGAACTGTCACTACTGACGTAGACCCCAGGATGGATCGCGCTGGTGCTGATGACAACACTTTCAGACATCAAAGGCTTACTCCCCTGCGTGGTGCACGATGGTAAGCTGGAACCCAGTTCCGATTCAAATTGATAGTCCAAGCTACTCTCAAACGTCGAAAAATTACTGTGGAGTGAGGAGACGTGGACAGAGGAACATGATGAATCGGAACTGAGGTGTTGGCTCAAGCTCTTGTTGTGCACACCAACCCCACTGGACGAAGAAGAACTAGCGTAGGACAGCCTTTGAGAAGGGATTGGGCCAGAAGAGTTAGACTCTTCAAAATCAGTCTCAACGCCCTCGTCAGTGGAATTGGAATACTGAGGAACGACACCCAAGGCGCTTTCAGGCCGCGAATAAGCTGATAGGCCTCCGCTGAAGTTCTCACTGAATGTAGTGTTAGTATAGCGAGGAAGCGAAAAGTTTGGTTCGTTAGTTCTATAGTTAGCGAAGGACAGAAGATCAAGTGAAGAAACAGGCTCAGAATTACCTTGGGACTTGAGAGGATTTTGTGGTGGTTGAGGGATGGGTGGAGCGGTCACTGGTGGGATCATCTCTCTGAACGGAGGGTGTGATTGTCTTCCGCTATCTGAATTCTGATACGTTCGGCTGAAGCTGTTCGACCTGACAGGCTCAACTGGCTCCATATTAGCAACTGACAGCTGCTGCAGAGCGTTCTGTATATGTTGCTCTCGCGCCATTGAGTCGGGGGTGTAGCACAAACGCGGCTGGTCATTGGGGAGTCTTCTGAATGGTTGGGGCTCTTGTGGAAGGACCAAAGGAGGTTGTGGGAGCGTTCCAGGGCTATGCCCAGCGAGACCGTGTTTCCTCATTGCTTGCTCAGCAATCGTACTCGGCCGTCGTTTTTGGGCCGAGTCGTTCGAATGTTTGGACGTTGGCGCTGGTGAGGGTGGGGTGTCCTGTGTCAATGTAAACGTACTCCGGTGCTGCCTCAGTCGTTCCAGTAACAAAAAGTAAATAGCAGCGTGATGGTCGTAGTTCGCATTTCGTAAGGACTGTAACAAATAAAAACATACCGGTTACTCTTCAAATTGAATAATTCGACTGCGAATCCTGCATAAACTTTCCAAGGACGGTCATTGAAACGTTTTTGGAAATCGTTTACGACCTCTGCCTTAGAGTACTGCACAGCTAATGACCAAAGTGAATTCACCTCCTTAGTTTGACCAGCATCAATTCCAAGGCTTTGCATCAGTCTGAGGATTTGTTCATTAGGCTCGGCGTGTTTGTTATCTCCCAAACTCGTGCTTGGCAGGAGACGCGGTGCCTCTTCTACCATCCACCGGTGCCTCTTGATTTGCTCAACCGAGTAGCGCTTGGACGGTTCTAGTACCAGCATCTTCCTGATGAGGTGCTCGCAATCTGTAACAAAATCGATCAGTCAATCGATTATATTGGGTCTAGGACACTCCACGGCCCTGTTTTTCCAATTTCTCCATTCTCCTAGTTCAAGGAATAACCAACCCCTATGAAAGAATTTGCAGTGTTTTTTGATGTCTCAATTTAGAAGTCACATAGAGAAATTTATTTGTACGGTTGAACGAAGGACGTACCAGGGGGAATTGAGCATTTAGCATCTATCATTTCAACTCCTTAATTGGACTAGCATGAAGGTGTCTTCGACCACTCCGATCACAAAACTTTTTTTTGTCCATGTGAATAATCTGTTCAATCAATGTTGCGATATTTTCACTGGACCAGTTGCCAGTGCAGTTATAAGGGTTTTGTTATCTTAAAGTAATTTTTAAAGTGGGTGGTTTGAAAAGAGTTTTTCTTGAGAGTCACGTCCCGAGCGACGTTTTGGAGCCGAGCATTTTCTCGACAGTTTGCGACAAGTTTATTTCCGCCTCTTGCATCACACCACTATCAATGAAGACCCAGTCGGCGTCACCAGTGTCCTCACACAATTTTCATAAACAATTATTCCGGACAGCACCGATAGGTACAGTATAGATAAGTTGAATGGTTGCTTTCCTCGGTCGCATTTTCGATACCAGCAACCCTATCCTACCAATCTTTACGCCTCGCCATTGCTTTTACATCACAAAACATCTAAAAGATGTAACGATAGGAATAGGTTTTCCTAGCGGTGAAACCTCAGACATCGGCGATAATACGATGAAATTGAGCGCTAAAAGCGCGAATTCACGTATAATTTTTGGTAAGACGTGTAGAGGACTAAATCAATAATTTAGCCGCTTATTGCTCTACATTTTTCATCGATTCCCATGGATTGTAGGTTTCATTTCATTCTATCCAAACTTATTCAACAAAGCAAATACGAGGTTAAACGTAAACATTTACTCAGCCACGCAGCTTGGCCGTATAGGCTAATTTCGTAGGAATCGTCTACGAATTTAAATGTGCAATCATAAAAAAAATCCTATGATAGTCGAGACAAAGTGTGGGCCTATACCTATTGTATGACCACCTAATAACTTACCAAGATCATCCGGGTATTGTTGAAGCAGATCTAAATTATGTAGAGTTTGAATGAGGGGCAAAAGAAGAGAGCATTATTTATAATTCAGAGGAAAACCCATATTCACGAGGAAAAGAACTCACCGGCGTAATGGGAGCATTTGACATAGAATTGCGGAGTCAAGAATGATTTTTGAAAAGGCAGCAGAACCCAAATCTTGTACCCAATTAGTGAAGAGTTGACCCGAGGCCAGCCAGTGGACTTGGAGGGAGAAAAGGATTCATTTGGTTCGTTTGTCAAGCGCTGATTTCCCGCTTGAACAGAGTCCTCCCAGAGAATATCAATGGTCAAGAAGATCGAGATCACGTCGCGAGATCAACCCCGTAGGGAATGTAGTCAACAAGGCTCTGAATCAGCCCAAACGAAACCAGATTTGATTAGGAGAGAGAGGTAACCGGAATTCATTATGGAAAGAGGCATTATTCCTTAAAAATAATGGATAATATTATCCCAATATACAGTTTTAGAGAGCCCACCTTTCAGATAACCATCTTAAAGACATCTGCAGCTTAAACTAAATTTGCCAGACTAACAATACAACAGGGACAAATAAAAAAAAAAAAAAAAAATCACGGGCAAACCAACAAATATTTGAAGTTTCAAGCATTATCCCGATGATCTAACCAATATGGCTCGCTGAATCCTGCAGGTTTATACCTGTATACTCTTAATATGCCATAATCCGACAGAGACGGTAATACAGCCACTCCCATAGCTTCTCGTCGTACATTTGAAGTTTAGCGATTTCTTATCTACCACTTTCAGTGTTCTCCGGTACAGCAAGTTTCACGCCTGTTAAAGCACGTCTGTTTATCGTATTAATATAATTAGAATGTTTAACGGAAACGGGAAAAGCTTTGGGGCGGTATTTTGTGAGTGATTGTTCGAAAGGGCGGCACGGTTTCGGGATTGTGGGGGTTGAGTTCTATCTCGTCCCAGCAACTTTTCCCGGGTTGATAGGAGCAAGCGGTTGAGGCGACACACAGCGGTCGAGGGGGTGGTTGAGTGAGGAAAGGGGGTACCGGGATTTGCGTCATAGCTCTCCGTCTGACGTCATTCCGCCTCATACCAACTCCTCGTTTTCACTCCCCATCTCGACCTTTGCCATTAACTGGGTTCCTCTTCCTCTTCTTCCGATTTGGAACATCGTCGTTTCCCCTCGTTTACGTCAATTTCTGTTCAGACCCGATATACCTGAGATTGGGGTCTTTTTGAAAAGAGCGACCACCGTATTACCGTTGAAGTGGCAGTCTCTTGTGCCCCTTTCAATTCAAGAGAAGAAACGTGATTAAATTTAGTTAGATACCACTTCGTCCATATTCTAGGGAAAACTTGCAAACGTTATAATTCAGCAAATAGGCAACTTGTAATGCGAGTGAATTCTCCCGCAACGAAATCCTCAAACTCTGAAGTTGGTGCACGTCGTTACAAAATTGGTTGTTCATGAGCCTATTCGTATTCTAGCCTCATCGAGCGAGCTCCGCAGGAACAACTATTTACGTGTGGGCTCATAATTTAGGAGAAGTACGACATTGTACCAGATCATAAATTAAAAATTACCTGAACTCATGAAGTACGGTATCCGGAATCTTCCAGAGAGGACTCGATCCCGCAGAGTGTGAAGCGTAGATCCGTCGAATGGCAGCGCTCCACAAACCAAAACGTACAGCACCACCCCCAAACTCTGAAAAATAGAACCGAACTGTGAATAATTCGTGAAATGTAAAAAATAAGAGATGTATTTGAGAATTCCATAAAGTGGTTTAGCTCAGCCTGCACGGAAATACAGCATTCTCGCAGCTATTGTTTTAACCCATGCCGCGAGGTACTCGAGAGATTCTGGATAGCGTTGCAGAAAAGGCGCTTTGTATTCCCCTGATAACTCGAAACTAAGTAGTCGGCCCCAGCCTTCGTTCAGGTTGTGCACAAGTTCCTCCCAGAGCGCTTTCAACTTTATCGCGGATTAAAATTACCCCTCCCTCCCTTGGGTTTTGGAGCCGGGTTAGAAGGAAGGGAGAATGTACAAGCGGCGTTCCCCACTTTGAGCTCTCGTCTCGAATATTAAATTTGAACCGTTGATGGGTCTCCTCAAGAACCGAAAAGTTGCCGGGTGATGAACGTCCAAAACTAAGAGTCACTCGATATGAGAGCATTAAGCTGCGTGTTCATCGGACTGGAAATAGCCGAAATGAACGACTGAGAAACACATTTAGTGGTATTGTCGGAATGATAAATATTCCTGGAATTCATCGTGCAACAAGAACTTCAACCGTTTGTTGGAAGATAACAATGTTTGTTCATGCGTACACCTACAAATTGAAGCTGAAGCTCGTAAATGATTGAACGCCCTGCGGGTTATTTTCTATAAACCTTAGAAGGGGGAAAGAACCCATTTCCGCTTTTTGGAAAAGTACAAGCAACGATAAACATGAAGAAGGTATAATCTTCCCTAAGTCGCTTTGCTAACATTTCATGAAATCGCCAGGTTTGAAGTAAGTATACGTAACTACGTACTTGACATAAATTGAGAGGAATAGTAACACAGCCTGAGCGGGGAATGGAATTTCAACTCTGCTAGAGGACAGCACCTGACTCATGAGAGTACGTTTTGAGTACCCATTCTCTGTTACTTTAATACCTTAGTCTTGCGACACCTGTTTTGAAATAGAATTATTTCACCTTCCTGAAATGGATTTATAGTAACTCACTACATTGCCCGTGCATCTAGGGTTGATGATATTTTAAGGCATCTTATCAAAGGCCTGAGCAATGAGGGCATACGCTTTCCACGTGAAATCCAGCAAACAATTACTTGCATCCTTTAAAAAAAAAAAATCGTTTTGGCTTCCCCGTTCCGTAGATACATTTATCTACTTAAAATAAATTCAAATGATGAACTTCCTACCGTCCATTTCTTCCCAGATTCTCGAGAAAGGGTTCCTCACAATTTCCATAGTTATCGAATCGGTGTCTGACTGACAAGATGGATGAGGCCACAACTCCTTCCCATTATAGTCTTCCAAGGATGTATTCAAATAATTTTACACATTCGGTTATTTTTAGGTGTGTTCTTTCTTTTATGAGGATCCATCTAATATATCAAATATTCAATAAATACGCAGATAGTGATCAATCATCGTGGCTGAGAAAGGGATCAGCTAGTGCGTCCCGGAACGAGCACACGGGTTCATTTTTTTCCCCGAACGAACCTCTGCAGACGGGGAAAGTATTGATGACAATGCGCATGGCAGAAGTTTTGATTGGAATGCAGCCAACGAGGGTCTCGTTGTTTCGACGACGCTGAGTCTACAAGTGTAAAAGGTGGACAAGATTTGTGGTCGGTACTTAACTTGGCCACGTTAGATACTTTCGAGTAATTTGGAATAGGTTTGGAAAATATAACTTTACCGTTATTTCTTCTCAAGGGCTCGTTTTTTATGTCTGTCTCTGTAGTAACCAGTCAGTGTCCACCCTTCCTGGACTGAACTCGGATCCCAGTAATGATCTTGGCCTGAAGTAATTCTTACCCAAATGTCAATTTCAGGGCCAGTGTACTTCTTTCCCTCGAAGACTTCAGGAGCGGCATAGGGGGGTGACCCGCACCACGTGGCTAGCTGCTCCCCAGGTGTGAAGTAGTTGCTGAACCCGAAATCCGCAATTTTAATGTTCATGTTGCAGTCCATAAGGAGGTTTTCCGCCTAAAACAGAATAAAATATGAGTAAACTATGGTGTCTCATGTCCCACTCTGTGTTGGTTATTCCTTGAACAATCAACCTATGTAATTGTGTCAGAGGTCAACCTCTCCGATTGGCCCCAAAATTTAACAGCTTGCGTTTCATGATCCGCCGTTCGCCGTCCACGTCGTAGTGAAGAGTAATAGTAGTTTCGGTAGAAAATCGTCTAAATATCTGAAATTTTGCTACCTCATTCCGGCAGTAGGTCCTCAAGACGTTTCAGCCCGATTGGACCGAATTTGGGGAGTAAAAATGTGTTTTTAAAATCAATTATTGGGACATTTTGGAAACGAGGCGTGTGTGGTATCATTTTCCCTGTCAATAAGCCTCAAAGGAAAATACTTGAAACGAATGTTCCCATTCCTACTCCACTGGAATGTGAAGAGTATTTTCGGTTTAAACGAGATAGAAGTATCGATTAAGATGTCATTCAGGATTTCGGGATTCAGGTCATAGCGTGAAAAGAAGTACTGTCCGTGGGCCCCCGATTCCTCGTTATACCTACCCGACTCAGCTAGACACGCGAGTACTCCCCCATGAAGTGAAGTCTCATATAGGGGTGAGCTATGAGTTGAGACAATTTTTTAACGCTTCGTGCGTATACTCGTATCTGGCACCTTTGAAATCCCTTATTTTTTGTAGTTTTTATTTGTACAATGATGCTCCTACAGGTTCGTGTTCAAAAATTAAGTTTTTTTCCATAGATACGTAATTAATATCTTTTTTAGACTACTCTTCTCTCGGTCTTACGGTTTTCATTAACCGAGATTGTGACCTTGTTGGTATAACGACCTCAAGGCTCGTGAGGAAATATGAGAGTACTCCTATTCTACCGTAGGAAATTCGTGTAGTGAGCTCTAGTCTACCCAGGGCCATATTGTTTCTCATATATGATTGAATTGAATGCTTGAGGGATAATAATAATACGAACGCCTGAAAACGACAATCATGATCGGTTTACACAGGGGAATTTTACCAGGGCACCTAGCTCATTATTGTCTCCAATCAGGGGGGATAGATAACATTAAACTGTTCGATCCTTCCTCATTTGCCACCTTTGACGATGATACTATCCCCTTCCCTTCCTCCTTTCAAGGGAAATTTATTTTCAACCAACTATGATTGAACGTGATGAGCTATATTATGAAACGGTTTTGCCGTAGATGGTAGGTATTTCCCATTAGTTTCCCTCCCTCGTTTTCGCTTCCCCTATGAACCTATATTTGAAGTCGTAAAACCTGAAAACGAGCAAACAACGGAAACTGCACGTCCGCCCTTACCTAAGCAAACATCGTAAAATATTTACCTGCATAATATATTCATATAAGTGATCTCGCATATTTAGCTTAACAAACAAAGTTCACCCTTTTGACAATATCGCACAAGTGAGTCCTCTAAATAGAGAGGGCAAACAACCATGAATTTATTAGGGTCATAGTACCACGCAGTCATTATGTTGGAATTTTTGTTTTCAAAATAACCGTATTTCAAGAGCGCTATGTTCTCTGTAATCTGTTAGTGGATCTTACCATATTCACGAACCTTCCTGCCCTTCTCGTGAAGCTGGAGTCTCACCCTTCCTCAGTGCATGACCTTATCAGGTGTCAGATGCAATCTCCAATATATTCCGTACATATCCGTAACTACGCCATTCAACCGCAATAAATTGACCATCCCAAGTGTAATCTCTGGTAAATCGTGTTGGTCTCTCTACAAGTCTGTTATATAATATAACTTAGGAGTTTCCTAAAAACTCCTTACCTCCCCCTTCCCCCTTTCGGGTTGCCATCATCTAGATAAAACGTACAAACATTGTCTCCAATTAGATCTTTGATCAAGTTATGGTAGTCGTCAGTTTGATTAGATTCTTTTGAGGAATCCCCGAGCTTAAAATCCTCCTTCAGCTATCAAGTCACCATCGAAGGCGTGGTAACTTAACTCTTCTTTCCCTACCCATTAATAGAAATGAATAATTCAAATCCTATTTAAAGTCCTCTTTCTAAAATTTCCCCACCTTTGAGTTTGCAGTTGGCTGGAGTTTTTGGAGCTTAAACGAGGTTTATGCATCAAGTTGAAGTTTAAGCTTTTTCCATTATAAAAAAAACCCATCAATTAACGATGAGAGTTTTTTCTTTCCGATGCCAATTTTGTTAATTTAGATAAGCATACTTTATAACTTTATTGACTTTCGGTCTCCACTCTGAATATCAAAAACCACATTGTGATGTTCGCAATCGGGTTGCATGACAGGTGTTAGGGCAGGCTAAACAGTTACGTTAATTTCTGAAATAAAAAATCTATTTTTGCATTTTGGAGTTTTATTACAAAAATTTGGTTCCAGAGTGTTTATAACAATTTTCTCGACGACCATAAAGTCTTAGTATCGGTTTCAAAGTGTAGTTCGAAGAATAGTTTGTGCTTTGCACAGGATGGTTACGTATCGGTTTCAACCATTGCTAAACCCAGCAACACGCACTAAAGCAATTTCCTTGTTAGAGTCAATCAATCCATTGTTGAATAGTTTTCGGCAAATGAGTCCGGCAAAGATACCGTCATCACGACTTGTATCAACGATACAATATTTGCATGCGCGAAAGTGATTTTGTTGTTATTCCATTTTCAGAACACGGGTAGCGCAGTCCGTTCACTAGCATTCTTTTGACATTCTCTAGTTCGTGTGAATTCAGTGGTTAACTTCAAAAATGTTTCTGTGCCACGACTTGATTGTCCTTCGCCTTGGTGGTGGCCAGGAACGTTTTTCCGTATATATTGACAAACGATGATTCTTTGGTTTTTATACAAAAAAATTGCATCACTGGCAAATATTTAGTGAAATATGATACCCGCAGAGCCACTTTGAATACGAAACCAGTTCTATCCATGCCTGGCAATAGTCCCAGCGCGTGAGCTGTACGAACCTATTCCGTATGTTGATAGGTACCCACATGAAAACGATATGATCCGTTATGCCACTTCCCCGCACCAGTTACATCTCAAAGTGCAGTTGCTCTTTTATTCTTTCCCTCGGGAAATCAAAAAGGAACGCTAGTGCCAACTCTTTTGCCATCTCTCCTTACATCATACTCTGTCTTGGTACCTTCAGCGTGTTTCTGTGTGAGTGTTACGGAGAGGTACCAGAAAAGTCACTTTGAGTGGTTTCGCTGAAAAACAGAAATCGATTCGCGGTGAAAACAATTTGGATTTTGATTGCCAATCGTCCCGACGGAACGACCGCACTTCCCCGAGGTATGAATGTTGGATAAGGGCAGGGTATTCGCTACACGAGAGCTAGTTCTCAAAAAAAAAAAAAAAAAAAAAAACCTGACAAACTGCTGATTCAACCGTTCCGATACCCAAGAGAAATCATCTATACCGTCAAATTAATATTCTATACTTCTGCTTTTCCGTTTTCTATCAATTTAATCAATCTCTTGAAAAAATGTCTCATTTTCCCGACTCCATCACGATGATTGGAGATTTTCACCGAACTCCATCCTATCAAACCCATGAACAACTACGTGCTATTGTGTTGCTGACTAAAAACATTAACGTGAATCTTCAAAAACGTATCTATCTAATAACTCACAACTAAATACTAATAATTTAACTTCACCGACTGCCATTCATAATTTTCTTCCTCGTGCTTTACTAATGGGTGTGGTCAAGAGAATAGGTATGACTCCCAGAGGGTTTATAAACGATAAAAATCGGGAGAGGTGAGCGGGTATTGTTATTGCAAGCAAGTCAGAAATGAACAAAAGCGAGAAGAAGTGATTTTAGTATCAAGAAGTCACTGGGAAAGACGAAGGGACGGATCCCATCTCGTCTAAGCTACTTCATCCCTAAGATCCTACTTTTATGAGGCTGCAAAGTTTGCTTGAACCTTCACCTTCCAATGAAACCCGAGCAATTTAGCCACCAACTCGACGAGGCGATTTAAATCACCTACATTTCTCATCAACGACCTTTTCATAATAAATTACTCATTGAAGAAAGCATTGGAATTTGAAAACCCAATTTCCTATTCATTAAGGTAAAAGTGATCATGTTATTATTTTCGAAGGCTTTTCTAAAATTTCCCACCGGTCTAAACATTACAGCCACCACTTCATCAATCAAAAATAGTCATTCACTTTATCCATCAAAAAATGTCTAAGATAAGGCGCAACAAACGCCAACTTACTTTGAGATCTCTATGAACCACTCTTCTGTTATGACAATACTCAACGGCTGACAAGATCTGCCAAAATTTCCTCCTAGCGCCACCTTCAGTCATTCGCCCGTGCCTGGCAATATAATCTGTAACAAGGAACGCAAGAGAGACGAATGAGACTATAATAGTGAATAAAATAAAATAATCGCATTATGGCAGTTGTTGCGGGAATGTTTGTAAGATGAGGGCAGTGTGTACATCCATTACTTCCGTGAAAGGTTTGTGCTTTTCCTAAACCTAACAAAGGAGGAGAGGTCGTCCGCTATTTGTCGTGGTACGTACATCCATGATTCAATGTTTCTTGGAAGGACTCCTTGTGCTCTGTCGGCTCTAATGAAATATAGTGCCGATTTTCAAGGTGATGAAGACCCGTCCACCATTCCTCTGAAACCCTATTGACGGTGAAACGTAGCGTGCAGGTTAAATATAGGGTCATAACTCAGTTGGGTCGGGTGCGTGGTGGGGAAAAACTCCGCCCTACCCCCCGTGTCACCTTAAAAAAGAAAAAGAAGAAAAATTGTTCCCGTTCCAGCGAGACATTTTCTTTATACATTTGATAATGCGAAGCACGCTTGCCCGACTAAAGGCCTAAGGCCTTATTTTTTTCCTGTACATTTAGGATGGAGAGAGTTGACGGTTTTACACGGCATAACCACTTTACTACCAGATTATCTTTTGAGATAAAGTACTAATTGCTGGCACCACATTTGCAGTTAGGAAAAAGCAATCCTTCACCTGTGCGACGTATCGTGGTTGTAAGTGTACAACCAGGGATTCTAAGCACTGGGTTGGGCTTTTATTCCTTTATTATACCCGTCTGCAGTTTTAATTGAAAAACTAGCTATACTGGCCCCAGTTAGGCCTTTTTTTTCAACATCGTTGCTGAATGAACACTTGCATATCCCCGAGAGTCAATGATCGACTTCTGATACCTTGCAAGTTCTCATTTTTAGCATTGGTGTCAGGTTACATGATGCTCCGACGATTGAACGCACCTAGCAAAGGTTTCCCTAGGAAAGGAGTCGAAACCATTGACGTCACTGGCGCCGATGGAAGGAAGCAAAGGGTATTGTGTATTGTGCACCAACTGTTTGAAGACTGATTAGGTCGGTTGAAAAGGCCGGTTTAACGTCGGAAGGTTTCCTCCTTTTTTCCGTCCATACAGAGGGGAATAGGGAGAGAAAAAAAGATCGATCGTTTCCTAATGGTTCACCTGAGGCTTCTACTTTTTTGACGTCAATGGATTTTTCCCTCGGGAAAACATTCACAACCCGCGACCTCCGTTGACCGAGGTGACCCGCTTCATCTAGAATTCATTTGATGACCATAAGTAGCAAACACACTTTGCCTTTGTGGTTCTTTCATCATAACCACTCACTTTGGGATGCACGTACACGAGGGAGCCTAAGTGATGAATCCATTCAATTTAGATTCCTCTTGAACGGATTCGAACAGGGTTTTGAGCACATCAAAGTAAATTCAAGGTCCAAAACCTTATTGAAAATTATACCTCACACGTGTGGGCCTCCAAAAAGCATGACAACTCGATAAGAGTTCTTAAGCAAAATTTCAGATTCTTCAGAGGCCTTCAAAGGCCGTTTTCGGTCCGGACGGAAGACAGTAGACGGACGATTCGGATTTTGAGGCCACACAATTCTAAACTTTGTAAATGTTTGGGAAGGACATTGTTTTCAGATACGAATACTAGGGCGTATTATTTCAATAACAATTGCAATAAACCAAAATTAATTGGCCAATGATGAAGATCTCTTTCAACTTCTATTGGCCAAATTGACTACAATTATTATTATTGCAAACATTATGAAGTACTTATAGAAATATAATGAATATTTTTCCAGTCTAAATGAATCATTTCAGTAAATAAGCAGTATGTTAGGGAGTTTTATTTAAGACCAATTTTGCCGAATAGACCTTTCGAACTACTAAATACTATCAAAATGTGAATAGGATGACTCTAAACATCAATTAACCAACGTAAAAAAAAAAAAAAAAAAAACTGAAGAATCTATAAATCACAATCAGTGACACCCCGCCACACAGATAGAGAAGGCCGGCAGAATAATTGGGTTAACGAAGAGGTTCTATTTTAAAAAGTAGAGAATCATTCTAATTAACACGCGCGGTCAACGACCACACGGTTAGTAAGCTTCGCTTTCTTTTCGTGATGAATATCCCCAGTTTTAGTATTCATAATACTTCACTCACATTGTTCGTCGGCTTTCGTAATAATACGGGTAATTCTTTTTTTCTAAGCCTCTTCGGAGATGGAAAGTAGTATTTTCTTCTTAAAAGGATTCCCTTCATCAAAATAAATAACGCGGGCGGAAAACCTTTTCCCATTACTTTTAGAAACCGTGTTAAGGCGGAATGGCAAATTTTTTCTAGGACATTCGTTCCAAGCAGAAGACGAAAACTTGCAAGTATTTTCTACACTTGTAACTCGTTTAAAAAAGCGTATTTCTCATGTCCGTCGATTCTGAAATTTGGATGGAAATTACATGCCATCTACGTCCCTCAATGACAAGCACGTAAATATATTTTAAAAATACCCACGTTTAACCATAAATTGCCTTCGTTTTGTAGCAATCGGGCTGAATACTTATAAACTTGAATCTCTCTCAAATCAAGCAGTGGCCCGGTGCATTGGGCTAAAGTAGATGAGCTGATCTCGTATTGTTTACGCTTCTCTTGCAAACTGTTTCGTGTCATATTTTTTGAGCGGAGAAGAGCTGAATTCAGGATATTTGACACCTACGTGACCGTGCTGTCGATCCTCGTCAAACCTGCACACTCCAACGCGTGTTACTGTCATATTCTGTGCTCCATTACGTTACTCACTGGCTATTTTCAAACGGGAAATTTCGCTTTTCCCGCTACATCGTGCCTGTTTGTCCGTGGTATATATGGCAATCTGCTTAGTGCCAATTGATCACAATATTACCGATAGCAGTTTTATTTTTATGGTTGCGTGCCTCCACGGCGTCGCACGTCACTTCGCTCACTCCTGACTAGTTAGACTTCGCCCGCTATAGTGATGGATTGCTTCAAATCATCCTGCCACGTTTCCTGTCTCCAGAGTACAATCCGCTGTGTGATCTGTTCCTCCTCCCACCAGTTCATCAACTGTGTGCAAGTCACATTCCACAGTTTTTCATAATATCAACTCGTAGTACTCTCCTTGCGGTTCACTTGTCCGTGTAACGTGTGAAATAAAGTTGTTTTTTTAAAAGGCCCTCTTACGACTGCCATACTTATCTTATATATATACAATATAATGTTTAAAAATCATAGGAACTAGTTAATTGAATGAACTCTTTAGATGCGACCGTAATTTGCAGATGGGATCATTGAGGATGTCTAATCTTCGTCTTTTACACGTGGTTGATTAAGTACATGCAGAGTCAGTTCAGAAGAGACCCATGGTTAATTTCACCACCTCATTCATTCATAATGTAATTAGTTCTGCATCGTAATATAAAGAGAAACAAAAATGAAACAATCTGCTTTTAACGCAGCTAGAGCTAATTTCTGGGGTTTTCAATTAGAAAAAGCTGCTATGAAAAGTAAGCAGGTACCTTAGCACGTGGGTTCATTCACTGACTGGAGCGCCACAAAATGTATTGATCGGTTCCATTGGCGTGAGGGCTTCTCCTTGGGGGATTTTCAAAATAGTGAACATAATGCCTCCCTTGAGAAGATAAAAAGCTTCCTTCAATATATTGTGCCTTTTCTCGCATTTGTGTCAAAAAGCTCTGGGAGGGGAGATACCGCCAAGGAGTGAGAGGGCCGGAACCGCTTTGTTCCTTGTTGCTGAGCGTATCTTTTGTGGGCTTCCACCCTCGTGCGTCTTTTGTTGCTTTGAGCTGTTCTGGATTTCGCGCTCTCCGCGCGCGCTTCCATTTTCCTGTCATTTATGTTGAAAATGTTCAACTGCGACATACGCGCAGTTTGCTGAAGATGTCACTAAGTTTGATTTTGATTTCCAGTTTGCGAATATCATTTTTCAAGTTGACCTTCACAGTTACGTTTTGAGCCAAGTAATACTTACGGATTTCGATGCAGTCCAATTACGTTTTTCTTCACATCGTTATTTCATGAATGGAAATAGGGTGAACAAATCCGAACGACTACAAGTGGAGTAAAGGTGACGAAACTAATAGTGTCAGTATTTTGCTAAGGACCTGCTCGCTCATCATCTCGGATGATCGTTTGGATGTATTAAGCTCAGGAACGATATATCATTTTGGTGGTGGATCAATGTCCTATTATATCTAATTATGTAAAGGTTGAAAAAGTTACTCATGAGAAAACACTGTTATTCGGGCAGATCTTGCCTTAAAAGCTCTGTAGTTTCATGATAAAACGCTAAGGTAGCTAATCTACTTGAGTCGGACGCTTGTTATTTCAAAGCCGCGCCTTCCTAATGGTTGAGAGCGTATGAGGGTCTGAGTATATCAGCGGGCGCGCTGCTGATGTAAGGTTCGGCAAAAATATCGTGCCGTGACCAGGATTCGAACCTGGGTTATTGCGGCCACAACGCAAGGTCCTAACCACTAGACGATCACGGCTGCCGAAGCTTGTACAGTGCCGCGGAGAAAGGCCTACAAAATCTGAGCGAGATCCAGATCACCGGCATTGCCTCCAGTAAGCTGTAGACAGATGACGGGAGAGAGAACTCCTCAGGGGACACCTTGCCTCAAAATCAACCAAAAAGCGAAACTATTGCTTACCCTAGAACTGTCTACATTTGGCACCAACCAAAAATATTATAACCGTGAATTTAAGGTTTTGAAGCACATACTGAGGAGGTGTGGCTAAATCGATTAAGGCTACACCCCCCCCCCCCCTTCCGTCTACTATACCCACTAAGAGCAGAGTCGATTGACCCGAGCCGAGCCGAAGCTAATGGGAATGGGCTGCTTGTACTGACGTGAAGTATGTTTAGTGTTGGGAGTCATAAGGGTGGAATTAGAAGCCAGATGGTCGCTTGTTGCTAGGAAAACTGTTAGCACTACAAACACCACACCACATAGTAATTCTCATCTTTGCTTCAAAAGGAGTCCAAAATCGACATTGTTCCCCGTTCACATTTTATTGAACAATTCGTTCACATCGTCATTTTTTTCCAAATTCTTTTTACCGGTTTTCGATTACGTATGTTCAAATGAGAATCAATAAAATGACTATTTGCTCTATTGTCTTCTTATTCATTTGTTATTTTCTTCAGTCCGTTTTGAATCAATACTTATGGTATTCCTTCGACTTTATGTAATCTCAATTGGAATTTGATGTAACACGATACCTCCAGGGAAGTATGAGGGAAATTCTTCATTCGTAAAACCCATTCATTCTTTATTGCCACTCCAGGTATTCCGCTTGATTACCGTAATAATAACAGCTGCGAGTACATGACTCTTCCCGAGCGGAAATTGAATAGCCGAAATTTATTCCCGAGGAAAATAAAAAGTAAAGTCTCTCAAGACAACAACTAGGGGCTCATCCCTTGCATGAGCTCGGAGAGCTATCAGGCTTGCAAGCCGGTGTATATCCTAGTTGAATGAATATCTCGGGAGGGATGTACCCGATTTCTGTCCAAACCTGCTCTTTCGGGAGGGGGGAAGGGACCTCGGAAACGAGATTTGTGCCCGAGGATCGTCCGTCAAGAAGAAACGAGCAGCCACAGAGGATGGCAAGGGTGAAGAGCGGGGGCGGAGGGAATCCACAATGACGCTACCCAGGGAGAAGTGGGAGGACGAGGGTCTGGAGTAGGTAGGCATAGTAGATCGATAATACGGCGTGTAGCCTTTGCCGGCTGACCCCTCCCCCAGCAGCTCTTCCGAATGCTCTGTTCCTATTTGGAACTCTGTCAAGACAAAAGAAACCGAACAGAACGCGATAAACCTGTGGACGAGTGCTATCATGCAGAAGCGTGCAGAAATAAATTAATATGTGCCAAGGAGTCTGGAAAAATAAACTACAGGTGGCGTTAGGTGATTGCCCCGTTCGTATAATGGGAACCACAGCGTTTCTTTTCTTCATCGCTGGGCATTACATGAATCAGCAGTATACATTGAAGGCAGTCCAAGAGATGAAATTAAATCTGAGATGTATTCCGCCGACTTGGTTACATTCCAGCACCACGGAGACTACCCAGTTAGAAGGCAGGTAATATGCTTTGTGCAAAATCCTTCGCTTGGATTGTTTGAGCCCCGTGGGGCTACTGTGTTGCACTGGCAATTCTCCCCTGTAAACTACAACGAGTTTCATCCTGTTTACGAGGGTTAAACGCGCGGTAACAATGCTGCAAAGCATCGCGCGACGAGGTGCGGAACGTCGAGTGCTTTTGAGCTCGGTGGCTCGAGCAACGGCTGAAGGGGAGAATATTTGAAGGAAAACAAGGGAGAGAGCGAAAGGGCCCTTTTGGACGAAGGGGAAACAGTCACCCGTTGAATTAGAGGGGGAAATGTTGTCGAGAAATATGGTGGGGATTCCAGCACTTGAATTTCGCTCGTCGCCACAAGAGCGCGCTCACCGGAAGAAAAGGGACGGTTCATTCTATGCCAGACCCTAATAAGGCTGGAAGCTATACCAGGGCCGAGACACTTGTCTTTATTGGAACTCTCGCTCTCGAGACAGGGACCCATTTATTTGAATACCGATCCGTCGTCGGTTCACACTATACCTCCCATACCCTCGTAGCGACGTTCCTTGGAACTGATTAGGTTACATGTAGATCAAGAAAACCAGTATTCCAGCAGAATGTAACTACCATAAATTCCTTTTTGATTAGAATTTAGTTAACCTCAAACTCAAGTTACTCGTTTTGAAACCATTTCGAGTTGGCGTTACGTTGTTCTTTATGATCCGGGAGACAGAAACGTTAATATTCCATCGCATTGTTCTACTTGTCACTTCATATTCCTAAATGCGGTTCACTGTCGTATTTCGAATCACATAATCCTTTGTGGTTAAATGTTAAACAGAATCATACTCTATCCAAGAAAATCTGTCGTCCATTCTGTAAAAGATGCCCTCAACTACTGGTTATTTGGAATGGGCCAACAATATAGACCTAGTAATGTACGAAACGTGCACTGGAAAGTACAGTATTAATATTAATTTGATTGGGGTCTCAGTTGGTGAGTACGTCGGTTCACTCAGCATCCCTTGGCTTGGCAACCAGTAACAACGGGCACAAGTGAGGAATCCTAAAGCTCATACACATTTCATGAGGAACCCGAAACAGCTTTTCGTGGCTCGAGTAGTGCTTGTAGCTGAACCCTTCAACGTGGGAAACCTTCGCCACTTCGCACGTTGGCTAGATCTAAAATTGCTGTGGAAACGAGGTGGATTGTGTGCAACAACACATAAACCAACGACTACGTCGGCTACATTAATTGTCGCGGATGTTACAAACACGGTTCTCAGTTTCTATGAAAGGGAGGTGGACGACCAGGTGGGCTTCATTACCTGAATACCTAACTCAGGTCACGTCCAGTTGAACGAACATTTGAGGTACTTGCGACGCTAATAACGTATCCGTGAATGAACTTACACCAATCCTAAAATATTGTCCGCTCTGATTTTTCCCACTCAAGAAAACGGAAAATTTAACCCTTTCTAACCCAATTTCTTCTAAACTAATTAGGCCACAATTTACAGGAATTCACGGATAAAATGAGCCCATTTTGTAGGAAAAACCAATCGATGTCGACGTAATATCTGTGAGTACATTAAAACTTGAATAATAACTGGAGTAATAATAACTTGATGAATAAAAAATGTCTTCATGTCAACTCACCGAAAATTTCTCCTTGACTAGCATATTCAGAAACGATGTAGATCATATTCTTCGTCTCCATAACCTGCAACAGGATATAAGTTTCAAGCCAGTTTGCTCTTTTATGCAAAGTTCCTAATACTAAGATTTCATTTTTTGTGAAGTCTGTCGTTTAAGCACTTTGGCATCATACTAATCATAAACCTGCAACTACGCACAAATGCTTATACATTATTCTTGTCAAAGCACGAAGTTTACTCAAGCTCAAAACACAATGCTTAAGGATGCAAATGATGGGGTGCTGTATTCAACCTCCCCAGACCAATCGGTCTTCCAAACAGCCTTTTCCATCACGCAACCACGCTTTAGCATGTGACACGTTTGTCCGAGTTAGGTCAATGATATTCGCCGACGATTTGACGATCGTCAAATGAGACGACGTGGAACGGGTTTGGGGGTAAAGCGAACCTTTTGAAGATAAGCAAACATTGTTGACTGTAACCCGGCAAAGGGAACATCCAAAAGAAGACAAGCTCTATTTTCTCTCTTTTATCATTAGCGGAATGTGTGGTTAAGATAAAATTGTGGCTTCTTCTCTTCCACACAATAGTGGCTTTTTGTGTGTAAACGAAGTAGTGAGTAGTATGGCGCTTCCCATATCAATCTCACAATTTACCTGGCAATGGAACTTTTGCCCGCAACATAGTGATCTGCTTGATGATCGCTGAAGCCAGCCGTTTTGGGATATACGGTTAGACAGCCAGCAGCCAGGCTCACCACATGGTCAAACATAATGTCCAATTTTTCCAGAATGAGTATTACACATTGTGCATTGTCCTAACTAGTGCGAGTGCGAGAATTCAAGTAGTAGAGTGCGTATTCACTTATACTAGTTTTGCAGCACTCATCTAGTTGTCTGTGTTGCTGTTCCGAACGAGTGCGAGTGCGAGAGAATAGTGTGCAGAGGCAGCGAACTCGGGGTATCGTCCGGAACAGTTGGAACAGGCTATTCCACCAGACTGTTCCGGAACGGAACTGTTCCAAACAGATACCTGTTCCAATATGCCTGTTCTGTTCTTTTCGGCAAATCTCTATTTCACAAAGTCTAGTAAATATTGAGAGAACACCAGTCTGATTTTCACCCTTCTGAATGTGTGCTAAGAAGGTAGAATGCGCGAAATGAAAAACAAAAAGGCGACAAACCTCCTAGGAAGAGCAAGTTTTGAATTCACATTAACTTATTTGCTTTTATTTGGATGACCGTCGAATGAAAGTTTACGACTTGGCAGGAGTTGAGAGGAACTTTCGAAAACTCGCATACTCGATACTTTGAAACGAATGAGGCCATTTATCTGAAAGTTGGAGTCTGATAAAGTCAGTCAGGAAAGAAAGCAATACAAACACTAAATATGGCGAAATGCGATTCCTTGGTGTGCGCAGAATATTTCGTCACGGGTTCCATTTCATGTAGATGACACTTGAAGGATCGGACTTGTCCGTTCAACAGAGTGGTATTGTGTTCATGACTCAGGCTCTCCTCTTCAGTCAAAATTCACAATGGTCCAGGAATCCAACATCCAAGAAAATTAACAAATCCCGGGTAGTTACGTTTCGACGTCGGTTCATGTTCTTAGAAAGTAGACACGAATTTTGTTTGGCATTTTATCATTCACCGGCTTGTATGCCTACTAATGCAAAAACCAATGTTAAAAGTTGAAGAGTTCTCCCAGAACCTGCTTGTGGAAAGACGTTCCGCTCTCCAACTGACAAAATATTGAAGTCTTGCTCAACGCCAATGTGAGTTAAAGACTCAGGTGCAAGCCACAAATTGCTTCCCACCACAAATTGGATGGCAACCTGACTGAATCCTTGAGGCCTTGAAGATATTAGGGTCGACGCGTTCCACCGATTACACTTCCAAACATTTAATCTTCCCCTATTGATCCTCCAAAATTAACTCAATGCAAATTAATTACGCGCCATCGTTAGGCGACATGTCAGGTAAAGTTCCCGAGGTGTCCCTGTTTCTAAATAGATTGCAAGAGGTGAAAGACTCGGTGCATGAGTGTAGAGGATGCCATTCATTATTAATTGGTCCTCTACCACGATGTGAAGAAATACGAAAATAGAATGACCTCTAGGGAATTTTCAGAAGAATTCCCCTTTTCTCCAGCCACTTGAGACGGTTTTAAAAGATGCTCATTTCGTAATGAGGTGAGAGAGCAATTAACTAATAAAAACTATTCAGTATAAAGAGGGGAGACCTTTTCACCTGGTACCTTGCTCGAAGTCCTCGTTTCCGAGAAGGCCGTTATAAATTTAATTCCTCTTCCCACCCCAGCATCAACCATGCGTTAAAAAAAAAAAAAAAAAAAAAAAAAAAAAAAAAATTGGATAGAAGCCCTAAAAACATTTCTATCGCGAAAAACCCCTTCTGCGATAAACCGGATTTTTGCAAAATCTCATTGAAAATAGAATTCCTTTGTACGAAATTCACGTGAATTCCGAAAGTGGATATCCCCTTCTGAATATATTTTCGTGAGATTGTAAAGTAATTAATGATAAAGAAATAATTATCATCCAAAGTTCGAAGGATGGTTTTGCATCAACTTCTGATCGAGAACGGGATCTCAAAACATTATTTTCGGCATAGCGCCCTATTTTGACTGCTAATTCGAAACGAAGGTTGTTTAAATTGACGGGATTTGACGCGAGCCATAATGTGAGCTCACGGCCGCGAACAGAGATTTCCTATTCCAGTTTTTGAGCGACGTCGATATGACGCGTGATTGAGTGACAGGACCGTGTTGTAGTTCGCTCCTTTTTTTTAATCGGTCGTCCAGGGAACGACCCTCAGCTTGGGTGGGTCATGAACCTCTTCGAAGAATCTGACGTAGATGGAGGGTTGACAAGGGAAACGACAAGCGTTTGTTATCAACGTTTGACCCCGGAAGCCGTTTCATCGACATCGGCACCTTGTGGGGCGTCGAGCTTCGGAGCGTGAACGAGGCTGGGCTTATCTTGGAAGCTCGATCGACCTTCTACCCCGAAAAAAGTTGACGTACTCAAGTTCTCAAGCTAGAAGCGGCCCTTCAGCGAGAGTGCTGTGACAATATTATTTATCCATTACAAAACAATCAAACGAAATCAACTTGAATGTTAAATCTTTATCTCCTCCTTTTTTCCTAGGGGGCATGCTGTGGGAGAATTCCTCAATGTTAACAATTTTACCAAAGCATCATGTAATCATCTGAACACTCAATAGATCCGTACAAAACTAAAAAATTCCGCAAGATCTGGATTCTCGCGATTTCCGTCAAGACTGGTCATCGCAAATATTGTATCATATTGTTTTGAATTATGTATTCACGGTCGACAACTTGCTAACACGATTTCCAAATCATCAGTGAGGTAGGTAACCAAAACTGGCACCGAACTGGAAATAGTCATATTTATATTTATACTCTCAAACATTATCGTAACATCGTAAAACAAGAGTAGAAACGACCTTAGCTGTAGGCAATAACCAGCAACACATTAAAGTGATGCAGGCTCAGCCTATCTGACTTGAGGCCTCCACCCCAATTAAATTTTGCGTCGCGCGTTGCAAGGTCCTGTTGACTGAAGAGAAGTTGAGGATTTGAGAACAACGCTGATATTGATGGAAATTCACATACTGCGAATGATTCCGGGACGAATGGAACAGAATGATCCGCTGACCCAACAGCTGAGTGCAAAGATCTCGCGTATTCAACTGCATGCCTACACGATCAGATACATCTATTTAACTTGAGGTACTGTTACGAAAAAATGAGAGAAAACCGCGTTTCGATGGGAATTCAGAGGAAGGGTGGAACTCAGCCAAGAGATTCCAATTGTTCTATCGTTGATCCCCTTCGAATAACTCATTCCAACCTCGAGTTCCTATTAGGTATATGATGGCGTGGTAAAACCGAAAACTCCACGAGATGTTGCAATTATGTTACTACCTCGATATTCTATGGTACGAAAAATGGAAAATTGCTGGAACGAAAATATTAAAGTGACAGCAACATGAAACCGAGAATTCCAAGAGATTTTGCAAACGCGTTATTGTTTTGAATTTATATTATATGGCAGCAAGTCACTGTAAGTATACTTACATGTGCACAATTTGACCCTAACTAGATTATGCATCAATGAAATACTTAAAGATGAAATATGGCCACATACCTGGTATAACTTAATTATGTGAGGATGGTCGAGCTGCTTCATAATATCTACTTCCCTGTATACCTTTTGTAAGTTCACTGGATCTAGCTGTGATTTGTCTATGATTTTAATAGCTACCTGGAACAGAAAGAATAAGTACAAGATTAATTCAAGATTATGAAAAATATAAATGGCGATTAACATTCATGCATTGAAATAATGTTATAATGAAATAAAACTTCATCTTGCGAAAAAAAAAGTAATAAAAGCGGGAATTTCTAGGTCAATGATAAGCGAGAGATTTGGCATAAATTTGAGAATTTGTTTCTGTGTGGCTTTTGAAGAAATGAACTGGAAGTAGGCTGGAAAAGTCAAGGAGTACGGAAGCAACTTAACTGGGTTGAAATAGAAGCCATTGTTAAGGTAACATGTGTAAGGACAAACAAAACAGAGGTAGGCTGATAGCGGTTATCTGAATGAAACCCATCGTCCAAATTATTATTTTTTTTAAATATCAGTAGAAAAAGAGCAGCATTTTACGGGTTTCAAGTCAGATTGTTCAGATTCAATGTTGTTTCAAACTGTTTAAACCACAAAAACGACCCATTATGGTGACGTGATCACCTTTCGGATAAGAAGAGATAGCCATATAACACCTGCTAAGTTTCACGGCATCAAGGAGCAACTTGCTATTTTATATCTATACAAAAAAAGAAGGGTTTTTCGTGTTGTTGAATTACGTTAAAATTAAAACATGGTCGCGAATTCTACAAATTTAACACAATTCGCAAAAGCTAGGTTTCATTCCGGCTTGTACATAACCGTTCCTCGAGTCTCATTATCTGATGCACGGTGAAGGAGACTCGAGAAAAGAATCTTCCGAGTGCGTCATCAGACATATGAAATGAGTGTAATCGGACTCAAGGTCGTTAGGAGCCGGCCTGTCACTAGGTGGATCAACGTCGAGAGAATCGCCGGCACCTTATGCAAATATTGAACATCTCTCGCGTCAGTCAATACCAAGAGTAGGTTTAGAAAAAATACGTCGTTCCAATTAGTTGAGGGTAGTTCTCAGGATGTCATCAGCAAAAGGAACAGATCTATTCCGCCAACAACAAACTACGCCGGGAATTACCTGCTACGATTCAAGAGGGTTCCGAAGGCATTTAGATCCCAATCTATCACCCTTATTCAGATCAACGGATCATGACAAGATTATTGACAGGATAACCTTACATTTTGTATAAATTTTGTATTTTGTTTGCATTTTGCGTATTCTGTGATTTTTGAAAAAATCTGCAATTTTCCAGTTTTAAAAAGGAATACAATTTATTATTCCTCTACGTAATAATTAATCATCATCTCTGTCTAACGAGAATAAGCCTGTAATATAAATCTCAATGATTGCATCGCTTCTGTGGTAAAGTACGAATCAAGTGGAAGCTCTGGAGTCGACCGTAATGACCCTGTAATTATTTTCAATTGCTCTCCTCCGTTGTTCTTTCTTCTAGCTCAGCGAGAACGAAATTTCGTTTGCGGGAACTTAATTTGGCGATGCAACTATCGATTTGCTTTCATCCCAAAGGTATTGTTAGGGAACCTGACGTCATTCAAAATCTCAACGGAACTCAGAATTGTCTGCTTCTCACGATTTGTTTATCGAACTTGGAACTGAAAAACTTGTATCCGTTGAAGAATTGAGCTTCGTGGCCGGTGGATATAATTTGTCGTCGTTTTGGTTCTCAGAACCAATAAAGCATGGGATGTACGGCCCATATCCACGTCCTATCGCCAATAAGTAGGGATGAGCCTTTTTTCAGGATTTAGAGGTGTTTCTAAATGTGCCACTGATTCTGGGATGGTTTGTAAGAACATAAGTCCACTGTTTTATTGGAAATAACAACACCATAAATATGATGAACCCAGGGATTTGAGTGGAAATCGAATTCAGTTCGACTGCTATCCGTAAACGAACTTCACACTTTTCTGAGCGATTCCCTGCGCTCAAACTCTTCCAATAGTAGTCTTAGCTCACCATAATCGCTCTTGGAAAATTTACCCACGTCAATACAGCAACGACTGACACGTACGACCTTGCTGAAATGATAAACCTTCATTGCATCACCAGATAAACGAATAACTTTAAAACTCTTGAAGAAAAGTATGTGAAACGTAGTACTGAAACGTATTATTCTTCCATCCGGCAAACTCCGAAGAACAAAAAATATATGATGTTTCGCTGCAAGTACCTGAGGTTTTAGCGGTAAGTTTAATCTTTCTTCAGAGGATTTTCTCAGCTTGTTCAAAAATGCCGCTACGATTTTTTAATTCAATTGGGTTACCCCTTATGATTGAAATTCTATATTTTCCATTTGGGCTTCCAACTCTGGCTGATATTCAGTTGAATCGACTCTCACCCTATCAGATCAAACGTTCATCTAAGTTAGCGACCTTCTGCTGACTATTCTAGTGGAAGATGAATTCGTTAGCGTGGTGTTGGTTAGACACAAGGCAGCAACGATCAACGTGAGAGCAAAGGAATGTAGATCTTCAAAGAGTCCTTCAGCTTTCTTCTTAGGCCGGTTTCCATTTTTTCAGGTCACAATTCTGCACTACTTCCTCCATCAATGTGGTCGTTGTAGTACGCATTTTCCAAGGTATCCAAGGTTTTGGATTGAATTTATCGAACGAAAACATTTATGTGTCAAACCTGGTAGTAGGCAATCGTTCCAGCTTCAACGTCCTTCACATATTTCATGACGCAAATCTATTTCTCGGTTCAATGTTTACATTGTTACCTTCTGACCTCAATACTTTTACGCATCATCAATCTATTTTTACGTCGATTGACGTAAAAGCGGGCGTTTCCCGGTGATTTTGAAAATGAGCTGTCATTTGCGAAAAAGGAGAATCAAACAGCAGGTGAGGAGTCGAGGCACGTAAAGGGAATGAATTCATTCCCGGTAGAACCTATCGACCGCCGAATTCTCGATTGTCAGACATATTTGGCGTATCGTCAAAACCTCCAATTCATGTCCTTTGATAGGGTAGAACGAAATGGTCGCAACTGAATTCGTTCCCACGTCCAACCACCATTTACGAGAGGCTTACTGTTGGTTTGACGTTCATCGAATCGCGACAATGGTATTTGGTCTGGTGAGGTGAGCGCATTATGCCCCTATCCACCAGAATGTACTTGGGAATGTACATAGGAATTTTTATTTGGCAAATGTGATGTGAATCGGTGATGCCATTATTGCTCCCTAACCTCTCTGGAAACTTGTGTCCTAGTCCTTGTCTAATAGGTGAAATATCCAACGTGCAAATATCTCTACTTATACTCAGGAGTCCACATTAACTAGACACGTGAGGAAATTTTAGTAGGTGCTACTAGCGGGAAAACGGTCATATTGAGGAACTTGGGAAACTACGTTTATACCTTACGTAAATCTAAAAAACCCCGTACTCATTGAGATCAGGATGAATTCTGTCTCGTGACGTTAGCATACAAGTAATTCTCCATTTTGTATATTTCTCTTCTTCTCTCGGCTAGTTTGAGATTTTTTTTCTCTCTGGTTAAAATAACCTCAGCGACGACCCGCTGAATAAATTACAACTAACGGCCCCAACTTTCCCCATTATTTCCAAGAAGTACAACCGAAGTGAACACGGCACGAATGTATTAGGTCGGAAACCGTGAAAAGTTGGGACCTTTTTTTAAAATTATGCACTCGACATGACATGAAAAGGTGTATTTCGTTGAGCCTAGGATCATCCACAGTTATCACATGAAGCTACAACCTTGTGACTCAAGAAGGCCAGGAATAGTTGGTACTGAATGATATTTGGTTTCCTGGTTTTTGAACGATATATTAGAATTGATAGTTTAACTCTTCGATTATAGTACAAATGTTTTGATCATCTACTTTTGGAATTTGACGTCACCGAGCTGATTAAACGGCTTATACCTCTAGTTTGATGGAGCTCGTCGTTTTTTGTCATGCTTCGCCTTAGCTCGATATTGTCGAAAATTCCAATAGTGAGTGCGAGAAATCATCATTCGGTTACTAATTTGCGCCATGCTACAAGCCCTTCAACCTCTTCTTTCCTGTTAAATGAGAAAATGTCTCCTCGGAGTTGTGGAAAAAATAAATAACTAAATAAAATAAAGAACGACCAAATCGTGACGCAACGGGCTGCCAAAAGAGATTCCGTTCTTCCGCGTACCAGGCTTCATTCCCTAGTTTCCCTTTCCATCCTAAATATAGATTCACTCGAATCGGCACCTTCATCCACCCTCGTTTTAAAAAGCTCTTCCGACAAGAAAACCATCACCCTCCCTTGCTGAGTAGAAGCCGCTTTTAACAACCCCTCGACTTAGCTCCTTCTTCCGTCGCCGATAAAAATACCTAATGGACAGCTTTTTGCTTCTGTTATCGCAGCTACGAGGCAACTCCGTCCTCTCATCCACTCTTATCGGGTTGATACATTTCGTCACCACTGCCACTTTCACATTAAGTTCTCCAATGAGAAAATTTCATGGGAAATTTAAATTTTATGTTGAAAAGTCTATTAAGTTAAGTGAGGATTGGAAACATTTCTAGAAACTAGCTTACGCCTCAGGCCATAAACGTTTTTGTGTCAAAGTGACTTTGTTTGGGTGTGCCAGCCACCTCTAGGCCCTAGTTGAACCTTATTATGCTTTTCTTTCCCATGCAGGTTCTCAGAAAAACTCGGCAGGGTGACAGGAGAGAGTGGGGCGTAATGGTCACTCAGGCGCGGTTATGAATCATACGTGTCCGACCTCTTAAAGACTTATTGATCTAGACTCTTTATCTTAAGACAAATCGTGTTAGTAGGACGCCTTATCAGCTCTCGTCATTCTCTCGAGTTTCTGATGCCTGGAACCTTTCGGTGAAACCGCATGTAAGTTTTTGTCTAATCTTACACGGCCCGAGCCAAGACAAATAATATTCCTTCACGAAATAAGCAGTGCGTTGCTTGCTTAGCCCTACTCGGTGGTTAGACGCAAAACCACCCCCTTAGGTGTTTAATTACTTTAGTTCTAATTTACTCTTTTGTTAACCCTTAAAAACCACCTGTAGTTTCCTGAGAGGGCCTGTGGAACAGCTATGGGCACACTCTATTGTCTGAACAAGCCTACCTAGACAGAAGTGATCACCCTTAGGAAAAAACCCTTACTATTATTTTTCAACAACTATAACCTTTGCCAATCTAATGTAATGCCATCCAACATGTTACGTTCTTCTCTTTATTCTGCTAACATTTTGTTTGGCTACGGTATCATGACATGGAACCTTGTGCCCGCAATAAGCCTTGACACGTCTCCCAGCCAACGGTTATCAGCGCTGGTAGTAACTGGAGCGATCCTGCTGTGGTCAACTTTCACGGTTCCACGACCATGGACTTCTTACGACAAGTAAACTTAATTGACAACTCGAGAGCATCGCCTGGTTTAATCCGGGCGAGGCCAGGCGATTTAGGGGAGCTAGTGACGATTTCGTTTCAGTCCCCCAGGAAAAGCTTGTTAGAGATGGCACTCTTGAGATGAGTTCTCACCATCTAATCTACGGAATCCCCCGCCAACTTATTAACAGAGAGGGACTTATTTAATGGGACCAGCACCCCCGCAGTCGAGTTTCGAAGTAATCAGTTCGGAAAGGAAACTTCGATCTTTTTGGACCGTCAGGGGATAATTAAAAAATAAAAAATAAAATAAATAAACAAGCTAGATCTTATTATTATCTAGAGCATCGATATCGTCCATCTTGTATTATTTTTGGAAATTACCTATTCAGCTTGCCAGTTGACCCAAATCATCACGGTCGGTATGCCTATTCGCTCAATGAACGCTATCATTGGTCATTGACTACGATTGAAATTTCATTCCAGCTTTTGGTTGCAACAGAATTTTTCTTAGCCCCCCCCCCCCCCTTCCACGTCGAATATTCCAGCATCCTCTTAGAATGATAATACAAAAAGCTGTCACTCATACATCAGGATGGGTCGTCCGTTTTAATATCCTGCCCGTCAACTACAGTATGACTCTATTTCCCCTGGTTCGCTGGATCCGTCGGACGGAAATTAGATTCGGTATTTGGGCGCCACTATGACTCGTTATAAGGGGTATTGTAGTAATTACTCTCCTTCCATAGGGACTCATTTCTGCGTGTTGCGTCCAGTCGGTATTACTCACAAAAGAACTACCATACAAGGGTATTCGGAGTTTTCTGTTAAGGTTCTTCAGGTTAATAGAACGAATCAGAAGTCCGGAACCGGGAATGAGATCGATCAGAGAAAGGAGTTCTTAAGCTAAATTCAATTAATTTGCCTTTGGGTCGGTTGACACGGGCGACGAAAATTGAAGAGGATGTTTTCGTAATCGGAAAAGGTAAACACGTCGGATTCAGTTGATCGGATTACGAAAATCCTTTCCAATCGACGTACATCCTTGAAGTGAAAGTGAAGAGGTCGAAAGTGAGTGAAGGCTGAAGAAACTAAAATGATCTGACTCAAATTGGTGATCAGAGCGCTCAAAAAGAAATCACCAATGATGACATTGAAAGAAGAAGATCAAGAAACCGAGTGGGCTCGACATCCCAAGAAATTAACCAAACTACAATATTACTATTGTGTTGAATTTTATTATTATAAATATTCTGTCAAAACCTGTTCACAATCGCTTTGTACCGCAAATATAAATAGCCCAACTGGTCATACTTTCATCCTCTTCAGCCTTACGAGTCTCAAGGTTCAAGTCTAGGGGCCCAGTGCCGTGAATTCTGGACGATGAACGGAGTAAGTAAAGAGGAACAAACTCTAGTCCCACACGTGGTTGTTTCAAAAAATTTCAGTCATCTGTATTCAAACAGCGTCACCACTTCACGGACTATTTTCCGTCGTCTTCTGATCATTTCAAACCTTATTTAGATACATCACTTCTTGTCACTTACGCCGCCATGCCTGTATTTCTGTGGCATGAGGCTCTCGACAGTCGGAGGATACAATTCCATTAGCGAGCTCAATCAATTGTAATTCATCCGATAGCCCCTGCACAAGATGTTCGAGTGCATAATGTATCAGTCTGTAATTTCGATATCAGTTGAGCCATCGATTCAATCAGTCAGTAGTCACCGTTCTAATCAACCCGATGTAGCGTCGATGTTTAGGTGGTCAATAGCGAACAACAATGATGCAGCGTTCTCCTCGAGAACTAGCATACAAATTTAATTAAGCGTGGATAGAATGGTAACTAGCAGTGACGGGTTTTTACCTGGGGGGATTTTTTTTTAATCTAAATTATTGTCAAATTGCACAAGTTTTTACCAAGTCTGGAACTGTTTCTCATCCGTCCTTTTGTGACGTAGCATGAGGAATTGTAATTTCTGGATAACAGGATTTCATCTAACGCCTAGAGTATTGCATTTGTCGAGGAGAATTCGGTGCCAAGCTGCGCCCCAGTTTACAAGCGAAATGACAAATGGTTTTCTCTTATGAGTTGGGCTGGGCAGGAATGAGTAGTTCACGTTCCTGTTGTGAATCCCATCAGCACCTATCCCTTCTACACGGGTCTACGTGACAGCAATCTCGCCATGACCGGATCGCGGGGTATGAGGTTTGTAAGGCGACCCACGGGTATCAAGCTCGTGGTTGGCGTTGGCCCTTCTCATGCCGGCGGGATCAAGTTGGAAGCTAACTCTTGTCATCTCACAGCCCGGTGGGATTAGGTGTCTAAATCCAGTCACCTTCAGACACCTTATTCACGACCTGTGAGGCGCATAACGCTACACCTCCTGCTAATAGTAAGGAACCGCTGAAAATAATAATTTCTGGCACCTTCTTTTCAAGCGGAGCTTTATCGTTGGCAACTCAAAGATTCATCTAGAAGCTCTGTATTAGTATGAGTATACCCGGTTCTTCCATGACGCCTTTTCCAATCCCATTTGTCAATGCTGACCCTCCACTCTGGTCAGACGAGACCTGACCTCTTTTTCCACTCCCACACGACGAAAGGGACAAAAAGAAGAACAAATACGAGCTCTCGGTGAGTTTACTGTCCTTGCTAATAGAGACAATGACGACAACAGTTTGTTACACAATCCTATCGGTGAGATAGGTTCACGCTCTCACGGCATGGTCCTCTTTTATAACCATTTGACCGTCACTAGGCCGTGGTGTACACTACCTTCCCAGTTCTTTTCTCCACGGTCCTGGAACAGATAAGCACCTGAGAAAGAATGATATTGTGATGGTGATTCTTCTCCTTCTTAGGATTAACGAACCTTGTAGTTTTCTAAAGAACGCACACTTGAAATTATTCTACGATCGCTTTTGTTCTCCGCAGTTTTTTTGCCTCTAGACTCAACTCTCTACCCCTCTGATTAAATAAAGCACTATCAACGATGTCTGAATGAATCAGCAGCAATACGCAATGTAGCTCAACCGTCTAATAAATTAAAATTTCTAAAAGAAGTATTTACATTCTTATGCCGCCCAAATTAATCGGCGAAAAAATGCATCAGCTGCTTCGTTTGAACTCTGAATCAAATCAGCTTCTCTTTCGCAAACGGCCAATTACGTTCTGGACTGACACTATAATACGCGTCGCCAAATGCGTCACCGAGGCAGTTGAGGAGTTGGAAGCACTTGACAGAAGGAGTCGCTAATGGGATGGTGAAAGTTTTAATGGAATCAAGTCAGTCATTGGCCTCTCTTGTGACGTGACACAAAACGGCATTACGGCTGACGGTGAAGGGCTATGAAATGATGGCCAATCGAAGGCTTTGTCTCTTGCCCTTTTGTTCCTAACGTGTTCAGACTTCAACCCAGTTACTGGAAACTCAGAGAATAAGTATCAGAGCTCCTCCTTTTTGATTGAATTATACTGTGCTAGATTGTTCACCGACATCGTTTCTTCTCTGAAACAGCAATATTTGAAGGCTCTCAAATATTAATTAGCTAATGTAACTATACCAACTGAATTTCTGTCATGATATTGTGTTAACTCGAGCGCGTTTAATCAAACTACAGTCGTAATCAAATTTTACTAAAGTCTCGCTACAGAGAATGTAATTCATTATTGTTGATGTTTTTCTTGTATTTAATGTTAATTGATGTTATTTTCGTGACCACACACGTACACTTAATGCCAATTTACCTCCTGTTCATTGAAGTAAGGTCGTTTGACAACTTTTGAGGTTTCGGAGGGTTTCTAGATGAATGGGCGGTGTACCAAATAATGATTTGAAAATTGGTGTGTCGTGGAGCTAGTTGAGAATAATAAGGAATTCTGGGGGGATGTGTAACAATTTAGAATGATTCTATTCCTCTTAGAAATACGAATTATTAGACAATATTGGCGAGATCCCTCAGTCCAGGACTGAATTTGATGATTTTGATTTTAACAAAGTAGGTAAGCAGATTAATATACTAGGAAACCACGAACGTACGGACAAAACCAAGTTTTTAAGGGCACAACGTCTTTCTTCATTCAAATGTCACCAATCAGGAGTTCACTCCCTCTCCGATCAGGTGTGCTCTAATAAATGAACCACATATAAGAGCGATGACAGGCGATGATCGGCTGTTACAAAAATTGACTCTCAGAATCACATCGCCTATTTTCATATTCTATCCTCTGACGCTAAGCTTTTTTTTTTCCTTCCCGGATCCCCACCGCATACCTAAGCCTCAACGATTCTTCTGCAATTTTTCCTCAACTAATGAATTGCAAGGCAACGTGATATCCGTTTTGAGTAACACAGGAGGAAAACCGATTTAGATAAAGAACTTGAGACGCAGTATCAATCTGAAGTCCATATTAGGCGGAAAAAACTTCTTATTTAACCACCCTGAAAATAGATGCTGTTGACCTACGTCCAAACATAGCCTGATTCCCGACCAGACAGAACAACAGGGATGCCAACGGCGGTGACGTAGCCTTCGCCTTAAAACTAGACCCCTCATTCACTGCGTCGGACCAATGAAAAAAAGGCCGAGTCTCCGATTTATAAAAGGCGTTGATTGAAAACAGCTGCCCATCCGGCGTTTCGCTTGCGTCAATGTAAATTTGTCCGTTCATTTCATCTCAATTTGTTCCACGTCGACGATGAATAGGTACATCCATCAATTTTTGTTTCGGGATGTACGAGGATCTTGGGTTTGGTGATGAAGCGTTTGCACAGCACCCTTGTATCGAAGGTGTAAACTTCCCAGGCTCAGTTAATCTACTTATGATCAATTGCTGAATCAGTAAATACGTACACCCTCTACGTCGACGAGGAGCAGGAGACGCAAGGATATCCAGTGACAAAGACAAGGAAACTGCAGGCCTGGCTGTATGATGGAATTTGATGAGTCTTGTTCTATCTGTTAGGTAATAGGTATAGTATATTATGTTCTAAAGTTTCCTTCACCCATTTGGTAACAGTTAAATACAAGATTAGGTAGATATCGTACAAGAATTTCAACGCAGTACCATGGACAAACACCGTCACATCATTCCTACGAAGTTATTTAATTCAGGATAAAATGGGAAACTGCTGTACAACCTCATCAACTCTCGGCTCTCAAATAACAACCACACCCGAAAAGTGTCACGGTGCTTCGCAGGATAGTGGATCGAGGGTACGTGTAGGACAACACCCCCCGGATACGAGAGGACGCTACTTATGCGACGAGAAGCGACGAATCGGATTTATCTGTTTTATCTCTCCTTCTCTGCAATATTCCATCCAACTCTGTTAAGCACGGTGAGTTGAGAAATTGAAAACAGAAGTCAGCCGAGAATAAAAAGCCGAAAGAAAATTAGATGGAATTGTACAATGCACTGAAGAAATACAAATTATGGAAGACACTGTAATAAAATAATGTACTTTATAGCGTTTCAAAAAAAAAAAAAAAAAAACCTAGTGATCATCCGGAAAAAAAGAGAGTCGGAATAATTACTTTTCTTCAAGGGCCCTCACCAACGACCACGTACAAAGTGTGACTCGGTGTATTTGTTTGTTTTCCCTTGGTCTAGAGGCACAGGTCTATTGCATGCCCACTCTTCTGATTGCAGTCGAAGAATAGACAGCGTAAGAGGATGAGTGGGGGTTAACGACGACCTTATGACCTTTGTGGATCCGTTCGACCCAGTCCTCATGGAGTTATTCTGCTCAACGAGGTACGTGTAAATGCGTTGTACGCCATGGAACAAGCTGATCTAGCCTTTACGGACGGGTTTCAATTATGGAATAGAATCAAAAGCGAATGAGAAGGGTTAGAGCTGAATCAGAAGAAACACCATCTTTCACAATAAACAACCATTGTGAGGTTATAGTTGAATGCTGTTACAAGGTGGTTAAAACTAATTTGGATGAATAAAATGAATAATTGTTTTTTTTTTAAGACTCAATCTTGTTATTGTTCTAAAAAGTGCAGGCTACGTTATTGCAGGAATGATAGCCTGAACCACTAAGTTGCCTATCAAAAATTCAGTGAATTTACGGAGAGTGGCTGGGCCTGAAAAAGATACGAGACTTGGCCTGCGGTGGTCTCAGGGACAGAGGGCAGTCAACGTTAGATGCTAACCAAAGTGAACCGAAAATGGCCAGGGCTATTGCTATTACAAAGTGGAAAGCTATGGCTTACTGTGATTTAAGACAAATAATCATAGGCAATCACTCACAATTAGCTATCTAAGAGGCAGTGCTCCTGCTTGATATCGCTCGTAAGGTTGTTGAACTCTTGTTTGCATCTGTTGATCCCACGGAGCGGAGAGATATGGGATTTGTGTTTAATTATTAAATTAAATATTAGAATAATATTGTTAAGAGACCGAAATAAATTGTCATATCATAACCCTAATTGAGTCAAACTGTGGTGGAAAAATCCGAAGTGAAATATTTCTATGGGCCACCCTAGTCTCTCCCATTAGCAACAAGCTGGCTGCCTTAGTTGGAATAATGTCATTTTGAAACGCAAATTTACAAATAAGTAATAAAAAAATCAAACGCTCAACTCCTTCACAAGAAGTTCTGACCTAGGACCCCGAGAAGACATCCGTCTGCATTATTTCGCTCTGCTCAATGCCCGTTCACTTTTTTTTAAAGACTCCAACCTGCGCGAATGGAAATATAAATGCAAAGTCAAGTTCTTATATTCTGACTACGGTCGAGGCTGGAATCGTTGAATTTATTTTTGGACCTCAAAGCGAATATTTTACACTTGCGAGGGGAGGCGACTCACGCAAAACGAATGCTAAAAGGAAAACCGTATGACGTGCGTCAGAACATTTTGCAACGGAGCCAAAACGATGCGTTTGCGTCGGCGAGTTTGTCAACGAGATAAGGCTCACCATCTATTGACGACGTAACTCGTTCTAGACTCCAGGCATCTATTTTCTCCCTTTCTATCGGTCCAAATTGATAGTTTGGATGGATCTCAATTCGATAAGAATAGAAATTATGTTTAAAAAACCTTCATACGGCGTCTTGATAACTCATAGAAGAGAGAAGACGTAAAATCTACGATCACATAAAAAGAGGTCATAATATCCGATGTGATGTGAGGCGTGGTGGTTTGGAGCTTGTGTAGCTTGATTAAGACGCAATCGGGTGCGTGTTCTTATTAATCTTGGAATCAAGTTTTTCCCTCAAAAATCCTGGCTGAACTTTCGCTTCCCGATCCCTCCACTCAATAAAACCGACTTCCCCCCATTATTGTGGAGGTGGTTAAAAATAATAAATCCCACCTCCTTTCTGCGTCAAAACACTTCGTCTAATACAGACTTTTTTTCAGAAGCGCCTGATTAATCCCCTACCTTCTGAGATAAGCTCTTAATCTCGTTGGCGTCATCCCGTATCGGGAGATCAACCGATTGCGTTGTTTTCCGCTCGGTGAAACACCGTAAAAAGCCATCAAAAACTGCAAACGCAATGTAGGCATTATAAAAAAAAAGTATTTTCGCAAGCTTAGACGCAATTTGTTATCTGGAAATATAAGGCTGTGGATTGGCCCGATGACGCGCGCGGTGTAGAAAATCTCTATATCGAGCTTGAAATCTCAAGCGATGTGAACTAACGAGGTGGTTGAAAAGCTTCGATAATTATGTCTCAGCTAGAACAATACGTCATTGGGACATGGATTTAGAACGCTATTGAGTTCACAGACTCACTTTGTTTGGGACCAGCTTTCTGGTTGATGGTATTTGTAACAAAGAAGGTCGAAAAATAATTGTCCTCGAATCCATAATAGGTTTGATCAGTGAGTGAGCCAACTGTGGGCGATTGGTCGCGAATGATGACCTGAAGTAAAATTATAATATTTACCAGAAAGTGGTATTCGGACCTCGTTACCAAGAATTATAGTTACCGGTGTACTGAAACAATTTAACCTGTGTAGAAAATGAATTGTTTGCGTCAATACACTTCTAACCCGAGCTTCCCCCAGTTTTACGCGAGGTTTTATTGATCCTTAGGAGTTAACTCCGTGTTACCCCTCAGTGAACACCCCCGCCACTTCTAACCCTCTGCTCTCACGCAGAGAGCGGTATTGTGACCTTTCCTCAATCCTGGACGCACAGAAACAGATGTCGAAACAGTGGTGGTCAAACGATTTCGAAAGCGAGTCAATCTGTTGTATCTGATTGGGTCGTTAATTCGCAAGAATGAAATTATGCATAATTTTATTTACAACCACAAAACATGTAATCCCCGAATCGGGGATATGTCGGGATACATCTGAATGCCATAAGAGAACCCATAAAAATCCAGACTCGATCCTCGGGATACTTCTGAACACAAAGATCGCCTTGGATGGATTCGGGACGCTTCGAAAGATCTACAACAGATCACCCCAGTTTCACAGGATTCAAGAAGGATACGACATCTGAAAATTAGCTTCATTTGGAAACTAGACCAAAGTTAGAGAATATTTAGAAATCTAGATGAGCAGCACAGAAGACCTTTAAAGCCAGGATCGAAACACTTTGAAGGAATTATCTGAAGCCTGTACACTGTCGGAGTTTTTTTTTTTTTTTTTTTTTTTAGCCCAGGACGCTCTAAAACACTTGAAAGTATCCTACGAGTACTTGAGATCACGACTTGGGATTCGAGAAGAATCAGGATAACACACCCCAAATTTCGTTAGAATCAGAGCCGTATCGAAAAATACACCTACGCGTTGAGCGCTCCACCAAAAATCAATGCAGTTACAGAAGATTCCTCCGAAATTAAAACGTGCTCCTCAGACTGAAATGAAATGAAAGTTCATTCCTCGTACAGTTGCACAATACATTGCATCTAAAAACAAAATAAAAAATAAAAATAAAAACTGGTTCTTCACAGAACAAACTAAAGAAGAATCAAGAAATGAAGGATAATATAAACTACAATACAGAAGCTAGGATGAAGATTAAAATAAAGAACCGTAAAAAACCGTAGAACCGAACTAGCTCATACTCTCGAAATTAGTAATCGTCTTGAGAAAATGCTAGACATCGAAAGATCGTAAAACTGAGACAGCAATGCGAATTAGCCCCTCCAACCCTCTGGGTCACCGCATCATCGATTCTCCCGAAACACTCCAATATAAAGAGTCAGCGCACGCATTCAGAATCGCGTCAAAAGTTTAGAAATCCTGCTCAAGGACTTGTATTGTGTCTCGCAATTTCGCTGGCGTATAATTTCATCTTTCAACAATTCCCTAACTAAACTTGCTCGTAATTACGTCCTGTCGGATATCCATAATTTCCGGACGTCCTCCTCGTCACTCCCACGATTGTTCTGATTGTCACGAGTTTTCATTTGACCTTACGAATTGACGTCACGTCGGGAGTTAACTATGGGGTCAGTTCGACTCTATTTTTCAATCTGGCTAATTATATTCAAACACCGGCAACCTACTTTAAGGTCGAACAAACCAGCTTCAAACTGATCGTCACACGTGAAGTTGAAATTTCAATTTCGGCATACAGAATGACTTATCCTTGTAGGTACATAGTTACATGTATGCGATGGCAACGTTCAAATCCGTCGACTAATATCACCGTCTACGATCATATTTAGCGTTCAATATCCACAATGGGCTTACAAGGCAAAAAGGGGATCACTCGACTCGTCACATTTGTATTAATTGCCGTCTCGTTCGCCTTATCAATTTGTACTTTCCTCACAAATGCTTACCTGGATTTGATTGTCGGTACAATAATTGGAGGGTATTTTGCGGTTTATTTGGCAAATTTTGTGTCGACGGTGACGGGCGATGAGATTGACGACGAATGCGTGAAAACTTGGGCTGTTTACGGCGCTTGCACGCTATGTGCCGTCGGTATCAGGTATATATTAATTATTTTAACGGATGTAATGTATGACAGAACAAACGTTGAAACAAGGAGTAATTGCTCAATACAAAAGACACTATTGTCAAGTAATGTTCACAGTATTCAGCTTGCCGCGTATGAACCGACATTTTGAGCAATAACTGCCTAAAAGTACCTGTAAAGAAGATAGAGAATGATACTTGATCTGTAATTTAACAATTCGTTAGTTAGTTAGCGCCTGCTTAGTCCACTTTTCATCGTGTTCAGCGTGACACGCCTCGCTAGTTGTTTTTACTTAGTCAGTAGTTAAATAGTCTCAATTTTGAAGATATAAGGCTGGTCGGATGACCAGGAAATTGGTTTCGATCATGAACCTGAAAACTCTTCAACTTTTCAGAATCTTAACGCTCGATTGGACCGGCAATGACGTCGGAACGTTCTGCATAATATCTGGTGTCCTCGCTGTGGCGGCCTCAATTGGCTGTTTCCTCGACGCACTCTGGACTGAAGGATATTGACTTGTGGATAGGAAGCCTTTTTTTTCTCTTCCTCATTAGCTTGTTGCCAGAATTATCGAATTCATTATACCGACTTTGTTGGAGACAATGCCGTTTTGGATTTATCGTACCAGTTTATCTCATCGGATATGGGGATTTCCATTTTATGGGATAAAAAAAAATGTATGGTTGGAAATGAGCATTGGAATAAGTGTACCAGTTCGTCGTAAAGGGTATCATTTTTCGCCGTCTGACTAGACTAGGCACTTTGAGAAGTTCGAACATTGTGCGTCTCGTTAGATAAATAACAATGTATACTGGAAAGGAGGTAACCCAAGGACAAGCCGAATCCCCGCGACGCAAACCTGCAATCAGCTCAAGGACTTGAATGACGGAATCTGGCAAATAAATCTGACTCGGTAGTTGTTGGTCGGTCGATTTCGGGGAAAGTTTCGAAACACGAGCCATTCGTGAGAGCGATGAGGCTGAGCCTTGAAAGTGCAGCTAGGACACACAGCTAGAACATACCTAGTTCCTGATTTTTCTTTTCTAAGTTAACATTGTGAAACTTGGATAAATCACTAAGGAGGCGTGCAGAAGCTAATCCAGAACGCTCAATCGGTCAACTAGACCATTCCAGGCCAGAATCTCTCCTGACGCCAAAAAAGAAAGAAAATAATCGTTGGAAATACAATCGATAGGCGTCATCTAAGAAGCCCAGGTCTTAAGCACATTTGAGTTGTGATTAATACTCGCTATGATCACGATTAGATGAAATTAGCTTCTCCATCCATCACTTGGCAGAAAATATCTGAGGCTGAGTTATTATTACAAAAAAATTTAGTCGAAGAAATAGATCTGAAAACAAACTCTTTTTATGTCAAGTAGCAACACTGAGACATGACGAAATGGCCTATCTATTAAGAATAAAAAAAGAAAAAAGTAAAAAAATAAATAAATAAAATGATTGAAAAATTTCTTTCTTCTTTTTGGTTTTACTACACTGTATTTCATTATATTTATTGCGAACAAGTGATAGTGACTTTATTGTTTTTCCCAGTGAGCCAAACAGTAAATGGTAAAGTAAAAACGATCGTGTATGGCTAGATATTTACCTATTAAGGCCCTCGTTATTGGCCCAGTTTTGTTGACAGACACTTGTAAAATGAATAAATTTTACTCTTAAGCCCAATCGCCCTGAATTGAGTGATTTCAAAGGCTGGTTTTTAAGCATTTTGTGTTCATAGGCATGTGGGGAATCATTTTCCACTAAACGCTGAATCGATTTAGATGGGTGTTAGACCGAGGCCCGCAAACCGAGGCAGGGCATGGGTGACAATTGTTATTGTCAAATAACGCTTTTACAATTTTTATGGGCAAGCGGTTTTGGTTTATTATTCCTTGAATAATCAACCTATGTTTTCATAGTAAAAATCAACCTCTCCGATTGGCCCCAAAATTTGACAGTTTGCGTTTAAATACGACTAGACCAAAAAAGCAAAATGTCCCGTCTGCCGTCCACACCGGTTCAGCAGTAGACAATTCGAAATTTCGGTAATTGATTTCTCTCCGGCTTTAGCTGGTCCTTGGAACTATTCAGCCCGATTGGACCAAATTTAGGAAGAGTTTCGGGTGAAAATGTGTTTTTGAGACTTCATTTTCGGAATTTTTGGGAACTAGGCAGATGAGGTGTCATTTTCCACTAAATTTTGGACGCTGAATCCACTGAGATGAGTTCCGGTCCTATTGCCGCTCATCAAAGGTGGTTATGGGTCAAAACTGGTTTTGGAATTGAAACTATTTATTGAAATGAGTCCTTGACAATATTCACACTCACTGTTTTCTACATAATCTTGCTTAAACGAATAATTAATCATTACCTATAGAAGAATTTGCACTTTTTCTAGTACCTTGGCTTTTTGCACGAACGAGATCCACCTGGGGTAATGAACCATTGTGGAATGATGCAGGCTATTCATAATTGAATTAGCCGAAGTACAGGTAGTGAAATACTTACTTCAGTCTTAGTTATACGATGTCGGGCGAGTTTGACGACGGCGAAATTCCCTTTGCCGATGGTCCGTTCGATGTCGTAGAAACCGACGCGGATCGGCGTTTTCTGTCTGTCGCTCATGTTCCCCACTACCATAGTCAATCACCTAAATAGTTCGCGCGACATGCGTCACCCGACACGCTGACGACCCGCGCACAGAACAGACGTTCGGATCGTCCACTCACGACTGAAACGACGTAAACGGTGCCCCAACCCGCTGCAGGCCGCTCACCCCCTCCCTGCAGGAAAACACCGTCACCGCGCCTGCCCCGACCCGCGTCTGCCACCCTTCCCTCTAAAATCAATCCAATAATAATGATACCCCTGCTACCGCCTACCCTTGCAGTTTTCTCCCCCTTAAATCGGTTATAGACACCGATTCTTTTTAAGTTTCCACGTTTTTTCGGTAGCCCACTCCTGAAAACTAAAACGATTTTGTGACCACGACTAAATGCGTTTAACACAAAGGGATTCAAACGATTCGCAGCGTCGGTGCGTTGACCTTGTCGGGGCAGGTAGTGGCACTGAAGCTGGCGTGATGACGCACGTTGCTCGGGTCAAACGGATAAACCGCTGGCTGCGTCGACCGCACAATCCCCGGCCTCTTGTTGTAATTGAGTTTCCGAGGTTTGCCGGTCGATCAGCGATGGATATCCGAGTCAACAGTAACAAACCCACCTAAGTCCCATCGTTCAATTGAGGAATTTGACAGACGAGTCAATATTAGTCTTGTTAACTCCACTTCATCGTCAAGTTATTACCCAATCAAACAAAAAAAAAAAAAAATCAATTTGGATGAATTTACCTATACGACGTCACGAGAGCGACCTACCGGCCGGTTATGAAGCCGGGCAAGGTGGGCATAATGAGGCTCAGGGGGTGGTTTCCACTAGGGATGGGTATCGGTCGAGGACTTATCGATATATCGGTTATCGATATATTTTTGCTTCAGTTATCGATATCCGATAAATATCGGTAGAGAACTATCGATATATCGATATATTGGTAGAAATCTATCGATATATCGATGCTCAATGTGATGCTGAAAGTGGAGAGCAAAATTTGCTGCCAACCTGCCATTACCTAACTTACCCATTTTAGATTTAATTAAAAATCATTTTAATCATTTAATTGAAAATTAAAAACATCACACATGATCGCGGCTATTCCATTGATATCAATGGAATATAATATATTTATATCAATGGGCTATTCACCCTGAACAACTGATCCTGATCCTACAGAAATCAGAGTATCTTGATACACAGGAAATGGGTAGCTAGGTAGCGGTTTGGTCTCCGCATATTTAATTTAAATGGAGCTTTTAGAAGGTTTTGTTGGAGATCCTGTTTGAAATGAAAAATAAAATTACGTTGTTTCAACATCTATGTCCCTCATGTGAATCCAAATTCATTTCTTTCACCTGAAAGTTTTGAGTGCTTGAACTGTATATGACTCCGCAAATTCGACGTGTTGCCGGAGGTTTTCACTGTAATTTTACAGTAACGACATTTTGCCATGCCATTTCCCAACTTTTCATAATGTTGCCAAATGTCACTTTTGGGCGGCATTTCAAGATATTGGAAAAATGAAGAAACTAATAAGTAGGCCTAATAGACTAAAATGAGCTAACACAAAATAAAACTAACATAATCTAAACTCATAAACTCAGTAACTCACTGCAATTCTATAGCGTCTTGTTCTTTCTTCATCAAAACAAAAAAGAAAAAACAAAATGGATGCCCCAAAAGCAAAAGTATTTATCGATATATCGATGAGCAAAATATCGATAACCGATAAATATCGGAAGGAACTTATCGATAATTATTTATCGATATTTTTTCCCGAAATATCGATATATCGATGTTATCGATACCCATCCCTAGTTTCCACCCGTCAATCCCCAATAGCCTAGGAGCCGGGGCCGAAAATGGGGTCTCAATTCACAAGGAGAATTGTGTTACTTTTCAAAAATACATTAAATTATAAATAAAACTAGTCATGATGTCATTTTCTTCCAATCAAGTGCTATAACATAATACGTTTTTTCTAACACGAGTCAAGTACAAGGGAAGATTGAAATCAAGAGAGCCAAGAAAGGCAGGGGAGTGCCTAATTTCAAATTGTGAATAAGTTAAACTTGCCTACATTCTGCGGTGTGAGCGCCTTGAAGCTCGCTTTCCCTCCTGATATTTCAACAATTCTATTGTTATGATTTAATCTCAATATAATTATATATTTCTCTTGTAAAGAAAGTACAGGTAAGTGAATATAATTTGTACATTTTAAGGAATTCAAAATAATATCCTCCAGTTTAATGATTTCCTAGCGACGTCGATTGACTGGAAGCAACCGCTACGACGCCTTGACAAGCCAAATTAATGTAACCCTCGGCGTGAGGCGGTGGTTAGGCCGAACCATCAAGACCTGCCGGTGTTGCGGTTATACATCGTCAACACCACCGCTCCTATAACCTCATTCCGAAACCTGATTTCCTTCCTATTTTCAAATATCAGGTAAAGATTGAAATAAGGAGATTTCCAGTTGATATGGGAAAATCCAATATTTAATGTGATATTCTGTTTTCCCCTCTCTTTTTTACTCAGTGGTGGTTACAATAAATTAACATTAAGTTCAATTTAATAATAATTACACAAATAATTTGTATTTTTTCCCTCAAAAGTCTCTAAATTCGATATTTTACGATCAAGATCAGTTGAAAACTTTATTGGGAATCCAGTTATGAATCAAGGATAGGGTATCGATCGCGCATAAAAAGTAATGAGTCCGGTAAACGTTTTCTATTTTAGATTCATGTCTCATATTGTTGAACAAGCAAAATGTCAATTATCTTTCGAAAAATTCTAAAAATATCTAAAGGCCCTCACGTTGGAAGCCCACTAATACTAAAAATGGCCACTTTCTGCTGTCAACGCCAGTGTTTTCCCTCCGGTCGGACGTCATTGGTCTAAAAACGACGACAGTTAAAAAAACAAAAAAATGTCGTCGGCCGAATGCGTCACAGGATTTTAATTTTGGAAAAAATTCCACTCAAACCGTCGGCGGTCATCAGCCCGGATAAATATGAAAGTGGTCGAAACGGCCGATACAATAAATCGGCGGCCCGTCACTTCAGGTTGGATGTCAGCCAATACGACGGGGGTCGACAAAAGTGTCAGGCTATTGGACGGGGGCGGTGAAAACCAATATTTTGCGAAGCTCTGAACATTTTGTAAAGAAAGAAATCAGCGCAGATAATTAGATGATTTTTCATAACTGTTCAACTGTCTTAATCTTGTTTTAGAACTGGCAGAAATTAAGACTCCTCGAGATACGCCTTTATTTTCACGTTTCCCGAGCGACTCAGGTCGAACTTTTTCGGTTTATTTTAGGTATCCCGAACAGAAAAGGGATCCTCTTCATATGCTAAGTTGAATCGCCAAATCCAGTATCTCGTTAGACCATTCCGCGCACGTCCCCGCTTGGTTTGACGTCAAAGAAGAGCTGAATCGATTTGAAAGGCGGCTGAGCTAAAACGGTCAGTTTTCTCTCAAAACCTCGTTTCAAACATTGGGTCGTTCCGAAGATCACGGTCCATGCAAAGTTCTCACGTCGAATAGGTTACTACTAGATTCACATCTACGTTACATGCCTTTTCGCCTTCTTCTTGAATCTGAAGAACCATAATTTCTATGCTTATTTATTTTTCCTGAGACATCCGAAAGGCCCTCACGTTCAGGTTTTAACGAGAAATAAATAAACGCAGATAGGTATCATTAAGTCTTACTTACACCTCAGCCTTACAAAGTTGAATCCATTCATATTTTATTACTTACGACTGTTATAGGGCGGGCATATGATAAACAAAACGGTAACTACAATGAAAAACGCGAGATAAAATTTAGCTCTCTGGTCTTTTTCGAGTACGTATTTTCGGTTTAATGGGTGACCCGTTTGTGCAACTCAGACATGAGCTACTCTCTCAGCACCCGTATTTGAGAAAGTACGTGGCTAAAAATAAATTACCACAGAGCTTGCAAGAACATGTCTCCACAAATCAGCACTCAAAAAAGAAAATTAAGACTGGGCTGCAGAGGACAGTAAAAGACCCAGAAATGTACAGGAGTGTGCCGCCAAGACGAGTAAACAACGAAGAAGATGTATTCTCCCGCAACAAAAAAATGTACAAACGAGTCCAGTACGGCGCAAATAAAACGTTTTTAATTCACAGAGGGTTGAATCCTCCTGCAGTGTACTCGATAATTATGTGTCCAGAACAAATGGAAGAACTTGAAAATAAGAGTCAGCTTACAATGGCAGCGATGGAAGAAAAAGCAAAAGAGGTCACAAAGCAGAAGATAAAACTGGCTGAAGAGAGCGAAGGGAGAAGGGACACATTGAGAAATATGAATACCTATCAACTAGGTGTGGTGGACCATCTTGTCAAACAGAACAGAGCTAAAACAAAGCTTCAGCTTAAGAATGCCGACAAAGCGTCCACAGACCAGCAAGAAGAAATGAGGGACTTCTACGGCCATGTGGGCTCAACTCAGGTCTTAGCCATGCGCGAGCGCAAATCGAAGACCGTAAACATTTCAAAAACTTGGGCCTCGAGAGCAAGGATATTCATTCACAGGAACAGATGAAGGTCGACGGCCCCAATGATTACGAACAAATGGTTGCCAAAAGAAAAGAAATCAAAGAGAAGAACATGAAAATTGTGTCCGTATTGAAAAGTCCAAGCGCTGGAAAGGGAAAAACAGCGAGGGCTTGAAGTAAAGGAGAATATTGAACACGCTGAACGATTAGACGCTGCAGTGGAAGCCGATTTGATGAAGAGGATGAATGAGCGAAAAGAAGAAGAACAAAAGAAACAAAAACATTTCGACACATTCAACACCATTGCTGCTTATAGAGACCACTTGCGAGGAGTGCGTGTTGCAGAAGACGAGGCTCTTCACCAGAGAGAGAAAGAATTCCTTGAGCAGAAGCGAAATTCAACGAAGCTTGGCAAGATAAACAGAACAAAATCAAGGCTGAAAGGCAGAGACTCGTCAGCACAGTGAGGGCGGACTTGTCGTCGGTTTTGGAAAAGCAAGAACAAGAAGAAATGGAGTATTATTACACTCTGCAAAAAGAACGGGACATTCAAATGGAAGATCAGGAAATTAAGGAGAAATTAAAATAAAAAAGAGGCGATGGCCGACTTGATGAGGGAATGGGAAAAAATCAAAGAGGAAAACAAAATTATCAAAGAACAAGAAGCAAGGAGAGCGGCTGAAGAGAAGGAGAGGATGCTCAAATTTCTCGAGCTGGAAAACAACGCCAAGAAAGCAGAAGAGAGAAAGCGTATGGTAGAGAAGGACATCAACAGGATGGAAATCATGTATCAAATCAACGAGAGGGCTCAGAAAAGACAGGCGGAGCACGACGAAAAAATGCGTGAGATCAAGTTGCTAAAGGCTGAAGAGTATGTGAGGGAAGGGCGGCTCAGGGACAGGATGCTCGAAAGGTTGGAGGACTTCAAGGACAACGGTCTTCCTGGTAGATTCCTATCCAAAATTAAAAATAATTTTCATTTGTGAGACTTAAGTTGGTTGTGATGGGGTTTGGTAATAAGGTATCTTGTTGGCGCTAGTTCAGTTGAAATGAAAGACACTACCGGTGGTGCCATCCCAACGAATGAATGAGAACACCTGCGGTTTTTGCTGACAAGATTCGGATGAATAAGTCCGTATATTCCTATCTCACCTGAGATCTTCTTTTTTTTTCACCCGAAATGAAGGATAGTTACAAATAAGAACTAGTAAACAAGTTTTAAATTGTTATGTTTGTAGTAATTAGTAAATAGTATTGAAGAGACTTCGAAAATGTATAAATCAAATCATCGTACAAAGAAATAATTATTTATAGAATTCGTGCTCAGATTCATCTTTCTTGATGTTGTTTTTGTAGCCTTTCTCGAAATCTTTGGCCAACACAATGTAACGATTTTCCCGAACGGCGTGCATGCCAGCCTGAAAAGACATGAAAATATTCGTAATTAAAATGTAAAAGGCATTTGCCAGGTAGCTGGAATCCAACATCCAAGCTGGATGAAACCCCATAGAGTAATCACGAGTTTGACTCACTTCCTGGCAATGGCGTTGATGTCGGCGCCGGAAATCCGATCTGGACGAGCCACGTAGTCTTCAAGGTCGACTTCCTCGCTCAGATTCATCTTTGCGGTGATGGTGGAGAAGACCAAACGCTTTTGACGACGGTCTGGAAGAGGGAATTCGATTTTTCTGTCCAAACGCCCCGGACGCAACAATGCCGGATCGAGCGTGTCGGCGCGGTTCGTGGCCATGATTACCTAAATGGGCGAAAAAGCAAAAATCTCGTTCGAGGGTTTTGTACGATGGTGTTGAAGCCAACAATAGTTCTCATTTGATGACACTAGCCGACTCCCAAAATGCTCTATGAACGAAAAATCACTCACTTTGACGTTAGTTGTCTGATCGAAGCCGTCCATTTGGTTCAGAAGCTCAAGGAGAATTCTCTGGACTTCACGATCGGCTCCTGTTTGAGCGTCAAACCGCTTAGTCGCTATGGCGTCGATCTCATCGATGAATATTATGGCCGGAGCGTTTTCTTTAGCTAAACGGAAAACGTCTCTGACCATCCTAGGGCCCTCGCCGAGGTACTTTTGAACAAACTCCGATCCAACCACTCTGATGAAGGCAGCTGGAAGCAAACAGAGTTGGAATGTCAATGCGTAGGGGCTCCCTTTTTTTCACTTTTAATAAATACCCGTTGTTCATCGCGGTTTCAGATTTCACATTCTATCAGTGATTTTTAATGCTTCTGGCTAATGCCGTTAAGTTTTTTCATGGTTGAATGAATCAATAATAAGGACACCTTCAAAGTCTTAAAAGAGATCAGTGATTTCAAGGGACTTGATTAAGCAACTGACGATTTTGGCATTAAAACTAGGGAAAGAACCAACTATTCGTACCATTACGTATCAGGATGCAGAACTTACCGGTCGTATGATGAGCGACTGCTTTAGCCAGCATAGTCTTTCCACAGCCAGGAGGCCCGTACATCAACACACCGCGCGGAGGATCGATACCGATTTGGCGATACAACTCGAAGTGGGTGAGAGGTAATTCAACGGCTTCTCGGATTTCTTGTTTCTGCATGTCCATGCCACCAATGTCAGAGTATTGCACATCGGGTTTCTCATCTGGAAATTTGTTTTTCAAAAAGGTAACTCAAGCCTAAGAAAAAATTACGTCAAGCAAAAGGATACGCAGAAATTCAGTACCTGCTTGAAGCATCGATATGGAAGAGTCAGCTTCAGGAGGGAGCACATCAACGAGAGCGTTGCTGTGCTTATGAAGAGCGACTGACGCTGAAGGTTTCAACAGCTCACGGTCGATGGTCGACAAGATTCTCACGTAGTAATTTGAACCTAAAATAGAAAACGTTTAAGATCAAAATGCATGGGAACTCACTTAAACTAGCGCACGTGAGCGAGTGATATGCTAACCTGTGGTGCTCCCAACTATGCCGGTATTCTGGTCGACAGCTTCCAAAAATTGTCCAATAACAAGAGGAACACTCTGAATCCTCTTTACTTCTTCCTGAGCGTGCAAGTATTCTTTCTTCAAATTTCTCTGCTCATCTTTAATGTACTCTTCTTGGACGGCGAGAAATTCCAACTGACGCTGTAATTTCTGCAAAACAAAAACGCGTCGACTTATCATACACATTACGATAAGTGACAATGTGATACTATGGTATAGAAGTCGCTCCTCAATTCCGGTTTAACGAACAGGGAATAAAGGGTCAAAAACTATTGTAGTAAAAATGAATGGCCATTTAATACATAGATTTTCCGGAGAATTATTCAAGATCCTTCAGAACAGCAAATTTTTTTCCGTTTGTTGATCCTAAGAAAAAATCCTCTGTGCTGAGCTCGTATATTCAAATAAAATCCGAACTGACATGTTTTTGAAACTCAAGAAAATGTAAGCTATAGTTGGTGGAGGTGGATTTAAAAGCCCACCAACATTTCTAGGTATTCCTTGGTTTTCTAAGCGAACCGAGTAGTGAATGGCTCACCAATCGGACGCTCTTCACCTCTTTAAAGTTTTGCATAATTCATTAGACTCGTCACTGCCAAACGGGGATGTTGAGAGCTATTTCCAAAAGAGTGTTGTTTTCCTTTTATAAATGTTTTTTTCATCACTTCGTCAAAAAACAAAAACGAGTGCACCCAGGTAACATAAACATCCGAAGAGAACCACTTACCTTGTACTTGGTGAAAAGATCTTGGTTGTCGCTATCTTCCGACAGATTTGGCCCAAGAAAAGGAGCCAGCTTAGTATCTTGACTGTTTTCTTCCTAATTAACAAAATAGAGAACGTATCGTAGCGCTTAAAACAATGGGAAAAGGTAAATAATGTAGTTTTAAAAAAGCTTTTTCAAACGCTTTTTCGAGCTAAGGACTACAAAACCGTTTCTTACACGTCGTTAAGCCCATTATAAATCACTTACTCTATCGGGGAGAACCACGTTGATCTCGTCCATTTTAGATCAAATTAATACCAACAGGCTTGATGGGAGAGTAGACAAGTAGAGTAGCAAGTTTGGGAATAACGGACCTATTTCAGCACTGTCATGGAAGTTGGAAGGTGAACAATGATTGCTAACCTGCTATAATAATGCCTTTTTCCTTCTTATTCGTCTTCACTAACATCATACAGATTCTGTATCTTAGGTTTGATTACTTAATTTGTTTTACCGGCCCTCTTGATAATTGAATTTAATAGCCAATGGAGACAGCAAAAATTTAGTTTAGATGGCCAGTTGGGTCATGTTCATGTATCAACAGTGACCGTACAGTCTATACAAATTCGTTGTGTACTAGGGTCGCTTGATGGATAAAGTGTTGTGGGCTTCCCTCTCATAAAAAGTCGTGGAGGGATATTTTGGAGCCCTTGCACTTCACAGTACTAGAGGAAACTGCTCAACCAGACTAGTTAATTTTGAGGAGAATTATGATGGTTGATGGATATTTATGAGTATTCAAGTATACCTCGATTCATACAACGACTAGTTTCTACTATTACTTCGGCGTTAAAATCGGCAGAGCACTCTGATGATCCCTCCGCGCTTTAATTACGGGGGCGAGTAATGAACGAGAGGTTTTATTGACCCAGGTTACGTTTTTCAGTTCTCGTCTTCGTCCAGAAACTTCAGGAAATTTACACATTGTAAGTTCACATAATTAATAATCAATTCTGCCAATGAAGTATTAATTTACAGCAATAGTTTAACCCCCGGTCCCAGCTTTAATCAGCAAAAATAAACGGTTATGTTGCTGTTTGTTGAGTTTGGTTACCCCCTTCAGGCGCTCCTGGATGGTGGACCTATCTTCCTTGGCTTCATAATAGAACCAGTTAATGATCGTGTTTCAATTTATGAAAAGATCCGCTGTACATGATAGAACGGGTTAATGAGTACTACTCATCATATATTATGACAAGGGCAGTCATGATTTCACTATCGTGTTGCTTCCCAACGCCAGGAATTTATCATAAATTTTACACATTTTCGTTGAGTTATCAACTACTTTAAATGTTGTTTTTTGTTAAATTCATTGTACTTAGCATTCTGGTGTTGAAAACCCTAGTGACTGCCAATGGCAGTATGCCTTAGCCTTACCTTGGTTGACCCCTCGTAATGCAGTGGGTAGATACACTAGCTATTTTTATTATGATGAATTGTACGGTGGTGTTTGGTGAGGTTCAGGGCTCCCCTACAATGGTTGAATGAATGAATTATTTTATTTATTCCATCGTAAATCACATTACATGATGACCGAAAACTACCCATACATTGGAATACACCCCAAGCCATAGAGAAAGCTCTATGCGGATTTGGGGGGTTTTATATCAGTAGCTCTACTTGCACGTTAATAATATTTTGCTTTGCTAACACGACCACCAATTCACTTTTTTTAGACCGCTAACGAAGATGTCCCACGGTGAAGAACACGTCGATGAATCCAAATTCACTGGATTGTCGAAGTATTTCAACGGTGAAACCTTGAGGGGCCGAGCAAATGTAAGTTGAACAGGCGTCAGCTTGATTTTCTGCTGGCGCGGTGTCATGAAAATGACCTATAGCGACATGTTATTGTCCGGGAGCTTTAAATTAATTTAGCAATCAATTTCAGGTTGCAAAAGCGACTTACGCGGTTGCTGGACTCATGATCCTGTACTTCACCATGAAACCTAAGAAGAAGTGAACTTCAATTATCCCCCCGGTTAGTCAGACACCTTCATTGTGGATATAAAACACTTCCTTCAACTCAATCTTCTTTACCGTTTTACATTCGTAAGCGTTACTGGTACCACATGTACGCCTAAAATGGATTCATTTACTGTTATGTTGATTGTATAAAGATTCCTCCGTGAAAAAGATGTTGAGTTTTTGCCCTTATTGAAAAAATTGTGGGTAGCGGTAGAACTTCACATAACTGCTGAATGATGAGCGATTTGTTCAAATGCCTTCAGAAAAAGTAGTTGAAGATTTGTCTTCGGGTGCAGTGTATCCTTTACTTCAGTAACGGTTGAGTCTCTTACGAGGTACTCGAGACGTTTTCTGGTTGTGTTAGGTACCCACATTTTAGTGCCTACGTTGTGTAATCTCAAGGGCCAGTTTCATACGAAGTGACTAAACACCTGGCTTCCTCTGAAGCCAAATAAATAAGTCGAAGAAGTTAGGCTAGATTGGTCAAAAACGGGAAGTTCTACAATCCAAGGACAGTGGTATATTGATTCTAAAAGACCGTCCAGACCCTCCAGCCGGGGAACCATGTATGATCTATCGAGTTATAGTGACAACCGAAAATGAATAAGTAAAATCCGACCATAGTTAGCTGATGCTCTTTGAAAACAAACGTTGGACATTTCGAAGCGTATCGAATGAATACTATCGATTCTGCTTCGCATTTCCACCACTTGTTGAATGAATTCAACATTTTCATGTTAGTGACTGATGATGGCCATTTCCCAATCATTATTTTCGTGGTAATAGACTCTCTCGATGTATACCTATGTTTTTTTTTAAATGAAATGGGTTTTCACAACCTCGTCCCGAGTGATTTTATTCGTATCCTACGGTCCGGTTAGTGTCCGTCATCCCTTTACGTCTAGAAAGTGATTAGGCAACCATGTAGCAGAGATGGCCGCGTTTGTTCAAGCACAGTTGGGGGTTTACGATTGTTTTGTATTTGTAACGTTAACCATGGAATAAATTGTCCCACGCGTTAATTAAAACAAAATTATGCATTCAATTACTTCGCTTTATAAATCGGAAGGTTTCCGAGTATGTGTTGAACGGAAGATTTTACGCGGATCCTCTTACACACGTGCGCTTTGTAAAAAATGATTGGATATGGGTGCCGCTTCGTTCATCTGGTTCAGGTATGTTTCACCGTATTGATATATGTATGTCTCCAAATTA
>CM034005.1:15098407-15213250 GCA_019603395.1 Cyrtorhinus lividipennis | reverse complement strand
TTCCGCCCAAATTTATATTATTATATCTTCTTTATTCCCTTTGAATTTGCCAATAAATGAATAATTGATTTGATATTTTATCCACGCTGAAGTGAATCCTTCCCAGTTCACCATTTCCCTTCAAAAGCTCATCCCCCATTTACTTCAGCTAATTCCCCTCAGTGACTTGGGAATACGCGTGGACAATTAGGAGAATGAGAAAAAGGGGCTTTGCCGAAACGCCATACGACGCTTCAAGTTTGATTAAAAAGGCGTCTTGTGGTTCAATAGGGAGTGTTTTCGTGAGGATCATTTTTGTCGAGGGCCTTTACATTGTATTCCCCTCAACGGCGTCGAGTGTTTTTGATTAATGCCGTTGTTCTTTCTGAGATCGGAAATACAATTTATTGCATCCATTATAGGATTTTTACCGTTTCCTCGCGCGTAAAAAAGATTGATGACAGTGGAATTATCTACTCGAGAAATGAATATGAACCCTTGTTTTCTCCTTCGACTAAATAATAAAGCGTGTTTCTCTTCAACTTCAGATATTCTTGTTTCAGGATGGATGGAGCGCGGGCCAAGCTGACAGATGTTAACCCTCATTTGGTGTGCGTCCTCTGTCATGGCTACTTCGTGGACGCGACCACCATCGCTGAGTGCCTCCATTCGTGTAAGTGGATTACATTATAATACGTCTTGTAATGTAACAAAATTAACGATCATTTCGTTTTCTTGGTAGATCGGAAAGAAGTAATGTTCGTACTTTTGGACAAATGTTTTCTTTAAATTAAGACCGTTTTCTTGTGGTTAGTCGATTTTACCTCACATGATGTCTCTCTGCTCCTCAATGACCGTCCAGAGGCCTCCAATCAGCTATGAAATGAAATGGTGTACATGGCCACTCCTAGAAAGACGAGTTCAATCAATCAAATCAATCAAAAGCATTTTATTTGTAGTTATCAGGTTACACAGACCTATACCACAAAGGGTTCGCTTCCTTAAAACTATGAACGTACATAATAATATATCAAAATAGGAACGATCCAAATCCGCAGGGAAAAAATTTAAAAAATGAATAATAACACCTATTAGAGAGAAAAAAAAACATCTTAATCTTTTTTCAACAGTCCCTCATTCCAGTCCACATCAATTAATAATTCTTCCAAAAACTTTCTCCTTTTCAAGTAAGCCAACGTATAATTGAAGAGCCGATACAGCAAGTCCTTGTTCGGTACAGCGAAAAGGCAATGCTGTACATATCCGGGCTTAGCATAGTTGAGAAAAATACCGAACCCTATTATTATTCAGCTGTGGGCAGTTACAAAAAATGTGGAGTATAGATTCTCTCTCCCCCTGCCACACAGAAAGCACAACCCAATATGATCGACAATCCAGACCTCCCCGGTAGAAAATTCGAAGCTTCTCGGAGTTTCCAAGCCTGAGTTGGAAACCCATTCTTTTTACGTCCATTGGACGTCCCAGTTGAGGTATTCATTTTGGCATAAATAGTTCTCCACCAGGGCAAGGTAGTTTGGATTGTAACTCGACACACAACATTCTTTCAAAATCTTTGAGACCACCATCGTGCTGTAGCTGTTTAGGACCGCATTACCCAGTGTTTAACTTGGTCGGGATCTTGGGCTTCCCACAGTCATTGTAGCCCATCCTCAGAAGAAGTCCACGCAGCTGAGACGCCCAGTTCAGGTTTTCGCCACTAGCTCCTCGCTCTTGGGTGGTGATCAATCGCAGGTAGCACAACCACGAGTACCTTTCTGGTTCCATTGTCAGTACCACTTCCCACCAGTTTAGGGCCCGATGCAATACAAAGGCACCCACGCTATTTCGGCCTGTTTCGGCTCGTATCATGTAGTGGGGCGTGTTAATGGGTAGGGTAAGAAGACTCCTAAAATTCTTGACTGGGTGGCATCCAGCAGTTCGATGTAGCGGAGAGCCCAAATCTGGCTGCCATACAGCATTACGGATGCAACCAACGCGTCCAAGTTTGTTTCAAGGGGAAGCCGCAAGAGAGGGGTAAATCGGTTGAACTAGCTAGTGGCCCTATACAGTTTGTGGAGGAATATACCTATCTTGGAGTACACTTTTGATCAAGGGAGTTTTTAAAAGGCAGCCAAGCATTTCCAGTCGAAGGGCCTGAAAGCCTGGGGTTGTGTTCGACAACTTTTGGCCAGGGGTAAGTGCAGCAGCTGGAAATCGACTGACCGCTTGATCGACGCGTTGGTTTCATCCTAGAAAGACAAGTTTTGACTGTGAATTTTGCTGGGAATGCCCACAATTGAGTTGGAAGTTGGTGTGATTGGTGGGTTTCAAAGCGTTAAAATCACTATGGTAGGTTCACATTATGGTGTTTCTCAGAGAACAGTTATAGGACCAGTTTTCTTCATTTTGCTCTTAAACATTTACGCATAATTAGTATGAATAGTGAAGTCATCCTATTTGCTAATGACCGTTTTTCATATTTCGCAGTTGATACCTGGAATGACGTTTTTCAAAAAGCAGAAGCTATGTCCTAAAAGGTACTTAGTGGATAATGGTTTAACCCTCAGTTTACCCAAAATCGATTTCGTGCCTTACTTACTATCCGTTCTGAGCAAACCTCCTGAGAAGCTCAATGATTCGGGGCCACAATTTCAATTGCATTGGTATGGGCAATGCGTAACTTCAAAAAATGATTTTCGGTGATGTAGGCGTATGGGTTATCATTTTCCACCAAATTTTTGACGCTAAATCCTACAGGACTCAGAACGACTGGCGCATAATCTCTTCTGGTGGGCGCAATCGTTCTGGCGTCTAGAGCGCCCACCAGAAGAGATTATGGGCCAAAATAGGTATCTATCTACTTAGATCTCAAAACTACCCATTCTGCTTTCATATGCCAGAATACCCTTTCGCGTGTAACCACAAAAGTAAAATTATATAGCACATTGGTACGATTCTTAATCGATGGCAAATTTTGAAGCTTGCTATGTACAGCTATACAGCTTGGAGCAGCTTTTGAAAAACAGAATACGAACTGGATATACGCTCGTAGGGTTTTACGCCTAGTCAAAACTACAGTGGCGTTAAATTGTTATTGTAACAAAAACATTTGCGTATAAAGGGGTATTAACGTTAAAAATTGACATTCAAGGGGCCGATTATACGACTCATTTACAACAAAAAGAGTCTCCAGTACATTTCATATTCACGTTTTATAATTTTTTTCGTCTTTTCAACCTGACGTTACTTAAACGGCCATAACTCCCTAGTTTACAAGATAATCTCTAATCTGAGTACCACGTTGAAAAGAGCGAAAATTTGCCTTTTGATGGCCCCTCGACGTTTCCAATATTTGAATACTGGTATCCACTAATTTAGCCTAAATTTTCGCGTTCATACGTGGAAAAACCCATTCCCTAAAATACCAGCATTCCAATGTTACTTTTAAATGGCACTCGTTTGGGAGTTTCTTTACTTTTCTTTAGTTTTCGTCCACCGAGTCTAAAACTGCTGCCCTTAAACAAATTATTGATGAACTAGCAATGTCCAAACTTCTTCCCGGAGCCCCGGATGAGTGTGGAAATTCAATTTAGCTTGATGAAATTGTTCAGTAAATAGTTGTTAGCTTACACTTCATGTTCGTGGAATTCGGTATTTTCAAGAAAATTCTTCTGCCTGTGGAAATGATGTTCATTTATTGCAGGTCACTTATTTTTATATCCTATATGAGAGCTCACAACGTGGCGCGTTCTCCTTATCGGGGCATATCCCATTAGGAAACTCATTTTCCTGAAATCTTTCGGTCAAAGTAATGATATTGTGCCATTTAGGAAAATTCTCATTTCAACTTTGAGATGGATTTTCTCGTGATTAACGCAAATATTCTAGGTCCACATAGTTTTCATCATTGCGAAATAATTTTCACCGTTTTAATTATCAAAACTACCGCCTATCTGTGCTTGTGAAAGATTACCAGATTGGCGAACCCACTGTTAGCATTTGGAAAAAAAAGTCATTTTCGAAGAGGATGAAGGAAGCGGCTGTTCCCCTTTATTATCGGTCGTGACAGGGGAGAGGATGTTGTTCGCAATCTTCCTGGTCACCCCTCGTGTGGGGGAGAGTTCGACTTTTCTTCACAAAAGGACACTGATCCCGTCGCCCGGAATTAACTTTTTGCATACTAAGTAGAACTCGTCGAATCGAGTTAGGAGTTACGATAACATGGGAGTGTTATTCTACTGTTTTTCAGCGTCATTCACGAGAATTTCCCAAGGTGTGGAAAAATTAGGTCGGAGGACTTTAAAGACCGCGAGAGGAAGAGAAATGCATGGCTTTTGAGCCCAAAGCAAACATAGACAGCCTGAAAAAAGCTAAAGCCAAATAAAAATTCCTCAGCTTCACGGGAAAACATTGAATCATGAATAATGTTTACTGTAAATGCGTTTTACCCAATTTTCCTTCTTTGGAGTTGAAAATTTATCGTAATGAAATTGGTTTAGGTAAATCAGTAATGGACAGTAAAGGACATTGGCGTTAATAATACATGTAAATACCATTTTATTGAGGTATTTATAGTATCTACTTATTTATAATACCTAACTTACCTAACTTCATTAATGATCGCCTTCAGTTTTCATTCGAGTTAATAATAATCTAAATCGCTGCTCATTTTGAAATGCAAGGATTCAGCATCTAGGAAGCCTATGAGGGGATTGATGTTGACAATCCAGGTTGACAACTTGGTTTACCATCTGTGGGGGAAGCCACGTTTGATCGTCAATGGCCCAAGAAGCTCTGCGGGAGAGAATCTTACGGAGTTTATTATTAGTCCCTCGTGCCAAACACTGTCAAACGCCAGGAATATGGCAGTACACGATTTCTTTTCTTCAAAACACGATTTAATATATCGTTCACCTTTTACGTTCCAAGATGATTAATGTGCACCTTAAACATCGCTGTATTCCGAATCGAACTGTATTATCCCCCCCTCAAAGGTCAGAAAGGGCTCTACCCTACGCTATGGCTCTAAAATGGTCCGGTTAGTATGACATTTTGCACACATACTGCCTTTTGGTTCATCGTTGTGACTCATTTAAAGTCATATAATTCCAATTGGAGATATTGTGAACAAAGCTGAGCTCCTTGGGGCAATGTAGGGTATCAATTTTCTCTAAATATTTGATGCTCCATTGAATTTGGATGGAGTTTTCCGTCCTCTTTTTATGTAAGTAAATACTCAATCCAAAGAACCCCTAAATACGCCTTCCGACAGAACGAGGGAACCACCTAGAATAATGAGCCGTTGTTTTCTATTTTCCTGCGTTTCCAATATTTTGTGTGTTGTATCAATTCGGAGTCTGAAAATTGATCTCGTTATACGGGAATGCGAAAAACTACTTTGGTGAGTGGAACTCAAGTACGTACTCCATTTTGAGCCGCAACAGGTTACAGTATACGTTGTTGAGGCATCGTAAGTTCCAGCAACAACTTTTGAAGTTGTTCGTATCACAGGAGACTTCGATGAGTGTCTCCAGGGTGTCACAATAATCGCAAAAATAAAATCACCCCGATAACAATACGACCGTCATACGATGCGAGCGTCTCGGTTTTCCCCAATTACTGGGAAAACAAAGTAACTCGCAGGTGTATTGGGTGACCCTCAACCGTGACTCATCCTTTCACGCACTCTCAGGAGCACCCCCATCATTATTTGGGGGTTGAAACCCTCCAAGCTGTCAATCAGTGAACGTGAAAGGGTCCCCAGTTCTCTTGGTTCTGATGTGATTTCAACTAAGGGAATGTTCCGTGATGGAGGAAAAGTAGGTGTAAAGTCAGGCTGAAGTGGAGTAATCGAATTACAAAATTATCGAAAATGGCCGATTTTTGACCAAAAAGTTTGAAAACGGTAACAGGATGTATCATTTTATTGAGTGCTTGTAAGAAAAATGTTTATCCATCGAATCGATTCCTTTTGAAATGACATTCTCCGTTCACGACTTGTCTTTTCGGTGAAGTTTCTCATATGACAATCCGCAACAACATTCGGAATCAAAGCCATTCTATGCCTGTATAAGGTAATCCGAGATAATTGCACCTTAACAAAGGAAAACTCACTGTTTGATATGCTCAAAATGTGAAACTATTAGACTTTAAGTAATAGGAGAGCGGAAGAGGGGCGGGTTTCTATCAATTAATCAATTTATATGGTTTCTTTCACGAATTGGCATCCCACAGATAAGAGCATAACCATCGTGGAGGAGAACGAGGTGGAAACAGAAGGTCGGGCTGCACCCCTGCTCGGATTTCGTTCTCTGGTCCGCAAACCCTTCCCAAGCTTGTTATGAGGTATATTCGTTTCGACCTGCAATCATTTTTTGTGGGGCGTATCCCGAGTTCACATCGAAAAACGTCCAGAAAAAAAATGTTGAGGCAAATCGGAGATGGTCGACACCCGATGATCTTGAGCATGAAAACAGGTTTATTATTCCTGGAATTACCAAGCAAAAACGCTGCAAATTCTTTCACAGGGGTTGGTTATTCCTCGGCACCAGGGGAACCAAGAGCATGGAGACTCATTCAAATCGATTCAGCGTCCATCATTTAGTGGAAAATTATACCACACACGGCTAGATCGCCGAAAATCTTGAAACTCCATTTTTCGAGAAACACGTTTTGACTCCCCACCACCACAAATTTGGTCTGATCAGGCTGAAAAGTTTCGATGACCACCAAAATTCAGATTTTTAGAAAATATTCTACTACTACAGACGGACATTTGCTTATATTGATCTAGAGAGATTTTCTTTTTTCATGAAAACATAGGTTAAATTATTCAAGGAATAACCAACCAAAGCGCTGCACATTAGTTTGCAATGATCTATTATTCCTTGTAGATCTTGCTCGTTGTGAGAAAAAGTATATTTGGGGTCCTCAGAGTAAGGATTTTCCTATTTAATGAAAATTAATGCAAACAATTTTTTCGAATCCAGTTTCTAAATGTCCTTCCCCCCGACTTACTTCCAATGTACTTCAATCTGATTCGATCATTCAATATTTATATGAGAAATCATTTCTCACTTGTCTTGGTGCTCGAAAAACTCGAAACCCCATTTTTAAATGACATATTTTCACCTACTAACTGACTCCCTTTTTGGGCGATCTAGCTGAAAATGAGTTCAGCTCTACCAGGACTCAAACGGAGTCTTTTTGTATAATTTCAGGTTTCTTGGGGGGCATTCCACCCTTTCCACGCTCGGACGGTGAACAGACATTTCGAATTTCAAGTCTATACATATTAGGAATTACCTGTAAGAATGTTGTGTGGAAGAAACAAATTATCTAATCGTTGATAATAATAATAAACCATAACCACAAACGTGGAAATTTCATCCCGCGCCTGCTGGTTGCCGCATTCCGTTCCCTTATAATCATCAATCCTCCTAAATCATCCGCTACTTAACCCATTTTTCACCCTCAAGATTAAAAATAAAAATATACCGTAAATGTTATCTCCGTTTTTCCTCCCTCTATTAGTAACTGAAGAGAGTTTTCACCCAAGACGATTTGGTAACGAACCTCCCCTCTTAACAAGCTCTAACTGGCCAGGGCGATGTTATTACATTTCTCCGAATGAAGGGTCGGACTTCTTCATTCCGGAGATGCAACGCGAGACAGGGTTGTTCATTTAGGGAATTAATTTCTATGATGGGAAGACATTCCCTTATATTTGTAGTTTAGCTTCAGCCTGTTATTCTTCCGTCTACTTTTTCCTCACCTAAGCCATTGCTTTGCTTTGACAATAAAAATGAAAATATTACTCTAAACCAGAATTTTAATTGAAATTTGCTTTTCTGAACTAGTTGATTTAAAATTTAGTTTAGTTTAGTGTCTGTCAGTCTCCAGAGTCTTCATCGTGGCCATAACTTCTGTAATTTTCAACACAAAGTTAGATTTTTCCAAGGGTCCTGGGTGCCGATTTGGGACCGTTTGACCCATGTATGGCTGTAGTGGCTTTATTAATTATCTCGCTACGGTAGAATTCGGAATCATCCTCATTCTTCATACGCCTAGGTACCAGAAATACCTCAAAATATCAGCACACCCTTAACCTATCGGTGGGTAGATGGGGACCCTCTCATTTTGGACCCTAAACGCCTAACCAACTCGAAAACCCACTATCGAATGGGTGAGGGACCCATAACTCTCGATCAATCGCCCCGGTGCCAGTCTCATTGGATTCAACATCCTCAATTTAGTCGAAAATAATACCTCACTCGCCTTGATCCCCAAAAATCTCGAAAATTAATTTTTCTAAAAACATTTTGACCTTTACTCCAACCCCCGCCACAAGTCCAATTGGGCTGAAAAGTTTTGAGAACCAACTAGAGCCGGGAACGGGTCCGTGACCATAATTTCAGATTTTTAGACAATTTTCTCCTACCAAAATTGGCGTGGACGGGCGGACGAACATTTACTAATTTTAATCTAGACACCTTGAAACGCCCAGAAAAAAAAATTAGGGCGAATCGGAGAAATTGACTTTTGGCATGAAAACCTATATGTTAGGCAATTTTTGGAATCTAAAATTTCGGCCAGGGACCCCATTCCCGCTCTAGTTGGTCCTCGATCAGCCTGATCGGCCCTAAAAGGGGGAGGGTATGGATGAAAACGAATTTCTCAAAACTCGACTATCGGAGGTTTTTGGAAGTTAGGCATGTGGGGTATCATTTTCCACTAAATCTTGGACGCTGAATCCAATGAGTGGGGTCCCGGGCTGATTGATGCTCACCGGTAGAGGTTATGGGCACCTACCTATTTCGAATGTGGGTTTTCGAATTTTTTGGGTATTAACTACTTGTGTGGGGTCATTTTCTACTAATTTTTGACGCTGAATGGATTGGAATGAGACCGGGACACTTCAAATAGAATGTTTTCCCCATTTGCTTGTTCTATGTAAATGAGTGATTAATTAACCATTGTGGAATAATTCGCAGCGTTTTCGATCCGTTTTGGTCCGGAGAACGGGATATCGTTGCGGTGAATGAGCTGAACAGTTGCCTACCTCTTTCGGTTTAGTGGTTGTGAGCGAGAAGAGTACAGATAGGATTGACTACGACCGAAGGGGAACGGAAAAGAAGTCGAGATAGAAAGACGAAGGGCGGAGTGAGAAAGGTCTTCGGACGGGTGGGGAAGGAGACTGAATGGAAGTGGAACAATAAGACAGTGTTGCCAACTCTCCCTTCCCGTACTTACTGCCCCTCGATAGTTGGCACTGCTGATCTGCATTAGCCACGTAATTAGCGGCGTCTCTCCGACCTTGACCTCGATGTTACGTGTCGACTGGTGGCTCATCTTTTATCATCTCGAGCGTTGAGTGTAAATTATCGTGAGCTCATAATTTTATTTAATCGCCTCCGGATGGCGGTGATTGTTTTCCCAGTCACGTCCCCTCTATCTAGACACCCTTTTATTTTCTCCCTCTTATGAATGAACTAAAAGAGCGTGAGACTCGGTATTCTGTGGTGAGACTTATCAGGAGGTGGACAGATTTCGTAAATAATGTTCTAATCGAACCCCAATCTTCGTCATGATCGAACCCCCTCTTGACTTCTGAATATCTAATGGGTAATTGGGAATAGGGGGGAGATGCTCGATTTGTGTCCCTTAAAAAGAATCCCTTAAAAGAATTCCACCATTTCGCAGGTTATTCCGATTCACTTCAAGATGTCAATGCACCATAATCACCCTCATTTGCATTATAATACTGAATGTTTCCCATTTCGGTGTATTAGGTTTGAAAGATGACAATGTTTTTCTTAGCGAAAGTCAGCCATTGTTCAACTCAAAGTTATCATTCCAACATTAGGCTACACTTTCTGATTTCATTTTGAAATTTAGAGCCTTTTTTATACTAGAGACGCCTACAGTTATTTGACAATTTTAGATAAATTTTACTTATATTTGGTTCTCCGGAGTAAACACCTAATCGAAATATTAGCGATCATTTTTGAAAGTTCATCAAAAGTAGATTATCATTTTCAAGGTTACAAGTTTTACCCGTACCTAACCCGTTTCTAATAGAGGAAATTAGTCAAAATCCATCTTATCTTATCTTATAGATTTAGCTTCCAAAGGTTAGTAGAAAATGATATTCTCCCTGCCTATTTAGGACTTATTCTTTTTGGTTGGTTATTCCTTGAATAATCAACCTATGTTTTCATGATAATGGTCAACCTCTCCGATTCGGCTCAAAATTTTTTTCTGGACGTTTCATGGTGTCTAGATAAAAAACGCTGCAAATTCTTACACAGGGGTTGGTTATTCCTCGGACCAGGCGCATGGAGACTCATTTCTTCAACATGGGGGAAATGGGGAAACAGTGGGTGCGGCGGGTCCCAGACCCATTCCAATCGATTCAGGATCCAAATTGAGTGGAAAATGATACCCCACACGCCTAGGTTCCAGAAATCTCAAAAACACATATTCAAAATGGGTAATATATACCCGATTTGACCCATAACTTTTTCCAGTGGGTGCCGATCGTTCTGGGACCCATTTTTCAAGAACACATTTTGACCCCTACCCCGCCCAAATTTGGTCCGATCGGGCTGAAAAGCTTGGAGGACCGTCCTAGGCCGGGAACAGACCCCTGACCCAAATTTCAGATTTTTAGAAAATTTTCTACTACCAAAAACGGCGTGGACGGCGGACGGCGTACGGCGGACGGACATTGATCTTTTTTGATCTAGACATCATGAAACGTCCAGAAAAAAATTTTGAGCCGAATCGGAGAGGTTGACCATTTGCAATAAAGGTCAATGTCCGTCCGCCGTCCCGCCGTTTTTGGTAGTAGAAAATGTTCTAAAAATCTGAAATTTGGGTCAGGGTCTGTTCCCGGCCGAGACGGGTCCTCAAATCTTTTCAGCCCGATCGGGCCAGATTGGAGGGGGGGGGGGCATGTGTTTTTTGAAAATGGAGATTTTGGGCGATCTAGGCGAGTAGGGTGTCATTTTTCATAAATTTGGACGCTGAATCCAATGAAACTGGTCCTCTACAACGATTGGCACCCACTGGAAGAGGTTATGGGTCAAATTGGGTATATATTACCCATTTTGATATGTCTTCGGGATTTCTGCTACCTAGGCGTGGGGTATCCCATTTTCCACCCATTTTGGACCCTGAATCGATTGGAATGGGTCTGGGACCCGCCACACCCACTGTTTCCCCCATTCGAGGAATAACCAACCCGTGTGTAAGAATTTGCAGATTTTTCCTTCCTCGTTTGTGGAAGGATAATAGGGTGTTTTCTTTTTCCTCTCCTAACTGCAAGGAAAAAGCCATTAATTTTAGAACGCACTCGTAAATGATTTACTGTTTTCAACAGTACGGCGGATCTAGACACCTTGAAACGATGACTTTCTGAATGAAAACTAGTTGATTGTTCAAAGAATAACCAGAGCGATTAAGTGAGAAAGAAGATGAAAGGAACAACGAAGGACAAACGGAATAGACAACTGATTTGGAAAAATAATTTCAATTATAAAGGTGTTGCCTCGTCTTCCGAGAAAATACCTGTGTCGACCATAAGTTGTCGACCCTCTCACTAAAATATCGGTCAAGCCTCCTCAATGCTTTACTACTGCTATCACTTTCCCCATTAAAAGTGTTAAGACAACCATAATTTTGTTCATTCAACCACCCATGCCCTTGTTAGTGCCCTTTACAAGTACCTTGTACTTAGTCTTCCCTTTCTCCAGTGGCAATCAACGGTAAGGCACTCGAGCTGGTTCACCAAGTCAAAAATATAGGACTTATTGTCGAGCCTGATCTATCAACCAAAATCTGTAATTTGGTGTTCTGGGTTATCTATCAGCTTAGACGAACCGTCAGTGACCTGCCTCTGCATGTTTGTAAGACCCTTGTAGGGGCTGTAGTCTTCCCAAGCTTCGATTATGCCGCGACTGCCTACAGCGACCTTAACAGTAGTACTACCCAGAAGCTGCAAAAGGCACGGCTTGTACTGAGGCTCAAGCTCGACGTACATGTCACGCCTGGGTACAAGAAGTTGGGTTGGTTGAAGATAAAAGAAATAGCTGGCAGTCGCGGCACTCATGTTCAAGCTACAAGTTCAGCAAGCCACTGTACGATAACTTCATTTGGATGTCTGCGGTCCATACCAGGGACACCAGAAATGCTGGCAGGTTACTGCAAATGCCACACCACCGAACGACGATGTACGAGATGTCGTTTGTTCATGAGGGAACGAGGATCTACAACGAGCACGTCGACTTATTCAAGTTGGAGATCTCCACTCGAGCCTTCAAGAACACTTACAGGGAACTGTTGATGCAGAGGTATGGGTAGATAGAGGCTAAACTAACGTTGGGAGTGGGATTGAGAGGATGGAAAAATATAGTGGGAGAAATGAGAACTTAGGATTTGTTTCTTAAATAAGGACGAATTTCGTGAAGAGGATGTATGTCTATGCTTAACGCGTATTCTACCTGTTGTACTTACTTTTCCATTTGTATGTATAGTATTATGGAGGTAATTTGTAAATGTAAATGCTGATGTTCCTGGGAGAATGGCAGAGAGGGCCACATGGACCTAATTCTCCCACGTGGATAAATAAAAATCTTCAATCAATCTCCCTGCAATTTTGCCCCCTCTTTCTTTATGTCGAGCCAATAGATATTTCTTCAACTATTTGTTGTTTATTGCAAATTCCTCCTTATTGAGTGATATTTTCCCTTTTGTGTGGTTTGGTTCTTACTGATGTTTTACAGTCACAAGTGATTTCCCTTCCATTTAGGGTTCAAGTCAACTACAAAATACAAAATTATCTTAATATCAAGCCACCAATATAGGACTATTACTCTACTAAATCCAACAACAACGAATAATCAAAAACTATACGCCCAAAGAGAATACATAGAATTACAATTTTTTTAAATTGGTTTAAATCTAAGGTTTGTTCTAAATTTTGAGGACCAAAATGGACGTGCGTCTCTGTTTCTATTTTATACTTGCAATAATGTCACAGCTTGAAATGTATGGAGATGGAAATGAAGTGCAATCTTACTCAGCTCTCACCACCGATATGTTCGTCGATGTTGAAATTTATCCAACACTAGAGAATATCCCTTGTGGAGAGTCGGTCAATCTGACTGCTGGTGTGAAATTGAAGAATGGATCTATAGTTAGGAGTTTGGATGGACTTGCGCCGTTTGGTGTGCAATGGCTTTGCAATATGAGGTAGATTCTCAAATAATGTCAGAGTAGATATGCTGGAGAAATGTCATGCTGATGTAAATTTTGTTTGAAAGAAGTATGTACAGGAAACAGAAATCCAAAAGATTGTGGCTTTGGCCAAAATTAGTACAAATTATTAGGCACAGCAAGGCGTCTATATTCTGACCTCGGTCCCTTTTATGCTCGCTCTCTTGGCCGAGAACCTTCTCAAGTCTTCCCTGGTTCTGGGAACTCAACGTGTTGTCTCGAGCAACCGGGAAGGTTCCAGCCAATTCGATACGACACACAAATGTTCCACAGTGACCCTTGGCCCTCCAGAGGTGGTTGACCTTGCAACGCTGGTTGCCCTGGAGACCTGTGCAGGTGCAATCTAGCAACATTATAGTGACTCCTGACCATGCTAAGACCCTGCTTGTTATGTAAGAACTAATTTTTCGAATGATACATCAATCATTATTATAACTTACTGTCTCAACTCCTAGTGCTCATCCAATTTGTGACGTGATGTTGAGGAACACACTGAAACCAACTTTCAAGCAGCTGTCTTGCAATGCTACCTTCCAACCAAGATTTGAAATTGTCAAGGATGGATGGCAAATTGTGATGCACTCCTCTTACAAGACTGCTCATGTTGGCTCTGGACACCCGTGCAAGTTAATTCTCATTTGTGCTGAACATTGCACAAACGTGATTCAACCAGGAGACTCAATTAAAATCATGGTTGTCGTCAGAGGCCCTGACAAGCCACTGCATTATGGCGTAGGAGTGTACAACAATGACACTGGGGATCTGTTAGAGTTGTGTGAGTTGCAGTCATATTCTCTAGAATGTTAAAAGGTGGGTTTTTATTTGCACCACACCTGCAGGATAACAAACTATGCAAGGAAAGGGAGTTGTATGAGTGTAAACTTTACATTAAAAACTGCATTATGCAGTTGTATGACACAGCATTACTGTTATGCCAACATGTACCTATTTCTTTTACCTAGTTTTTGAAACTTTGGGAAGATTCACCTACAACTTCAAGTACAATCCAATAGCCACAAACTACAAGCTGGTCTTCATGACAATGCCTTCTAAAATGAAAATGTCTTGCTCCAATGAGTACTATTTCAGTACCGAGAAAATTCTACAAGTTGGATTTATGACAGAGCCTCCAACAACTTGGAGAGCGAAAACACTGTTTGTAAAGTGCAACACATGTGTAACATTAGTTCCTTATTGCACTTTTAATGGTCTTGTGACAGACTCATCTTGTCAAATGCAATGGGAATGTGAATTTCTTGAATGTGAAGAGCAAACAGCAAGATTGTACCTGGACCTGTTACCATGCAATGGCTCCTTTCCTGTGACCATCAGAGCACAAAGGGACAACAAGGTTGATGCACATACATTGACAATATTTACCACTCTTCAGTAGGTTCGACAAACAAACAGATGTAAAAATGCCAAAGTGCAGCAATCAAACGAGGGATATTGAGTACAGAAGAATAAAATATAACTCACAATGTAACTGATTTCTCAATAAATATGGTGGAAAGTGGTATAGTTCCGTTATTTGTCCATAGGAGCTTGTTGTGACAGGCTTATCAGCCTTTAATTCTTGCAATGAGGAAGAATGAGGAGGTGTTGCTCGAGTTTTGACATTATAAATACATAATCAGAAACCCTAAATGAAAGGGAAATGACTTGTGACTGTAAAACGTCAGTAAGAACCAAACCACACAAAAGGGAAAATATCACTTAATAAGGAGGAATTTGCAATAGATAGCAAATAGTTGAAGAAATATCTATTGGCCCAACATAAAGAAAGAGGGGGCAAAATTGCAGGGAGAAAGGGAAGACAAAGTACAAGGTACTTGTAAAGGGCACTAACAAGGGCATGGGTGGTTGAATGAAGAAAATTATGGCTGTCTTTACACATTCAAAGCGGAAAGTGATAGCAGTAATAATGAAGTGTTGAGGAGGCTTGACCGATATTTTAGTGAGAGGGTCACAACTTATGGTCGACACAGGTATTTTCTCAGAAGACGAGGCAACAACTTTATAATTGAAATTATTTTTCCAAATTAGTTGTCTATTTCGTTTGTCCTTTGTTTTCATCTTCATCTGCTTTCTCACTTAATCGCTCTGGTTATTCATTGAACAATCAACCTATATTTTCATACAGAATGTCATCGTTTCTGGTAGTCAAGTCGTTTCAAGGTGTCTAGATCTGCTGCACTGTTGGAAACACAGAAAATCATTTACGAGTGCGTTCTAAAATTAATGGCTTTTTTCTTGCAGTTAACAGAGATTTTAAAAGAAGACATTGGGTGGCCATAGAAGCCAGTTAGATACTTGAAAAGGAAAAAAATAATTTTAAGAAAATCCTTCTGCGAAAATATTGTGGGCGGGTATATTAGTATTGAAATCCAGACATCTTAAAACTTAAAATTACCCATTTTTGGGCAAATCGGAGAGATTGATTCTTGCGTCAAAACATAAGGTTATCAAACAGAAAGTATTGTAACAATTTATATTCTTAGTAAATAATTTATTACAATTGTTCACTTGAATACACTGTTCACATTCGCGCACTTACACAATGACACAATCACAATACACGGTTGTAGCGGTTGTCGCACTATTTATAATGATTTATAACCCAAAGCGTCTATATTTGGACTCCAAATTGAACTGAACTTGCGCGGCGTTCCTGGGTCCGTTTTATACTTGCTGCCTTGGCCGAGAACGTTCTCGAACCTTCCCTGGTTCTGGGAACTCGACGTGTTGTCTCGAGCAAACGGGAAGGTTCCAGCCAATTCGATATGACACATATGGCACAATTCCTCGAAAGTGACCCTTAGCCCTCCACAGGTCATTGACCCTGCGACGCCAGCAGCCCATTTGATGGGCGCAGGTGCAATCTCGCAACAGTATTTAACCAGAGCTGAAATTTCAAAAGCTTAATCGCAGTTTTATAAATTTGTTTTCTAGATATTGTAGTTAATTCGTGATTCCATGGAGAAAATGGAGTTTCAACAGAAGAAATCCCCTCTCGTGTTTATGGCAAAACCCGTTTCACTCATTCCGGACATAATGGGTAGTTATAATGAGGGGATGTGTTAACGCTTCAAAGAGTGTATAGATTCAAAATACAAAATCTGCCGCCCGAGCTGAAAAACGGCATTTAAATTGCTCCAACAAATCTGAAATTTCGGACATCGAGTCCTGCCATCGCAAATGGAGGCAGTGCATGAGAGAAAAGAGTACTTTGAAAACGATTTCTTGAGGTTTTTGAGGTGTAGATGTGCGGGTTGTCATTGTCTGCTGAATTTAGAACGCTGAATCGATTAAGGTTTTTAATTGACTACGGCAAACAGTTGCAGGAGGTTGGAGAAAGTTTGTTCTATTAAGAAAATATACTTTTTTTACTAACTAATTTTTGAATGCTGTTCAGCGTTTTTCACTCAACTTGAGGGGAACGGTCGTGATTATGATGCCCCACGAGAGCTGCGGTTGCTTAGGAGAGTGGATTTGTCACCTAAAATCCTGTTCTCTGGAAATTCCCTTTTTCTCACCTTTTATCAGGCTTTTTGGTCGGTGTGGACGGAGACCCCTTGCGAACAGGGGATCGCCAACCCCTAATGCACTTCACGTAGGATAACTCATTTGGGATTTGTATTTGCCCCTTTTTTCGGCCTCAGGTCTTGCTGGGTCTCTGAGGGCCGTAAATATGCCACTCTCTGTCCTACCACGTGGATGTTGTGACCGTACTTCTTCTAATGAACAAGTGAGCGCCTCTTCGTCTGATTGGACAAACGCCAAAATCCTCCAAACTCAACAGAAATTGATCGATATCGAACTAAGATCCTTCTTGCTCGTGAATGGCTCCTGATGGCCTCTACAACCACACGTTCTGCCGTCTCATCCTGGTTACGATCTGAAGAGCTGAGAAGTGCATTAGTGTTGTTGGCTTTTCAAACTGCACAATTTCTTGCTGACCACTCGCGGTGTGAACTAACAACATGCTGATGTATCCTTCTTAAGAAAGATCCTATTATGTTTCTAAAATCAAATCTCCATACATCACTCCAGAAGCCTCTGCTTCCTGTAGCTTTACGTTCCACCCTTCTTCAGTTACTGTTCCCTGCATCTGTCCTGAACGGTTGTACAAGAACGGCCTCCAAGAATAAATGACGTTTGTTGTCTTTCTTGCTTGCTGCGTTGTAAACGTCTGTATATATGCAGGGTCGAGGCATGAGAACGATCATTTGGAAGAGGAGGAAGGTGTTGTCGCTGGTTAAATGAATTTTGAGGAGGAGCGAACACCAGATCTGAATGTCTTCGATGGTTAAACTGAGTTATTTACCGTCATGAAAGAGTTCGCCAGTAAAGTTGACTCCTCTGGTGCTATTCATCGAAAGCCTTGAATACCATTTTCATACCTACTTCAGCAATTTATGTAGATTTCGTGTTGATGTAGTCTCAGTAAGAAGTTTGGTTCATCCAGATTTGTAGTTTCCGTTTTGGTAAGAATGACGTCAGAACACAGCTCCAAACGAGGCTATAGCCGTTGTCTTGCTTTCATAAACTGGATAATGATGACGACATTCGTGCAAAATGTCAGCCAAACGTGTTGAGAAACCGTAGAGTAATTATGTTCAGATCTCATTTGGGGCAATTCCTTGTGAATCATTAACATGCGTCGACTTTTCTCCATTTCCTCCTTTTTCTCGGTAGCAACAGGCTTCAGAAAACACAAAAAGTTACAATAAAATAGCCTGAATTGCCTCTAGCTTGTACATTAGAGTAGAAATGGGATACAATGCGATTTTGAACAAGGCGAGGGACTCTGAGAAATTTAAAGAAGACCAACAAAGTGCAAGTGACTCACGGATATTTGAAGATCTCACAATTTTATAGTTAGAATTAGTTTATGAATCGCTGTTTTACCTTGCGCCTTTTGAAAATGGCTCAAAACAGGTTATTGATGGGTGGAAACAAGCCCTCCTTAGGCACCCCAATTGATTTTCCATCCCCCATTGTGCGTTTTCTGACGTTTTTTATAATTACATTTTCTCAAACTTTATACAAATTTGTTTGAGCAGTCTTGTAGATTCTACTGTCATTTGTAGGTCGGGATTCATAGAGTAATTTGTCGTGCAGTTATTAGCTCTTCAAGACTATTGGATAGAGCATCTTCTGTTCGGAGTTTTCAACATAATATGAAGGCAATAATAGACAAAAACAGAGAAATTTCCGACTCCTTTGGCCGCCGATAGATGGGTTCTTCTTCTGCATCAGGGAAAATTCAGGTTATTATGTTACCTGTGAAGGTCTTTCGACTTCTCAAGGGATTGTTTCTTGGTCTGGTTCGGACGTGAATCATTTGAGCTATTATTTATTGATTTTTGTATAAATTTTTCTTTCGTATTTCTTAAATGCCTTTGATAAAAAGAAAACCTGACGAGCTTAAGTTGTGTTTCAGTTTGTCGGAGCTGCATATTCCGTCATTTGGAAAGGAAGCCGATCTGCCCGATTTGTGAAGTCGCTGTCCACAATACCAAATTACATCGTAGCCTCAGGTAAATGCCTAATTTACTCCACATATTACATTTATCGACGTGTATCTTATAAATGACTTCCATTCGTGGGTGTTGAGTCGTCAAAATAACAATTTTTAAACGTGTTACAGGCCGGATAAAACCCTTCAAGACATCGTCTATAAACTCGTCCCTGGTCCTTTATCGAAATGAGATGCAAAGGCGGAGAGAATTCTACAAGCAACATCCTTTTAGAGGTGATTTCTTCGTGTTCCCGTGATTTCTTCTCTCTTGCTCTCTATTCATTTTACGAGCGTGTCGTTTATTCAGCCATTCCCTCATTGCGCTGAGATCATTACCGAGCCCGACTTCCCCGTTTTCCTTTTCTTTCGCAAAAGCTGATTGAATTATTTACCCTAAGTGTCTAACTAAGGGGAGTTTTTCTTTATGCGCAGACGAATACCTCGAGCCTGAATGCCGCGGAGTGGGATTGGACAGGGTAATCTATTCGCCTGACGATCTCATCAGCCTCTCCCTCGAGTTTTACGACGAGTAAGTCGAAACATCATTTTCAACATTGCTCATAACGGCGTAATTTCTTCGCTCGTTTGTCTCTCACATTCTCCCTCGCACGTTTTCACGAAAAAAATGAAGACAAAAAATCCTTTTTCAGTGCAAAATGAGATATCTTCTACACTACTTACTTGCGCTCTCACAAATTAGTCTTGGTATTTATTTCAATACAGTTACGACTATTAATCTTGAGGTAGCCAAGAAATAACGGCTTTTTAGCTCGCCCAACCCGTTTCCCAGTCCCATAAATGCTTCAGACTTGTTCAAAAACCCCTTAATTCGCCAAAAATCCTAATTAATTTTGTATTTTTCACCGTTGACGGTGAGTGAACATAATTTCGCCTCTCTCTAGCCTAAAAACCAAATTTTTTGAGATTATCTTTTAGTAGGAGCTTCGTATGTCTCTAGTTTTTAGTTCAAATCGGGTTCTAATGCCCGATTCAATTCAATATGATCACCAAGACACATTGCTACCAACCTTATACCTTCAAATTTCTCTCATTCGCTTCCGGCCTAACAGCCCTGACGTTACAGGGTCTTTTTAGAACCTTTACTCAAGTATTCTCACGCACTTTTCGGGTTGTTTTGACGGTCTCTGATCAAACCTATGAAATGATAATATTGCGAATAATATCAACGGGATTAATCGAGGTAAGCGTGATGATGGGTGAACGACAGTTAGATTGACCTATTGTTTTTAACTTTGTGACTTTTTCGTAAAATTGCCTAAATCCTATTATTTTGTTATCGAAAAATGGTGTTGGTCGAGAGTGAAAAGAGTGTCTAGAATTGTGCCGTCCGCCGTCCCGATTTTGGTCTTGGTAGAAAATTTTCTAAAAATCTAAAATTTTGATCAAGAACTTGTTTCTGGGTCTAGTTGGTCTTCCACTTTTTCAGCCCGGTCGGACCAAATTCGGAAGGGTTAGGGGTCAAAATGTGTATTTCGAAAAATGGATTTTAGAGATTTTTGGCGATTTAGGCGTGTGGGGTATTATTTTCCACTAAATTTTGAATGCTGAATCAATTGGAATTATGGACCCTGAATCCAATGAGACGGGTCCCGGAGCGATTGGCGCCCACCGGAAGAGGTTATGGGTCAAAATGGGTACCGATCTACCCATTTTGAATGTGTTTTTGTGATTTCTGGTACCTAGGCGTGTGGGGTATCATTTTCCACTGAATTTTGGACGCTGATTCAATTTGAATAAGTCTCCATGCTGCTGGTCCGAGTAATAACATACCTCTGTGATAATAATTTGCAACGTTTTTTTAATTTAATCAGGGTTCATTAACGAAATCCGAAAGAGAGGACTATTTTCCACTTGCATAATGAAATGTGAATTTCTGTTTTTGGTGTTAAGGGTGTTATGGTTGAAAAAAGCTGAATACCTTAAAAACGATGCCTTTGAACAAAACATTTGTGGCAAATCGTTCCTGATGTTTGAAACTATTTAAGAGTGATGAGTTGTTGACCGTAGATGGTTTAATTGATGGGGTTGTTGAGGCTCAGTCAAGAATATCCAGATTCAAGCAAGTCGGTCAAGAATATTCAATTTGTGTTTTGAAGCCCTTCAATATACATCCTAGTAGTTTACTTCGGCGTTCCAGCCTGATGGCATACTGCTGTCCTGGGCACCGTTTCTTGTAAGTAAAACATACATTATATATCACACATACCATTATTTTATTTCTCTCATTCTCATTGCTTTGTTTGAAGAACTTAAGACCAGGGGCCTATTCCTAGAAACTCTTCACTCCACGCTTTACGAATCTTCATCTCATACTCTTCATATTGAAATTACGAAGAGTAGGAGAACTTCCTGTTCCTAGAAACCTTTCACTCCAACTCTCCTGTTCTACTTGAAATGTAGAGTGAGTTGTTGTTGTGTGTCTATTTTGTTGTAGCCTTCCTCGCGCTTAGGACACCTAAACGAGCAAAACTCAAGACTTTTACCGCCGCCACACCGCGATGGCGCTTCATGTTTTGATGACGAACGGATAGTATGCCCAACGCGTTATTATTATTTATTTCTCGTCCGAGGATTCGGACGACGATGTTTTCCCGGGTGTTGTGTTACACAGATAGAGTGTTAATTTCAACTTGAGGGACCCAACTCAAGGAATCGTGCGCCGTTATTTGCTACGAAATTTTGAAATTGAAACGTAGTGATTGAACTCTCTGTCTTACTTACACCTTTCATCTCTCAACTATACGAGTAACGGCCAGGAGAAACACTCAAGGAAAGAAGTAGGTGGCATAGGAAGTGGTCAAAAAAGAAAAAGATTTGTTATTTGGAAGGTAAGTGAATTAATGATTTCACGCTTCCTTGTCTCCCGATACCTTGACGTACGTGCCACTTTAATTGAACTAATGGTACCTTGCGAATTCCTAATTTTGGTCGCAAGTTCCTTAAGTTGAAATTAACACTTTCTCTGTGTGTACGTGTACCATAACATTGTATAACATAACACCCAAACCATTGGGCGGGAAATAAATGTACGAGTTGATTGGGGTTGGTTATTCCTCGGACCACTCATTCCATTCGATTCAGCGTCCAAAATTTAGTCGGAAATGATACTCCACACGCCTAGATCGTGAAAATACATTTTTCAAAGTATACATTTTGACCCTCTCCCTCCTGAATTTGCTCCAATCGGGCTGAAAAGTTTTGAGGACCAAAAGCGGGTCCCTGACAAAATTTTCTTCATTATTTGTAAAACCATAGCTACAAAAAATAGATCAAATTACCAATCCAAAGATTTATGATTATTTTCCTCTTCCAATAAAATCCATCCGAAATAATAATTCAAGTGTAAATTATCTCCTAAATGATATTTGGAAAGTTGACTGCTATTTGGCAAAGTCATTGGATACTCTTCAAAAAAATGGACGAATCTTCATTTGTCACCCACAGTATTGGCTCTGCATACGAGTGTGAAGAGTTTCTTGGAACAAAACCCGAGTAGAACACTGAAAACGCTGTCAACATTGACTCTTCATTTCACTCTACATCTTCATAACGCTCCTCACTTTCTAGGAACGAAAAGTTTTCGTAGAGTGGGGAGGTTACACATTCAGAGTGGAGAGTGAGGAGTGAAGAGCTTCTAGGAATAGGCCCCAGTTACATTTGTATTTGTAGGCCCTGACAATAGATGAATAAATTGTCAGAAACGTTGGCTTAATTTGGATATTTTTGACCTAACCTTAACATCCCCGCATCAATTTGAAACGTAGAAAACTTGTATGTTAGGTATGTTGTATACTTGTCAGAGTTGAGGATTTGTGCTTTTAGGTCAGTGCAGGGCGATGCACTTTTCACTTGAGGGGATTGAAGGATTTGGTAAATTGAATACGATTTTCCCATCTGGCCTGTTAATTTATTTAACTACGTGTAGGATCGAGAGCTAATTTATATTCGAGCGTGGCCGAGTGCCCTGGCTGGCATTTTAATGAGCTCCGCCCCAACCTGTGGTTGGAAGTAAGTAGACAACCGCTTCCGTGATATTGATCGGTTAGCGGTAGAACATGGTGGAAACCGGAGGCGCGAGGCGGCAACGCCGTCATTAGTCCGTTCCCGGCGGGGACCCCGAGAAAGTAGCGCGGACGCGAAAGGGCGAAACCGAGCGCCGACTGTCAAGTGGAAAGTTATGGCAAATGACGTTCTCCGCACCGGCGGAGGCTCGTAGAGCGACCTTGAGATTAATGTTGTTGTTGGAGAAGAAGGAGGAAAAAGAAAAAAAGGAGAAAGAGAGAGGACACCTGGGGCGGGCGGCTATCGATTTAGGAAGTAGCGTCAGGTTGGTAGCCATGGCAGCGCCCACCACTCCCGCTTCCCGTGGCCCACGTGTTCCTCCTCATCCTTCCCGTCTTCCCGTCGTCCCACTCGGGATCCGGCATTCACCGGGGACTCGTTCCCTACGACGCACGGGGGACGCCGCCGTCCCACCTCGGGTGAACAGCACCCGTAGCGGGCGAATCAATTCCAAGTTTTATGCATTTGCCAAAACTGCATTTGAATTCATAGACAGAGTAGTTGCAGTGTATATACGCTCTATTTAACCCTCTTTTCGGATCAATATTTGCTCCAGAAATGCAGCATGCAGGTAAAAACGCTGCAAATTTATTATCACAGAGGTATGTTTATATAAGAAGTAACGTTACACAGAGTATGCTTATTCTCTCGACCATGAGCGTCAGCGTCTCAATGATTCAGGCGGAAAATATAATTTGAAACACGCCTCAGCCTAGGTACCAGAAATCACGAAAACACTTGAAATGGGTAGATAGTACCCTTTTGACCCATAAACTCCCCCCTTCGTTGGGCTGGTCAATTTTGTTCAAGTACCCCCAGCTGTACCATTCTCCAAATTTTGTCCAAAATCTCGTGGACGGGCGGATAGGTAACCTTTGTTGTTTTCCTGACATTCCTGATTTTCAAACTCGGTCGTAGAGGTGACTTAAGCCGCATCGCCCTGAACCAATGCCCGTTGAGCATTTTTTGATCGCCTCGTTGGTTTCAATTTCGTTCGGAGAAGACAGCAGGAAGGGGTGAGATTCAAGGAGTGGAAGCCATTATTTTCGACAACAACGTTCGATGAGTCGAACATTGACCCAATTTCTCTTCATATCGATTTTGTTATCCCCTATCAGGGTCTACGAATTTCGGAATTATCAGTTTCCTGACTTTGTGTTTGAATTGTTTGCTACAATGCACAGGTGTGGGGTTTTCAGCAGTACAGAGTGGTTGAACAGGTGCTGAAGTTCTTCATTAAGCGGCTTTTCCATCTTCCCCGCAATACTCCGGACTATGTCTTGTACTTGGAGGCAGGAGTTGAACCACTGTACTTCTTCACACTCTCCCTACATTGCAAATATCTGCAGAAAGTAGTGAATATGACGACAGGCCGTTACCCACGCATGTTAGCTGAAGAGATATTTAAACGTCGGATATTCTGGAATAAGGCTCTCCAAGCATTGTGTGAGCAGAATGGTTGTGACGTTCAACTCTCATTTGAACGGGGTGGAGTGCTAAAGAATCTACTTGACTCCCTCCAGCAGAAGATCAAGGATACATGGTCAGCAAATATCAGGAATAACGCATTGGCCTCGCAAGACCGGATATATCGGCTTTTAGATCATAGCGTGAGGAGTCTGGACTTGACGGCGAAGTCCCAGAGGGCATCAATGTTCGTGCTGGGGTGGGTATGCAGGACTCGAGGTGACCTGCTGCAGCTCAATGGTCGACCGTACTCTCCTGATGATGGGGATGGTTTGAGCCAAGCGTGCTCACTCTGTAATTCGGGTGAAAAAGAGGACATGATGCACTTCTTGGCAGATTGTCAGGTGCTTGCGGAGTTTAGAAGGGCGAATTTCGGTACATCTAGGCTGTCGCACGAAATGGTTTTGACCATAATGAATGGTTTGAACTGGCATGCCCTTGCTAAGTTCTGCAGCGCAGCATGGGCCTACCGAAGCGAACTTGTGAGCCACTTCAACTGGGATCAGAGTTAGGGAACGACATTATCTCTGCTTTGACCGTGAAATGTGAAAAAAAGAAAGTTATAATCCTTAAGAAAACAAATGTGGTAAATCATAAGTTAAAAATGTATTCGTGTTCCTAAGTAAATTGTAAATATAAATCAAAGTGTAATAAAACCTAGCATAAAAGAAAAGAAAAATTATATGCAGACCTCTGACAGACGGGCATAGTCCATAGTCATATCATGTATGTTGTTTCACAATGATGTTTATATGTCAATATGTTAAATATATGTATTTTCTTCTTCTTCTTCTTCTTCAGTTTCCTGACTTCATGACTGCCGAAAATCATAATGCATTCGTACAGAAAACCACATCAAAAATTGCAATCACTTTTTCTGATCCTTTTTTGCGGAAAAATGACCAAAATTTGTTTATTCTGCGTCCGTTTTTGTTGTTATTTTATTTTAAGCGCCTGTTTTCAGAGTTTTACGGGAGAGAGAGAGTTCACTCATCTTTTCACTTTTCACATTAGAGTTCGCTCAGCAGTGTGTGAAGGTAGTTGACGGCAGACAATCCTCATTAAATAATCTATTGGTTGGGACTTCGCAGGGCTCTGTGCTGTCAGCTATCATCTTCATAATGTACACCAGATCAGTTCCCGAGGTTCTTCTGCCTGACTCGAAGTTATGCGGATGACTTCCAGCTGTACAGGTCTTGCAACCCTGAGGATATTGAGTCCTTGATGCCGAGCTGATGAAGTCGGTGGTGTCTTTCCTATAGCATGCGGGTTAACTCTCTAAAGACTAATGCGATGGTGGTGGGGTGCGCTAGGACCTCATCGAAGGTGGATGTGGGCCAACCTACCCCTCTGCAGTTTGTTGCAAAAGCCAAAAACCTGGATCACCATTCAGAACACCCTGAACTGGGAAAGACAGGTGTCTAATATCTGCGGCACCGTGTTCAGGAGAATCTATCAACTTAAAAGAACGGCTTCTGATTTTCCTGTATACGTTCGCCAGCAATTAGTACAATCCCTGGTCTTCCAAGCTTCAATTATTCTGCAGTGGCGATGCGTAATCTGTGGAGCAAAGACCTGGCTAGGCTGCAGAAAGCCCAAAATGCTGTCCCTTTCATCGCTCGTTTAAAGTTAGATGAACACGTCACTCCTGCTTACGAAAGACTTGGGTTGCTAAAAATACGGGAATTTGTTTTCAAGGCCCTCAAATTCAAAAGACCACAATACCTGGCAGAAAATATCAGTTTCAAGTCCAACATCCATGAGAGGAACACCAGAAATAGGGAGAAAATGTTACAGATTCCTGTACACCACACAACCATTTTTGAACGCTCTTTCGTCGTGCAGGGGACAAAGATATTTAACGAGTATAGAGATTTTTTTTTCAATTTAGAGCTGAAAACAAAGACTTTTAGGGTGAACCTTGAAATGAAATTTTTCGAGGAGTATTGAAGAGAAGAAAAAGGAATAAGGAGAATAAGAAAAAGAAGGGAGAAGAAACAAAGAATGAAAAAAGGAAAAATATACCAAATTTAGAAAAGTATAATTTTTTCATTCATATACCGTAAAGTGGGGTGACTATGGTACAGTTTTTCATGTTTTCAGCCCCTGCGTATTTTACATTCGCCAGTATTGCGATGCCGATTTTTCCCCCATATTCTCGAAGTATCAATCTTAACTTCCATCACTGAAGCAAAATTTATTTTTGAAAATTGCGCGAGCTTCATTTATTCATTTTTTTTAAATTTTATTTTTGTCCCATTTTCACCCCGCAATGTGGTGAAAATACACTTTTCTTTTTCTAATGGATTTCGACGCCAAAAATGCTGTTGTATCATAGTAACCCTTTCTGTTCACTCTTTTGAGGATCTGTGATGGCTCAGGCGCTGTAAGAAAAATTTTATCCAACCTTTTCCAAATGATTTCGCCATTACGTTGCCAAAAATCAGTAAAATTTGATTCAAATAGGATTTGTGTTTGTTGTTTGTTTTCAATTTGTATTGCGACAGAGACAGCCGTCTGAGTCAGCTCTTCTACAGAATAAACATCTGAACCGTGGTAAAAAAGATAACAAAAATCCAGATACATACCACTAGACAGTTTTTGTTTTTTAGTTAAATTATAAGTGTATTTATTAGTTTAATTTAATTTATTTATAAGCCTGATGTTGTTAATTTTGGGGGAGTTTTTTTTTTCTTATTATCATTATCCAGAGAGGGTGGAAGAGTGGGCCAATAGGCCCTAACCCTCCCCTGGTCGCTAAATAAACAAACTCAATCAATGGATCTCTCACTATTTGACAATTTTGGGGTAGTGCAACATTACGTGCTCGCTAAACCGGTCGGAAATTTTCATGCAATTTTGAGTAGAATCTGAATCTGCAACAAAAAAATTGGGATTCACATTTAAAATAAGAAAATTAGAGCTACTTGCGCTGGGTGCGCAAATGTGATATTAAAGATCCTTGCAATAAAATTGAAGAAGATTGAAAAAAAAAGTTTTTGTTTACGACCCCAGTAGGATATTGAGAAATTCGATCACACTATCTTCGGTCAACACGTTGTGAACATCAAAAATGATGCCCCGAGGAGGGAAATCCTCTTATCAGGTTGGACCACAAAGTTCGTTCCTTCAACTTGAAACTTGATGGATGAGGATCGCGTTAGAGTTGAAGGCCGGGAATGTGTGTTCACTGACCAACCACCCGTTGAAAAACGAGCAGTTCGATCGAAAACCCGACACAAGTCTCGAGGGAAGTGGAACTTGACTGATTTCGTGTTTTAGATTGAGCGAGTGAGGGTTGAAGGGGATGGGCTGGAGTTTTATACAAATACAATGGAAAAGAGGGGAACATTCAAACATGTCCGTTTCCCCATCAATTTAGCTGATTATGGTTGGTTATTCCTTGAATAATGAACCTATGTTTCCATGCAGAAATTCAATCTCTCCGATTAGGCCCAAAATGTATTCTGGGTGTATCAAAGTGTCTAGATCAGTGTTTCCCAACATTTTTCACGTCTTGCCCCACCTTAGCCTTTCTCAAATTCTTATGCCCCCCCCCCCCTGCCACCCCATGTAAAATGCATAATTTTCAATATCAAAAAATTGATTGATTGATTGTTCACTTGAGAAACTTAAATAATAGATTTTAGGAAGAAATCACTAGGAACTTGTTTATTTTAGCAAAAAATATAATTTTAACTGAAATTATAATGCGAAAAAAATTAAATAAAAATATTTCTATATTAATTTATCATTCCAGTTCAGTGAGATCCTTGCGCTTGATGCATGCTGCACAGAGCTTTTATACTAAGTTCCAAATTGGATAGCTTCAGTCTCAAGTCTCCACGTCGTGTTATATCCAGCCGAATTCTTTTTTTTTAACAGTAAATCATCTACAGCACTAAATCCACATTCAACTAGATAATATGAAGATGGAAATGGTAGCAATAGTTTCCTTGCACATTTTGATAAATTTGGGTATTTGATTTCTGTTTCCTCACAAAGCCATGCCATCGCACCTTTTATATTAAATAAAGTTTTAACTGACTCATCATTTTGCAATTCTGCGAGTTCTTCTTAATACTGCATATTTGATATGTTAGACAAACCCACTAACATTGGCTGCATCATCCATGTTGGAAAATCAATTTGTTTTAAAACAGAAAATCTTTCTTTAAAATCAGCCGATAAAATATTCAGATGATTGACAATAACAAGTAACTGTTCAAAGTTTTTGTTGTTAATTTGTTTCTGACATAACTCAATGAGAGTAATGAAACCAAATATCTTCGCTTTTGCATCGACAAGTGTTTTATTTGTTCCTTGAAGTTGTTTATTTAATATATTTAATTTTTCAAAGATATCGGCTAAATAACTCACCATCGATTGTTAACAGATACTTCATTTCAGGTTTGTCGCTTAAAAAATCACTAAGAGTAACACAAAATAATTTGAAGAGACGCTCACTTTTGGCATTAGCTTTAATAGCATTGACACACTTTATTACTGAAAGGGGCCTCAGAGGGGGGGCGCATTCGGTCCATTTTCGAATTGCCCCCCTTAAAAATCAAATTGCCCCCTTGTGGGGCGTGGGCCCCACGTTGGGAAACACGGGTCTAGATCAAGATAAAAGCAAATGTCCGTCAGCTTTCAACGCCGATTTTGGTTGTGAAAAATTTTCTAAAAATCTTAAATTTGGGTCAGGAACCCATATCCGGCACCCACTGGAAGAGTTATCGGTCAAAATGGCTCTCTATCTACCTAATTCGAATGTGGGTTTTCGTGATTTCTGGTACCTTGGCGTGTGAGCTATCACTTTCCACTAGATTTTGGACGCTGAATTGGTTGGAATGAGTCTCCGTGCTCCTGGTCCGAGGAATAACCAACCCCTGTGAATAAATTTGCAGCGTTTTTCTTTTCTGGAGGCGTTTCAAAGAGCCAATTCAACGATGAGTTAACTTCTAGTGTTTTCCCACATTCCTGCGACGGCTCGAAGCAATTTTGGGCTGTAGAAGCCTACAAGAGCCGTTAAATGCAAAAGTTTGGCCTACCTCAAACGCTGAACATTTCAAAATGGTTTAAAATTCGTGTGGAAACTGCTATCCTTAAAGTCTTAATAGTTATTATCAACTTACTTCCCAAAGAATCTTTCATCTTCAAATTACATGTTTCCAAAATGTTTTTCATGTCCGATATGTACCACTTTTGGTATGCGGCAATCGGTTCGGACCCACCAGAATCAATTCAGAGCCAAAAATACAGGGTGTCTACACAATTTATAATACAAACTCTAGGGGTCGATTCTACAGCTCATTTGCAACAAAAAGTGCCCCTCAGACTTTATTTTACTCAACTAAAATCCTACTTTTTCCCCTTTCACGATTTTTTTTCGTGTGTTCGATCTTGTCTCAGTAAAATGGCTTTAAATCCCTTCAATTACTATGTAAAATGAAATTTAAGGATATCGTTGGAAAGAGCGCTAAATTTCCTATCGTTCTGATATGAAATCAGATTTTTTTTTTAAATTCTGTCCTGATTGGTTAAAAAATGACCAAAATTCAAAATTTGAAGATTTTGTAAAAATCAACGTTTTTCCTTATTAGAACGGAGGTTTTTCTGCGGGGACTCCTCGAGAAAAACTATCTTAGAATCTCAGCTTTCAAATGGTTTAAGAAAAAAAAAATTGTTTAGAGGAAACTTTCTGGAGAAAATGGCGTTTGAATGCGATACACCGTGGGTTCATCACTTTTCAATGAATCCTACTTTCTTCATAGAAAATAATGAGAAATTAGTTTTTCGTCATCTTATTTTTATTAAATTTGTATTAAGAGTACACTAAGACATAAGGTTTTCACTGAACCTGATGGAATATTGGTTGGTATTTACGTTGAAGAGGACCTAGACTCAATTCATATACCTGTACTTAGGGCGCTGCTCTTGCGGAACAAGAAAGCAGTGCGAATCCCACCTTTTAGCCAAACCCCTCTTCATTCATTTCCTGATGGTCATGATCATTAATTATTTTTCTTTCGTTTTGCAGGGACCGCGAGAGAGAAGAATGGAATAACAACAACGTTATTCTCAAACCAGTTCCTATCAAAGTAAGTGGGTCATAAATAAAATTCGGCTAATCCAATCAGCTTCAGCTCACATGAACCAAAATTACGATAAATTGTTTCTTCGCAGAAGTCGCCACCTGGTAGCAAGCGATTTCTGCAGTGTCCAGCCGGGTTCAAGATCAAACACGTCAAGAAGTTCATTCGGCAAAAATGCGGCTTAACCGATACGTGCGAGGTAAGTTCAGTTTGCTCTAAAGAAATCTAAATTTTTTTACGACCAGAAACGTTTCTGATTTTAGAATATCTCCAGGACCAATTTCCAATTATTCGCTTTCCTACGTTTTACGGAAAATATCACCCGCGTACCTAAGTTTTTTCACTGTTTTGATGGTCCCTAACATGAAGTTGTGAGCCAAATTTGATTTCTTGACGCAACTAGCCGGGTTGTGGCGAAAATGGCACATCAGAACCCAAATATTAGTGTTACCTGACCCTCCGCAGTATTATACGTATCCTACTTTAGTTACGCTCTACGATAAGTATTCATACTTTATTTTTCAAATATTCTTGCATCAGGAACTAAGAAATGAAATTTCCCTCCACCTATCTGTAGCAACTTGCTAGTAAGTGACGAGATGCCTTTTACTACCTAAGACTTTTTCAAGCTATATAGCAACAATATATAGCTACCTCGTGCGCACATACATTTTGTTTGAACTAAAATGGGGTTCGTACGCTCTCTTATTCATGCGAAAAGTTGAACAGATTGCTGACCATCATGCAACGGTACCCATGAACCGCTATCTGAAATACTGTGATGTTTGAGTCACAGAATACCTCTTACTACTGTTTCTGTGGTTCACTTTAAATTTCAGGGATACATCTAGAATTAGACATTTAGTTTTTAATATGTCTCGTTCAAAAAGCTGCAAATCATTCACTGGGGTTCCTTTGGCCAGAGAAAATAGGGGGAAACAGAGGGTGTGGAGTCTCCCGGACTCATTCCAATCGATTTAGCGTTCAACATTTACTGGAAATTGATACTCCACACGCCTACGTACCAGAAATCTCGAAAACAGGGGTTGATTATTCCTTGAACAACACAATAACAACACACAATAAATCTGAACCTCAAGAGCTAATGAATAAATGAATGAATTAGATTTATTCCATCGCAAATCACATCACATTACCAAAAACTTCCCATGCATTGGAATACACCCCAAGCCGTAGAGAAAGCTCTGTACATAGTTTATATTTTACTTATTTTAATTCTTAAAATTATATTTACATAGTTACATAGAGATTTTAACAGGAGAGTCTCACTACAGCCCATTAGTGTTGCGGTCTCAGCGCTCCTGGTGACATTGAGAGGAAGTTCTCCCTACCCCACCAACATCTAGATTACTCATATCAGTGGCATCAACACGCCATATTGCTTGTCATTTATTTATTTTATATTGAACGGGCAAGACAAAGTTACAGTTTATGCCAAATTTGTATAAAAATGTCATCCGTGATTTCGTTTTGTGATAACGCCTGCAGAAAATTGATGGGTCACATTCTCACAAAACGGACAGAAAATGTACGACGTCAAAACCAAAACCAAAACGTAGACGGACTGTGATATTTTGCGTTCACTCGCTCTTGCGTTGATTCAAAGGGGTTGAACATCTGTAAACATATTCATTGCACTGACTTTTTTTAAGCAAACTACGCCACCAAAAGAATTTTCGCTCTTGCCAGTTGACACTTCCAAAAATCTTCTGATTTTTGAGGGAGATGAGATTCATCCTCGAATACCTTTCAGCAAAAAACCCGCATAATAAAACCGGCTGGGAATATTTTGAGTTGGTGTGGTGGGTTTGAAATTCCTTCAACTGCCACCAGGAGCGCTGAGACCGCGACACTAAAGAGCTGTAGTGAGACTCTCCTGATTTTAATACGAAAAAAATTCACGTAGAATGATAAACCATTGTGAAACTATTTGCAGCGTTTTAAGAATGTTTTCCACTGTCTCACGAATGTGCATCGTGTCGGTAAAGTCATTGTTGGTAGGCACCACGGAAAAGGAAGTTGTTGATGTCAACCTTCCTTTTGTCCAAAATCAAGAACCCCGACATTATTGTCACACTACGTCGTTTCTGTAAGAAGAGAATGAAAATCTGAGCTTCCTTCGTGTGATATATAGCATTTTCCAAATCTGATTCTACATTTTAAAAAACAAGTTGAACATTTTATGAAGTCAACCAGCTTTGAAAAGAAAGATTCTCGTAAATTGGGCATTATCTGCGATCTGGAGCCACAAAGGAGAGATGCTCCTACTTTTTTATGCGTCGTGACTCTCTCCTAATGTCTCAATGGAACTGATCCAGGTAGCAGAGATTTGAGTCGTGTGTGGCAAAGTGGTTGACACAAGTGACTCCTGTGGGCCACTTCCATCAATGATCTGACAAAAGTTCAAACCCCAAAGAGATTCGTACCGGCGTTTGAAGTAAACTCTTTCACCAGAGCGATTTTGGTTGGTTATTTCTTGAATCATGGCAGGGATCAACATCTCCGATTTGCCACAAAATTGTACAGTATACGTTTCATGATGACTTTATCAAAACCTTAACAAATATGGGAAAAACAGTGAGTGTGGAACGTGCCGGACTAACTCCAATCGATTCAACCTTCACAAATTTAGTGGAAAATGATACTCCACACGCCCAGATACCCTAAAATCTCGAAAATCCATTTTCGTAATAAGTATGTAAATACCTATTTCAACCCATACCCCCCTCCAGTACCCATCTCAACGGACTCTACGTTCTGAATTTAGTCGAAAATGGTACCCCACATGCCAGTTTTCGCTGACCAGGTAGTCGGACGAAAATCCAAGGTGAAAGTCCTTGTTTACTTAACTTAACTTACTTAACATGCCAGTTTTCAAAAAGTGCCGAAAATCGAGAATCAAAAAACACATTTTTACCCATTCCCCCCACAAATTTGGTCCGATCAGGCTGAAAAGTTTTGAGGACCAACTAGAGCCAGAAAGAAGGGATGCAAGCAGAGCAGCAAGAAGGCTGCTTGATCAGGCCAAATTTAGAAAAGGTATAGGTGAAATTGTGTTTTCCTTGTATTCCTTGAATAATAATTTTATGAAAAAAAGGCAATCCCTAATGAAAAAAAAAAAAAAAAAAAAAAAATCTGGCCGTTTTAAGGTGTCTAGATCAAAAAAGTTAAATTTCCATCCGCCGTCCACGCCGATTTTGGTAGTACAAAAAATTATACAAATCTGAAATTTTGGTGAGGGACCCGTTTCCGGCTCCAGTTGGTCCTCGAAACTTTTCAACCCGATCGGACCAAATTTTGATGAGGTCAAAATGTGTATTCCGACAATAGTATTTTCGAGATTTTTGGCGATCTAGGCGAGTTGGGTGTCATTTTCAACTAAATTTTGGAGGCTGAATTCAATGAAATTGGTCCCGGAACGATTGGCGCCCTCTGGATGAGGTTATGGGTCAAAATGGGCAACTATTTACCCATTTCGAATGTGTGTTTTCGAGATTTCTGATACCTAGGCATGTGGGGTATCGTTTTCCATTAATTTTGGACGCTGAATCGATTGAAATGAGTCTGCATGCGCCGGCCCGAGAAATAACTAACCTCTGTGAAAGAATTTGCAGTGTTTTTCACTAAATTTTGGACGCTGAGTCTATTGGAATAAGTCTCCATGCTCCTGGCCCCAGAAATAACCAACCTCTGTGGATGAATTAGCAGCGTCTTAGCAGATCTTATGTGGATGTGCTAAACTCGATTGGCTAAACTCCAAACGGATCTATCGGAGTTTTGCCGTTTACTCAACTTCGGTAAATAATTTTCTGGCTAAACCCACTGATTGTTCCAGTGTTGGGGTTAGAAGAAGGGGAACTAGCAATGAAATGAGGTGTAAAATAGTTCAGACAGTGATGACAGGCAGATGCCATCCTTAACCTCGATGAATATTCAATGATTTTAGCAGAATCTTAATACCGTTTGTAAAATTTTAAGATTATTTTGGTTGTAATTGATTGAATTTAAATCAGAAACACTGTACACATTATTGGTATTATTGTGTTTCAGGTGGAGGTGATCTACCGCAAAGAATCTCTTCCTGACACTTATTCGCTGATGGACATCGCGTACATCTACACGTGGAAGAAGGTGAGTGTCCGTGTTTTATTATGAAGACAAAAGAACGAAAGGGAGGACCAGGTATAACTACAGGCGGGAACTTGATACTGTAGGAATCGGTTTCGACAATTTCCTGATGTTTTTTGACGTCAATTTTTATTCTCAAGATGTATTTTCTTGGTCGTTTGTGTAGGAATAACAGATACATACTTCCGTTAATGCTATTATTCTTGTTTCGTAATTACATAATGGCTTGTTTTATTATTCTTGAAAAAAAAAAAAATTAACAATAATTGTAGATTTAAGAATTATATTGCTGTTTTTGAATCGGATCGTGGGTAATTCAGAAATGTATAATAGTTATCATCATCGTCGTCTTTTCTCGCGTTTGTGCTGGGTTTTCTCTTTGAGCGTTACACGTTATTTTCAAAATGCCTCCAGAAGTGAAATTTGGCTACATTTTGAGATGATAAAAGATTTGGAAACATCGAGTTTTCGTATATCGATACTCGTCTCCGTTGATACTCGAGATGACGGCTGCCGCGGATAATACGGCGGAGTTCTTCTGAGAACTCTCCCGCGGCGGAGGGTTGCGTTGTTCCGCTCCACCGTCTTGTTGTCCCCTTGTTCCGCGCTCCCTCACCTTCATCACCATTGAGACCCCACCTCGCTCCTTCATCGCGCGCACGCACAGGATCCGCCGTTGCAACTGTCTGAATAAATTGGTTGATTGTGACTCCGTATTGATTGATTTATAGCTTTTCTTCCCGGGGCTTTGAAGGAGCGTCTCAACCCCGCCAAATCATCGCGATTTGTGGCGAACGATAAGCAATATGCGCATTTCTCAGTTAATCCGGTTTTCCTATTTAAAAAACGCTGCAAATTGATTCACAGGGGTTGGTTATTACTCAGACGAGGAGCATGGAGACTCCCATCAATCGGTTCAGCGTCCAAAATTTAGTGGAAAATGATACCCCACACGTCTAGGTACCTGAAATCTCAAAAACCCGTATTCGAAATAGGTAGGTACGTATTCATTTTGACCCATTCAACCTCTTCCGGTGGGCGCCAATCGTTCCAGGACTCGTCTCATTGGATTCAGCATCCAAAAATTAGTCGAAAATGATACCCCACACGCCTAAATCACCAAAAATCTCGAAAATAAATTTTTCGAAGTACACATTTTGAAATTTTGTGGTGCATTAGTACGTCTAAAAGATAAAAAAAAAAAAAAAAAAAATCAGGACATTATCGGAGAAAAGGCTTTTTACAGGTTTTACATTTTCTCGATAGAGCACGTCAAGATCTGCCATTTCAACAGAGTACAACGGTCCCTTTAAATTAAAAACACAAATAATATAATCCAAAATGAATATAAACACAATTTAGTGCTCAAACATGATGTTAACTGTTTTGAAAAGCTCGAATGATCTGTAGGTGGTGTCGTTCGTTCCAACTTTTCGTTCGTCCTTGACACTGAGAAGTAGTCTGGGGAGTAGATAAGCTACACACATCCATGACGTTGACCTCCCATCCTTGCTCCTTCCAGATGCCTCAAGATTCAAAGCGCACGATTTTCAAAAAAAAAAAAAAAAGTCTCTGAATTTTCACTAAGTGTTTTGAGGAGTTTATTTACAGCTCCGAGGCGTCTGCTGCTTTTTGGTTTTTCGATATATCCACATTCATCTCTTACGGCTTTTATCACCTCATCATGGATCATTTCATATCCGTCAACAAAAATATTCCAATTTTTACCCACGCCAGGCTTATTTGTTAGTTAGCGGTTAAGCTTCCGTTCTGTTCTGGTCCTCCCTTTGTCAATGAATGAACTTGTTTTTCAGAGAGCGTTCTGCGGAGGTGAGTAATTCTATCCTCAACTTCTGTTTCAGAATGAGCCGATGCGCTTCTATTACAAGTTACCCGACTCTCAAATGAAAACACTAGACCCCGCCAAGGCTCTCGCTTCTTACAAAATCCTCAAGGAGCCTCTAGATTCGTCAGAAGAACACAACACGATCGTTCAACCGTCTTCGAAACACGAGGAAGTGGTCGCGGAAGAGAAATGCGCGGCCGTGGGAGATCCTGTTGACATAGAATCAGATAAGGCAGAGACGAAGAAAGACGATTCTGAAGACAAGCCGGTTGTCAATGGTGTTGCGAAATTACCACCAGCCGAATCTCCAACGAGTATTCCTGACGAATTTAAACCACCAGCTACTCAACAAATTACCACTAAACCGGAAGAAGTTCCTAAAAATACAACCACCACTAAAGAAGCTCGACCTCAACTTGTGCCTTCATTAGCGGTTTTCAATAAACCTGTCGTTACTCATCTTTCAAATTCGACTTCGCTACCAACCCAAATGGGTAGCGCGATACCACCCGTGCCTAGAGCAATGACCAAACAAGACGAACTGCCTGTTAGTGTCTTACTTTCCTTAGGAAACTGCACTCCCGAGATGAAACATCCCCCTACCGTCGATAAGCCAATACCAATACTGCCCAAACCTGAAATCAAACCTGCGCCAATCGTAGATCAACTCCTCAACCGGAAGATGAAAAAGGCGAGAGTGAATTCCAAAGTCTCAGTGAACAAGATCGCCGCAGATTTGGCTGAAAATAAAGTAAATAAAAGTGTGTTCAAAGTCCCAGCGCCATTTTCATCGAATCCTCTGATGCTGAGTACGCCACCTGGTCCAAAGCTGGCTGATCCAGCAGCAGGAAACAGGACGCCATTTCACCCCCAAAACGAGTCGGAATGTCTGACGCCAACCAACAGCTTATTGGACCCACCTGGCAATAAAACTCCGTATCATCGCCCTATGATTGATCCCGCGCCAGGGAACAGAACACCATTCCACCATTCCCAAAGTCCTCTGCATCTTCCTGTATATCCTCCTCCGTTGTCAACCATTACCAAATCAGTTCCCTGGAAGACTGCTGCCCGAGGAAGGAATTCCTTATTCCCTCAAAGTCCAAGACACGTCCCTCAGTACCCGCCACTACTTGTGCCAAAGGAATCCAAGCTAAGCCATCAGTCTCGAAATCCCAAGAAGCCTAGTCAAGATCCTTTTCTGTTCCAATCAAACGATTCTGAACTGTCCACAGCTGAGTCTATGAAAAGAGAGAACGGTGTTTCTAACTCACCTTCAATCCCTAATGAATCTAGTCAGATATCTCCTCTTCCTGGGACCAATGTGAATTCTGACAGTGTGGCTAAAAACGGAAGCCACGCCCAATGGGACCACGGACCAAAAGACTGAAAGACCAGAAGTCACTGTAAAAACCAGCAATGGAAGTTTGACTATCAGTACGCAATCTCCTAGAATAACCAAGAACCCTATAGAAGAGGAAGCAGATACCAAAAGTACTAAGCCGGTGCCAGCTCAAGGCACGCAAATGTATCAGAATGGCAATGGACTTGTGGATTTAGGGACAAAGAAGGTAAAAACTGCAACAGAGAAAAACCTCCCCACTAAAGACGGCAAAGTCGTAAAAGAGATCAAAACTAATGAGAAGGCTGGTCATAAAAATTTGAGTCTTTCCAGAAAAAACCACGCTGGTAACAACCCCATACCTGGAGGAGTCGTGAGTAAGACAGGTCCAACTCTCGACCAAAGGCTTCAGCAGCTGTACAAAAGTAATAGTCGACCTGTTAATGGGACATCGCCGGCGCAGAAGACCCTTCAGAATAGACCTCCGCAATCTCGGTTGGCTTCCTGGCTCAATAACCGTTTTAACGGGCAAAATAAACCGCCGAGTCCACCTAACGATAAAACCGTGCGAGGTGCCGAAGGAAAAGACAAAAACAGTCAAGAATCACCTACAGCAAAGTTGGGTAAGGAAATGTCCATGTTGAAGAAGAAATTGGACGAACTGAGGAAAACTGCCGAGGGTTGTGAGATCACTCAAGAAAACCCAAATCCTGATTCGGCGAAGAAACTCAGAGACGTCACGCCAAACGTGTCCATCGAATTGATGAAAGCTGCTGACATGAAAAAGCTCGAAATCAACAGCAAAACGAAAGACAAAGCGGCCAAAAGACCAGTCCCCGGGCTGAAAGCTATTCAAGACGTGGATGTCAAAAAGATCAAACTGTCCCCTGAGCCCGAAGAACCGAAAAAACCGAAATCCGAAAAAGGCGACGAAGCGTTGGATTTGAGCGGTGCGGGCAAACCTTCGGACGAGCTGGCTCACAGGATTGCGTTACTTCAGAAGAACGGATCTCTCAGTAATCAGCAGCAGTTCAATTGGCTGCTGAACCGTCCGTTGGTTGCTGGCTCGCAGTTCTCTCCGCGATCTTCGTAGTCCACCGGCTGAGGCCGAGTTGAAAATTAGTAGTACAAAACATAAGATGACTGTTTATGAAAATCATTGCTTTCCCCAGACAAGTACATATCTGTGCAGTAAGCTCATCCTAAAATGCAACCAAGTCCAAAGCTGAACCTCTACCGGCAGGAAACAGAACTAGATTTGGGAGCTCTGACGTGTTTCTACCAGCGTTGACTTGGTAATTTCATTTTATATCTCTGTTCATATTCTCCCTGTAACGAAGTTCACACGAGAATCTGTCGTTCAAGAACCAATCGATTAGGTGAGTAGCTTTTTGATGTTCCAAGACTGTTGATAACTTAGTCGTATGAGTAAATAAGTAGAACTCAGATAAGTAGTTACCTCTTACCTGGAAGTATCTACGTGTTTTATATTATTCCTATGTAAAAAGCCGACGTAAATGTAAATTAACCTAATTACCATTTCCTGAACATCACACCGACTGAACTTAACTCTAAAATTATTCAACAAGTTATGTACACTTGGTACATAGCAAGATGTAGTTGTATATGAACAATTTTCTAAATTTACCTGCCAACGCCAGCAAGACTTAGTTTATTGGTCCAAGGTTCAGTATACCTGCATGTTATCTTACACCTGCAACCTTATTTCATCAGCTCCGCGCAGGTGTCTTGAAGGATAGAGGCTTTGAGTTGATCATTAACCATAAATATACAAGGTGTCTTCAAAAAAGTCCCCACCTCCCTTAAAATCGTCAACTTTGGAGCTTAAGTTTTTTATTTTTTTTTCTACCAAAAAAATTACTAAATTGCGGAGCAATGTCGCAAATTGCCACCAGTTCCGTACAAAGAAGCGGCAATGCTGCCTCTGAATCCTATAACCTAGTTGTATTATATTGTTTAGCGTTTGAGACAACTGTTATGCTGCCTACTTGGAACATTCAATAAAATACAGGGTCCGCCAACGAAGTAGGATGGATTTAAAAAAATCATAACTCGGTTATTTCTCAAGATAGAATATATATATATTTTTTAACTGTTCACAAGAAGTGGAATTTTCTGGTAATGTTCAATTTTTGAAGACGACGTCGAGCATGTGATGCCCATCAGCTTGAATGCATTTATCGAGTCTTTCAGTGAAGCTCCTCGAAACGCTGTCCAGCATTTCTCGTGGGATGCGGCTGATTTCCGTGGTGATAGCCTCCTTCAAATCGTTCAGGGTCCTCGGCTTATCTTTGTAGACTCTTTCCTTTAGGTATCCCCACAAAAAAAATTACAGGGGGATAGGTCAGGGGACCGGGGGGGGCAGGGAACGTCACCGCACCGAGAAATGAGTCAACTGTTAAATTTTTGGCGAAGGAAGGATGGCAAGTTGCTCCATCTTGCTGAAACCAAACATGCCTTAATGGGATACGTCTACGTCGGAGTTGTGGAAGAAAAAAATTGTTCAACATGGCCAGATAACGCTCTGGCTCTGGAGGGCAGCGACTCTCACGCGCTCAACATTCTCTGGAGTTTGCGCTGTTCGATCTCCTCCCCTCCTTTTTTTCGTAACACTGCCCGTTTCCCTGAAGTTTTCAACCCACCTTAGGATTACATTACGAGTTGGGATAGCTCCGCGGGGAGAAATCGCGTACTCTCAACGGAAATCTCTGTGTTTGAATTATCGACTCATGTTCACTAAAAACCGACTTACCGCGAAAACACGTTGTGGCATCGTCCAAACCATCTTTGCAACTAACCTAAAAAAACTTCCCTTCATTGTGAACACGATGGTCCCAACCCCACCCCTCACAGAGTTCCCCACGCTGAGTACTACCCATTTCAAAAACGTCCTACTTCGTTGGCGGACCCTGTATTCTGGAAGCCTGCAAAGTACTGGAAAAGGTTGCTTGTAATTTTAAAAAATTTTCTTGAAATTTCATTGTTTTCCTCGCTAATTCCCGTGATGATATTCATTTTTTTCGATTTTACGATTTTTAGGAAAAAACAAGCAGAAAAAGCTAATTTTTTTTAAATATAAAAAAAACACAATTTTTTAAGCTTGCCGTAAGTGTTGCGCGCTTCTAGATGAATCATTTAAGACGTATATTTTCCCATAGAAAATAATTCGAATTCGTGTTTTGCTCCAAAATGTTATCCTCATTTATAAATCTTTACGAGAAGCTTAACATTAATAATATATAGTTGATCTTTCAGCTCCAAAATTGACGAGTTCAGGGGGGTTATTTGGAGACAGTTCATAATGTCATTTGTCTGGCGGCTTGTGGCTGATTTTGTGTATTGAAATAATTTTCGTTGCATCCCTTCAACGCATCCTTGAAGTTTTGCTGGCGCACTAAAACCTTAATGATATATTTTTATACAATTAACGTCAACGTAACTTATCCTATTACCTGTCTTCCAATGTAGTTACACTTGTTGTAAAATACAATATTTTCTGAATCTTGTGAAAGGAGGCGTCAAGACTCGGAATTAGCCGGGATCTGTACTCTCCTTTCCTCAACATGTTGCTCGGGGTATAATCGTGAGAATCAATGTACATTATTGAATCAGCCCGGAGTCTAAATATTTAATTGAAATTATTAATCATTGTTTCCAAGATTTTAACGAACATACTCGTCGGTTATACCGACTGCGTCAAATAGAGAAAGCCAATCTTTATTTTATACATCAATGTTATAATGATTTGTACATACCTAAATACTGTTCTTACTTGTAAATAATTTCTTTTAAAAGTTCAAATCAAAACGTAGAGATAAATACGATACATAGTATACGAAATATTGCCTAAGTTATTGTTCTGCATTCACATTTACTTGTACCTACTTATTTCATTAGTTGTTTATAATTTTTAGGAAGTGCCTGTCATTCGCGGCTATTGTGTCTTGTAATAGGTACTATGGAGGTACTTGATGATTTTGTAAAAAAAAGTTTTGTAAAAAATGTGTATGTATATTTTGATACATGTGCTGCAGTCCTAGAATACATCATTTCATGTTCCGTAGAGATGATTTTTCTCCTTCAACCCCATAGGGTCGGTTAATCAATCAAAGTTAAAAAACAGAACCCATAAACAGTAGTGTGGGAAATTACAGGGACGCCAACCACACAAATCGGGAAATCCCTGATCGCATAGATAAAACGGTGCTGTTTTTGAGTGGAACGGGCATACAGGGTGCCCTCGCCCTCCCCCTCCTAAAATCGTCCAAATGGGAGTAATAAAAAAAAAGTGTTTCGAATCGGCTTATTTATTTTGCAAGGACTTCAAATCAACATTCAATCAACCCTTCACAACCGTGCGCAAGTGACACTTACTTTATAACCTTCATCCGCTCGCGCCCTCTCGAGCCCCGGCAGCGCTCGCGTGACGGCTAATAGCCGTCCCTCACCTTTTTCCTCAATATGTTTTCGCTATCACCATGAACGATTGTGGTTTTAGTAGCAGTCCATCAAGAAAGTTCACACACAACATTTGGAAAGGAAAACTTTATTTAATACACAACGGAATCGTAAACATTCGAAAAAAAAAACGTAATAAACTTTACTAAATCTGTTCTGCCTTATATAATGAAACTGAATTTTTATAACATTGTATGACTTATCAAGGAACTTATTTTGGCCAAAACGTAGTTACAAAATTAAAGAAAAAACTAGTAAATAACGAATCAGTACCTAATATCATTGCTGACTATACTTCACTCACAGATAAATATAAAATGTAGGCAAGAAAAATAATACCTACTATCACTTCAGTTTATTGTACGAGGTAACTTTCTCTAATCACTGACTTCTGCGGCGTCTCTTTGTTCACGAGCACTAGTGCAAGAATCGCAAATCATTTGGCAGTGGTTTTTGCAAATGTATTTATGGCAATCATAGCACGTCAATTTCGTTCGGTGGTTTTTCCTTGTCCCACAAATGTAGCAAATGGCTCTCTGGTTGAGAGGAGCTCCTCCGGGTGGATGATCAGCCAACAGTCCATTTTCTTGTTCTTCTCTGTACGGTTTCAAAAAAAGACTCAAGTCGCTTGGTAGTACCTTCAATTTCGCACGATCTTTCAAATTCCCTTCCATCATTTCCATAGCCAGTTTGTCCAGATAAAGTCTCCTGATAATATTTCCGTCGGAGGTGTTATTACTTGGATATACTCTGAACGAATTGATTCCAGCGATGTCAAGCAAACGGAAAAAAATGGTCATTGGCCATCGTTGCGTTCGTCTAGAGGTTGTTATTCTAGTAAAATGGGAACCCCTATTATTGTAGATTTGGATTTTACCCAAATTTCATTGCAGTTTAGGTGTGTGGGGTATCGTTTTCCACTTAATTTTGGTCGCTAAATGTATTGGAATGAGTCTTGATGCTCCTGGTCCGAGGAATAATCAACCTTTGAGAGCGAATTTGCAGCGTTCTTAACGCTGATTCATCACGTGATGCCATCCGTTCTTGATTCGACTCAATTTTTGCGGAATATCGACTATGTTGGTCACTGACTTAGCAGCTTGCAAGAGAATGGCCTTTGAATGTGATGAGTTCGATCACAAATAACATGAAAAACCTTATCAGTTCCATTTTTAACAATACCTACCTCCCCCAGGACACAAAGTTGGCTTGTTTGTGCCATATTTCTGCCTAGCTGTTACCTAGATTTACTTGATAGTTGAAAAACGAAATAATAATTTTGTACAATTTCGAAGTCGGTCAAGTTATTTAAGAAGTATACATTATTTTTCCCATAAAATACCCATTTCCCGACGACCTTTTATTATGGCGAACTTTTTAATTGATTGCCTATTCTACCGAATAGTTTCGATTCTTATTTTGGTTGTTGGACGTTGTGTTTCATTCATTTTCCTCCATCATCTGGTGGACCTCAAATCACGACTCCAATAGACACTAACGTGGTTCACAAACGTCCGGGGAATAATATACGGTTGAATGCCCTCATCACCTTAAACAGCTATTTACGATGTTCGTTCGAGCGTCACGGTGCTGCAGCCTATGAATTCACGTAAATCGCATCAAAAACGCATCTAGGGGGTACGTTTTGAACAATGATTTCATAACGAGGAACGAACTTTTGTTTCATAGACTACAGGCAAATGTTCCGTTACAGTAGTGCCTCTGTGCCCGATAAAATGTCGTATTCAGAGAATGTGCAACAACTGATCAGAAAACCAGGAGCATCCAGGAGGGAACAACGTTTGGGTATCATGAGCATTCATAAATACTGCGGTAAGTACTTCATAGGGCCACTGAACTGGGATTATTTTTTGTACGCCGAAAATTCTTCCAAGCAGCTGTGGGAATCGAACCCACGTACTGACTGAAATGCGACATCCCTCACCCCCTCATACACCCTTCATCATCCATAGAATTGAATAAGGGTTCGAGAGAGCGCGTTGTACACAAGGGCCCAGAAAGGGCGCGTTCCCCCACCTCATGAAAAAAACCCTCTCAAAAGAAAGGTTTTTCCGAGGTAATCGTCGGTCGAAATTGCACGATTCTTTAAGCCGCCTACTCACGTTCTGACTGTCGGGAGAGGGGTGAGGCAAAATTTACCCTCTCCCCATACACGCACCACTGTTGAAGTGTATGTAGTGACGGTCCTGACCACATGAACCCGACAAAACTTGTCAGGTCCGTCGAATGGCCATGACCACCCAAAAGTTCGGTTTCCCCCTCCCCATCTGCTGACGTTGTCAGGGCGTGTATGGAACTGTCGTAACGCAACATCCCGCGTTATCAAACTTTATTAGTCCCTTACCAAGGAATCCAAAATTTAAAAAAATGTGAGAAAATGGCCGGGGACTCCCTCAAAATCTGTTCAAGACTCAGAGGAACGAATCCTAGATTTTAACGCCGTATGTACCTACATATGTGTACATTTTTAGGGCGTATATCCAGACAATAACTGTCATAATGCTTGAGATGAAAATTTTGTTGTGGTCTAAAAAATCCGTTTTGAAAATGTCTGGTCATTGTCAAGCAAAATCGGACCATAACAAAGAGTTCAAAATTTCAAAAAGTGTTCAAAATAATCGATAAAAGTCAATTTTTACAGTTTAGCAAGTAAAGCAAGTTTTTTTTTAAACATATATAATCTTGAGTTGATTTAGAATACTCCTAGAATGCTAAAATTCATCATTACAGAAAAAATGTGATTTTTACACTCAAAAATACACTTGAAAATTGATACAACCACCGTACCCGTGATAATATAACCTAAATTTGGTGGTAATTAAATAATTAAAAGCACTCCCTAGGCTCGATAATACAAAATATACTAAAACAACTAATTTTTTATATGTCCTCAAATTATCAAATATTAGCGCGAACAAAAAGGGAGGAAAACTGTTAAAGAACATGTGTGGTCTTTGTGATTCTGGTAAGGAGAGGGGATAACCTTCGCATCGTGAGTAGGCGGCTTAAGGCGGCAGAAAAGAACAGGATTTCTCGATTGATGATCGTCCTCATTGACTGGGGGTGTCTCAGGCCGATTTTGCCAAACAAATTTTATTGGATTTCTGAAAACTAAATTAAATTTTGAATCGATTGATATAATGGTTTTGAGGTTTACGACCCCTACAATAGTTTTTATGGACTTCCAAAGATGACATCCCTCAACGAAAAAACGTGCGATTTTGGAAAATCGTCGCTCTTAAGGCCTGAAATCAAACAATCTGGGAAAACAAAAAGGCATTTTTATTAGAATTGAAACAAGAAGCGCCTAGAAGAAATATCTTATTCTACGCGATAAAAGAACAATGTTGAAAAATTGATTTATACTCCAAGAATCGATCTTTTTCAGAAAAATCTATTTTTGACTGTTGATGTTCCTTCTTTTCCAAAAGTAAAAATAAGATATTTCACTTTTTTATTTTTTTTATTTTTTAAATCCGTTCTCAACTACGAGTAATTTACAAAGAAACGGACATTAGTTTTTTCTCAAAAATGTGCTTCTTGACGTTTTTAAGGCCTTCCAATGTGAATTCTAAAGCCTTATTGAAAATCGATTACAGACACCCCTCCACAGTTGAAAAAAGTGATGTAATAAAAGATGTCGGCTGTAAGATTGGCTATTGAAATGTACCCGAAATTTTGAAATTCATCCGGTTTGTATGTACGAAAAAACCGAAATACATAAACATCATTGAGGTCATCTCACCGCTCAAAAGTTATGCTCACTTCATGCGATGGTGCACACCGCACATATTCTGCACGCCACGATTTAATGCCAACAGAATGCAGTTCTGCATTTAATCCAAATTCAAAAACCCTAATGGCACCTCTCATTAAAGAAACACCAAACACGCGCTCTAAAGAAGAAGATTAGGGTCTGAATGTAAGAGGCAAGGTATAGGTAAATTTAGATAATATTTCAAAAATAAGGTTTACAGGGGGTAGGGGTCAAAATGTGTTTTTCGAAAATGGATTTTTGATATTTTCGGCGATCTGGGTAGGTGGAGTATTATTTTCCACTACATTTTTGACGCTGAATCAATTTGAATAAATACGGGACCCGCCACACCCCATTTTCCCCATGTTCGAGGTTTTGGGCGATTTAGGGCGATCGTTTTACACTGAATTTTCGACGCTGAATCGATTGTATTGTCTCCATGCTCCTGGTCCGGGGAATAACCAACCCCGTGTGAAATAATTATCAAAAATCCTATACTCTCTGGCCGTTTTCTGAAGTAGGAATACTTCTGAAAATCTTTTTGAAACATTAATTGGGCCTCTTACTGCCCAATTGCCCAAAACAGTGGCAGGGTAGTGGTGAGAACTATCGAGGCGTGCAGGGTTTCATTTTCCGCTCAATTTATCTATCTATCTAAATCGATTGACATGGGTTTTAACACGATGATCGAGGTTTCCTTCATTTCACCCTACAGTCGTGTTGAAAACCCAAATTTGAAGAGCAATCTTCCGAATCACGATGGAATAATTCAACTCGTAGATTTTGCAAGGAGCGTCATTCGGTTGTCATTCGTGAGTTACGCAGATGTTATGTTTGTATAATAAAACGCACGTGCCCTCTTTACGATAGGCATTGATGAAGATTTATTCTCTGTTTACTTCACAATAGCTTCAGTTGGGGAGTGCAGGCTCTGAGGCCCCTCCCGCTTCAACAAGTTCAGGTTTTTACGGTATGATGAAGTGCAGTGCAGCCTCTCTTCCTCCAACAGAACAAATCGATATCCCTCCTCTCGTACGCCGCCCACTGAAGCTCCATCGCCCTCTAGCAACTTCCTGGCGATGCTATTAATTGATAAGTCATCATTCACTTTCGCCCGACTTCTCCCTTTTCCTCCTCGTCATCGCAACTTGAATCACCGCGCCCTATGGTATACTTCCGGTATTTTTAAGATTCTTTGCCAGAATGGTTTGTATGTTTTGCCAGCTGCTACTTAATACGAATTTTTAAGCAAACAAGCAAGTACCTCCGGCATTGCTCGTAAGAAGTAAGGTTAATCCGATATACGAGTCCAATGGGTTCACCTAAAATTTTGCTTTATTCATTTAAAAAAACGCAGCAAATTCATTCACAGGGGTTGGTTATTCCTCGGACCAGGAGCATGAAGATTCATTCCAATCGATTTAACGTCCAAAATTTAGTGGAAAATGATACCCCACACGCCTAGGTACGAGAAATCTCGAAAACCCACATTCAAAATAGGTAGATAAGTATTTATTTTGACCTATAACCTCTTCCGGTGGAGACCAATCGTTTCGGGATCCGTCTCATAGGGTTCAGCGTCCAAAATTTAGTCGAAAATGATACCCAACTTGCCTAGATCGCCGAAAATATCGAAAACCTATTTATCGAAGTACACATTTTGACCCACACCTACCCCAAATTTGGTCCGATCGGGCTGAAAGGTTTCGAGGACCAGCTAGAGCAAAAATGGTCCCTGTAAAATTTCAGATTTATCGAAAATTTTCTAAACGGTGGACGGACATTTGCTAACTATAATCTAGGCACTTCGAAACACCGAAAGAAAAAAATTCGGGCGGGGGTCGATTATTCAAGGAACAACCAACCAAAATGTATAAATCTTTTGGTTAAAACGAAGGGCTAGTTTTCGAGAATTCCATCTCATCTCTCTCAGTAATATAATTCCGAATGGTTTATTTTTAAAACTCATCTTTGTTGTCTTCTGAGTAAATAGGTCTTTAGGATCTTGTTAGAAAAATAAATAAGAAGTAATAATTAGTTAATGAACAATTAACCAGCTCCTGGTCCTGGTTAATCCTAATTATTGTAAATGGTGACGGAGAGTGAACGAGCCAGCGATGATAATAATTTCAAAAGATTCAATGAAAATTCCGAGTCCTCAAATTTGGGGTACATATGGGTTCAAATTTTCACCCATTATAAGTGTGGAGGACCAACGTTGTGTGTTGTTTCTTACTAAATATTAAACACTGAATCGATGGATTTAAAGAATTCAGCATTTCCATTCGAGCGAGATTCATTTAAAACAACATACTCGTATTATTGTGAAATAATTTGCAACACTACGGAACATATAAGTCACGAAGATTACCTTTTTGGATTGTGAATCTCCACACTTTAAAATGTAACCGATTTTTGTCAATACGAATACAAGGGTGTACTATTCCATCAACGCCTAGTGAATATAAAGAAGAGAAGGTACTAAAGAAAGAATACAGAATCCTAATTCAAAGAAATACTAAATGGAAATGATCACGTGACTCTAGACGGGGTTGCAGGTACTCCTTATACTAATTGATCTCAGGACGCTCCTTGGTCCGGTTCAAGAGATATAATGACATTTTTGCGTTTTTGTAGATATCTGTATTAATATTTGTGAATATTCCTAATAATTTCACAAATAATAATACACTTGAATGTATTCTATAAAATAGTAATTGTGAAAATAGTATGGTAACATCACAACATTTGTTTGCGTTAGATAAATAGTTCAACGAATTGAAGAAGAAAGCCGTTCATTCGTAATAATACCATCCGTGAATTTTCGTTCCAAATCGAAGGATGGTGGGCACCTAATTCAAGTTTCCGAAAGAACAATATTACTTTTGATACCGCACTTCTTCATTTCAGTCTCCCGCTGCGAAACGATGTTCTGCACCGACATTCACCCTGCTTTTCAAAGTATGCTGTAGATCTTAATTCGTGACTATGAAGACAATTCTAAAATGAAAATATTAAAACCTAAAGCGGTCTAGGCACTGGGCGCTCTTTGCGGGGCATTTAATCCAAGCTATGCCTGTAATTTCCAAATTATATGAAAAAGACTTTTAACCACTATAGAAGAACGCAAGCTTATCCCGAATCATTAATTTGGATTTCGCCAAAAACACTCCACCATAGATCAAGTACATAGAATTGTCCACATCATTGAGCAGGCCCTTGAGGAGGAACAAATCTGCTCTGCAACCTTTTTATATGTCTCATAGGCCTTTGACAAAGTTTGGCATGAAGGATTGATCTATAAACTCAAGGCTCCCTATAAGATACGTGGCGCTCCTTGAGTCATATCTGGCAGACAGGTACTTCCGAATAAAACAAGATGGTGTATACTCGGAACCCATGAAAATTAACGCTGGCGTGCCGCAAGGATGTGTACTGGGCCCACTTTTATACCTGCTGAACACAAGTGATTTGGCGGATCTTGACTGCAACACTGCAGCTTGATGACACAGCGGTGCTCGCAACTGGTGATAGTAACGTGGAATCTGTCATCAAACTCAATAAATCAATTTCAAATATCCTGAACAGTGGAGGATCAAATTGAATGAGACCAAGTCTGTGCATGTCGATTTCACCACCCGTAAGATCGACAATGTACCGGCTAAGCTCAAATCGTGGCGATTCCCTACTCGAATCAAGCCAAATACTTAGTGATGATGCTTGACGCCAAACTGAAGTGGAAAGAGCATGTCAAGAAAAAGTGGGTGCCAATCGTTCTGGGACCCGTTTCATTGGATTCAGCGTCCAGAACTTAGTGGAAAATGATACCCCACACACCTAGATTGCAAAAAATCTCAAAAATCCATTTTTCGAAATTCACATTTTGACCCCTACCCCACCCAAATTTGGTCCGATCGGGTTGAACAGTTTCGAGGACCAACTAGAGCCGGGAACCCCCTGACCAAAATTTCAGATTTTTATGAAAATTGTCAACTACCAAAGTCGGCGTGGACGGCAGACGGCGGACGAACATTTGCTAATTTTGATCTAGACACCTTGAAACGTTCCAGAAAAATTTTTTTGGGGCGAATCGGAGAGATTGAATTTTTGCATGAAAACATAGGTTGATTATTCAACGAATAACCAACCAAAAAGCCGAGCTTACAGTCAAACTAAGAAAGATGTAGCTTATTGGTCGTCGGTCCTTCATGACTATTCAAAATAAGTTGCTTCTGCTCAAACAGACGCTGAAGCCAGTACGGGTGTACGGTGCGCAACTGTGGATGTTCACGGCTCCAACCAACAGAATGAACATTCGGAGATTTCAAAACTGGATACTCCACTGCATCACAAGGAACTCCAAGTGATTAAGCAAAAAGCTAGTGCTTATTTAGCTAGACTCAAAAACCATGTCAACGAAGAAGCGGCTCTCCTTCTTATGTAGACGCCCTAGCGAACTATGCCACATGAGCTTGAACAGTCACAAAGATAACAAACTTGCTATGTGTCAACATTTTGGATATTCAACCCGTAGTATTTTAGGCCAAAAAAATATCGTTAATAAGAGTACACTTGAGACAATAATAATAGTATCAAATATTTAAAAATTCAAAGTATAAAATAAAATTTAATCCTAGATTCGGCCAATTTTGGGTTTTTACGGCTCTGGAATATATTTTTGGCTAAGAATCGATCAGTGATGCCAGATCAAACAGTAGGATACCGCTTCATTAACAATGCACAGTCTTCAATGGCCTCCGAAAAAATATCGAGTTAAAAGGATGAATTGCCCATCGACTGAGATTTGTCTTTGAAAAATGTAAGGTTTCATTCTTACATCCGAGGAAATTTCTCTTTCTAGACGTTATCAACACTAATTTAAAACAGCAACCTCGAGAGATACGAATCGTACTTTGACTTTCAACGCTGGCCAGCATTATTTCCATCGGTCGTGTATTCCGTTGCACTCAACAAAACGAAATTCCCCAAAAATGTATGTCAAAAACATGGTAGCGATCGAACAAGTGTTTGTTTTGAGTGAACTAAACAATTTCGTGTTCTGCATCATTTCGTTTCAATTTCAGACCAAAAGAAACCTTAACGCATCAATCAGCAGCGATTCATTTACTTGCCCTTCTTGTCCATCTTACGGGCTTCTGTAGTGTGCTCTGTACTGTGGTTGATGGATATAATGTTACGACATGTATCATCTCTTGTTACATTTTGTCTTAGAAAAATCTATTGAGAAGAATGTGTTCTGCGTGACCGCTTGCCTGGTGAACGGGACAGTATTCATCTGTATTTCGTCTGGATTTTTGCTCTTAATTGCTTGTAGGATCCGTTTTTCCAAAGTATAATGTGCTCGGTGATAAAGTAAGTGTAGTGAATCGTTTTGACTTGAAGACCCCTACTTTTCTCGTGACACTTCCGTAGAGATGAGTCAGCCTCGTGAGAAGGGTTATAGTTATCAATATTGAGGGAAGTCCACATCATAGCCTACAAAAACTGGGAACCTGCTGACGCCTGAGCCCAATAATCAACTTTTTTTTTTTGAAAAACTCTCCGTCATAATTAGGGTTTCTGATGAGCTGAGAAAGTTTGTCATAAGCCGCCATAACCAAGTAGAGTCGATGATCGAGCATTTCTTAGAAAGTATGTTAAATATGTATGGATTCTGCCTCATGGGTGACAGGATCCGTCCAGCAATAGTCGTACATGGAAATGGGGAGGTCTCATGTGCTGGTGGGGGGGGGGGAGACATTATGATGAGAGCACGTGTTATCAGCGAGGCTCTCCCCTAACCTCCTACTAATGAGGCAAAGATCTCGATATGACTCCAAACAGCCAATGTAAAGGATCGTCGAGCTATAAAAATGAAGTGTTCACGTGCGCAGAATCCGATGCTTTTAAAGCTTACTCCCAACAGGCATCCGGAAATACCATTTTAGAACGTAAATTTTTATTTTTAGCCACCTACTTCCATGGTAGAGTGTAAAGGAGGCGGCATTACCGGGGGCATTAGTAATTAAGTTTGAGAGGTAATTAAGGTTTAGGCATGGTACCTAATTGAAAATTATGTGGAGAGTGATCAAGTAACGAATTTAGGTTACGAGGCTTTTGTTTAAAATTAATTAACACACTTTTTAGATTAATTTTATTCATTCATACAATTTAGTATTTATACATCGTAGTTTAAAAATTATTCTAATTATTGATGGAAGACCTTACGGATCAATTAGGTAGGGAGAGCGTACTTCCGTAATAAAAATGGTAGTTACATTTTTACAAGTTATAGTTTACGTCTGTCAAAAGCTTTTTGGTTGGTAGGAGGCTACGAAGGGTCCTAAGTACTTATGAAGATTTCTTCCAGGGATTGTTGCTATTGTTGTACCGTTTTTCGTAAAACATCGTTGGCTCCTCTGAAGTAGCTGGCTTATCGCTAATATTCCTCCAAGCATTGGAGTCAAGCAATTAGTGCAAGTTGAAGGCCTCTCATCAAGCACAATTCAAGAAAATAGCCCTTTTACTTTCGTTGAACCCATTACGTTCGCTCAAGGTAGGTAGGTATATTTTTACCACCACGAGCCCTGGCTGTTGAGTGTTTACCAAACAATTGGTTCAAAAGATGAACTAAACGTCGAATTAATTAGTATGCGCGGGATTGCAAAACTTTTTCAAAATACGTGGACCAAAACCACGGAAACGGCGCCAAGAGAAAACAGACGAGAGCGCGTGGAAAAAAAGAAGTTAGGAAAAAAACCGTTACATAATTGCATGAGGGGAAGAGAGAAGCGACGTTGCCGGTTCGTGCAGTTTGGAAAGCTGTGATCCCGAGTAGTTCGAGCGCTCGCCAACCTATGGAGGTGGTGGCAGCACTTGACGAGGAGGCCCGACGACGGCAGCTGCTCGGCTCTGACGTCACATTTCCCCAACATGACCTTGAGAGTTGGGCCCTTGGCTGGTAACTTGGCCCCGAGTCGTAAGTTGTGTGCGGATCTTCTTCAAACGGAGGGAATTCACTGTTATTAGAACTCATCGGAAACCGCTAATTGCTAGTTGAGTATAAACTGTGACACAACTTCGGTCCCTAACCTCAACCCTGAACTGCCTGGCGGAGGCCTGACTTCAGCCTCACGAACAATTCAAATTTGTATGTCTTCGGCGGACAATAAACTAATATTGGAACGATACAGAGTAGATTACCATGGCCCCTGCGCATGGATGATGACGAAAATTAAATCGCGCGTCACTTCAAAGTTTAACATGATCCTCAAAGCTTTTTTAGCGGTACGCTCCGATTAATTAATACCAATTTAAACTACTTTCTATTTACTACTTCCGCATAAATTCTCTTCGACAACTTCGCCTGAAATGGCAAACATCAGGTTTACCATTGTCTTTTCTCTTTTCACCTTCCCGATTCGATTTCAATATTGGGTCCCTTTTTTACGATTTCTCATCCTTCACCTTTGCAGTTACTCGTTTTTCCGATTTACCTAATCCTAATAAATACAATTTATCACGAGTATAATTGTTAAGCGTATCTAGTTCTTTCATTGATTCATCCTGTTGCTTTTTATATTCTTCCCTTGCACAAGTAACCGTCTTAAACCGGATAAACGTTCCCATTTATAGTTCACAATTTAAACAAACTATGAGGTGAAATAAATAAGGTATTAATAAATTAAATAATTTGAGGATGTTTCAGTTGGTAACTTAATTCTTCAACGATTCCGCTAATTCAATAATGTAGACCGGAGTAAGTGGAAGTCTCTAGTTCAACTTCCTTCAACCTCACTCCCGAAATCCTTCGTAGTTTCTTTCTCCATTTTCCCCTCTTGCTACTCGTTTACAGCGGAAATATTTAATTAAGAAGTGTTCAGACAGCCAACCTCAAGAATTTTTAGGTAGAAAAAAATAGAGAAAAACTGGCTGTAAGTGTTACATGATTCCCAACTTCCTTTCAAAATGTATTAGAATATGACTGGATACATGAAAAAAATAGAACGGATTCATATGATATGGGGAGAATATTTCTATATTTTCAATAATAAAAACTGCAAAATATAACTAAATTATGAATAACGAGGAAAAAACTCAGAACCTTGAAGGAAATTTTCAAGAGAGAGATCCCAGGCTAATAAAACATAAAACTTCAGCAGCGAAATCCCAGGGCGTGACGCCATCTTATAAGTTAGCCAACTTTCCAGTTAACATCTTTGGTTTCATACTCTCTATTTATAACCCCCGTTTCCCCCATACAACATGGTTCTTGTGGTGAGCGGCCAACGAACCATAGAACACTCAGGAAAAACCGGGATTCTGTTGTAAAAATCCTTGGAGTCTTTGAGGCCTAAAAAACGTTTGGTAGAGTTCTCCGAAAAAAAGGTAAGAATTTCGCAGCTAAACGCCTAATGAATATTTATATCAGGTCATCCACTTGGGAGGTGCTCACGTGCCCAGTTCTTCTTGACGAATACACTTTCGTATGATCCCATACTGGCAGAAATCTTCAGATGACGAGATGCCCTGGATCCGTCCTTCATAAGCACAAACCTACCAACTATGTACTATGAGTTCCGCCCAAAGGAATCGTATTTCCGAACTTGATGAATAGGAAGCTGAGTCCAGCTGGTAAAGGGGCATGGTTGGGTTTGGAGGTTTACTATTTGTATCAAACCTCAAAACGTGGCTTTGATGCGAGGCGTTGGGGATTTTCCAAACAGCAGCAGCACGCGCGTATTCTTTATCACCTAGCGAAAACACGGGAATTTTTATTTAAATACATACTTCCCTCAAGCAAATAACTAGTTTCTAACAGGGAAATACATTGTAAGAGATTCTCCACTCCAAGTCCGCTGAACAATATAAAAGGATAGCGTAGTAGATAGATGATGCTCTCTCCTGGGACCTGGCATGGGCTTAAACATAAAATATTTGTGGGGAAAAGAAAATGTAGTTTCATATCAATGGACTGCCAAGAAGAACATAAGTATTTCATAAAAACAACTCACAAAAATCATTACATCATTTTGCTGAGAGGCCTTTTAACTCTAACTTTCGAGGGGACACCCGATCTAAGCTGTTCCTAATCCCCAGCGGAGACTGTTTTCCGTCGAAGGCCCAAAATATGTGCCTAATCAAGCGGGAAAAATCCGATTTCTAAAATTGTATACTAATTTTTTAATAAATATTTTGTTGTCGAACGATATAAGAGACATGTACTCAGACTTCAGTGATGAGGGTTAACGCGGGGCGAGGATTTTCTATTTACTGTTTAAAAACTTGTTGAGAGTGATGATTTTAATATTTTCGAGGTGATGTGGGAAGGATATTTTCAACACGAAATGGTGGTGTTGAGAAGCCTTTGGAAACTTGTCAAGGAAAAACACGGAAGCAAAAAAAAAAAAAATAAATAAATAAAAATCCAGCGACGCCTCTTGTGTTGTGCAGTGTATGCGACCCATCTCCATAGAACCTCTAAAATTACACTCATATTGACATCAATCAACTTGACGAACCGAAATATGTCAAGAACTCCTGATTACAACTGCGGTGGTTCAATTGATTAAACTCAGCTGATAGCTATTGGGCCCCTAGACAATTAAAATCCAGTCAAATAAGTATATAATATTTACCATGCTCCTCTTTGCTGTGTGTTCAGTTCAAATTATGATGTGTCCATAACATGTCGAATTTGTTTTAATCAGGCTCAAGTTCATTGTTTACTTAATGGTAAGGAAAAAGAGGGAAAAGACCTTATTTCGTGTTTATAACGTAGATACGAAGGTGAGTATTCCAATAAGAATCCAACGTTCACATATATTTATAGTTCATGTTTCTTCAATTTCTTAAATTTGTTGTCGCCTGATCTTCGTACTCTCTACCTTCCTTCGGAGAATCCTTATTAGAGTTAACCGTGGGCCAAGTGAGGGTCCACTATGCGCGGAAATGCAAACCAGGAAATGCAGCTCCGGCCATGAGGATACGATTGTGCACATTCAGCTAAGAAGTATAAAACGGGTAAAAACAGCAACTTATAGGACAGGATGAGCAGATCAGCAGATGAATTCGGTATTGCTCAGAGCTCGTTATTGAGTGCCAGTAGCTGGAACTTGAAGGAAAATCCGTAAGCCCGCCTCGATTTACAAGTATGCCTAAAAATTGTATTTATCGAGTGTGGTACTTCATTTCAATTTTTCTTCTACTTGAGAGTTGTCGGTATTGTTTATATTGCGCTTACGGAGGCGGAGCGTCCATAAATTTATTTAAAACTCTATGAAGTATTCAATACTATTATTCCTATAAGGAGTCGTTGACGGCTTTCACTCGGCAAATCAACTGTTCCTCCCGATCTGAACTGAGTTCTTCTCTTCTGAGAATGGTCCTATGAACAGCGATCGTATGTTTGAAGGTCGGTCTGAGTTGAAGGGATATACCTACAAGCGGGTTCGTGTTGCTTCCGATTGAATACCATCTGGCGAAGAAGCTGGATTGCCGTCGACGAGGGTCACAACGGAGCGGAGGGCAACCAGCTTGCAGGTAGGTTGACCTCCCGGCGCATGCGCCGCTTCGACCAATCATACGCCTCCTTTCTTCCCCTCGGAGGTTTCTCTCGATCAATCCCTCTCATCTGCCGGCGCCTTCGAAGTTCGAACCTTCAACAATAAAGCATTTTAGGGTCATAACGACTCCCCTCTTTTCCCATCGGAGGTACTTTGGTAACATCTTGGAATGTATCGAGCTGCCGTACGTCAAATTTCTAGTTAGTTGCTCCCGTAGGCCCATTTGGCGAGACATACATTTCGAATAGAGCCCTAAAGGTGTTGGCTGTTCCATGCTATACTCGATCCCGTAATTGGGTTCAGATTCTGAAAATTGCCACGCTAGAAGAGTGTAAATACAGGACGCCAGTACCAACTGGATGACCGGATTAAGGTGGACCTAAGTAAAATTAATAACCCTTTCATCTTCCTACATAATATCCAGCCAATATATTAGTCACTGACGCGTGTATTCACCATGCCATAGGTTCTGCCAACACCAGAAGATCAGGTCAAAGGCAGGTCAATTTCGTATAACACACATTTCGTATAACCTTTTAACCAATTCTAATTTGACAAAGCTTTCGAGGATACTCAGTTTTTGTAAATACTGAGCCGGTCCATCATTCTATAACTTTGTCGTCAGTTTTAGACAAAATAACTGGCAATTTCAAGGGTAGCCATCGTTCGTCCTGCTTTAAAAAGGCGTAATAATTTGTTTCTTTCTTGGTTTCTATGAGAAGAAAAACACCAACGGAATGGGTACACGAGTAATCAGATTTTTTAAAATCCTGGTAAGACCATAAATATACCATACCAATAAAATCGGATGCGACCCCAATGCAAGGTATACCCCTCAGGTGCTTCAGTGAGTAACAGGCTGTAGTGGAATTGACAAATAATAATCCAAAATTAGTAACCTTTCAAAAAAATGAACGCATACTGACTCGAAAACTTGGAACTTGTCATCTCCTTATGTGTAGTTAGGTAGTGGTTACAGCAGCGAACGTCATCAGATCAGTGAAGCTGTTTGCAAAAATAATAGGCACGAGCTAAGGAGGAGCCATTGTTAGTTAACCGAAGATTCCTGCAACGTGCCCACCAGCTATGGCCTGGATTCCAGCGATTGAAAGTCATGACCAAGAAATTCTTGGAAAGAATCAATCCCGAGAATCTGCAAAAGAAATCGTATCAATCATTCATTGCAAATTGAGCTGCTCAGAATTTGAGTTAAGATAATTAGGTGAATAATTCAAGAATACATTTTAGTTGGTTATTCCTTGAATAATCACCTGTTTTCATGCAAAAAGTCAACCTCTCCAATTCGGCCCAAATTTTTTTTCTGGGCGTTTCAAAGTGTCTTGATCAAAGAAGTCATAGGTATGTCCGTCCGCCGTACGCCGTCCACGTCGACTTTGGTAATTGAAAATTTTCAAAAAATCTGAAATTTGGGTCAGGGGTCCGTTCCCGGCTCTAGTTGGTCCTCGAAACTTTTCAGCCCGGTCGAACCAAATTTGGGCGGGGTAGGGGTCAAAATGTCTATTTCGGAAAATGGATTTTCGAGATTTTTCACGATCCAGGTGAGTGGGGTATCAGTTTCCATTAAATTTTGGACGCTGAATCCAATGAAATGGGTCCCAAAACGATTGGCGCCCACAGGAAGAGTTTATGTGACAAAATGGGTATCTATCTACCCACATTGAATATGTGTTTTCGAAATTTCTGGTACCTAGGCGTGTGGGGTATCATTTTCCACTAAATTTTATACGTTGAATCCAATGAGACGGGTCCCGGAACGATTAGCGCCCACCGGAAGAGGTTATGGACGCTGAATCGATTGAAATGAGTCTCCATGCGCCTGGTCCGAGGAATAACCAATCCCTGTGGAAGTATTTTCAGCGTTTTTCCTTTAGGTACTTCCACATTCACAAGCCTAGTCTTTAGCGATAATCTACTGCAAACGCTCGTGAAAGGTATGTTTGAAAAGTTGCTCGTGGTTTGTGTTGTTGCGCTTTGTAATTCAACTTGCAATGGTACTTGAACCTCTTTTTAGTTTTTTTTTTCGAGTCTTGATAATTCGTAAATAATAACTTAAGATAGTGAGTAATTATCATTAATTCGAATGAGGTATTCATATGATTCATGTCATTCAAAAAATCCCTTCAAAATTAATAAAGTGTTCATGTGAAATCTCAAGTTACGAGTCTAACACAAAGTACTTATATTTTTAAAAATTACTCCCCCATAGGAAAAGAATGTTTTGAATTCATTGTTACACTTCTAGAGCCGCACAAATTAAAAAATATCGGTCAATTTGTGTGTATTCGTTCCTTTTTGCATTCAAAAGGCTGCTTGCCTTTGTAAACCGTACAAACGGGCCGCCAGGAGGTTGCAACCCGACTAGCTTTGGGGAGATTGCATTCATTTAATAATGGGGTGGGTCGGTGGGTGGTAGCCGAATCGATAGATGCGCGCAAATGCAATACCTACCTAACTTACTTCCTTCGAGAGGAATTCGCTTGCAACCAAGTTTTCCTTTAATGACTCTTGGTAGTTTTGGGGAGGATCTATATGCGGTATATAATTTCATCGAAAAAATGAGGGATCACGCCCGCGCCGAATTTGGATTTTGGCGGAGCGAGATGAGGGGTCGAGCGGTACTTACCTCAAGTCAGGTTTTCTAGGAACAAAGTGAGGTCCTCTTTTGGTTCACTTCTCAATTCAAGGGAACATTGTACTTAACAATTTTCTCATCTCATTTTTTTCGGATTTTTCACATTGGTCCTGAGTCGAACCGCGACATTGAGTTTTTGAGACTTATGAAGTATACGAGTCCCTAGGTACAGTGTTCAGAAATAATTATTTATTTATTCTTTACTATCACTGTTAAAATTTTGAGTTACCACTGTTAAATTTTCAAGTTTTTGTTGTTTTCTTTTTGATATTGAGTAGATTCCTAGAGGTGCGTATGTTCTATGAAGGGGTGCAGATCCTCATTATGCTTGTGCAGTCACATCGATACAAGGTGAGGTAGTGATTTTTATTTTCGTACATTATGGCTCTTGGAGCATACTTCGTGTTCAGTTAGGTATTGTTTATGAAGAGCAATCATTATTAATCAGAAAGAGGCGAGGCTGATAATGGGTCTTCCGCCGAGGGCACACAAGAGGGGTGAACATCCTGTCACGTTTCCGATGTTGGAGGAGGTAGGTACCATATTTGTAATAGCGGGAGATCTGACATTTCCAACCAAGGCTCAAGTTCGGGAATTTCTTCTGAAAGAAAAAAAAGAAAATAAGTCCCTTGGTTAAAACGAGAATAAGCACAAGGAGGCCTGAAGGCGGAAATCGGAGGAATCACAATTCGTTACATCAGACAAAATAATCGCTCAAACACTCGACAGTGTGTTTGTCTGATCCTCCAACGAACGGAAATTTTTTATTTCGAATCTATGGACATTGAATTCGGGAGAGAAATACTTTTTGTGGGTTCAAATATATAAACGAGTATATAATAAATAATAAACCTCAGAAGTCCTCGTCTCACCGCGGTCCCAGCTTTTGAGAGGACATGCATTTATTTCTGAAAACGCTGCGAATCATTGCGCAACTGTTCATTATTCTTCATGCTTATGAGAAAAAGAATTATCTTGAATGCCCATTAGGGCGATCATGCTGAAGATGAGTCTGGCAAAACTAAGTCAGTGCAATGATCTGTGCTATGAACATTTTGGATTTTGGAATCTACGCGCCTTGAAGGATAAAAAGATGAAGGTGAAGGTGAAGTTTAGAAAATTCCTTTGTTTAGAAACGTATATTATTATGTATAGATGTGCCAATATGAACGTCCTACTTAAGGGGATAGTTGGCACAAATAATTGTCATCAGTCGAGGGTTTTCAGCCAGCACAACACAGATGTGGCAACCACCACCACCGCTCGACGCTCATCAACGGTTTTTCTCGTTTTGATTTGTTTTGAATGTTTTTGTTGATCGTTTTCGTCCGCGGTACCGTGTAATGTGCCTAATTCGCCTTCTGAACATGATATCCCGATCGTCCTTTTAACTGGTTGATGTCTCGTTGGAATTGAACTAAGACGAATTTTCGAGCTCCTCGAGTTTTCATCAACCCTGAGATTTGCTGATGATCTCAACGCATCCTTCGTATCGAAAAATGAAACGGCACAATACTTACCAAGGTAGATTGAAATGTTTTACTCTAAATCGAGCCCTAATAATCTAATCGTTTGCTTATGTGGAATATTTTTACGATTATAATTTAAATGCACACCTAACAGTCATGAGAAAATGCTCTTAAAAATTATAATTATGACCTATGTATCTGCCGGTTCAAAGCCTTGCTGCTTGACTCAGCACGTTCACGAACACCTTTTCTTCTTTCCCTAGATGTCATTGATCAGCGACAGCGAGAAAATCGCCACGATCATTCGATGAAAGACGTGCTCAAATTGCAGCACCGCAAGGATCAATTGGAAATGCGGTTGCAACAAAAGTGTCTGGAACTGAAAAAACTCTGCCTTCAAGAATTTGAACTCACTGGAGTACTCCCAATGGAGACACCCCTGGATGTCAACGAGAGCCCACCGAAAATGAAAAGAAAAATCCCCACGATGTTTCCCTATGATCAAGAACTTTTGAAACAGCTGGAACAAGAGGTTTGTACATGTTACAGGTTGAAAGGTTCCAAGTGTGAGTTCTATGCCACCACTAGGGAAATACACCTCCGTTTTCCAGGCCGAAATTCTGGCAATCAATGCATGTGCCCTGGAGAGTCTGAGGAGAGGACATACTAATGCACACCTCCGCATTCTCTCCGACAGCCAGGCGTCGATTAAAGCACTCACAGCACCCAACATCTCATCAAAGGTGGTGAAGGACTGTGAACAGACTCTCTGTGCTCTAGCGGCCCGCAATACAGTGTCCCTTGAGTGGGTGGCGGGGCACAGGGGAATTGAGGGCAACGAAAAAGCCGATGAGCTGGCCAGGAGGGGCTCTAAAACCCCCTTTGTGGGCCCAGAGCCGGCTGTAGGTTTGCCCAAAAGCTCCTTCAGAGCTGCCATCAAGGAGTGGACGCACAAGAAACACACCGACAGATGGCGGAATATTGAGGGACATGTCCACAGTAAGCGTATGGTGGCAGAACCCCATCCATCACTCACCAAGGACCTACTCAGACTTGAACGCGGCAACCTAAGAGCGATAGTTGGCCTACTAACCGGCTTCGCTCCTCTGCGTTTTCATCTGAACCGCATAGGGGTAACACAACCAATAACTCTATGCAGATTCTGTGAGGAAGCAGACGAAACTGCAACTCACATAATCTTTGAGTGCCCAGCACTCACATCCCGCAGATACACACTCTTTGGGACACAAACCCCAATGAGAACCGTACCCTGCAATACGTTAGTCCACAACCTAACAACCCTCATCAGGGGACTAGGGCTGTTTGTGGACTAAAGAATGAGACACCTAGAGAAGCACAACAAGCCACCAGGCTTCCGCGCTTGGGGCCCCCCATAACCCCTCCTCTAGGTGCCTTTTTACCATTTACCATTTTCTATGCACTCCTACCAGACCCCTGTCATACCAGTGCTTAAATCCATACTCGTGGGTCAGGAAAAATAAGATGAGACTTGAGAAGATGGAAGTATTTGATCTTAGTGTACAAAAATATCTAACTATGGTTTCATTGTTATCTATATTCTGTTGTACACCCGCAGACCGTCGTATCTACAATTATAATTTTGACAAAATGTCATGAAAAGAGAAGAATTTTCGGGTCTTCTACTAAAATGCTCGCTCATTGCTGGAGCTTGAATTTCTCTCCTAAGCCGCAGATACGTCTGATGCACGTAGAAATAGTTCTTTTCGTCACGAGCTAGATTTTGCTTGACATTTTGGAGATTCTTCTGCTTTTCCTATCTCAAGCCTTCAACGTCGCCAACCATTCGGTTGGAAGTCCTGCATCCACTTCGTGCTTATCCTAATCAGAACCCACCCTCCAGGTCGAATGATTCAGGTTTATCAGTTCCACAAAAGAAGTCACGACCCTAATATAACCTCGATTATTTGCAGATAAATAAGGTATGTCCTCATTCTGCAGCCACCGCTAGTTTTGGGAGTACTGCTGGAGTACTTTCACCCCTTGGAGAGCTCTTGTTGCATTTGAATGGAAGAACTACTTCTTACTTTCAACGAAACCCACCAAAAATAATGTTTCAAGTTCTTATTACTTTGAGTCTGAATTTCGGAAATAAATCATGTGCTACACATTCCTTTGAAGTAACTGAATAACTTGGGGGTGAATTCTTAATAGAAATGGTCTTCAAAACGGGTTTAGCCTCTCATGTCATTTGATGGGCTTTGATAGTTGAGTATCATTTTTAGGCTCCACCTCTGATGGAGTAGACAGCGAGTGGGGCTGAATGAACTGTGAGGACGAAAGCCGTTTTTATTGACAGAAGAGCAACCCTCCTTTCGTGAACGTGGACAAAAGAGCCGACGTAGAAATTTTCAGAAGTGGTCAGAAGAGCCACCCCAGTGATAAAGAACCTGTATGGAGTGTGACCATAGTATACTTCCATGAAATCATGAAATAAAGGCGCATCACCTCTCTTTAACTTCCTTCGCGAACGGAATATAGGATGTAAATCAAGGTGAATGTACCACTCCAACTCGAGTTGTTCATTTTTACATACATTTCTGCTTGGCACATCAGGAGAGCACGAACAGACGGATGGGGAGCAGAATATTCGTCTTTCACGTGACGATGGAATGACTCCGGGCCATTTGTGGTATGAGGAATAACGGAATTTGGCGGTCTGGACCATAGATGAGGTGGAAATGAGCTTTTTGGGCCGACGTAAGTGCTCGCCAAGTACTCCAAAAATGGTGCGACTTTCTCGTTGGCAGGGACCGTACGGCAGATATCCAAAAAAGCCGCCTCTACTTCCTCAGGTGGGAAATATGGCAGTCCAAAAAAATGTTTCAAAAAACATAGGTTGATTATTCAAGCATTAACCAACCAAAACGACCTGTATCGGTGTGTGACATGTAATCATTGGAAAGCTCTGTTTGCTGGATTTTCCTGTACAACGACTGCCCGAAATGGAAAGTACAGCACTTCACAAAGGGATAAATTCATCACGTTTTGCTCCTCAACCAACGGCTCTTTTGGGACTTTCTAATAACATTACCTCTGGCTCTTTTGGGTAGGATTAGCGGCTCTTCTGGGTGTACTGTGCACAATAGACGGCTCTTATGGGCACTACCCCTGAATGATTTTTCGATTTCGACGAGATGGATCGATGAAATGATGTTCCTCCTTGGAAAAACATTTTGCCTCTTCATCAATTCATCTGCATCTTTTGAAATAATCTTGACAATTTTCTCAAATGATTTCAGGGGTCGGCGAGCGACAGCCCAAAGCGTAAAGCTCTCAGTCCATGGAACTCCTGCGAAAATTTGCCTCTTAAAGCGACATCTCCCTTCGCCTCACCAAAAAGCCCAAAACACAACACTTGGGCGTCACCACCAGGACATCCTTCTAGCCGAACCCAAGCCAGATCTCGTCTTCCCAAAACTTTCAATTTTCTGAAAAAACGTTTTCAATAACGCTCCATTTCGGAACAAACTAGTCTTTTGACCAAAGCATACTATTTTTTACGGCACTTGAAAATAGTTGATAAGTTATACGACCTCCATTTCTCGTTTTTAGTTATATTTACGTAAATTATATAAGATTATATATAATTCTATTTATCTAGAGTAATTGTACTCTTGCCAATTCGACGACGGGATCTCTCAAATACGTAGGACGCTCAGTCGTTCTAACAACATTTGTTAAGTGTATGCCCAAAGCTGTCTGACTGCCCAAATCGTTTTCCCGAATATTTCAATATATCGACAGCGTTTGTCGTGAAAAAGGTGCTAGATTTACACAGTTGGAGGAGTAATAGAATATTTTTATGTACTTTGAAGCAGCTGCCAACCAAACAGGGTCAAAACTTGCCATGCAACCTTTGATTACAATGTCAATTAAAAATAATCTCAATAAATTTAATATTATGTATGCCGTAGCTTTGCCAGCAAAATGCTCAATCCATAAAATGGTAAGTTTCACAAAAACGTCGAGAATTCAACTACCCAAACCAGTGAAATCGCACGTTTGTCTTCATCATTCAATTTTCGTTCATGAAGTAACCCTCCGACTTATTATCAAAATCAAACAAGTGCGTTTTTGGTATGAAATATGATAGAGCGTCAGTTGTTTCGTAAATCTTGTAGTTATGTATGAGAAGTACATAGTTCTCTGAGGTTCACTACGGCTGTGAAGCATCCGGTCGTAACTTGTTTTGTATAATGAACGGATTTAGGTTTTTGTGGTTCAAGGCCTTTTGAAGTGTGAATTCAACCAATCGATAAGAATTTTGTCTGAACACATGCCTCCAAAGGTCCGCCTCATGCTCCAAAGGGCTGCGCTGTGAGGCTTAGAAAATTGAATTTATTAGAGTACACCTTAGTTTAGTTGTAAAAGTGCATTATTTTGTTCCTGCACAGTTCCACACATTTGTAAATAAACCACTTTGCAATATATAAAGAATAATGTAGAAATTACATACATAATAATTAACACTCGTGTCTGATTTCCCGATTCGTTCTGCAATGAAAAATCAATTAGGTAGTGTACTACATGACGCATTGTCGTACCAATGGAGCTGGGCCACATCATCTAACTTGTTGCTTCCGTCTGAAAATACCTGTCCTTGCTGATACCGTGTCCATGGTAGGTGCGGTCAATCAAACTTTATCCATAGTTCTTTTAATTTTCTGCTCTCCATTCCCCACTGCCTCCTAATTTTCTGTGAATTGCAGTCAGGGGGGGGGGGGGTGTTATCTTCAAAGCTTCCATCACTAAAAAATGAATGAATAGTATTCTACTAGTCCCCTCAGACGATCATCGGTGGATAGGTGAATGATCACTACGAGCTATCATCAGTGAGAAGTGACGGCCGAACTCGGACAATGCGCGTTCCGCATAAATAATTTATGAATCTTTCAGTGGCCGTATTTTCTGACCAGTCGATGTTTAGTATTTTTGTTGTGAACTGTGTCGACCCTAAAGAAAAACCAAATGGAAGACTGGCAAAACCAGGTTCATTCGCTGGGCTCCAGAGCTAAATTCGCTTTTGACAACAAAATTCTGACAGATTGCGAATTTGTGTTTGGAAATAAAGAAAAGGTCAGTTCTTACACGTTATTGCTCGTTTGCCTGAAACTTTGATTTATTACTTGATTTATATTTTCCATTTGCCTTAGATATCCTGTCACAAATTGGTTTTGGCAGTTACCAGCCCCGTTTTTCATGCAATGTTCTACGGGGGAACGTGGCAAGACAACGACCACCCAATCGAGATTACTGACATAGATGTTCACGTGTTCAAGCAAATGATTCAGTAAGTCAAGCTCCGCGGAATTTAAACTCGCCCAACCACGAACTACGATTGATATACCTAACAGGCTATTTCCAGGTACATTTACGTAGGTCAGAGCAATATTTCCTGCTGCAAGAACGCATGTGATTTGTATCTGGCTGCAAAGAAGTACATTCTGCTTCACTTGGAAAAGCAATGTATCGACTATTTACTAGCGTACATTGACAAAGGGAACGCGATTCAGTTGTACGAGTTTGCCGAATTTCACGGGGAAGAGGAACTCGAGAAAATGGCGATCAAAGTAGGAAAAAATATTCTCATTTTTATCTATAAATGAAAACATTTTTGAACATTTGATGTTATAGTACAAATGTTTCTTGTTCAGAAAATGCAATGTCACACAACGAGCATTATCAAAGCTGAATCGTTCTTAGAAGCCAACGAGTCCTCAGTGGCTCTGTTGTTGAGCCTGGACAGGCTTAATATCTCGACTGAATGTGAACTTTTGGCCGCAATCGAAAGATGGGCACACGCTCAGAGTAAAGGAAAAAGTACAATTTGTCGATTTGAGTGTTTCATCTCTTAAAAAACAGGTTGTTGATATAAGGCGTTCCCACGCAGGTCACCCAGGAAGCGCACCAAGAGCGATTGCTGCACCCCTGATCCGGAAGCTGCGTCTTTTGACGGTCACTATGCAAGAATTTGTAACAGGCGTGGCCTCTTCTACTCTGCTTACTGATAGCGAGAAACTCTCTTTATTGCTGAGGATCGTTGGAGCTGAATTACCGCCAATGATGAACGGCCTGTGTGAAAAACGAGGCAAGCGGAAACCGTGTCGCGAGCTAATGATAACGAGTTTGGAATTTCAAGTAAGTTGAATTGTTGGTAGATGAGCAATTCAAGGAATTGTGCAACAATTTTCATGTGATTGATAAAGCAGTGATTGCTATCATTACGAGAAGGAATCACTTTTTAAGGAAAACGCTGTAAATTCGTACACAGGGGTTGGTTATTCCTCGGACCAGGCGCATGGAGACTAATTTAAACCTCGGATCAGGTGCATGGAGGTTCATTTCTTCAACATGGGAAAACAGTGGGTGTAGCGGGACCTGGACCCATTCCAATCGATTCAGGGTCCAAAATTTAGTGGAAAATGATACCCCACACGCCTAGATACCAGAGATTTTGAAAACAGACATGGGTTGATAGGTACCCATTTTAACTCATAACCTCATCCAGAGGGTGCCAATCGTTTAGGGATTCATTTAATTGGATTCAGCGTCCAAAATGTAGTGAAAATGATACCCCACACGCCTAGGTAGCAGAAATCCCGAAAACACATATTCAAAATGGGTAATAATTACCCAATTTGACCCATAACTTCTTCCAGTGGGTGCCAATTGTTCTGGGACCCGTTTCATTGGATTCAGCGTCCAAAATTTAGTGGAAAATGACACCCTACTCGCCTAGATCGCCCAAAATCTCGAAAATCCATTTTTCAAAAAAACACATTTTGACCCCTACCCTCCCCAAATTTGGTCCGATCGGGCTGAAAAGTTTCGAGGACCCGTCTCGGCTGGGAACAGACACCTGACCCAAATTTCAGATTTTTAGAAAATTATCTACTACCAAAAAGGGCGCGGACGATGGACGGCGTACGGCGTACGGACGTCGGCCTTTTGGTTGGTTATTCCTTGAATAATCAACCTATGTTTTCATGCAAATGGTCAACCTCTCCGATTCGGCTCAAAATTTTTTTCTGGACGTTTCATGATGTCTAGATCAAAAAACGCTGCAAATTCTTACACACGGGTTGGTTATTCCTCGAACCAGTCGTATGGAGACTCATTTCCTCAACATGGGGGAAATGGGGACAAGAGTGGATGCGGCGGGTCCCGGAACCATTCCAATCGATTCAGGGTCCAAAATTTAGTGGAAAATGATACCCCACACGCCCAGGTACCGGAAATCTCGAAAACGCATATTCAAAATGGGTTATATATACCCAATTTGACCCATAACTTCTTCCAGTGGGTGCCAATCGTTCCGGGACCCACTTCATTGGAATTAGCGTCCAAGATTTAGTGGAAAATGATACCCCACACGCCAAGTTACCGGAAATCTCGAAAACGGATATTCAAAATGGGTAATATATACCCAATTTGACCCATAACTTCTTCCAGTGGGTGCCAGTCGTCCTGGGACCCACTTCATTGGATTCAGCTTCCAAGATTTAGCGGAAAATGATACCCCACACGCCTAGGTTCCAGAAATCTCAAAAACACATATTCAAAATGGGTAATATATACCCAATTGGACCCATAACTTCTTCCAGTGGGTGCCGATCGTTCTGGGACCCATTTCATTTGATTCAGCGTCCAAAATTTAGTGGAAAATGATACCCCACACGCCTAGATCGCCAAAAATCTCGAAAATCCATTTTTCAAAAAACACATTTTGGCCCCCCACCCCGCCCAAATTTGGTCCGATTGGGCTGAAAAGCTTGGAGGACCGTCCTAGGCCGGGAACAGACCCTTGACCCAAATTTCAGATTTTTAGAAAATTTTCTACTACCAAAAACGGCGTGGACGGCGGACGGCGTACAGCGGACGGACATTGACCTTTTTTGTTCTAGACATCATGAAACGTCCAGAAAAAAATTTTGAGCCGAATCGGAGAGGTTGACCATTTGCATAAAAACATAGGTTGATTATTCAAGGAATAACCAACCAAAAGCTGAGTTTTCGGTACATTCAAGTATTGAGTAAATGTTCTTTGCCTCTGATTATCCTGAATTTGAGTCCTCACTGGTCACTGCCACACTGCCTGTGCCTTGGAAAATAGATGAGATGTTTTGGATCCCTTCACATGCCTAGGTCACCTGGGTGGTCCATTTCCTCATATTTCCAATCCACGGGCGTCATCTTCATTTTTCCCTCACATTTACTATCTGGAAATCCCAGTCAGGCGTAATGTAAATACGTAGATTTGTTTAATATACATTTTGAAAATCGTAAAATTGGCTTGATTTCAGATTTTTGGAAGAATTTTTTTTCTTTCACAAATTATCTTTGGATTCATTTGGCAGTTTCAACATAAAAGAGGATAACCGAGAATATTTCAATATTACTATTTTCTGAACTAAGTCCTTGTTTATTTGGATAATCTATCCGGAGGATTTTGCTGGTTATGGTTATAACGTCTTAATTATCATGATTAGAACTACCCTTGAAACCAACTGCTCTATTTTTGGGGCTCAAACCCTCATGCATCCAACTTGAAGGGAAATGCGAATGTTCCAGGAAATATCAGAGGCGAGATGTGATGGAAGTGAATGGTTCACGTCCGTATTTACAACAAATACTCGCATTTTACTGGCGGGAATTGAGGTAAGGATTTAGTATTTACTAAATTTCTAATAGTTATATTAAAATACTTCAATGTTGTTACATTATATAATTATCCTCATTGATGCGTTTAGATCAGTCTTCAAAAGCACGAAGAAGACGGTTTGTACAAGGAAAACCTAATGGTGAAAGTGGGATTGGCGAACCAGAAAGACCATTTTGCTGAGGCCAGCCTCCTCCGGGCAGTCCCATACAATAGTGAGGCTCAGGTGATGTTACCGAATCCACCTATTTTGGAACCTAACGCACAGTACGCGGTGCACGTGTTCCTGTGCTCCCCTGGCATCTACCCGCTAGGATATCAAACCAATCTCTCTTCATCGAATAATAACGTTGAGATAGAGTTCGTCTCGCATACGTCTTGGGAGCAATGCCACCCGTGGAACACGACTGTGCTGTCGTCCTTAATTTACAGCGATGTTATTGATAATTGAAGTAGGCACATGATGCGCTGCTCTAATTTTTCGGGGATGGGGAACTTGGGCAGCTGTCGAGTCTAAAAATACATAGATATCCTGATGAGGTCGAGTTTTTATTTAAGCCTCCCCTATATCTCTGTATGGGCTCCTTGACTCGACTCAGACGGGTTCAGGAAGAGGATACTATCCATCCTCGCCCGTGCCTTGTATACCTGCTAAAAATTCCTTTTCGGAAAACCCTACACGGTCAACAGGGATATGACTACAGAGGGGCCAAATTGTTAAACGCTCTGCCATACAGCCAACGATAGGCAAACTTCATTCCTTCAAAAAGGAGCTCAAGGCCTATGTAGGAGTTGAGAACAAATCATAAGTCATTCCAGTGGTTTCAATCGTTCATCACGTGTACATAAAGTAAATATTATTGCCCTTCATTCATTTTCCAAGTACTTAGGCATAACGTATTCATAAGAGAAGAGAGTAGAATATGGAACTCCTTCCCCACAGCACAAGTCTTGTGACTTCCAATGGGGAGTAGCACAAGAAATATTTTGTATATCTTATAATGTACACATTTTTGGTTGGTTATTCCTCGAATAATCAACCTATGTTTTCATGATAATGGTCAACCTCTCCGATTTGGCTCAACAATTTTTTTTGGACGTTTCATGATGTCCTGATCAAAAAAGGTCGATGTCCGTCCGCCGTACATGTTCCGCGCCGTTTTTGGTAGTAGACAATTTTCTAAAAATCTGAAATTTGGGTCAGGGGTCTGTTCCCTGCCGAGACGGGTCCTCGAAACTTTTCAGCCCAATCGGACCAAATTGGGGGAGGGGGTCAAAATGTGTTTTTTGAAAAATGGATTTTCGAGATTTTGGGCGATCTAGGCGAGTAGGGTGTCATTTTCCACTAAATTTTGGACGCTGAATCCAATGAAACGGGTCCCAGAACGATTGGCACCCACTGGAGGAAGTAATGGGTCAAATTGGGTATTTATTACCCATTTTGAATATGTGTTTTCGGGATTTCTGCTACCTAGGCGTGTGGGGTATTGTTTTCCACTAAATTTTGGACGCTGAATCCAATTAAATGGGTCCCAGAACGATCGGCACCCACTGGAAGAAGTTATGGGTCAAATTGGGTATTTATTACCCATTTTGAATATGTGTTTTCGGGATTTCTGCTACCTCGGCGTGTGGGGTATAGTTTTCCACTAAATTTTGGACGCTGAATCCAATTAAATGGGTCCCAGAACGATCGGCACCCACTGGAAGAAGTTATGGGTCAAATTGGGTATTTATTACCCATTTTGAATATGTGTTTTCGGGATTTCTGCTACCTAGGCGTGTGGGGTATCATTTTCCACTAAATTTTGGACGCTGAATTCAATGATGTGTGTCCCAGAACGATTGGCACCCACCGGAAGAAGTTATGGGTCAAAATGGGTATGTATCCACCCATTTTGTATGTGTCAGGATTTCTGGTGCCTAGGCGTGTGGGGTATCATATTCCACTAAATTTTGGTCCCTGAATCGATTGGAATGGGTCTGGGACCCGCCACACCCACTGTTTCCCCCATTCGAGGAATAACCAACCCGTGTGTAAGAATTTGCAGATTTTTACAAATAAAAGCAATTAAAAAAAAAAAACCCCTTACCTCATCATGCTTATTCTAGTAATTTGGTTGTTTCAAAGGGACGATAGTGTATTCCCAATAATGGAATGCGATTGTTTCTGCTTGTGTCTCTACCAGCAGTGGAGAAGAAGTTTGTTGGAATCCTGTTTAAGTAACCAATTTCTAACTCACATTGTTTCTCAACAAAAATAACGTTATTAAAACTCAAGGAATTTGTTTCAAACAATCCGATTCGACAAACAACGAGTTTTTTAAAGCTTCTAAGGGCGTTATATATTTTCAAGGGGTTGCGTTGACTTCCATGAGACTTGGAACCTTCAAAACGGGTTTTCCCGAAACTATCCCAAATGGACCCTGATGGTTTTTCCCCTGTACCCCTCAATAAATTGTTTTTAACAAAATTTCAAAGATCGCTAAACAAGCACTTTCGCTTGAACGCGCCTACGAGTACTACAAGAAATTAGCACAAACATGTGTCAAGAGAAAGGAGTATTTTCGTAGTACAGTTCGTGTGAATGTTTAAGCATAAGTGGTGGGAAGAAGAGAGAGAAGGTTTTAGGCGAGAATAGTTATGACGTGAAACCACTCAAAAAGCTGTTTCAAACGGGTTTGAAACTACAAAACTGAGAATCGAAAGAGTAAAGCTGTTTTAATATTGAGTACAATAATGAAAATTCCACCATCTTTCTAGAATGAAGCCTCGGAACAGTATAATAAGTAAATAAATAAATTGGTGCTACAACACCTTCGAACATGAAAGTTTTACTCGACAAACATTCAATAGCCCCGCTGAAGGGGGATTACATTACACCAGAAAACTATCGTGCTGGCAATGCCCATTGAAATGCATGGAGAATTTGGTGACATTTTTTGACCTACTCTGTGCTCTCATGCAAGTACGTAGAAGTGAATATAAACGTGTTGATGATACTTGGTAATTATCGACACTAACAATAATTCACCTTCATTTTACTTGTTTTTCTGCCAATAATTAATGATAAGAACAATTACGGGTGAAAAACGAGTACAGCTATCAACGGTCAGCACATTTTGTTACATGAGTAATATTCAAGCAGGGGTTGTTAGTTTGATGTTTGGTGCAACGTCCATCAAACGCAATTTTGAGTTTGGGGACAACAATTTGGAGATTCGGTCTCCAAACCAGACTGTTCTTGTTCAAAGTTGTCTCTCTTATTAGTAAAACATTATTAATCTGGAAATTTTATGAGGTAATTAAAGCCCGAATTTTTTCTTCCACATTTGAAAACCAAAAACTGCCGACAAAACAGTCTTGCCACAGTTAAGAAGCAACTTTTTTTTTTTAATCAAAATGAAAAAAAGGAGGAGATGAGTGTTTGGAGCAAGAAAAATGCTACTTGAAGTAATATACGAGGTTGAAAAAAAAAAACAAAACATTGCCTTGGAATTAGTGCGACGTTTTGGATTCAAATATATTCATAATCCGCATAATCACTTCGGTTTCTACTCACTACAATTGAAGTTTCCAGGGGTAAAAACTTCAATTGTGGGACTTCAATCATAAAACGTTCGGACGATCCTTTGGTTTCCGAAGGTGGTGGTAGTTGGGAAGAACTTTGGTGAGGAAGTCGAGCTGAAGAGTTTGCGGCTGTAAATTAAGAAATACAATAAGAAACAATGAACTGGTGCACGAAGCTGCCTTCGACGTGATAAATACAAGAATTTCTTACAGGTGGTCTGTCAGCGGCGATGGTTCGGTTGCATTGGCTGCCCGTGATGATGATGCAGTCAGGAAGTATCTCTGGAAGTGTCAACGAGACACCAGCGCCGATGATGCAGCCGTGTCCTACTTGAACATTTGGGCCAACGTAACCTGGGAAACGGAAAAGATAGCTGAAGTTTCCGAGCAGTAGCGAGAATTGTAATGTAAAGAACAATATGCCGCGAATTGGGGGCTGACTTTTGGCTTCGAAAATGTTGTTATCGCCAATGACTTTGGCCGATACGGAGCAGCCAACTTCGAAGACGTTATTGGAACCGATGAAAAAAGTTTTTGGTCGATCTTTGGATAAACTGTCGATTCTGCAAAATTAAATGCACGTGGAGTCAGGAAGGCAGAAGTTGTGATGGAACTGGAGTTTCAAGACAAAAAGCTGCAAATTCTTACACACGGGTTGGTTATTCCTCGGACCAGGCGTATGGAGATTCATTTCTTCAACATGGGGAAAATGGAAACAGTGGGTGTGGCGGGTCCCGGACCCATTCTAATAGATTCAGGGTCCAAAATTTAGTGGAAAATGATACCCCACACGCCTAGGTACCAGAAATCTTGAAAACACACATTCGAAATGGGCAGATAGGTACCCATTTTGACCCATAGCCTCATCCAGAGGGCACTAATCGTTCCAGGACTCGTCTCATTGGATTCAGCGTCCAGAATTTAGTAGAAAATGATACCCCACACACCTAGATTGCAAAAAATCCATTTTTCGAAATATACATTTTGACCCCTACCCAACCCAAATTTGGTCCGATCGGGCTGAAAAGTTTCGAGGACCAACTAGAGCCATGAACGAACCCCTGACCCAAATTTCAGATTTTTAGAAAAATGCCCACTACCAAAGTCGGCGTGGATGGCAGACGGACATTTCCTAATTTTGATCTAGACACATTGAAACGTCCAGAAAATTTTTTTGGGGCGAATCGGAGAGATTGACTTTTTGTATGAAAACATAGGTTGATTATTCAAGGAATAACCAACCAATAAACGTAGATGTCACCATTTCTCAAAGATTGAAGCAAACATGAATCAAGCGATCCGTGACGTTACACTTTCTAGAGAAGTAACGTGACCATTCAGCTCCGGATACAATCATAATAATACTCACTTATGTTTGATCACGCACTGCTCTTCAAAAATGTTATTTTCGCCAATAATTATCGGCCCTCCTTCAGCCACAATGCAGGCCTTGGGATGAATCACAGTTCGTGGACCGATGCTGATGGACCCCTCGAGCTTACAATCCATGCAGACGACCGCTCCTTGAGCGATGCGCACGCTGAAAATGCCAAAAAGGTTTTTCGAAAGTCCATTAACAATGTGCCTTTACTGCCATTGCCTTCAAAGTGCCTCAACTATGGGATCATTCTAGACACTATCCACTTTGCCCTAGTATGTCAGAAACAAGACCACCTGCATCGAATCATCCCGGGGGCGGTACAATAATGATCATATAAATTTCATTCGTACTTTTTGTGGAGTTCTGAGCTCAAAATGGATCGAATCCCAAACAAAGTTATATGAATGTATGCACTTACTCCTTGCCATGTCCAGAACTCATTGTTACTTTCCCTTAGAAAACAGTTTCTTTTTAGTCGAATTGCCTCTGGAGTAGGTTGACTGCGATACTTGTTGGAGATTCAGGAGTAAACAGCTACTTTCAAACAAACAGAGACCTAAATTCAGACGAACGATCGCCACAACACAATGCCCTACATACTACAAAAAAACGTATGTATACACGACCATCAAACCATTTGATAAAGAAGGCTGATAAGAATAACAATCAGTTCACTGGTAGATAACAGCGACACCATGCGGACGCCGCGCACACTAGCCGGTCGTTTTGTAAATTCGATATAAAACATTGAACAAACGAACTTCTAAAAATGTATTCTGCGTCTAAATTAACTTCAACAACTATTATATTCTTGTATAGTAGGTAGGAGAAGGTTGATTTCAATACTTGGAGACATGGGTTGGTTGGTTTATACTCGTATACTCCCTCCTAATTTTGAAATTCTGGTGTTCTGAAGTCTTCTCCACCAAAGACGTCTTTATAAACTAATTTCCTTGAATGGAAGTGTGTATCTTGGCTTTTTGAGCAACTGGGACAGCAAATGTACCTTTTCAATGATTTCACTTACCCCAACTGGTAGGGAATTCCAGAGAGTAATTTTAAGAGACTTAACGCCACAAGTCATTGGTTTGTGTCTGAGAAACCACTAAAGTATTCACTATTTAGCAATAGTCAGGACACCGAACACGGCAGATAAGTCTCTCCAGAGACATCATGTATATTCTCTGACCAGCCCTTTGAGGTGGTTTTTGCAGTCCATTTTGCTTTGAGAAATAAAAACAGCAAGTCTTTCTTTGCTGAGGTGGGACAGGAGACAACGTCTCCTTCTTCACTGATGCGTTGTGTCCCAGACTCTTCTTTTAGTATTACCATGGAGAAAGAAGCTCCTTCTTCCATAGTAGTACCTACTCACAGTTTATAAGCTTCCTGCCCTCTCTCCTAGCATTTTTGTCAGTGGTTCTTCCCACTTGAATTCAAAACACCCAACATGACAAACTCCTCTGAATTTTTAGTGTTTTGGAGAGATTACGTCGCAGATCGTAGTTCCTTAGCATAATTTAGTTTGCGATTTAAAAAAGTGTTCCCATATTTTTAAGAATACCTAGAAGAGCCTTCTAACAGCTTTCTGGTGGTGATTACCTAATGTACACTGAAAACACTGCAAATACTCAATAGGTACCCTCAGAAGGCTGCTGCTCGTGCATCGTGAGTTTCAAGCACCAAGAGGACCTAATTATTGATTCCATAATAAAAAATCTGCAAATTCTTACACACGGGTTGGTTATTCCTCGAATGGGGGAAACAGTGGGTGTGGCGGGTCCCAGACCCATTCCAATCGATTCAGGGTCAAAAATTTAGTGGAATATGATACCCCACACGCCTAGGCACCAGAAATCCCGAAAACACATATTCAAAATGGGTAATAAATACCCAATTTGACCCATTACTTCTTCCAGTGGGTGCCAAACGTTGTGGGACCCGTTTCATTGGATTCAGCGTCCAAAATTTAGAGGAAAATGACACCCTACTCGCCTAGATCGCCCAAAATCTCGAAAATCCATTTTTCAAAAAACACATTTTGACCCCTACCCCCCCCCCCCTCCAAATTTGGTCCGATCGGGCTGAAAAGTTTCGAGGACTCGTCTCGGCCGGGAACAGACCCCTGACCCAAATTTCAGATTTTTAGAAAATTTTCTACTACCAAAAACGGCGTGGACAATGGACGGCGGACGGCGTACGGCGGACCTTTTTTGATCAGAACATCATGAAACGTCCAGAAAAAAATTTTGAGCCGAATCGGAGAGGTTGACCATTATCATGAAAACATAGGTTGATTATTCAAGGAATAACCAACCAATAGGTATCTCCGCTAGTTGTATATTTGAATATTACCAAGGGCTAAACGGAAAACGGCTCAACAGGGAGGATTAAATTATTCACGCCGGGTAAAATGATGAAAACAAACAACTTATTACGGCAACTTCATTAACCATTTGTTATTACTTCACGGCCAATTTCTGCTTTTTATATAATCTTGGTTTTGACACTTTGGCAAGTGATTTCTTGGTTTCAACAGTGGCAGCAGCACTTGCAGTAGGACGTCCTATTGGTCTGGAGTTATCCAAAGCAAGGAGTGCTTTCTTCTTAGCGCTGATTGCTCGCCGAATGTCAGCTTGTTCCTCGTTGTCCAATACGTTAAATCTGAGTGAAAAAATGAAATAAAATAAATACAAATAATACCGTGAGCAAAAAAGAGACGAGATTACGGGATTTAATTAAAAATGTTACGCTTCCTTACTTGATATCTTCATCGATAACTATATCCATTTCCTCGGCGGCTTTTTCCAACCAACCCGACTGAGCCCTGAATACACAAGTGAACAATATAGTTTATGCGTTTCTATGGAAACAAATATTGCAAATTATCGACAGTCAATTACTTTTGTTTTTTGAGACGAAGAGAAAGAGCGTCAATTTCTCTCCCCAGTTTGACCCGCTCTTTGACTCGATTCAGTGCCAACATGTCAACCGGAAATTCAGTCAAATCTTTGTCTAAAAATAAAATAAAAGACTAACTGAAAACATGTTTATACTTAGACAGTAATCGCATGAAAATTCGGAGGCTAAGGGTATTTGCATTTTGATTCTAGGGTACTGGATATTTACAGGAACTGAGATGAAATATATAATTAAAGTAAATAACGAAAAATTAGTAAAAAACGGCCAAAATTATGAGACGTTTACCTCGTTTGAGGGTAATACAAATCCTAGTGTAGAGTGTCAGTTCAGCCGGTTCAATAAGCATTATAGTCAAACCGTCCTGCTCAGCTCGGGCAGTCCTTCCACTACGATGAACGTAACTCTGTAAATAAAGCTTAATTACGACTCAATTAATTTTATTAAGTTGTTTTTCAGATAAGAATGCTATAAAATCCCACCTCTGACGTTCTTGGTACTTGGTAATGAATAACGTTTTTCACAGCGGGAATGTCCAGTCCTCGGGCGGCAACATCAGTCGCAAGGAGTACACCATCAGGAGAAGTTTTGAATCTAGACGAAATAGGCAATGCGACGTAAAATATCAGCGATTAGGATTAATTTGACTGAGTAGGAATGGCTCCGATTGGTGGGTGTTTGTTCGGGGAAGCGAACAAACAAAGCGACAATAAAAACTCTCAAAAGAAACGGAAAACGGTTTAAACTTTGATTAATTTCAGAACTTGAAGCGGTGACAGCAAAAGCTTCTACACGAATCGGCACATCCGGCTAATATCAGCTGGTTTTCAGTCCGGCTCCGCTCCTGGTTGCTATAACAACCAATGCCTACCGAATAACACAACTCACGCAAATAACGAAATGGGCAGAAAAGCTACAAAATTATTTACACAAAGTCTGAAGGACGAACATCCTCCCCCCACCAATGAGTCACTCATTCGAATCTAACTGTCCTTGGGTAAGGGGCACAGTTTAACTAACGGGCGGAGCTTTTCTCCGCTTCCAGTACGCACTCTAGCTACCCGGGGAATATTATCACTACCAGAGATCAGGTTGATTATCATCCCCATTGGCCATGACAAGGGGGGTACGTTATCTTCCCTAAGCAAAACAACATCTCCTACAGCTGCAGGGCTACTGGGAGTGTTCCACTTTGAACGGGTCTGGAGATCAAGCAAATATTCGGATTGCCACCTTTTCCAGAAGTTGGTAACGAGATCTGAGACAAACTTCCACTTAGGCGCCAACCGAGAACTGAAGTCGTGAACATTACTTTCGGGAAGAGCGGTCAGAGGTCGCTGAATGAGGAAGTGAGCGGGTGTAAGGATGAGCACGTCGTCGGGTGAGGCAGATTGGTGAACCAATGGTCGGCTGTTAAGAATTGCCTCGATTCTAACAGTGATTGTGCTGAAGGTCTGAAGAGTCGGGGTCTGGTTTCGCAGATTAACCAGCAGAAGTCGTTTGGCAGATTTCACGGCAGCTTCCCACAATCCTCCAAAATGAGGGGCACGAGGTGGGATGAATTTCCACTCAACACCTCGGTTAGCTAGACGTTTGGCAATGGTATGATCGATGTTAGTGGAGGACTCCAAGCGGAGTTTTTTGAGCAGATTAGATGCGCCTAGGAAGTTGCGACCATTATCGCTCCACACAACGGAAGGGACACCACGACGGCCCATAAAACGCTCCAAGCATTGGAGGAACCCATCAGTGCTGAGGTCCATCACAACTTCCATGTGGACGGCCTTAGTCGCAAAACAAACAAATATCGCAAGATAAACTTCAACGGCACGAGCACCACGAAGCCCGGCTACAGAAACGGTGAACGGTCCACAAAAATCAACACCAACTTGCTCAAAAGCAAATGCGCGGTTAACTCTTTCTTCCGGGAGCTGCCCCATTGGCGGCTGGAATGGCCTGGGTTTAATTGAAAAACAACGTGTGCAACCAGCGAGGATTTTATTGACGGCATTCCTCCCATTGATGATCCAGTAACGGGTGCGCAAATGTGCTAATGTGGCTCTAGGTCCTACATGCAGGCATGAGACGTGAGCATGACGAATGAGAAGCGGAGAGAGTAAATCGGACTGATGGATCAGTATTGGGTGACACGTCTCGTATGAACTGTCCATGTTGTCTAGACGGCCACCCACTCTCAGGATCCCATTAGCATCCTGAAAAACCGCCAATTGCTTCATAAGTTTAGTCGGTGAGGTCTTCTTATTAACGGCGTGTTTAACATCAGTGAGACTTCTATCCTGAGAGCGGCGAACGAGTAAGAGATCGGCCTTCTTCAGCTCAGAGGTGGTCAAAGGTGTTCTAATTGAACCAGAAGGCCTGGTTCCTCTGGTTTTACAGTTGTCAACGAAACGGAGCATCCAAGCAGTGACCCTTCGCAGGAGGGAGTACGAACTAAAATGGGCTTCCCAGTCAATTTTGGAAACAACGGCAGCAGTGATAAGGGAAGATGATCGAATTTCTTCTGAAACAGGGGCAAGCTTCAAATCTGGGCGAATTCGCTTAATTGGCCATTTCCACCTATCGGATTTCAACCAGATTGGACCATTCCACCAGAGAGAGCAATCAACCAATTGATCGGGACGAGCACCACGGGAGGCTACATCAGCAGGGTTATCTGCAGAACATACATGGAACCAGTGATCCTTTGGAAGATGAGACAAGGTCCTTGCTACGCGATTGCCAACAAACACCTTCCACGTGGGAGCGGGTTCGGCAGTGAGCCAAGATAGAGCGATGGTACTATCTGAACAAGCCACAACTGAAGAAGCAGGAATGAGCGGGTATTCTTCTCGTACCTTAGACACAGTTTTAGCAAGTAACTCAGCAGATAACAGTTCCAGACGAGGGATTGATTCAGGTTTCATCGGAGCAATTTTGGCACGAGCTAAGACCAAACGGGAGGCAAACATTCCGTGCATCAATGAAACATGGTAAACCGAGGCAGCGTAGGCTTTCTCAGAAGCGTCCGAAAAGCCTACTAACCATTGAACGGGAGCATCAGTACGGATGTGACGTGGAATGGCAATAACGCGAAGTTGATGGAGAGTGTTGGCTAACTTTTCCCAATCATAAACGAAGGAGGCAGGCAACGGGTCGTCCCAGTTAAACTTGGAGCGACATATCTCCCGTTGGATAAAGCGAGCATAGACTGAAACAGGCATCACCCAACCAGCAGGGTCATAAATTCGCCCAACGTGACTTGCAAGTTCTCTTTTAGTGTGGGAAACAGGGACCTTGAAATAAAAGGTATCGGTTGCTGGATTCCAGGCCACCCCAAGCATTTTTAATGGTTTCTCTTCATCAGACGTCAGAGAAACATGTTCTGAGCCGGGTAGGCAGTGCTCATTGGGAATTCCGGCTAACAGCTGATTCGAATTAGAGGCCCATTTGCGAAGTTCCAATCCAGCTGTGTTCAGTAGATTAATCAGCTCATCTCTGGCTTGCAAAGCCAGTTCTAACGAGCTCCCCCCGCCATGAACATCATCAACATAGGTGTTATTTTTGAGGGTCTGAGAGGCTATGGGATGAGTTTCTTCACTCTCATCGGCTAGATGGCGTAGTACTCTATTGGCTAGAAAGGGAGCAGAAGCGGTTCCATAGGTTACAGTGGTGAGCGCGTAGTCTTGAACAGGTTTATCAGGAAGGTCGCGCCAAACAATTCTCAACACATCCTGATCGTCATTGGTATGTCGAATCTGCCTAAACATCTGACGCATATCAGAAATAAAGACGTAACGAAAAGAACGGAACCGGATGACCATGACATAGATATCGGGTTGCATTTTTGGGCCAACCAGCAGTATTTCATTCAAGGATCGTCCGTTCGTGGTTCTTTGGGAAGCGTTAAAAACGACGCGAATCTTGTCAGGAGGATCACTTTCTCTATGAACAGCATGGTGAGGAATGTAGTAATTTGGAGAACGGTGAACGTCATCAAAGGTCAGCGGCCTCATATGACCGGAATCCAAATAATCTTTCATGAAGGCTCGGTAAGCAGAAGCCAAAATGGGGTTGTTCTTCAAACGCTTTTCCATTCTATAGAGTTGACGCATAGCAATATGGCGAGATTCACCAAGTACAGCAGGGGGTTCTGAAAATGGAAGCGAAACGGTATATCGACCACTGGCATCTCTATGGACAGATTCTAAAAACAGTTGCTCAGCACGATTCTCATCGGGTGTCCAGGGCAACACTGGTTCAACAGATTCGATTTCAAACATTCGACGTAGAAGATCATCAGTGGACGGCATGGAACAAGGACCTTGATCGTGAATCTCACTTCCGATTGATTTGACTCTAGAAGAAACGAGAGCCAGGCTGGGTTTGACCGGTTGCAAGTCATAGGTGCTCGCTCCAACTGCTAGCTTGAATAGCGATGTTGCGCTTCCAGTAGTCTCAATGGGTGGAACAACAGAAAACAGGTTACGAATAGGAACTCTAGTTTGCGATGCATCAGATGGGTCTTGAGACGGAAATTTAGGATTCGGCCTTGCCACTAGTAATTTAAAGCAAGCGGAAATATCTTCGAGAACTATGGAATAATAATTTTCGGATGTGAAAGACGGAGGGTGAGGACGAGGAGTGAAAGTGCACTGGTAAGACGGTGACTTTCTTTCTTTGGGTGGAACATGCTCTATAACAGTCACTGGTTGGTCAGCGCAATAGGTAGACACATAGTTGTAACGGCTGAAGCTAACTGACTTTTTCTTGGGTGGTGGAATGGGACCAGTTATTATCGTTCCAAGGTCCGATTCCCAGATACCGGGCTTGAGAGATCCGTGGAGCACTTGGGAAAGCATGTCAGCTCCCAGAATAACGGAAACGGGTAGGGAGGTGTGAAAACGAGAATCCGCCAATTGGGAGTCCTTGGGGGCCACGCCCGACCACAACTTGGGGTCCATGGTAGAACTGGGAAGCGGTAACACGGTATTGTCCATAACAAACGCTATAAACGGGATGACTCTACCAGAACGGGTATGTAACTGAAGGGTGACCTGATTTTTGACAGAGGTGGAATTATTACCAATTCCGGAAAAAACCATTTTGAAGGGAATTAGCGGGACTTGCAACTTGCGAACCACTTCAGTGCTAACAATATTCGTTTCACTGCCTGAATCTAACAATGCTCGAAAAGTAACGGGTTCTCCATAACAGGAGGAGATTGGAACCATTGCAGTTGGAAGGAGCCCCCAACGGGATAGCTTCAAGCAGGGTTTGGCGGAGACGTTGTTCTTGTTGACGGGAGGCAAGCCAGCCAATTTTAAGCTGGATGACATTGTCCTGGGAAACGGGCCCTTACATGACAAACGGGGACTAAGGGATGAGGAAGAACAAGGGGAACATGAGGACCTATGTATAACACCGCAATGTTTTGGCAATTGTTTTTCTTTAATCCCCCCAGTACTAGGTATCAACATTCTATCACTCTCCAATGAACAAGGAAGAACGGTTGGAATTTCATCAGTTAACAAGCAGGAACTTTTATTTACGTGAGATAGTGATATCGGGAAAGCATTAGGTTGAATATTGGCATACCTTTGTCATAAGCGGGGAGAAGGTTCCAGCGGGGCGTGGTATTGACGAGAAGGTTCGAAGCAACGTTCCTCTGAAGTAGACGGGGATACAGGGCGTTCTTCATTTGCGTGAAGGAGAGGGTGATGAGCCTGGCCGCAAGAACACCTTCGGTCAGCTCGGCAGCGGTTGGTTGGGTGAAGAGTTGAAAGGCAGTTCTGGCAGGCTCCAATGGAGCTGACGGTCCTGCACCGATCCAATACGCTTAGAGCCTTGAATTTGGCGCATCGGAACATGAAGTGTTCGCCTTTACAAAAGTTACAGGAGCCGCGACGAACAGGCATTGGTGATTGAGCGGAGACAGCGGGCAAAGCGGGGGCAGAAACAGCAACAGAAGCGGTAGAACTGATAGCGGCAGAAGTGGAGCTCCGAAATACTTTTGGGGAACGAGTACGTGGAGCGGAAGTTTGGAAACGACTGGCTTCTGGGATCAGACGAGTGACTCGGAGCTCCCGCTCAACAAATTCCAATAGCTGAGCATGACTGGGAATACTGTCCATTTGCTCCATGACTTCCCGGTTGAATTTATTTTTTAACTCGAGGTTTAAATGACGAAACAGGGATTCAAAGAGAAGATAATCCTCCAAACTTTGAGCGGGGAGATTCTTCATGAGTCCGATCCATGATCGTGCTTCATTAACAAAAGCCTCAAGGTCATTAGAGGATGGTTTGTCTAGCATCGGAATTTTATCTCGCTGGCAGAATACCGAACGAGCGAGGCGGTATTTCGATGAGTTCTCAGACACCAAGGCGGAATAGAGCTGATTGTAATTTTTTCCGGAAAATGAGGAGCGTAGATCGGGCGAAAGCTTCGACATTAGTTTTTCGTATTTCACCTCATCAGGAACCTCAGAGGAGTTGTGAACAGCACGATCAAACAAAATCTTAAATTCGGCAAATCGGTGAATTTCTCCGCGGAAAATGGGCACGGTTGTTAGTAATTCGTTCATTACTTTGATTGCAGCGTAGATGCGATTTGACGAGGCGAAAACTGGGGCGTCAGCAGTTGCATCAGGATTGGAAGGCACATGAGTTTTTCCCGACAACTCTATGAGGAGATCAGTGATCCGTTCAATCAATTTCCTCTCAAATTGTTGATCAAATTCGGCCGTTTCTATCTTCTCAAGGAAGATCTGGCCTCGATCAACGCTGTCACGGATGACCTGGTTTAGCGAGGGGCCAACGTCGCGGCTGATGATAGGTTCAACATGAAGTACCCAACGACGGATCTGTCGATAAAGTTCGTACTGACTATCACCGAGACTTTGCGGGACGCTTGCATCGAGTTCGTCACAAGCACTTCCCGGTAGGTCAGGATCGGGTTGACGAATGGATTTCTTTCGAGGCATGATTAGTTGAAAATTGGTTGTGTCCACGTGGCGAACTAACCTAATCGTCCAGTCGGACTCGGCTCGAACTTGGACGATGGAATTTCCCGGGTTTCGGCACCAAATGTTTGTTCGGGGAAGCGAACAAACAAAGCGACAATAAAAACTCTCAAAAGAAACGGAAAACGGTTTAAACTTTGATTAATTTCAGAACTTGAAGCGGTGACAGCAAAAGCTTCTACACGAATCGGCACATCAGACTAATATCAGCTGGTTTTCAGTCCGGCTCCGCTCCTGGTTGCTATAACAACCAATGCCTACCGAATAACACAACTCACGCAAATAACGAAATGGGCAGAAAAGCTACAAAATTATTTACACAAAGTCTGAAGGACGAACAGTGGGATTATGTGCGCGCAGGAAAACAACTTAGCGAAGTGATTAATCGTTTGTTTCATTAAAACGACTGTCGCACGTACTTGTCCAAATTCTTCAACCTCTGCCGTTGCTGCATGTTGGCATGAAGAGGGTAGGGAGGACGGCCGAGGAACGAGAGGAGAGACGCCAAACGTCTGACTGATGATATGCTGTTGCAAAATACCAGCGTTCTTTCTCTGAGGAATCCCAATTCCAAAAAAATAATTAGCCGGCATTATAGATACTTGCTATGAACTGAGCGTATTCAATGAGCGAAATTCAAGAAAAACAGCTACGACAAGAACTACATATTATCTCATTTAAATCTGAAATCATGATAAATTCGTTCAGAAATCACTCACCGGTACAAGCTGAGCAGGTAGAACAGATAATAGTCCTTTTCTTCGAATGTGCAGCTAATTTTGGCTTCTTTCAACCTCTGAGCGACTCCTTTGGAAGAAAATGGACAGAATGGTTTGAACAAATAGTAAGGCACCGGAATATTTATTGAGGACAAAGTGTCACATAGATCTTATTCCTGAAACAGTTATTTTCGCATTGTTTTTATATACCGCCACTTCTTCTATTCAATTTACCTTTCTAATGAACTGATCAATGAAGTTATCCTGTATGATATTGATAATCGTGTTCCTGTCTTAGCACCAAAGATTTACGTTAGTAACCTGAATGAGGGTAGTTGTTCGGGCTAATAAATAAAACGAAAATAAAAAGCGAGTGGCTGGGACGGCCGCCTAGTGAGATTTTAAGATACGAGATGGCACTTCGATCGCATAAAAACAAGTTCCCCTTTTTCTTAGGAGCTGTGCAAAATTTTACCCATCTGATGAAAGAGTAAAATTGTCCTTTTGAGTAAAATTTGAACGTTGTTAACGTTAAACATCATAAATAAATTTGAAAATTTGGAAGATTTTTTTCTAACAAGTTTATTATTGCTATTTGAAAAATCTGGAATAGCGCATATTTCCACATTATGTCCTGTCCAGCCATCCTGTCCTCAATATAGTGAATAAATGTAGTACGTGTTATTAGGTAATTCCTCGCCACTCCAATACGTTCCTTTAATCGTGGAATTATTGAACAAAGGTTTAAAAAATAATCAGTAAAATTCATGAAAAAATGGTGTCGGAATGGGGAAAATAGGAACGCAAGAACAAGAAAGCGGTTTCGGGAGATGTCTTCTTTGCTTCTCATCATACGCAATTTCTACATCTGCTACTCATTGGAAAATTATTTTTCATGAAGACAATTTTTAAAAATATATTATGTTATGCTGATTTAAAAGTGATTTTGGGAAAACATTTTGCAAAAATAATGTTGATCTTGTATGAATCTATAATCCACTAATTCTTACACACGGTTTTCCACGTTCTCGTTATATACGTTCAACTGTAACATTTTCACGTTTGGACTTGATGCAAATCTGCACTTTACCAGGTTTTCAAACTTAATTTTCAAAAATGAACTCTTAACGCACTCATACGCCCACCCCTCTTTATCTTTCAAATGCAGTGATCTTTAGAGCATATCTCTAGGAACGGAATTAGGCCAATAAATGAAAAACCAACTACTAGAATTTCCCACTAATAACTGTCTGCTAGTTAGCGGGGAATGTGCTACAAAGTTCCGTGTTCATTTCTAGGGTGCTTAAGACACTTCGAGCTTCTAGCACGCATTTTGCCTGCGGTTCGGTACAAATTGCTAAAGTGGGGGTGAAGGCAAAAGCCGGTAACACATTTACACGAATTACAATCACAACGGAATGCACAGTAAGCAGACTAACCTGTTTTCTGAGTAACGTCCACTATTTTGTAATTTTTCATGCCAACAAGTTCAATCAAATTATTCAATTTCTGCTCGGTCGTCAGATTTTTTGTTCTCTTCCTTCGTTCTGAAAATAAATTAACAATAGTCAAAATATAAAATAAACAATAAATAAATATTTTAGAACATTTTGTGATTAGAATTACTTTTTTTGATGTATTGAGGAGCGTCGTGAACCATAGTAAGCGTAGCCGAAAATACAAAATTTTGTCGAGAGTTTGCGATCTTTTCATCAGCGTTGATTGATTCAAGAAGTGATCTAGAAAGATTTACATTGGTTAGAAAAATCACTTAATAAGGGACACTTCAATTTCAAGCATTAACAATTAATATTCACCTGAGCTCAGGGTAATGATCGCGTTCGACCATTCGATCCGTTTCATCTATTGCCAGAAATCTGAAAGTTTGAGGATGAACGATGAGCATTATGATTTTTAATCCAAACTTGTTCTTAGCATATTTTTTGGTTTTGAAGGAAGAGCTGCTCGTACTTGATAAACCGGACGTTGGCAAGGTGCGGCTCGCCGGTCGAAATTAGCTCCCACAACCGCCCTGGAGTCCCAACCACAATATGAGGCTTCTTCTTCAGAAGGCGAGTCTGTTTGTCGACCGACATACCTCCGACCACGACCACCACCTGAAGAAAATCCAGCGATTCTAAGTCACATGAAGTCAAATGAATAGATATTCCGGGTGTTGTATTCGAGCACTTACTTTGACGGGGGTGTACTTGACAGCAGCGTCAAGATGCTGTTTTATCTGAATCGCCAATTCCCTCGTAGGTGTGACGACGAGACCAAACAATCTTCCAGAGGTTTCAGGACACTTATGCGCCACTAGGCCCAAATTTTGAACTTTGACGCAACCCATGTTGACATCCTCGTCCGCGTCACTCTCAAACTCCGATCCATCTTCTTCGTCTCCTGGTTGATCTGGCCCCGCAACTATGAAGTAAAGAAGGGAGAGACTCACAAAACGACGTACTTGGATGTATGATAGAACCTAATTGACGAAGGTGGAGAACTTTTCTTACGGTTTCCTTCAAGGTTTTTTAAAATTCCATAAATCATGGGCAAACCAAACGCCAAAGTTTTGCCACTACCCGTCTCAGCTGCTCCCAAAATGTCTCGCCGCCCTTTGATAGCCGCTGGTATGGATAGCCTCTGTAATTTTCATGATAAGATTATAAATACGAAACAATGGCTTACATAAGAGTACAAAGAAACACGGGTTGGTTATTCCTCGAACCAGGCGCATGGAGACTAATTTGAACCTCGGACCAGGCACATGGAGACTCATTTTTTCAACATGGGGAAAACAGTGGGTGTGGAGGGTCCCAGACCCATTCCAATCGATTCAGGGTCCAAAATTTAGTGGAAAATAATAACCCACTCGCCTAAATCACCCAAAATCTCGAAAATCCATTTTTCAAAAAACACATTTTGACCCCTACCCCGCCCAAATTTGGTCCGATCGGGCTGAAAAGTTACGAGGACCGTCCTAGGCCGGGAACAGACCCTTGACCCAAATTTCAGATTTTTAGAAAATTTTCTACTACCAAAAACGGCGCGGACGGGGGACGGCGTTTACGGACATTGACCTTTTTTGATCTAGACACCATGAAACGACCAGAAAAAATCTTTGAGCCGAATCGGAGAGGTTGACCTTTTGCATGCAAACATAGGTTGATTATTCAAGGAATAACCAACCAAAAGCAATATAGTCTAGTGGTACTTTGAAAGCTGTTAGCTTCAAGGAACTAAGATTTGAGGTTTGTTTTTTGAACAATAAAACACCCATTTTAAAGAATTAATAAGTAGCCCTCCGAATACAGAGAACACAAAGCCTTTTCATCCTCCTAAAGGAGATTGTCTCCGTAAATAGATCCCACTCACTTGAATTTCAGTCGGATTTTTGAATCCCATTTCCACCAAAGGCCGAGACAATATATCCGGTACGCAAATATTTGTCCAGGGCAGCAAATCAGTTGGATCAACACCAAGTCCATCGTTTCCATCATCTTCGCTATCGTTTTCGTCGCCGTCAGATTCTTCAAACTCCAATGGCTCATCGTGTTCTGGCAAGCTGTTAAATTAGTTGAATCGCATTTTTTTTAAAGATAACCGGAGTAGAGAAAATTACGATCTTATTAGTACGGAATCTCTCATTGATTTTCGACAACACAAATGTATGATTCTGAAAACTGAATATGATGTGATATGTTGAAGCTAAAAAGCTCACGTTTCGATATCAGGTCGAATCCTAACAAATTTTCCAGCTTCTTCATTCTCATCGCTGTCATTGTCGGAGTGTTCAGTGTTTGGTTTAACGCCAACATTTTTCAATTTTTTCTTCTTTTTCTTCTTCGGCTCTCTAAGGCGAGATGCGCCTGCCTCGGGCTTTCGTTTTCCTTTCTTTTCAGACTCTACGTTGTAACCAACAAGCTCCTCGATTCCTGCAACAAAAAAGTACAGAATTTAATAAAATTTGGAATGAATACTGAAAGACTACAGGTCTCTACGCCGGAAAACCCGAGAAATAATTATTAGTCAATGAGGAATTCTCTTCCAAACAATTTTGGAAAAAATTTGAATCCCTAAACGGGAGGATTACTACGAGTTTATGTATCAAGTGTGCTCCATTTCCACTTATTTTGGAACCGTGACTGCGCTCTATGGAGCATTAGAAGCTTTATTTTCACATAGGAAATTTAAAACTAGTGTCCTACTGTCCAGCAATCGTTCAAAATTTATCTGAATAACCGCTTCATGATGGTAGGACGGTATTTTTCGGCAGTCACTTAGGGCGAGTTGATCATCATCATGAACGCAGTCTCTCCTTATGTTCGCGGATGGCGGGTTTTAAATGCCGTGTGATCATTGAGGATTGCAGGATTCTTCAATAGCCAGGGTATTTATGCTCTAGCGCACCGGTACATCGAGAATGAAGTTTTTTCTAAATCTTTTGAAATAACAACGTTAAAGTGCGCCGATCCCCGCTCTCTGTCGTGCACTTTTCTTCTCCTCCATATCTACCCTTGTACTGAGCGTTTACATTCTCTCGCTGATGAAACTAAAAATCTCAAAGTAATTCAGTTAGATCGCTGCTGACTAGCTGTTTGAACTGATTTATTGCTACTCTTCAAAGATTTATTTATTTAACAACAAAACGGACACAAGGTCCAATGAACAAAAGATAAAAAATATACATGCTTTATGAGATAAACGAGGCTATTACGAGGGGTACAAAGGCATTAACTGTGTCCTTGGAAACCCGAAATTGTTGCCCTATAGGCTCGTAGAAAGTCAGCAAAGAGGTCACACGAAGAATTTTGCTGCAGTAAATTCGCTTCTCGCAGAACTCTGAGGAGTGGGCGGTCCCTTAGGTAGTTAGTGGGCGCAAATGGGACATGAAACAATGATAGCGACCGGGTGAAGAACTGCGGAACGTTGAGGGAAATGCAACTGAGCAGAGAGGGGCAGTCGATCTCTCCATTGAAGAGTTTGTGGAGGAGGCACTGATCGGCCATAAGACGACGATCCACCAATGGAGTGAGACGACAGGCGCGCAAGATGGAGTCATAGTCGACCTGTTCTTGTTGGATGCCCATCTTGAAAGCGACATACCTCAAGAAGATGTGTTGGACAGTCTCGATCTGGTGAACATAGGTGGCATAATGGGGTGACCACACGATGGATGCATACTCTAAAATAGGGCGGACGAGTGAGCAGTAAGGTAATGTAATAGCCGCAACATCAGTGAACTCACGGGTGTTGCGCTTAACAAATCCGAGTGCCCTACGAGCACGACCAGTGATTCCATCGATATGATCACCAAAGTGCAGCTGCGGGTCCAGCAGAACACCCAAATCACGCGTGACCAGTGGACGATGAAGAGGAACACCCTGCATCAGGTAGTTGTAGATGAAGGGGCCCTGATGCCGACAAAAAGAGGTGATGGAACACTTTGACGGGTTGAGTTGCAGCGAATGAACTTCACACCACTCGACAAAGTTGTGAAGGCTATTCTGCAGGGCCATGCAATCCTCAGCTGACGATACAGGGATTGTAACAGAGATTGTAAAGATTGTAATAGGGGTTCGCTCCAATACACTTATGTAAAATAAATTGAATAAATAAATAAAACAATTATGATGTTTAGTCCTTCCTTTGGTACCGGTCCCGTATGCTATCTACACTGACACAGGTATCTTCCGGAGGCGGGTTGATATCTACGCCTGGGTTCTGGTATGCTATCTATAAGCTGGACAAAAGGGGAGCAAAGGTTCATGTTCAGGTTCAAGAAGGTTCAGGTGGAAGAAGATATTGAGTCCAGTTGAAATGGACCAGTTCCGCTGAGGTTGCATACATATTTGACGACGTTGTGATAGTTTCTGTGATATTTGTGTGTTTCGTATTAAGTATTTTGACGATGAGCCACTACATGACGACGGGTCATTTTTACCGCAAAATTATTTCTGACGATGAAACGTGTGTCAAATTTTTGCAAGGAAAGGGGGTTCTGCCTCGTCAGTCTCGGGTCCAAGGACCCCTGGGTACTTGGCCATTGTTGCCGGGGAAAAGGTGTGCTGGAAAGGCGATTATTCGTCGTTTATAAACGAGATAGGGCGACCCTGCTCCCCATTGTAAAGCGAGAAATCGCATCAGGATCCAAAATCATCTCAGATGAATTGAATGAGTACAGCAAGCTGGACAGGGAAGGCTACGTTCATTCGAAAGTCAACCACTCCCAGAATTTTGACGATCCTCGGACTGGAGCCCACACCCAGACCACCGAAGGTCTTTGGCGAATCGTCAAATCCCGCTATGGCATCAAGATGAATGGAGCAGGCCCACTGTTGGAGCGGAAATTGATCGAGGAATGGTGGAAGTCCATGCATCCTGAAGATCCATTCAATTCTTTCTTCGAGGACATGAAGGAAACCTCCCTGACTCAATGAAGGCTGGGACACACCTGTCATGCAGCGTTCCGATGCGACTCATACCCGATATTTCTTTAAAAATGTGACCGGTGCGGGATCGGAAAGGAATGAGCACATGTTTCATGTTCACAACCTGCTTCTTTCCGATTTTACGTTAGTTCAACTCGAGATCGCCAGAAAACAACCGTGGAATTGTGCAATAATGTTGAAGCATTTTAGCAATCGTGATTTAGCTATTGTGGCTATTTGTTTGGACGAAGAAGATCGAAATAATGAAAAGAGTAGTGGGAAACGTGAATATTGGGTACATGATGCATGGAAAAGAAGACACGAAGAAGGGGAGTTTACCACACGACCCTACCCACGACGACGACAAAATTATGTTGAGGTAATCTATTTCAAGCATTTTTTTAAAACGTAGATATGGAATTTGACGTAGATAGCATACCGAAACAGTGGAAGGCTTGTAGATAGCATACGGGACCGGTACCCTTCCTTTCGGAGCAGCTGTACAAGTGTCTATGATCTGAATCAATTGTGAAATTCCAGTTTTGGAATAAGTAAATAAGGTCACTTACCAACAAGACCGCCCAGGTCCGTGAATCCGCCGGTAATCGTAACTGGTTTCCACTGAGCATCAGACAATCTGTAATTTTCGATAAATATGCGAAAAATATATTTAGAGTAATTCACGATTTGTGGCCGATTTCATTTGGTATTGACTAATAATATGAATCTACGGGTATCTCAGAATTATGAATCTCAACTATCTTTCGTTATCTACAACAGAAACCGAGACGCTTTGCAGCGAATATTTCATATTAATGCGTTACAGAATATGATAGATAACGTTCATTCTAAGCTTTATTCATGGTGCCTAAAGAAATAAGGAAGGTACTTACTTGTTTATGACACGGTATTTCTTCATACTTACAAGCTACGTTATGTGAAAGAAAACTCGCAACTCTGTAGGAATATAAGTGACATATACGTACAAGAAGACCTCGCGATCAATGAACGAATTTATTTTTTAAAAATTACAGGAATGTAGCCGGACTGCAACATAAACGATAAACGTGCAGTCCGCGTGACAAATGTTTAGACGTTACTTTAAAATTGGGTTACTAATTCATATTCAACGCCAAAACCTCCCAAACTTCACCGTTGATGTCTCTGCCCGGACAATAATGGAGTTTATATACCAACACAGGAGTACAGGACGTTTTATCAGTCATGTGGATTGTGTGAAAGCCGATTTTGATGTTGAGTTTTACTTAATTTTTCATTTTTAGTTTGTTATAAGCTCTGAATTGTTGTTTATGTTTTTGTTAAAATGCAAAGAAGATTGTTGACAACGCTTCTGCGTGGCCGTTCTCAGGTGAGAGTGATTTCCAACAACTGAACTGTTGGTGAAGAGCACTCTTGGGTTTTAGTCTTTACATTGCTGACTTACCCGAGACTCAGTCTAGAAAGTTTGGCTATGCTGATGATTGGATGCTAGCAACTGGGTGTGAATCATTTGAAGAGGTGGAGGAAGTTTTAACTCAAGACCTGGAAAGACTTGGAAGATTCTTTCGACAGTGGCGTTTACGGCCAAATGCCAGCAAAACAGAGGTCTCATGCTTCCACCTGAACAATAAACTTGAAAAGAACGAACTCAGGATTCAATTTGAGAACACATTGCTCCTTCCTAACGGCACTCCTAAGTACCTAGGCATAACACTTAATAGAACTCTGTCTTTCAAAGCACACCTGACAAAAACAGCAGAAAAATTGAAGACCAGAAATAATATAATTCTAAAGCTTAGCGGAACAAGCTGGGGGGCTTCAGCTTCTACTTTGCGCTCAACAGCTCTGAGTCTTGTTTTTTCTACGGCTGAATATTGTGCACCTGTGTGGCTTAACAGTCCTCACACTCATAGAGTAGATGTTCAACTCAATAATACAATGAGAATGATCAGTGGAGATAACAGATCAACACGTACTGAATGGCTTCCAGCCCTAAGCCACATACCACCACCAAACCTGCGACGTAAGAATGCTCTTATTAGAGAATTTGATAAAATTGCAAATAACCCAGATCTGAGAATACATGAGGATATCGAAAACGCAAATAAGACCCGCTTGCGATCAAGAAGGCCACCAACAAAAACTGCAATTGACTCTGCCACTGAGCAAAACTTCAGTTTGAATAGCGCATGGCAGCAAGAATGGTTTCTGAAGCAGCAACATCAAATCCCATGGTTCTCTCAAAGACCACCAGGTATTGGCTTACCAAGGAAAACATGGTCGACTCTATCAATCAATCAATCAATAGGTATTTATTGTAAAAACCGTCAGGTGTCACAAAGGTTGGCTCAAAAGTGTCTGCGAAGACACAATACATTACTTCCGTTATCAATATAAAATAAAACATCAAAATAGGTGAAAAAACAATTAATAAAAATTCAAAAAAGTAGTCTGGTTCTTATGCATGAGGCCGCGTAATAAAAAAACTGCTTCACTTCTACCAAGGTAACTAAATTACCGAGAAGATCATAAAAACGCCCGATTGAGAGCACATCCTCGTTATAAAGTCTTTGTCTTCCTTCCTGCACCATGCGACATACACAGAGGAGGTGCACAATGGTGTTCGCTTCCAACAGGTCGCACATGGGGCAGTCTTGGTCCTTCTTGAACCTCACAGAGCCTTCGGGGATGCTGAGGCGTGCAAACTTCTCTCCTCCAAGTCTAATCTGGGCCACCAATCTCTTCATCTGCAGTCCAGCGTCCAGGCAGAGATACGGCGCGCTACCAAGACCAGCGGGCTGTATAAACTGGTAATATGGGTTGAAGCGTGTGATCCGCGCTCTCTCTTCGTCCACCATCCTCGAAGCCATCCTCATCGCCTCAATCACCACAGGTTTTTCCCTTTGTAGCTGAGCGACGTCTTGAGTGTCCCATATATCCGCCAAGCCCGCGTCCCTGAACACCGCCGAAAGCTGCGACACCCAATTAGGTATACCTCGGATCTGGTTGACGTCCGTGGAGAGCCAGTAGACGCTGGAAGCAAATACGGGGAAGTCTTTCTGGGCTCATCTTCATCAGCTTCATCCACCACCCCAAAGCCAGCTTGAGAACCTCGCATCGAGTGTGACTCAGGTAGCACTCCGTTCGCACAAAGTGGTCTGGAGTGCTCCTCGAGAGAAACAAGAGCGTCTTATAAGTTCTCACTTGGACTCTTTCAATATCCTCGGTGTGGTTCATTCCCCAGACCTCAGCTGCGTAAAGTGCTGTCGATTGTACGAGTGACTGGGCAACTTTGGACCAGGACTGCAGTGAACCTCCCCCCGCCTTATGAATCAACTGCAGAACGGATCTGATGGCCTGATGGGCGTTGGCTCCAAACAGTCCCGAGGGAGAGAACGTGATTCCCACACAACGTGATTTCGTTCTCCCCACAGAAAAATTTGAAGCGCTCAGGCAGTTTGCCAACATGGTCGACTCTAAACAGAACCAAACACGGTCGATGTGCTGACTTGTTGTATACATGGGGCAAAACACCATCACACTCCTGTGAGTGTGGGGAAAGGCTAACAATTGACCACATAGTGAAAAAGTGCACAATCATGGCCTTTAGAGGAGGAACAGGAGAAGATTTCTTGATGGCAACTCCAGAATCAATTGCTTACTTAAATGGACTGGATATATGTATATAGATAAATAGTTTTCTTTTTCTTTTTCTGTAGATTAATGTTAATACCTTGGGACAAGGGATCATTACCATATTATGATGACTTGGTTGGTGCAATACCCATGGTATGAAGAATCCGACTTAGAATTACCCATACTTTACCATACATAGAAGACTTACCCGTACTGATATGAACTTGTTGCGTCAGGCACCATGTTCTCACAACCATGAGAAAACGTTTTGGCTCCACATCAATTCTCCTGATTTTGAGAGAACTGTTATTTGTTGTGATGTAGAATTGGTCGCAGCTGCTGAAGACCGTGAACTTTTCTACTCAACCTAGTGAAGATCCCCTGGACCTCTTCCAACCACGATCCCCCACGTACGACAGAGTTTTGGAATTGAAAAAAGAACCACGGACGAGAAGAGTTGTCGAATCTCGATCAAAAGTCAAAAACCGTTCACCGATCAACCCAGTGGACAAGGTAAAGAAGCGCATTTCTTATGAAAGGGCCAAGGCAGAATTCATCCCTTCGAACTTTCTGACGATAACTGCGATTTCTTCTGATCATTTCTGCTCTTTCTTTACTAAATTTTCCTCCGTTTTAGGGTCACACTGTGATAAAATGCAAACGACCCGAATTCAATCACTACAGAAATCAGAAATACGACTTGAAGGAAATTCCTTTAGCATCAAAAGGTTGGCTGCACTATAAATCAAAAGATGACCACTTTACCATCCAGTTATACGAAGACGTAAGTGCGTTGATTATATTTAATTTAAAAAATCAACCCAGCCGGAGGTTTTTTTTTAAAATATATATAGAACACATGAATTGGATAAGAGAGTCGACCCAATCTAAGCATTAAAATCAGGATAGAGCGGTCTTATTATTGTTATTTTTTCTTTTAAAATCATTTCGACGAATTATTACTCGATTCTCATGTACCTACACTTCATTCTAGGATGCAGATTTATCGGACTACTTCTATGGAGAGCTCTCATCCTTCAGCGATTTAGAAATCAACGAAAAAATCGTACAAGCGCTCAAAGATTTGAATCTTCTTCGACCAACAGTGATTCAAGTAAGTTATTTCTCCATTCGATCTAATGAAATGGACAATTGTTTCTATTGTCTTTGTGATTCCTTTTTTTCATTATAATTGCCAATGTTTGAACAAGTACTTCTGAAATTTCCAGGAAAAAAGTATACCAGTCATGTTGTCTGGACGGAATACAGTTATCGCAGCGGAAACCGGTTGTGGGAAAACGTTGGCCTACCTCATTCCTATCATTCATCAAGTGTTGGAATGGAATAAAACTTTCAAAGAGAGACCTCCGAACTCACCGCTAGCTTTAATATTGTGTCCCAGCAGGGAGCTTGCCACTCAAATAGGCGTAAGTTGAAATCGTAGTGTTAAGCAAGCATTTCAAGATCACGGCATCAATGATCTACGTTTTAGGTTCGACTATGCCTACTTTCTCGGGCGGTCAAAATCAAGAATCAAAATTACTACTGATGCCTTTCCAATAACCATTCATTATTTCTTCCCTTCAGTTAGTTGCCAAGCAGCTATCCAACCTTCTTCCATTCTCGTCTGATACTCTGCTCGGAGGTCGAACCAAAAAGAAGATGCTCCATCCTGATTTCCATGACGTGGATATACTAATAAGTACTCCCGGCGTCATCAGCAAACTCACAACAGTTGGTACGACTGCAAGTAGATTTTAACTCTTTCAGTGCTGTTTGATTAGTGTTTCGTGATTCAAAGATAAAATTTTACCTTTCTCCTTTCTAACTTCAACAGGCCTCTATGACTTGACCGGCGTCCGGCACGTCGTCGTCGATGAGGCTGACACGATGTTGGATGATTCGTTCAACGAATTACTGGTTCGGCTTCTCAAAAAAATGAACGTAAGTAGATTTTTGAATAGCGTTATATTTCAAGTGCAGATACGAAACGAACCATGGAAGGAGACGCAATAAATTGTGTAGAGATGCGAAATTACGCAATCCAACATGTCCTTCTGCCTCTACTGTCCTGGGGGTGTATGGGATCAAACCCAGGTGGCAATACTCCGCTTCACTAGGGAAATACACCTCCGTATTCCTAGCCGAAATTCTGGCAATCGACGCATGCGCCAAGGAGAGTTTGAGAAGAGGACGTAATAATGCGCATCTCTGACAGTCATTCGTCGATAAAAGCTTTCACAGCACTCAACATCTCATCTAAGGTGGTGAAGGACTGAGCAGACTCTCTAATACAGTGTCACTTGAGTGGGTGGCAGGGCACAGGGGTATTGGGGGCAACAAAAAAGCCGGTGAACACCCTTCGTGGGCCCTGAGCCGGCTGTAGGTTTGCCCGAAAGTTCCTTCAAAGCTGCCATCAAGAAGTGGATTCACAATAAATACGGCAGATGGCGGAATATTAAAGGACATGTCTATATCATGCGTGCAGTGGCAAAACCCCTCTCATCACTCACCGAGGACCTACTCAGACTTAAGCTCAGATATCTGAAAGCGATAGTTGACCTACTGACCGGTTTCGCTCCTCTGCTTTTTCACCTTAACCGCATAGGGGTGACTCAATCGACAACCCTATGCAGACTTTGTGAGGAAGCAGACGAAACTGCGACCCACATCATTTTCAAGTGCCCAGCCCTCACATCTCGCACGCATACCCTCTTCGGGGCACAAACCCCCATTTGATAAACAATTCCCTGCGAAAAGTTGGTTCACAACTCTCATCACGGGACAGGGGATCTTTATGTACAAATAAATAGGATACCCATGAGAAGCACAGCAACCAAATAGCCAAATAGGCTTCCGCGCTTGGGGCTTTCTCAATTCCCTCCTCTGAGTGTCTGTTACCATTTACCACTGTCCTGGCCAGAAAATGCTCTAAACATTGTCACATGGACTCCATTTTGCCCTTGGTAGGCGTTTTGTATCATTTCCTTCCGTTTTTGGACGCTGACTCGATTCAAAAGGGCCCTGGTCCAGAAAAGTTGTCATTCTCCCTGTTTTTGTCGATATCATCTCATCGGCACACTTTCCAGAGAAAAGCTAAATTAGTACGGCTGTTGTATCTGTTTTAGATCTCTTACTTGAGCCATCCTGGGAAAGAGGAGAAAAAAGAATGTCAACTCACGTTAGCGTCAGCTACAATGCCTACAAGCATCTACTCTGTCTTGGAGGGATTCGTCGAGGTAAAACAATTACCATAGAACAAGTTACATTATATTCGGTCCACAAAATACTTCTTGCCATATCAACAATATCACCTATGAAGTACTGGTATCTTTATCGATTATTGTAGCCAGACTCGATGGAAAAAATTACCACACCCAAACTTCACCGAGTGATGCCTCATGTGCCTCAAACGTTCTACCGGTTGGGTGGCTCTCAAAAACCTGCGCGCCTCCTCCAAATCGTGAAAAAGGCCGTTCAGGCTAATGAACCTACCATCATATTTAGGTGAGTCCTCCATCACCCGACACCATAAGCAAGAATTAAGACCAAAGTACACGAATTTAATCGCGTCTGGAATGAATTTCAATAAGATTGTGTATGACTTACAAGTGTGGGCTAGTGAACTGTGAAAATAGTCAGCAACACGATAGTAAAACCTTTTAAACCCAATGAAATGAAGCGTTTCCACCTCATCATACCCTCCTAGTACTACCCTTCTCTGGTATTTCAGCAATACATCGAAAACGTGCGACTGGATAGCGCTGATGCTTCACGAGAATGGCGTGCCAGTGTTCAACCTCAACGGAGATATGCCTGTGCTTATTAGGAAGGGGAAGTTCGAACAGTTCAAGAAAGGTGAAATCAACGTTCTGTCCTGCACGGACATCGCTTCGAGGGGATTAGACACCAATAATGTAAGTTTCACGACGGAGAATCACGAAAAATGTAATTACAAGTTCTATTTAGCGATTAAATACTCAAAGATTGGGCTTTAAAAAATTGGATTCGTTTGTTCTTGAAGATGATGAAGTTTATTAGAAGGACGATACTTGAAGATTTCTCGTTTCGATCATTGCAGGTGAAGTTGGTGATCAACTACGATTTCCCTTCGTACGTGGTCGACTACATTCACAGATGTGGACGAGTAGGAAGGTGCAGCAGTCAGAGAGGTTGCCGAATTGTGAATTTTATCAACCATGCGAAGGAAGTCGAGTTAGTCAATAAAATCGAAGTACGTTGAACAAAATTTTCAGTTTCATCTTCATTTATGATTTATTTGTTTATGTTTATGAAAAAATGTTTTGGTTTTAGTCTGTTTTTGGTTTTGTTGTATTGTTAGTATCTTTTTATTTGGTGAACAGTACATTTAATACTTTCTTCCGATATTTTTTCGACGTTCTACTAGGTAACATACTTCCTGATACAACTTGAAGCAATTGAAGAAGAAAAATACGAGTAAGCAACTTGGGAAATTATGATGACTGTAGGAGTGTGAAGGAAAAAGGAACGTGTATTGTGGGGCGTGCTGGTCTCCCGTGCTAAAACCACCCTAGCCAGGCTGATGACGAACACGTTTCGTCATGACCCAAATATGGTCCAAAACTAGAAATACTGCAAAGCTTCCTCCGTAATGTCAATACCTGAATACTTGGATTAGATTTAGATTAATTACACAGGGGTAGAGGGGACGTCTATCACCGTGCCCGCCCCCCGCACCTAGACCTAGTGGCCCATTGTGCTAACCCCTGGAGCTCATCTTGGCCGAAGCTCCGTGTTCCCGACTAGGTCTAGCAGAGCTCCGACCAGGTTCTCCTGGTTGAGGAAGTCCCCTCGGTCCAAAGTCCCGAAGGTTCTGAAACGCCTGTGTTCCAGGGCAGGACAATTGAAGACGATGTGAGACGCTGTCTCCTCATCTTCGCCACAGAATCTGCAGTCAGGGGTACCATTGCGCGCCCCAATCCTGCAGAGATGCCTCCTGAAGTCCCCGTGTAAATAAGCCAACGGTGAGTCTCAGAGAAGCTCTGTTAAGGTAGGCCTCTCGTGGCCCTACCTTTGTTAGGACCAGTTATCATGATATGACCGTGTTCTTGCCGCGGCGTCCGGTAGGGTGCGGACCAGTAGGGTGCGGGAGATTCCTAGGCATGGTTCAGGTCCCGTAAAGACAGTCCCCGACCCACGCCTAGCCAGAGCGTCAGCTCGGTCATTACCCATGTGAGGACAACCTTGTTTGTTCCACTCAGTAGTTCGAGGGCTTCCCAGCACTCAAGCACCAGCCTCGAGTCAGAGCTCGATCCCATTAAGGCCTTGAGTGCTGTTTGGCTGTCAGAGAAGATGTGGATCCGCCTACCTCGGTAGGCCCTCCTCAGCACATTTCTCTATTGCGAGCAGCTCAGCCTGGTATACTGTGACCCAGCTACCAAGGGAGAGCGAGAGCTCCCATTCTGGCGCCGGGCCGTACACCCCCATTCCGGATCCGTTTCCCATCTTGGACCCATCCGTGTACCATACCAGATCCCCTGGCAGCACCCCCGGGGGTCCCTGGGTCCAGGCTCCTCTCCCTGGGATGACCGCATTGAATTTCCTTCCAGTTAGAGGTTTCCTCTTGATAGAGTCAGAGGGCATGTGCACTAAAGGGCACTCCCTCACCCTGTCCAGAACCGTCGCGTGCCCCTTCCCCTTGGAGGGGCGCCAGTCTCGGTACATTGGAAGCGATATGCCGTCCCCATTGCCACCGAGGTCACCCAGATGATCGAGAAGTGCTCCATCCCAGCTGTAGGTGCTGTCCCAATGGCCCCGGTAATTGCCAAACAGGCCATCCTTTGGATGGTTTCCAGGGCCTTGGTTGCAGTCACCTGCTCCGTTTTATTCCACCAGACAACAGCGCCATGTGTGATCCCAGGTACCTGAATACTTTTAAACAAAAAAGTGATCAGGCTGGTGGGACCATCTTCTTTTGTCGACCCGCACTGAACGTGTTAAAGACCTTACCCAATTTTAATTTTCGCCTCTAGGTAACATCAAAATGAGGTTTTTTTTGTTCATTGGTCTCTAACTGAAGGGCGTGTGGCAGTTGCTGTCTATTGTACCCGCGCTTACAGCACGGACGTCGGACGTCCTCCCCCATATGCGAGAGGATGCCGGCAGAAGCTGTTCAGCGCCCATCTGACATCCCCTCGCCCAAAAATGAGAGTTGGTCAATTTTGCCACTTTGCCACTGCCAAGCGTGTGTGTTGAGCCCCCGGACAACCGTATTCGGATACTTTACTGCCAGTACTGAGTTGGCCTCACGACGTCGAGTAAACGCTGGGGGTGCTGGATTCTAACCAGCAGCCTCAAAACCTCGACCAGAGAAGTCTCGAGCCCTAGGGACCGACGCCTTAACGACCTAGGCCACCCAGGCCGAAACGAGGCTACACAGGAGCCATGTTGACGACAAGTTTGATTCTTCTTTGGGCCATCTTAGTTATTTAGCACGATTGCTTCTGGTTGTAACCGTTCATCATGCCGTTGTGGTTTTCGCAATGGAACATTTGAGAGAACCTATAAGCGATACTATTGTGGCCTTTCCCTGTGCAAACTGGAATTTGAGCTGTTCCTCCGTTCCACTCGTTCGTATAACGACGTGACATAGAAGACCACGGTGGCACTTCCTCCACGATTTTCCTAGCTCTTCTTTGTGAATGAGTTTGGGCCTTTTTTCTCAAAATCGGTTATGTTTATTTTCAGATGGCGGTCCGAACTATGAAAGATCTCCCCAATGTGAATGCCAACATAAGTAGATTGCTCGAGTTCAAAAAATGAACCGTCAAGTTAAGCAGTTAATACTTTTTTGTATAGTACCTAGTATGGTTTTATACGTTGCCTCTTCTTTGAATTATGTGTATTACACCCACTCATTTACCCTGATACGTTAATACGTTCATTTAAACAGAAATAAAATAAATTATTAAATACATGAAAAAAAGAGAAAGAAACTGAAGAAAATCCATGTTTTCAAGGAACCTAGACCCTCAAAAAAATATAATTGAAGGTTGTTGTCGCTGAATTACAATTTAAGGTTTTCAAATATTTCATTGGGCAACTGTGGCCCCCTGGGAGCGGCGAACCCCTAGTGATCTCCGGGACGTCAGCTGCTAAGAAGATAAGGCCAATAAACTCGTCAGCACACGTTTTAGAGAAAAAAATTACTTTAATGCACGAAAAAATTATTATAGATGACAGTTATCTCCTTTCGGACCACTTTTGAATTGATAGCTTCAATCTAGTTTTTACGATGTGCGCCGTCAGAAGTCGAGAATCTCTCATCAAATATCTCTCATGTCAACTATTCTATCACAATTTAGGTCGTAAGAATTAGCACCAAAGCAAACGGCCATTTGATGACCGCGTGAGACCATTTCATGGCGTGTACATTTAACATTAGCCAACTGCTTGAGAGCTCCCACATCTCCGTCACAGTTACAAAATGGATAGTTCCTTGACATTTTATCAACTGTTGATCTCGCAGTAGATCTGTTCTTCGATGCTGTCTTTGACTCTTCTGTATTCCGGATCAATGACGCTGGGTGGTGCAGACGGTCTCTTGACATACCTGAAACGGTACGCCATTGAAAATTGGTATTTGCGGTTATCCGTACAGTTATAGTCAGGTTACAACGATGAGATGAAACTTACTTGAGCACTTGACCTGTGAGCTTCATCTCAGAAACCCATTCGTCAGAGCGGTTTTGACACATCTTGAAAGCCTCTAGAACCTTTTCTGATCCCAAGATTTCTTCTGTCGAATATCTGAAAACAAAGTCGAACTTTTTAAATTTAAAGAAATTTTATTAAGACAAGTCCCTGGCCGGTCACCACTTTTTGCGGCAGTTCCGAATGTACATAAACGAATCGTCATCAATGAATAATAGGGAACGTTGCGCAGTTTGTTGTTATGAATACGTATAGCCTTGTAAAAGTAAAATAAATATTTTTTCTTTGTAAAATTAACACACGTGTAAGTTCGTGTTCCATTTAGAACGTTTCCCACAACTCTCACATTTGTCTAGCAAATGGTGTGGCCATCGCTTGTACCGCATCTCGAAATTTGTGTTGTGTCGAAAAATGTGTTTTTTGAAAAATGGATTTTCAAGATTTTGGGCGATCTAGGCGAGTAGGGTGTCATTTTCCACTAAATTTTGGACGCTGAATCCAATGAAACGGGTCCCAGAACGATTGGCACCCACTGGAGGAAGTAATGGGTCAAATTGAGTATTTATTACCCATTTTGAATATGTGTTTTCGGGATTTCTGCTACCTAGACGTGTGGGGTATCATATTCCACTAAATTTCGGACGCTGAATCCAATTAAATGGGTCTGGGACCCGCCACACCCACTGTTTCCCCCATTCGAGGAATAACCAACCCGTGTGTAAGAATTTGCAGATTTTTACCTTTTGTGAGGAGGAGCCACGAGGAGTCGGAGGGAGGTGACGTCTAACTCTAGAAGTCTAGGTGGAGAGTCGACTGTGCAGGCGAAAATCACTTCATCCGTTCGACATGCTTCGAGAACCATTGAACCTGTATTAAAGACGTGTACGTAATTAAAATACACGCATCGTGACACTTTGTTCACAAACACAAATTGAAGAAAGGAAAGGATGATGAATTAAATAAATTATTAAATTATAGATTGCTTGGCAGATGTTTCCTAATACCTTCGGGTTCGAAAGTTATTAAAGAAACCGATCGACCAAATTTTGTTTAGGACGTTACAAAATTGAAAACGCACCCTGTTGTTTGTTACCGTCTATGACGCACACTCGCACAGGAAGTGGGAAAGTTCTCAACAGTTTTTCCAGTTGGTACACGCGTCGGACTTCGTCTCTGGGAGTCGCAGTTTCGACTGCGTAGAACTCTCCAGCAGTGTTCAACTTGATGTATACCGCCTGTTGGTCAGATATTGATTCGATTAAATGGGGTATTCAAGTGAGATGACATTATAAAAATAAAAATGTGCGTGTGATTCTTCAGTAAAGGTGTCTATGTGTACCGGGAGTTGACTGGAACGAATGTCAATGGGAGAACATTTGACTTTAGTGCACCAGTATGTACTCGGCGGTTAATGCAAGTTATTGAAATGGCCAAAACAACGTTACAAAAAACACATAATTTTGACCATTCTGGCTGCAAATGTGTAGAACTAGAAGCGATCGTCACATATCGTTGGGATCAAACCTAGTGTAGATATGGAAAAAGAAGGAAATGTCAAAAATTTGGATTATGGGGGGCCCCAAGCGCGGAAGCCTGGTGGCTTGTTGTGCTTCTCTAGGTGTCTCATTCTTTAGTCCACAAACAGCCCTAGTCCCCTGATGAGGGTTGTTAGGTTGTGGACTAACTTATTGCAGGGTACGGTTCTCATTGGGGTTGTGTCCCAAAGAGGGTGTATCTGCGGGATGTGAGTGCTGGGCACTCAAAGATTAAATAAGTTGCAGTTTCGGACACCGGGGCCATTCAAACCCTGCTGCCCATGGATTGTGAAACTGCAGGTGGCAGCTCCATGGAGCAAACCACTAGCAGCCGTCGATCTGGCCAGCGATTCTCTGGTGCTAAGGCGAGGAAAGCTGCCAGATTGAAAGCTTCAGAGCAGGGGCAGGCAATCATACCCCGCAAAAGAATACCGAAAATGAAAAAGGCTATGGAGGGTGGTACAGAGGGTAGAGGTACGGAGGGGTAGAGTTGAGAAGGTGGAAATGATTTCCTGCAGAATAGGTTAGGAAGAGGCCCAGATCGGATGCAACACACCGAGAAAGTGTTCGGTTTTATTAAATAAGGATTTTCAGGAGTTTTGAGTACTTGTGATATATCATTTCATTTATTCATAATTTTTTGTCGATGTATATTCTATACTTGAAGAATTACACCAGGTTTTATACTTAAGTGTAAGTGTACCTTAATGACAGTATTTAGTATTTTTATCCAACATACCACTACAGCCTTGGTAGGTTGTGGTCTCAGACAAAGTGCCACGCGTTCATGGTTTCCTAGTATTGTTTATAGTTATTCATATGATTATTTTACATTTAATTTAATTTTATATTCGTATTTTATATACACTTATTTACATGTAGTTAGTTTATAAGTAGTTAAAAAGTTTGGTGACCGCTGACGCCCTTCTCGATCAAGATTTGGTGACCTATCCAAGATTATTTTTGATCTATCCGGGAAGAACGAAGCTTTTCTTTACTAGGATACGTTGAGTTTCAACTAGGTATTTATATAACTGAAGAAAGACTGACAAAAGCTCTCTGTTTCGCACATTTTACTATCATTCTTTCATTTATTCTATTTATTGATTTAATTTTTTTATCCTTGAGGGATTGTGGACCGATTTGTGAACCAGTTTGAACTTCAATCACCGCAAAATTAATTAACAAAGCATTGAGTAAAATTGTTTCAAAATCACCCAATCAAGAATTGTCACTAGATCGAGGCTATGAGGGGAGCTCCTTAACCCTACAGTAAAGCTCTTCGGTGATCATCTGATTCCCAAAATCGAATTTAGGTTGCCGACCGAACATCGCCTTTTAATCGATTTTAGTCACGACAGAGTGAGGCCTCATATTCTGAGCTAATTCTGAACACAACGTGTGGGTCGTAGACGACGTGACTGTCAGAAAACACGACGCTCTTCCGTTAGAGCTTCTATTCATCGAGTCCTGCAAGGCTTTTTGAGCAGTTGTCCGACCATGGATGAAGTGATGGTTGCGATGGTATTGACACCACTGTTAGTTTCCCCTTTGTTGCGTACCATGACCAGCCTTTTCCACTTCATTAGCCTAATTCGGTCAATCGGAAATTCGATCCCTGTTTTTATAATCAAAAGGGAAATCTACCTCGTCGCGGTCCCGGAAGAAATCGACCATGTCAGATAGTCGGATTGAAAGTGGCAAGAAATCAAGAGAGTGGAAATGTCACCTTGTGATGACGCATCCTTTCACAACGGAAAGTTCGTCGACTGATAATTCAGCAGTGCGTGGAGCTGCCACAAGTGATCAGACTAAATGAATTTGCAGATCAGAATACTTCTACATGGAGCTATGTTTATTTATTAATTTATTTTAAATCTACCATTTGAATTATTCAAATAACATGATAAGGGGGATCCATCAGGCCCTTTATCCGGAAGAAACCTTGAAGGAACTTCCTACTTCCTCAAAATCTCCTTTTGCGAGCAGCTACGAACGATCGAAATTGGGAGTTATTACATTAGCAAAAGAGTGGAATTTCAATCTACAGCCTTATTCAAATAAATACGCGGATTGAAGAACGCACATTCATTAAAATTGCAAGTAACTGTAACTAGTTCAACTGAAATGTAAAAAACCTTGTTTTTTTTTTTTTTGCTGCTCCAAACAACTCGCAAACAAATTATTAGCAGAGAATAATAAGGTACAAACTGCAATAACTTTGTCTTAATTAGGGTAGTTATTGTCATTAAAGGCGCAAAAAAACATACTGGAAAAATTATTTTTAGAGGCTAATTTGTTGCAATTACTTTCATATGATTGTAATCGAAATTACATCGGTAAAAATTGCTGTTCTTTGAATTGGAATGTTATTTTTGCCAACACTGCACGCGACTAAGGCCGAAAGAGAATATTGGTGCGGAATTTCCTTTTGACTAATTCTTGGGCCGTTTCAAGTAGGGGAATGTGAGTAACAGAGTTGAATCTTCCACTTAAAGCTGCTATTTTGTCATCCTTCAATTCAATTGTATGTAAAAGACGAATGGGTCGGATGACAAGATTTTTTTCCTTTAAGATTGGAAAAGAATATTATACATAAATATGTATTTTCGTTCTAATAACCAGGTCTTCAGAAAAAAAAAAAAAAACGCTGCAAATTCTTACACATGGGTTGGTTATTCCTCGGACCAGGCGCATGGAGACTCATTTCTTCAACATGGGGGAAATGGGGAAAACAGTGGGTGCGGTGGGTCCCAGACCCATTCCAATCGATTCAGAATCCAAAATTTAGTGGAAAATGATACCCCACACGCCTAGGTACCAGAAATTTCGAAAACACATATTCAAAATGGGTAATAAATACCCAATTTGACCCATAACTTCTTCCAGTGGGTGCCAATCGTTCTGGGACCCATTTAATTGGATTCAGCGTCCAAAATTTAGTGGAAAATGATACCCCACTCGCCTAGATCGCCAAAAATCCCGAAAATCCATTTTTCAAAAAACACACTTTGACCCCTACCCCGCCCAAATTTGGTCCGATCGGGTTGAAAAGTTTGGAGGACCGTCCTAGGCCGGGAACAGACCCCTGACCCAAATTTCAGATTTTTAGAAAATTTTCTACTACCAAAAACGGCGTGGACAATGGACGGCGGACGGCGTACGGCGGACGGACATTGACATTTTTTGATCTAGACACCTTGAAACGTCCAGAAAAAAATGTTGAGCCGAATCGGAGAGGTTGACCTTTTGCATGAAAACATAAATTGATTATTCAAGGAATAACCAACCAAAAGAAAAAAAAACTTTTTGTGATCGGTCTTGTCGAATTTACGGGGTTCCCAGCAACTAGGAATACCTACGTCCTTCCTATGCCCTGCAATTAGTTTTCCAAATGATGCATGTTGAGTTTTGTTGGATAATGATGAGGACACCGCCCAAGTGAATTTGATAACGCGTGTGTTACGTACCTGCATCTTTTTCCCACATTCCCACTCATCTATTCCGTACCGTACCATCTTGGAATTCCTTCACACGTAGATGTACCTACATTCTCATTAAGCGTGTTCCTCTCTAATTAGCCCCAGCCACACGGTACGCCACCGAAATCTCTAACCTTCCGAGGAACAATAGAATCGAAATATCACTCGACGACCATACGACTTGCCGCCTAATCTTTCGGCATTTTCCCATCCCACGCCGTCATCGCTGTTCCTCTCTCCCATTGTTTCGTGTTTATATCTTTTTTCACTTTCGACACAAATGGAATTTCACCTTCCCCCGCAACTTATGTGTTGGGGTCGCGGATCTTGCCCGACTGCTAGCGTGTCTTGCGTCCTTTGTGTGAATCTCAACTCGATAGTCGTCTTCAAAACTATCTAGATGCCTTTTCTTTGAGAAAGTGAGAACTCATTAATCGAATAATACTAAGAATAGTCGAAACTGCACTTCACAATTTCTGTAGGTCCTCAAGCCACCTCAGTAAAATTATAATGAAAAACAAAAATATATAGATTTCTGGTTTTTATCTAGTTCGGTCTATCAGGTTCTCGCGAATTTTCCTCCTTTTGAATGTTTCAATGTTTGATTGAGAAATTTTTTAGTAAAACGTTTACAACATTTTCTATTCGAAAAACAATCCAACGACCCAGCCCGCATGACACTCGTTCATTTTTTACCCCGTTTTCCCATAAACCATTCGTAACTGATAACCCGATCGCTCTCTTTTTGACGTTTTGCTAAACTTTTTCAAAATATTGCATGTATGAAACGTCAATATAATGTGCAGGGTGTATAATTTCGCAACGCTGAGACAAATTGGGATCTCGTTTGACGTCTTATGCAAATCCTACATGAAGTACGAAAATTACAATTAGATTCATTATCATGTTGATGACTAAAATCATAATTACTCTCCTATATTGGGACCTACCTAATTTTTGGAATTTTGATATTTTTCTCCGTCTAATCTTAGTTAATATTTGCAATTTTCTTATCGTAACATCTTTGTAATTCCTCGTCGTTAAAATCTTATGAACTGGTTTATTACGTACTAAAATAATCTCCTTACTTGATTATTATCCGTGAGACATTCTGCGTAGTGCGTTGACACTTCGGTTCGGTTGTTGGGCCACGACATCCGTTTGCTCTTGTTTTCGTTGACATCTTTATACACCGCGACGAGCTTGAGCGATTGTCCTCCAGGTATCCTGGTTTTCACGTAGTGTTGTTTCGTCCCATCTAGACACACCGTCACGGTATAAATTGGAGTTTCGATTCGCTATTCAGATATACGTTCAGTTCACTCTACTTAGATGAAAGAAGGTCGACCATCCTACTTACCGAGCCGTCTAGCGTGGTTTTGCTTGTATGCTACGATATCTGTGAGCGTCAGGAACGTCGTCACATGAGAATTGACCAGTTTTTGAAGGGTAGGATAGCAAACGGCTTTGATTTGGCCCCGCTCTGTCACCAAACTGAACCATCCTGAAACATCACAAAATAAATATCCATTGTAGACAGCATTAATCATTCATTAACGTATAACCGCTCATTTTGGATTTTGGTGCGAACTTTTCAATAATGAACTGTTCTGATCCATTGGATTGGTTTTTGGTTTCCGTATTGTCCTTATTAGAATAACACACCTACATTTTCGCACAGATAAAAACACTCTTATCTTCACCTTATACGTATCAATGTGTGTAGGTGTGTTCCAAATCAAAAAAGTCCGTCCGCCATCCGGGCCTTCAAAAAATATTTCATTTTAGATATAGGGTGTATTTGAGTCCTTGTACTACACCAATTTTCAGGTATTGGCGAAATCGCGTACTTCGAAAATGGGTGTTCGAGTTCTCTGGAGACCCAGTCCTTTGACGTATAATTCTCAGCTAAATTTCGGACTTAGTATGGTTTTGAAAAGATCGCCGCAAGCAAAGACGAGTATTTTAAACATGGGGTATCCAGGTATCTATATTTTTCCTCCTTCTCCCAAGGTTGCATCTTAGTTGATGTTAGGAGTTAAATCGCACTGTTGAGTTGAGTAATCCCTCTTACAAATACGGCTGAGAATGGGTAGAATTGCTCGGTAGGTTTCAACAATAAAACACTGTACAAGTTTAAAAACAAAAAAAAAACACGCTGCAAATTCTTACACACGGGTTGGTTATTCCTCGTACCAGGCGCATGGAGACTCATTTCTTCAACATGGGGAAAATGGGGGAAACAGTGGGTGTGGCGGGTCCCGGACCAATTTCTAATCGATTCAGGGTCCAAAATTTAGTGGAAAATGATACCCCACACGCCCAGGTAGCAGAAATCCCGAAAACACATATTTAAAATGGGTAATATATACCCAATTTGACCCATAACTTCTTCCAGTGGGTGCCAATCGTTCTGGGACCCATTTAATTGGATTCAGCGTCCAAAATTTAGTGGAAAATGACACCCTACGCGCCTTAATCGCCCAAAATCTCGAAAATCCATTTTTCAAAAAACACATTCTGACCCCTACCCCGCCCAAATTTGGTACGATCGGGTTGGAAAGTTTCGAGGACCAACTAATGCCGGAAACGGGGCCCTTTCAGATTTTTAGCAGATTTTCTGCTACCAAAAACGGCGCGGACGGTGGTCAGCATGAAGACATAAGTCAATTATTCAAGAAATTTAAAAAAAAAAAAAAAAAAAAAAAACCCGTACCAACCGTAACAACCACAATATTTTTAAATTACCTTTATAATCTGTAGGTATGACTATGTTTCTTCCATCGAGATCAGCTTCGGTCCTTGTCACCGTGTAGTGTTTATACAGCAGAATCAAATCGATTACAGTTTGCTCACAACTGGAAAACATAACCAATAGTAATTAATAAAACCATAAAATACAAATCATCAATGAACGAACGCTAAAAAACTTGCTTGATAATGAAATTAATACCCTGTATCTAAACAAACCTATGAAGTCACGAATTTGTTACAAAGATGCAAATGCAAGCTACTAAGTAGGATTTTCCTGCACCAGATTGATCGAAGTTTGGTTCCGAATGAATTATTTGAAATATCTTCTCACAGTGGTTTTATTCCGCCGGTAAGAATATAATTTTGTTCAATAATTTTGTTATACATGAGTCATTTATACCTTTCATAGCGTACTATAAAAGGTATTCTGCGTTTCATATTCGTTACAATCACCATCGAACATTTTCTATTTAGGGAACCATTATCAGAGTAGGTGTAAAAAACTGTGATTGAGAAAACTGCGTGACAAATGATTGGTTAAGGGATCGTCGAGACTGACTATTAGTATCGTTTCCTTGTTTCTTCCTTGCGGTAGCAATGGGAGAGCACCAGTCGAGTCACCTCTCGCCCATCAACATAACTTCTCTCACGCTTTCCACATTCCTGATCCAGATGGCCCATAATTCAGCCTCAAGCTACACCAGGGGCTATATTAACAAGTCCCTCGAAATCTCCTACATTACGGTCAACATAGTCAACAGGAGGGGCTTCAGAGGTTCATTTATTACACATATATCTTTTATTTATTGCTTCATTCCATAATATCTCGTCTCCGCATCTATCCACGGCTTGTCTATTTTTGTCAAGTTGGAAAAATACTCCTACTTCGGCCCCTAATGAAATTAAACTTTTGTTAGATCGTACAGATTACTTGTATAATGCCCTGTCCCCTCATATAATAATAATTTCGTACCTTTCACAGGGAGCATCAGAAACAATTTTTTAAAGAAAAATCAGTCAAGGCAATTTTCCCACAGAAAAGTGATTAGTAAGAGTATGTACTGTATTTCTGTAATTTTCCAAACCGACTACGATGTGATCACGGAATTTCTCATCTTTGGCCAGCCATTTGTGCTTGTTTTCCTCCATTTATACCTGTCTGAGCTAAATAAATTGATATTTTTCCTGAATAAAGTCACTGGTTTTTCATTCAATATTTCCCAATCAAAATTTAAGATATCCCAAAAACTTGACTTGTCAATATGTAGTATGTTGAATACAATCATAATATAAGTTCCTACCTGCATTGTTCGGTAGATACCTTTTTGAGCATAGGCTTGATTTTGTAAACACTCGAGTAAACAGTAATCAGTCCTCCACTCGTTCCTGTTACCAAAATTCAGATGATAAAGCGAAATCGCTACGGTTTGCGAGGTTCAGCATGCAAAAGTTATAGGTGGGTAGGTATTCCCTCACTATGCGCATTCCTTCGGTATGCGCCCTCTGCGTCTGCGTCTAAATCTTCACCCGCTATAGCAATGTGAAGTATTAAACTGACGATTATTAGCAAACCATGGATAGTGGATAATCCTCCGCCAGCATAAGTATCACTTTTTCAGTCAAACTTAGTGTACAAATTCGTCGACTCTTAGGCGAGCGGATTTCCTGAAATATCTATCCGAATGAATAAAAGGTAATGATAGGGTTCGTCAGTATTGTGCACGTTGTTAACAAAAACTGTGCGTAAGTATGTAGATGCAGTAAGTATGAAGTATGTAGTCAAACACGCAGACGCAGAGGATGCATACTGAAGGAATGTGCACAATGAAGGAATCCGTTAAAGTTATCATCTGAATTTCGGTCACAGGAGCAAGTGGAATGGGACTTTTTAATCGAGCGTTTACAAAATCAAACCTCTCACATACAAGGTATCTACATACCTAGCCATACAGGTAGACACATTTATAACAGTAACAAAATATTGATTGATCACGTTTTCGGGAAGCTTCTTCGTCACAACTGAAGCAGCTGAGAGGAAGAAGCCGGAGTTCACAAAGGTCGGTACGTTAAGAACAAGGAAATGCCACTTACCCATTGTGGTCTATCGATACGAGCCTGACCACCTTGGGCAGGCTTGTTTTGTCTAGAAACCTTTTCAATGGCACAGCCACTGAACCTGCAACAATACAGAACACATTTTGAGAACGATTTACCTGGTTTGTTTTGCATTTATAATAATAATATAATAACTGTAGATATAAAACACAATGGTCCCACAATTGTTTAATGTAGGTGGATTTCACCCGCGTGGGTGATATCTTTTGAGTACTCAGGATATACACCAATACCCATTTATCAGCGAACAAAAGTCAGTAGAAAATAACATGTTATCCGCCGAGAGCACTAAATACTGTTTTCAAAATACATCCCTGTAAAATTGGGCAGATCCATGGCATGTTCTGCCACATATTGCACCAATGGCGGCTCAGTCCACAGACCATTTTGAGTTACACGAGGATTTAGAAGTCCTTCGCCTGAACTACTCGATCAATCAATCAATCTGTTTATTCGAAATCAAAATTAACATATTAAACATATTTACTAATACAAATTGTTGGGCAACAGTCGCAGCTTAGGATTGAATAAAATACAAAAGATAAATTAAACACACATTTGGAGGACAATTTGATCATTCAAGAGAGAAGAAAATAAAATAAATTAATATAATTTTTAACAAAATTTTCTCCCGTATCACTCCGCGTACATGCTTCTAAAGAAATGCAAAACCACTACTAAACCACTGGGTACTCTGGGAAAGTTGTAATATCCTCCAGGAGGTTCAGTTAGGCTAGGCACTTCTACTTCAGGTGCATGCCTAGTCACGTCCAGGCTTTGGTTTCATTACTACTCAAGTCTGAACGTATTTTCTCAAATTTTGTCTCCAGGCAAAATGTATTGTAGGTTCTGTTTTGATTCAATCCGACGTTTGACTAGAAACATAAACTGTCCCAAAAAAAAAAAAAGTAGGTACATTTTCACCGTTTGTCAGGTAAACATCCCGTAAAAAGCCAGCTACACCAACAGGCAAACTCATCCCACCCGTTCCGAATCGTACATTAATATATAATATAATGTATAGGTTTGATGGGCTTTTAATGCTCCGTGCTATGCCTATCATTCAATAAGATACAATACACTCGATGCTCATGGGCATGAGTATGGAATAAATATTTCTTCTCTTCTCTTCATTGGACCTATGGTCAGCAGGGAATTCCCACAAAGCCCTGCCAATCTGTACAAAAACCTTGAATTATTCTTATCCCGTGAGTCAACACCCATTTAGTTGAATAAGATAGGAAAGGCCGTAAAGGGGTAGTGGCTTGAGTGAGTTGAAGAGTCGACGATCGAAATGGTTGGAACGTGGAAGGGGTTGAGGGCTTTTCGACATACGGGCTTAGCTTAGCGAAACAAGTTTACCTTGTGAGCTCCAAGTGGTCCCGCTTCCCACGGCAGACGTCGGCCCTGCCTTTTAAAGTGGAATAGCTTTGCATCATTTTACTACCTGAATGCGCTTGATAAACCGTCATGTCGCCCGTGTGCATCCAAGGAAATTATTATTGAACCCGTGGGGAGGAAGCGGTGGGTGATGAGGTAGCCAAAGGTCGGAGTCTGATAAATTATGCCCCGATGGTTACAGACGCCACATCAACAACAAAATCTACCCACATTGAAAAATGTTAGCTCATTTTGATCAATTTCAAGTAGCCAAGTACTCAATTACGTAGAAAATCTCCTCCTCAAAAAAAAAAAAAAAAAAAGAAATTTCTCACAAGGACCAATATTGTGCCAACTTCCTCAAACCTCACCTCAAACGAAGGCAATTTTCGGAATTTTACTGGATTTTTGAGAATTTATTGGACCTATAAGTGTGGTGTATCATTTTCCACTAATTTATAGACGCTGAATCGCTGCAAACGGGTTTTGAACCTATTGTCGCAAGGAGAGGTAATTTCTAGGAAATAACAATGTACTTTTAATAAATGTTTTAATTTTTTTAAATAAAGTTTTGTAATTATCTAACTAATTTATATTTATCTATGGGATCTCAAAGACGTTATTTCCCACACGAGCGAGGTCCACCTACAATATACATATATGTAAGCCTCTCTCGAATAAAATCTGTCATAATTTTAATTCGGGTTTCTTCGGAGGTTTTGAATGGACTAGCGAGAGGTTACACGATGTAAGTCCAAGACTTACGACTAAGCAATTAGGGATACAAGGATGAGATAAAATA
>CM034005.1:15021148-15098307 GCA_019603395.1 Cyrtorhinus lividipennis | reverse complement strand
GAACGAAAACATTTATGTGTCAAACCTGGTAGTAGGCAATCGTTCCAGCTTCAACGTCCTTCACATATTTCATGACGCAAATCTATTTCTCGGTTCAATGTTTACATTGTTACCTTCTGACCTCAATACTTTTACGCATCATCAATCTATTTTTACGTCGATTGACGTAAAAGCGGGCGTTTCCCGGTGATTTTGAAAATGAGCTGTCATTTGCGAAAAAGGAGAATCAAACAGCAGGTGAGGAGTCGAGGCACGTAAAGGGAATGAATTCATTCCCGGTAGAACCTATCGACCGCCGAATTCTCGATTGTCAGACATATTTGGCGTATCGTCAAAACCTCCAATTCATGTCCTTTGATAGGGTAGAACGAAATGGTCGCAACTGAATTCGTTCCCACGTCCAACCACCATTTACGAGAGGCTTTGAGGTTTGACGTTCATCGAATCGCGACAATGGTATTTGGTCTGGTGAGGTGAGCGCATTATGCCCCTATTCACCAGAATGTACTTGGGAATGTACATAGGAATTTTTATTTGGCAAATGTGATGTGAATCGGTGATGCCATTATTCTCCCCTAACCTCTCTGGAAACTTGTGTCCTAGTCCTTGTCTAATAGGTGAAATATCCAACGTGCAAATATCTCTACTTATCTCAGAGTCCACATTAACTAACACGTGAGGAAATTTTAGTAGGTGCTACTAGCGGGAAAACGGTCATATTGAGGAACTTGGGAAACTACGTTTATACCTTACGTAAATCTAAAAACCCGTCCTCATTGAGATCAGGATGAATTCTGTCTCGTGACGTTAGCATACAGTAATTCTCCATTTGTATATTTCTCTTCTCTTTCTCTCGGCTAGTTGAGATTTTTTTTCTCTCTGGGTTAAAAATAACCTCACGACCGGACCCTCTGAATAATTACAGACTAACGGCCCCAACTTTCCCCATTATTTCCAAGAAGTACAACCGAAGTGAACACGCACGAATGTATTAGGTCGGAAACCGTGAAAGTTGGGACCTTTTTTTAAAATTATGCACTCGACATGACATGAAAAGGGTGTATTTCGTTAGCCTAGGATCATCCACAGTTATCACATGAAGCTACAACCTTGTGACTCAAGAATGCATGAATAGTTGGTACTGAATGATATTTGGTTTCCTGGTTTTGAAACGATATATTAGAATTGATAGTTTAACTCTTCGATTATAGTACAAATGTTTTGATCATCTACTTTTGGAATTTGACGTCACCGAGCTGATTAAACGGCTTATACCTCTAGTTTGATGGAGCTCGTCGTTTTTTGTCATGCTTCGCCTTAGCTCGATATTGTCGAAAATTCCAATAGTGAGTGCGAGAAATCATCATTCGGTTACTAATTTGCGCCATGCTACAAGCCCTTCAACTCTTCTTTCCTGTTAAATGAGAAAATGTCTCCTCGGAGTTGTGGAAAAAATAAATAACTAAATAAAATAAAGAACGACCAAGTCGTGACGCAACGGGCTGCCAAAAGAGATTCCGTTCTTCCGGCTTCATTCCCTAGTTTCCCTTTCCATCCTAAATATAGATTCACTCGAATCGGCACCTTCATCCACCCTCGTTTTAAAAAGCTCTTCCGACAAGAAAACCATCACCCTCCCTTGCTGAGTAGAAGCCGCTTTTAACAACCCCTCGACTTAGCTCCTTCTTCCGTCGCCGATAAAAATACCTAATGGACAGCCTTTTGCTTCTGTTATCGCAGCTACGAGGCAACTCCGTCCTCTCATCCACTCTTATCGGGTTGATACATTTCGTCACCACTGCCACTTTCACATTAAGTTCTCCAATGAGAAAATTTCATGGGAAATTTAAATTTTATGTTGAAAAGTCTATTAAGTTAAGTGAGGATTGAAAACATTTCTAGAAACTAGCTTACGCCTCAGGCCATAAACGTTTTTGTGTCAAAGCGACTTTGTTTGGGTGTGCCAGCCACCTATAGGCCCTAGTTGAACCTTATTATGCTTTTCTTTCCCATGCAGGTTCTCAGAAAAACTCGGCAGGGTGACAGGAGAGAGTGGGGCGTAATGGTCACTCAGGCGCGGTTATGAATCATACGTGTCCGACCTCTTAAAGACTTATTGATCTAGACTCTTTATCTTAAGACAAATCGTGTTAGTAGGACGCCTTATCAGCTCTCGTCATTCTCTCGAGTTTCTGATGCCTGGAACCTTTCGGTGAAACCGCATGTAAGTTTTTGTCTAATCTTACACGGCCCGAGCCAAGACAAATAATATTCCTTCACGAAATAAGCAGTGCGTTGCTTGCTTAGCCCTACTCGGTGGTTAGACGCAAAACCACCCCCTTAGGTGTTTAATTACTTTAGCTCTAATTTACTCTTTTGTTAACCCTTAAAAACCACCTGTAGTTTCCTGAGAGGGCCTGTGGAACAGCTATGGGCACACTCTATTGTCTGAACAAGCCTACCTAGACAGAAGTGATCACCCTTAGGAAAAAACCCTTACTATTATTTTTCAACAACTATAACCTTTGCCAATCTAATGTAATGCCATCCAACATGTTACGTTCTTCTCTTTATTCTGCTAACATTTTGTTTGGCTACGGTATCATGACATGGAACCTTGTGCCCGCAATAAGCCTTGACACGTCTCCCAGCCAACGGTTATCAGCGCTGGTAGTAACTGGAGCGATCCTGCTGTGGTCAACTTTCACGGTTCCACGACCATGGACTTCTTACGACAAGTAAACTTAATTGACAACTCGAGAGCATCGCCTGGTTTAATCCGGGCGAGGCCAGGCGATTTAGGGGAGCTAGTGACGATTTCGTTTCAGTCCCCCAGGAAAAGCTTGTTAGAGATGGCACTCTTGAGATGAGTTCTCACCATCTAATCTACGGAATCCCCCGCCAACTTATTAACAGAGAGGGACTTATTTAATGGGACCAGCACCCCCGCAGTCGAGTTTCGAAGTAATCAGTTCGGAAAGGAAACTTCGATCTGTTTGGACCGACAGGGATAATTAAAAAATAAAAAATAAAATAAATAAATAAGCTAGATCTTATTATTATCCAGAGCATCGATATCGTCTATCTTGTATTATTTTTGGAAATTATTCAGCTTGCCAATTGACCCAAATCATCACGGTCGGTATGCCCATTCGCTCAATGAACGCTATCATTGGTCATTGACTACGATTGAAATTTCGTTCCAGTTTTTGGTTGCAACAGAATTTTTCTTAGCCCCCCCCCCCCTTCCACGTCGAATATTCCAGCATCCTCTTAGAATGATAATACAAAAAGCTGTCACTCATACATCAGGATGGGTCGTCCGTTTTAATATCCTGCCCGTCAACTACAGTATGACTCTATTTCCCCTGGTTCGCTGGATCCGTCGGACGGAAATTAGATTCGGTATTTTGGCGCCACTATGACTCGTTATAAGGGGTATTGTAGTAATTACTCTCCTTTCATAGGGACTCATTTCTGCGTGGTGCGTCCAGTCGGTATTACTCACAAAAGAACTACCATACAAGGGTATTCGGAGTTTTCTGTTAAGGTTCTTCAGGTTAATTGAACGAATCAGAAGTCCGGAACCGGGAATGAGATCGATCAGAGAGAGTTCTTAAGCTAAATTCAATTAATTTGCCTTTGGGTCGGTTGACACGGGCGACGAAAATTGAAGAGGATGTTTTCGTAATCGGAAAAGGTAAACACGTCGGATTCAGTTGATCGGATTACGAAAATCCTTTCCAATCGACGTACATCCTTGAAGTGAAAGTGAAGAGGTCGAAAGTGAGTGAAGGCTGAAGAAACTAAAATGATCTGACTCAAATTGGTGATCAGAGCGCTCAAAAAGAAATCACCAATGATGACATTGAAAGAAGAAGATCAAGAAACCGAGTGGGCTCGACATCCCAAGAAATTAACCAAACTACAATATTACTATTGTGTTGAATTTTATTATTATAAATATTCTGTCAAAACCTGTTCACAATCGCTTTGTACCGCAAATATAAATAGCCCAACTGGTCATACTTTCATCCTCTTCAGCCTTACGAGTCTCAAGGTTCAAGTCTAGGGGCCCAGTGCCGTGAATTCTGGGCGATGAACGGAGTAAGTAAAGAGGAACAAACTCTAGTCCCACACGTGGTTGTTTCAAAAAATTTCAGTCATCTGTATTCAAACAGCGTCACCACTTCACGGACTATTTTCCGTCGTCTTCTGATCATTTCAAACCTTATTTAGATACATCACTTCTTGTCACTTACGCCGCCATGCCTGTATTTCTGTGGCATGAGGCTCTCGACAGTCGGAGGATACAATTCCATTAGCGAGCTCAATCAATTGTAATTCATCCGATAGCCCCTGCACAAGATGTTCGAGTGCATAATGTATCAGTCTGTAATTTCGATATCAGTTGAGCCATCGATTCAATCAGTCAGTAGTCACCGTTCTAATCAACCCGATACGTAGCGTCGATGTTTAGGTGGTCAATAGCGAACAACAATGATGCAGCGTTCTCCTCGAGAACTAGCATACAAATTTAATTAAGCGTGGATAGAATGGTTACTAGCAGTGACGGGTTTTTACCTGGGGGGATATTTTTTTTTTTTTTTTTTTTTTTTTTTTTTTTTTTTTCCAGAAGAAATGTGGAAAAGTCAACTGGATGTATCGGATTCAGAGTAAAGTGGTACTACAACTGGTCTGTTCATTGCTGCCCATCTGAACGAGAAATCCGGAGCACTCATGTTTGGCATTGCAAGTGTTCATGGATCCTTTGGCCGCATCGTCAAATATCAATCCTAAAGCAATCGAGGTAGACCTAAAGAAGCATATTTTAAGGTTTAGAAAACATTATCTAAATTATTGTCAAATTGCACAAGTTTTTACCAAGTCTGGAACTGTTTCTCATCCGTCCTTTTGTGGCGTAGCATGAGGAATTGTAATTTCTGGATAACAGGATTTCATCTAACGCCTAGAGTATTGCATTTGTCGAGGAGAATTCGGTGCCAAGCTGCGCCCCAGTTTACAAGCGAAATGACAAATGGTTTTCTCTTATGAGTTGGGCTGGGCAGGAATGAGTAGTTCACGTTCCTGTTGTGAATCCCATCAGCACCTATCCCTTCTACATGGGTCTACGTGACAGCAATCTCGCCATGACCGGATCGCGGGGTATGAGGTTTGTAAGGCGACCCACGGGTATCAAGCTCGTGGTTGGCGTTGGCCCTTCTCATGCCGGCGGGATCAAGTTGGAAGCTAACTCTTGTCATCTCACAGCCCGGTGGGATTAGGTGTCTAAATCCAGTCACCTTCAGACACCTATTCACGACCTGTGAGGCGCATAACGTCACCTTAATACTACACCTCCTGCTAATAGTAAGGAACCGCCGAAAATAATAATTTCTGGCACCTTCTTTTCAAGCGGGGCTTTATCGTTTGACAACTCAAAGATTCATCTAGAAGCTCTGTATTAGTATGAGTATACCCGGTTCTTCCACGACGCCTTTTCCAATCCCATTTGTCAATGCTGACCCTCCACTCTGGTCAGACGAGACCTGACCTCTTTTTCCACTCCCACACGACGAAAGGGACAAAAAGAAGAACAAATACGAGCTCTCGGTGAGTTTACTGTCCTTGCTAATAGAGACAATGACGACAACAGTTTGTTACACAATCCTATCGGTGAGATAGGTTCACGCTCTCACGGCATGGTCCTCTTTTATAACCATTTGACCGTCACTAGGCCGTGGTGTACACTACCTTCCCAGTTCTTTTCTCCACGGTCCTGGAACAGATAAGCACCTGAGAAAGAATGATATTGTGATGGTGATTCTTCTCCTTCTTAGGATTAACGAACCTTGTAGTTTTCTAAAGGACGCACACTTGAAATTATTCTACGATCGCTTTTGTTCTCCGCAGTTTTTTTGCCTCTAGACTCAACTCTCTACCCCTCTGATTAAATAAAGCACTATCAACGATGTCTGAATGAATCAGCAGCAATACGCAATGTAGCTCAACCGTCTAATAAATTAAAATTTCTAAAAGAAGTATTTACATTCTTATGCCGCCCAAATTAATCGGCGAAAAAATGCATCAGCTGCTTCGTTTGAACTCTGAATCAAATCAGCTTCTCTTTCGCAAACGGCCAATTACGTTCTGGACTGACACTATAATACGCGTCGCCAAATGCGTCACCGAGGCAGTTGAGGAGTTGGAAGCACTTGACAGAAGGAGTCGCTAATGGGATGGTGAAAGTTTTAATGGAATCAAGTCAGTCATTGGCCTCTCTTGTGACGTGACACAAAACGGCATTACGGCTGACGGTGAAGGGCTATGAAATGATGGCCAATCGAAGGCTTTGTCTCTTGCCCTTTTGTTCCTAACGTGTTCAGACTTCAACCCAGTTACTGGAAACTCAGAGAATAAGTATCAGAGCTCCTCCTTTTTGATTGAATTATACTGTGCTAGATTGTTCACCGACATCGTTTCTTCTCTGAAACAGCAATATTTGAAGGCTCTCAAATATTAATTAGCTAATGTAACTATACCAACTGAATTTCTGTCATGATATTGTGTTAACTCGAGCGCGTTTAATCAAACTACAGTCGTAATCAAATTTTACTAAAGTCTCGCTACAGAGAATGTAATTCATTATTGTTGATGTTTTTCTTGTATTTAATGTTAATTGATGTTATTTTCGTGACCACACACGTACACTTAATGCCAATTTACCTCCTGTTCATTGAAGTAAGGTCGTTTGACAACTTTTGAGGTTTCGGAGGGTTTCTAGATGAATGGGCGGTGTACCAAATAATGATTTGAAAATTGGTGTGTCGTGGAGCTAGTTGAGAATAATAAGGAATTCTGGGGGGATGTGTAACAATTTAGAATGATTCTATTCCTCTTAGAAATACGAATTATTAGACAATATTGGCGAGATCCCTCAGTCCAGGACTGAATTTGATGATTTTGATTTTAACAAAGTAGGTAAGCAGATTAATATACTAGGAAACCACGAACGTACGGACAAAACCAAGTTTTTAAGGGCACAACGTCTTTCTTCATTCAAATGTCACCAATCAGGAGTTCACACCCTCTCCGATCAGGTGTGCTCTAATAAATGAACCACTTATAAGAGCGATGACAGGCGATGATCGGCTGTTACAAAAATTGACTCTCAGAATCACATCGCCTATTTTCATATTCTATCCTCTGACGCTAAGCTTTTTTTTCCTTCCCGGATCCCCACCGCATACCTAAGCCTCAACGATTCTTCTGCAATTTTTCCTCAACTAATGAATTGCAAGGCAACGTGATATCCGTTTTGAGTAACACAGGAGGAAAACCGATTTAGATAAAGAACTTGAGACGCAGTATCAATCCGAAGTCCATATTAGGCGGAAAAAACTTCTTATTTAACCACCCTGAAAATAGATGCTGTTGACCTACGTCCAAACATAGCCTGATTCCCGACCAGACAGAACAACAGGGATGCCAACGGCGGTGACGTAGCCTTCGCCTTAAAACTAGACCCCTCATTCACCGCGTCGGACCAATGAAAAAAAGGCCGAGTCTCCGATTTATAAAAGGCGTTGATTGAAAACAGCTGCCCATCCGGCGTTTCGCTTGCGTCAATGTAAATTTGTCCGTTCATTTCATCTCAATTTGTTCCACGTCGACGATGAATAGGTACATCCATCAATTTTTGTTTCGGGATGTACGAGGATCTTGGGTTTGGTGATGAAGCGTTTGCACAGCACCCTTGTATCGAAGGTGTAAACTTCCCAGGCTCAGTTAATCTACTTATGATCAATTGCTGAATCAGTAAATACGTACACCCTCTACGTCGACGAGGAGCAGGAGACGCAAGGATATCCAGTGACAAAGACAAGGAAACTGCAGGCCTGGCTGTATGATGGAATTTGATGAGTCTTGTTCTATCTGTTAGGTAATAGGTATAGTATATTATGTTCTAAAGTTTCCTTCACCCATTTGGTAACAGTTAAATACAAGATTAGGTAGATATCGTACAAGAATTTCAACGCAGTACCATGGACAAACACCGTCACATCATTCCTACGAAGTTATTTAATTCAGGATAAAATGGGAAACTGCTGTACAACCTCATCAACTCTCGGCTCTCAAATAAAAACCACACCCGAAAAGTGTCACGGTGCTTCGCAGGATAGTGAATCGAGGGTACGTGTAGGACAACACCCCCCGGATACGAGAGGACGCTACTTATGCGACGAGAAGCGACGAATCGGATTTATCTGTTTTATCTCTCCTTCTCTGCAATATTCCATCCAACTCTGTTAAACACGGTGAGTTGAGAAATTGAAAACAGAAGTCAGCCGAGAATAAAAAGCCGAAAGAAAATTAGATGGAATTGTACAATGCACTGAAGAAATATAAATTATGGAAGACGCTGTAATAAAATAATGTACTTTATAGCGTTTCAAAAAAAAAAAAAAAAAAAAACCTTGTGATCATTCGGAAAAAAAAGAGTCGGAATAATTACTTTTCTTCAAGGGCCCTCACCAACGACCACGTACAAAGTGTGACTCGGTGTATTTGTTTGTTTTCCCTTGGTCTAGAGGCACAGGTCTATTGCATGCCCACTCTTCTGATTGCAGTCGAAGAATAGACAGCGTAAGAGGATGAGTGGGGGTTAACGACGACCTTATGACCTTTGTGGATCCGTTCGACCCAGTCCTCATGGAGTTATTCTGCTCAACGAGGTACGTGTAAATGCGTTGTACGCCATGGAACAAGCTGATCTAGCCTTTACGGACGGGTTTCAATTAATGGAATAGAATCAAAAGCGAATGAGAAGGGTTAGAGCTGAATCAGAAGAAACACCATCTTTCACAATAAACAACCATTGTGAGGTTATAGTTGAATGCTGTTACAAGGTGGTTAAAACTAATTTGGATGAATAAAATGAATAATTGTTTTTTTTTAAGACTCAATCTTGTTATTGTTCTAAAAAGTGCAGGCTACGTTATTGCAGGAATGATAGCCTGAACCACTAAGTTGCCTATCAAAAATTCAGTGAATTTACGGAGAGTGGCTGGGCCTGAAAAAGATACGAGACTTGGCCTGCGGTGGTCTCAGGGACAGAGGGCAGTCAACGTTAGATGCTAACCAAAGTGAACCGAAAATGGCCAGGGCTATTGCTATTACAAAGTGGAAAGCTATGGCTTACTGTGATTTAAGACAAATAATCATAGGCAATCACTCACAATTAGCTATCTAAGAGGCAGTGCTCCTGCTTGATATCGCTCGTAAGGTTGTTGAACTCTTGTTTGCATCTGTTGATCCCACGGAGCGGAGAGATATGGGATTTGTGTTTAATTATTAAATTAAATATTAGAATAATATTGTTAAGAGACCGAAATAAATTGTCATATCATAACCCTAATTGAGTCAAACTGTGGTGGAAAAATCCGAAGTGAAATATTTCTATGGGCCACCCTAGTCTCTCCCATTAGCAACAAGCCTGGCTGCCTTAGTTGGAATAATGTCATTTTGAAACGCAAATTTACAAATAAGTAATAAAAAAATCAAACGCTCAACTCCTTCACAAGAAGTTCTGACCTAGGACCCCGAGAAGACATCCGTCTGCATTATTTCGCTCTGCTCAATGCCCGTTCACTTTTTTTTAAAGACTCCAACCTGCGCGAATGGAAATATAAATGCAAAGTCAAGTTCTTATATTCTGACTACGGTCGAGGCTGGAATCGTTGAATTTATTTTTGGACCTCAAAGCGAATATTTTACACTTGCGAGGGGAGGCGACTCACGCAAAACGAATGCTAAAAGGAAAACCGTATGACGTGCGTCAGAACATTTTGCAACGGAGCCAAAACGATGCGTTTGCGTCGGCGAGTTTGTCAACGAGATAAGGCTCACCATCTATTGACGACGTAACTCGTTCTAGACTCCAGGCATCTATTTTCTCCCTTTCTATCGGTCCAAATTGATAGTTTGGATGGATCTCAATTCGATAAGAATAGAAATTATGTTTAAAAAACCTTCATACGGCGTCTTGATAACTCATAGAAGAGAGAAGACGTAAAATCTACGATCACATAAAAAGAGGTCATAATATCCGATGTGATGTGAGGCGTGGTGGTTTGGAGCTTGTGTAGCTTGATTAAGACGCAATCGGGTGCGTGTTCTTATTAATCTTGGAATCAAGTTTTTCTCTCAAAAATCCTGGCTGAACTTTCGCTTCCCGATCCCTCCACTCAATAAAAACGACTTCCCCCCATTATTGTGGAGGTGGTTAAAAATAATAAATCCCACCTCCTTTCTGCGTCAAAACACTTCGTCTAATACAGACTTTTTTTCAGAAGCGCCTGATTAATCCCCTACCTTCTGAGATAAGCTCTTAATCTCGTTGGCGTCATCCCGTATCGGGAGATCAACCGATTGCGTTGTTTTCCACTCGGTGAAACACCGTAAAAAGCCATCAAAAACTGCAAACGCAATGTAGGCATTATAAAAAAAAAAGTATTTTCGCAAGCTTAGACGCAATTTGTTATCTGGAAATATAAAGCTGTGGATTGGCCCGATGACGCGCGCGGTGTAGAAAATTCTCTATATCGAGCTTGAAATCTCAAGCGATGTGATCTAACGAGGTGGTTGAAAAGCTTCGATAATTATGTCTCAGCTAGAACAATACGTCATTGGGACATGGATTTAGAACGCTATTGAGTTCACAGACTCACTTTGTTTGGGACCAGCTTTCTGGTTGATGGTATTTGTAACAAAGAAGGTCGAAAAATAATTGTCCTCGAATCCATAATAGGTTTGATCAGTGAGTGAGCCAACTGTGGGCGATTGGTCGCGAATGATGACCTGAAGTAAAATTATAATATTTACCAGAAAGTGGTTCGGACCTCGTTACCAAGAATTATAGTTACCTGTGTACTGAAACAATTTAACCTGTGTAGAAAATGAATTGTTTGCGTCAATACACTTCTAACCCGAGCTTCCCCCAGTTTTACGCGAGGTTTTATTGATCCTTAGGAGTTAACTCCGTGTTACCCCTCAGTGAACACCCCCGCCACTTCTAACCCTCTGCTCTCACGCAGAGAGCGGTATTGTGACCTTTCCTCAATCCTGGACGCACAGAAACAGATGTCGAAACAGTGGTGGTCAAACGATCTCGAAAGCGAGTCAATCTGTTGTATCTGATTGGGTCGTTAATTCGCAAGAATGAAATTATGCATAATTTTATTTACAACCACAAAACATGTAATCCCCGAATCGGGGATATGTCGGGATACATCTGAATGCCATAAGAGAACCCATAAAAATCCAGACTCGATCCTCGGGATACTTCTGAACACAAAGATCGCCTTGGATGGATTCGGGACGCTTCGAAAGATCTACAACAGATCACCCCAGTTTCACAGGATTCAAAAAGGATACGACATCTGAAATTAGCTTCATTTGGAAACTATACCAAAGTTAGAGAATATTTAGAAATCTAGATGAGCAGCACAGAAGACCTTTAAAGCCAGGATCGAAACACTTTGAAGGAATTATCTGAAGCCTGTACACTGTCGGAGGTTTTTTTTTTTTTTTTTTTTTTTTTTTTTTTAGCCCAGGACGCTCTAAAACACTTGAAAGTATCCTACGAGTACTTGAGATCACGACTTGGGATTCGAGAAGAATCAGGATAACACACCCCAAATTTCGTTAGAATCAGAGCCGTATCGAAAAATACACCTACGCGTTGAGCGCTCCACCAAAAATCAATGCAGTTACAGAAGATTCCTCCGAAATTAAAACGTGCTCCTCAGACTGAAATAAAAGTTTATTCCTCGTACAGTTGCACAATACATTGCATCTAAAAACAAAATAAAAAATAAAAATAAAAACTGGCTCATCACAGAACAAACTAAAGAAGAATCAAGAAATGAAGGATAATATAAACTACAATACAGAAGCTAGGATAAAGATTAAAATAAAGAACCGTAAAAAACCGTAGAATCGAACTAGCTCATACTCTCGAAATTAGTAATCGTCTTGAGAAAATGCTAGACATCGAAAGATCGTAAAACTGAGACAGCAATGCGAATTAGCCCCTCCAACCCTCTGGGTCACCGCATCATCGATTCTCCCGAAACACTCCAATATAAAGAGTCAGCGCACGCATTCAGAATCGCGTCAAAAGTTTAGAAATCCTGCTCAAGGACTTGTATTGTGTCTCGCAATTTCGCTGGCGTATAATTTCATCTTTCAACAATTCCCTAACTAAACTTGCTCGTAATTACGTCCTGTCGGATATCCATAATTTCCGGACGTCCTCCTCGTCACTCCCACGATTGTTCTGATTGTCACGAGTTTTCATTTGACCTTACGAATTGACGTCACGTCGGGAGTTAACTATGGGGTCAGTTCGACTCTATTTTTCAATCTGGCTAATTATATTCAAACACCGGCAACCTACTTTAAGGTCGAACAAACCAGCTTCAAACTGATCGTCATACGTGAAGTTGAAATTTCAATTTCGGCATACAGAATGACTTATCCTTGTAGGTACATAGTTACATGTATGCGATGGCAACGTTCAAATCCGTCGACTAATATCACCGTCTACGACCATTTTTAGCGTTCAATATCCACAATGGGCTTACAAGGCAAAAAGGGGATCACTCGACTCGTCACATTCGTATTAATTGCCGTCTCGTTCGCCTTATCAATTTGTACTTTCCTCACAAATGCTTACCTGGATTTGATTGTCGGTACAATAATTGGAGGGTATTTTGCGGTTTATTTGGCAAATTTTGTGTCGACGGTGACGGGCGATGAGATTGACGACGAATGCGTGAAAACTTGGGCTGTTTACGGCGCTTGCACGCTATGTGCCGTCGGTATCAGGTATATATTAATTATTTTAACGGATGTAATGTATGACAGAACAAACGTTGAAACAAGGAGTAATTGCTCAATACAAAAGACACTAATGTCAAGTAATGTTCACAGTATTCAGCTTGCCGCGTATGAACCGACATTTTGAGCAATAACTGCCTAAAATTACCTGTAAAGAAGATAGAGAATGATACTTGATCTGTAATTTAACAATTCGTTAGTTAGTTAGCGCCTGCTTAGTCCACTTTTCATCGTGTTCAGCGTGACACGCCTCGCTAGTTGTTTTTACTTAGTAGTTAAATAGTCTCAATTTTGAAGATATAAGGCTGGTCGGATGACCAGGAAATTGGTTTCGATCATGAACCTGAAAACTCTTCAACTTTTCAGAATCTTAACGCTTGATTGGACCGGCAATGACGTCGGAACGTTCTGCATAATATCTGGTGTCCTCGCTGTGGCGGCCTCAATTGGCTGTTTCCTCGACGCACTCTGGACTGAAGGATATTGACTTGTGGATAGGAAGCCTTTTTTTTCTCTTCCTCATTAGCTTGTTGCCAGAATTATCGAATTCATTATACCGACTTTGTTGGAGACAATGCCGTTTTGGATTTATCGTACCAGTTTATCTCATCGGATATGGGGATTTCCATTTTATGGGATAAAAAAAAATGTATGGTTGGAAATGAGCATTGGAATAAGTGTACCAGTTCGTCGTAAAGGGTATCATTTTTCGCCGTCTGACTAGACTAGGCACTTTGAGAAGTTCGAACATTGTGCGTCTCGTTAGATAAATAACAATGTATACTGGAAAGGAGGTAACCCAAGGACAAGCCGAATCCCCGCGACGCAAACCTGCAATCAGCTCAAGGACTTGAATGACGGAATCTGGCAAATAAATCTGACTCGGTAGTTGTTGGTCGGTCGATTTCGGGGAAAGTTTCGAAACACGAGCCATTCGTGAGAGCGATGAGGCTGAGCCTTGAAAGTGCAGCTAGGACACACAGCTAGAACATACCTAGTTCCTGATTTTTCTTTTCTAAGTTAACATTGTGAAACTTGGATAAATCACTAAGGAGGCGTGCAGAAGCTAATCCAGAACGCTCAATCGGTCAACTAGACCATTCCAGGCCAGAATCTCTCCTGACGCCAAAAAAGAAAGAAAATAATCGTTGGAAATAAAATCGATAGGCGTCATCTAAGAAGCCCAGGTCTTAAGCACATTTGAGTTGTGATTAATACTCGCTATGATCACGATTAGATGAAATTAGCTTCTCCATCCATCACTTGGCAGAAAATATCTGAGGCTGAGTTATTATTACAAAAAAATTTAGTCGAAGAAATAGATCTGAAAACAAACTCTTTTTATGTCAAGTAGCAACATTGAGACATGACGAAATGGCCTATCTATTAAGAATAAAAAAAGAAAAAGTAAAAAAATAAATAAATAAAATGATTGAAAAATTTCTTTCTTCTTTTTGGTTTTACTACACTGTATTTCATTATATTTATTGCGAACAAGTGATAGTGACTTTATTGTTTTTCCCAGTGAGCCAAACAGTAAATGGTAAAGTAAAAACGATCGTGTATGGCTAGATATTTACCTATTAAGGCCCTCGTTATTGGCCCAGTTTTGTTGACAGACACTTGTAAAATGAATAAATTTTACTCTTAAGCCCAATCGCCCTGAATTGAGTGATTTCAAAGGCTGGTTTTTAAGCATTTTGTGTTCATAGGCATGTGGGGAATAATTTTCCACTAAACGCTGAATCGATTTAGATGGGTGTTAGACCGAGGCCCGCAAACCGAGGCAGGCAGGGCATGGGTGACAATTGTTATTGTCAAATAACGCTTTTACAATATTTTTATGGGCAAGCGGTTTTGGTTTATTATTCCTTGAATAATCAACCTATGTTTTCATAGTAAAAATCAACCTCTCTGATTGGCCCCAAAATTTGACAGTTTGCGTTTAAATACGACTAGACCAAAAAAGCAAAATGTCCCGTCTGCCGTCCACACCGGTTCAGCAGTAGACAATTCGAAATTTCGGTAATTGATTTCTCTCCGGCTTTAGCTGGTCCTTGGAACTATTCAGCCCGATTGGACCAAATTTAGGAAGAGTTTCGGGTGAAAATGTGTTTTTGAGACTTCATTTTCGGAATTTTTGGGAACTAGGCAGATGAGGTGTCATTTTCCACTAAATTTTGGACGCTGAATCCACTGAGATGAGTTCCGGTCCTATTGGCGCTCATCAAAGGTGGTTATGGGTCAAAACTGGTTTTGGAATTGAAACTATTTATTGAAATGAGTCCTTGACAATATTCACACTCACTGTTTTCTAAATAATCTTGCTTAAACGAATAATTAATCATTACCTATAGAAGAATTTGCACTTTTTCTAGTACCTTGGCTTTTTGCACGAACGAGATCCACCTGGGGTAATGAACCATTGTGGTATGATGCAGGCTATTCATAATTGAATTAGCCGAAATACAGGTAGTGAAATACTTACTTCAGTCTTAGTTATACGATGTCGGGCGAGTTTGACGACGGCGAAATTCCCTTTGCCGATGGTCCGTTCGATGTCGTAGAAACCGACGCGGATCGGCGTTTTCTGTCTGTCGCTCATGTTCCCCACTACCATAGTCAATCACCTAAATAGTTCGCGCGACATGCGTCACCCGACACGCTGACGACCCGCGCACAGAACAGACGTTCGGATCGTCCACTCACGACTGAAACGACGTAAACGGTGCCCCAACCCGCTGCAGGCCGCTCACCCCCTCCCTGCAGGAAAACACCGTCACCGCGCCTGCCCCGACCCGCGTCTGCCACCCTTCCCTCTAAAATCAATCCAATAATAATGATACCCCTGCTACCGCCTACCCTTGCAGTTTTCTCCCCCTTAAATCGGTTATAGACACCGATTCTTTTTAAGTTTCCACGTTTTTTTGGTAGCCCACTCCTGAAAACCAAAACGATTTTGTGACCACGACTAAATGCGTTTAACGCAAAGGGATTCAAGCGATTCGCAGCGTCGGTGCGTTGACCTTGTCGGGGCAGGTAGTGGCACTGAAGCTGGCGTGATGACGCACGCTGCTCGGGTCAAACGGATAAACCGCTGGCTGCGTCGACCGCACAATCCCCGGCCTCTTGTTGTAATTGAGTTTCCGAGGTTTGCCGGTCGATCAGCGATGGATATCCGAGTCAACAGTAACGAACCCACCTAAGTCCCATCGTTCAATTGAGGAATTTGACAGACGAGTCAATATTAGTCTTGTTAACTCCACTTCATCGTCAAGTTATTACCCAATCAAACAAAAAAAAAAAAAAAAGATCAATTTGGATGAATTTACCTATACGACGTCACGAGAGCGACCTACCGGCCGGTTATGAAGCCGGGCAATGGTGGGCATAATGAGGCTCAGGGGGTGGTTTCCACCCGTCAATCCCCAATAGCCTAGGAGCCGGGGCCGAAAATGGGGTCTCAATTCACAAGGAGAATTGTGTACTTTTCAAAAATACATTAAATTATAAATAAAACTAGTCATGATGTCATTTTCTTCCAATCAAGTGCTATAACATAATACGTTTTTTCTAACACGAGTCAAGTACAAGGGAAGATTGAAATCAAGAGAGCCAAGAAAGGCAGGGGAGTGCCTAATTTCAAATTGTGAATAAGTTAAACTTGCCTACATTCTGCGGTGTGAGCGCCTTGAAGCTCGCTTTCCCTCCTGATATTTCAACAATTCTATTGTTATGATTTAATCTCAATATAATTATATATTTCTCTTGTAAAGAAAGTACAGGTAAGTGAATATAATTTGTACATTTTGAGGAATTCAAAATAATATCCTCCAGTTTAATGATTTCCTAGCGACGTCGATTGGAAGGAACGACTGGGAGGAACCGCTACGACGCCTTGACAAGCCAAATTAATGTAACCCTCGGCGTGAGGCGGTGGTTAGGCCGAACCATCAAGACCTACCGGTGTTGCGGTTATACATCGTCAACACCACCGCTCCTATAACCTCATTCCGAAACCTGATTTCCTTCGTATTTTCAAATATCAGGTAAAGATTGAAATGAGGAGATTTCCAGTTGATATGGGAAAAGCCAATATTTAATGTGATATTCTGTTTTCCCCCTCTTTTTTTTACTCAGTGGTGGTTACGATAAATTAACATTAAGTTCAATTTAATAATAATTACACAAATAATTTGTATTGTTTCCCTCAAAAGTCTCTAAATTCGATATTTTACGATCAAGATCAGTTGAAAACTTTATTGGGAATCCAGTTATGAATCAAGGATAGGGTATCGATCGCGCATAAAAAGTAATGAGTCCGGTAAACGTTTTCTATTTTAGATTCATGTCTCATATTGTTGAACAAGCAAAATGTCAATTATCTTTCGAAAAATTCTAAAAATATCTAAAAGGCCCTCACGTTGGAAGCCCACTAATACTAAAAATGGCCACTTTCTGCTGTCAACGCCAGTGTTTTCCCTCCGGTCGGACGTCATTGGTCTAAAAACGACGACAGTTAAAAAAACAAAAAATGTCGTCGGCCGAATGCGTCACAGGATTTTAATTTTGGAAAAAATTCCACTCAAACCGTCGGCGGTCATCAGCCCGGATAAATATGAAAGTGGTCGAAACGGCCGATACAATAAATCGGCGGCCCGTCACTTCAGGTTGGATGTCAGCCAATACGACGGGGGTCGACAAAAGTGTCAGGCTATTGGACGGGGGCGGTGAAAACCAATATTTTGCGAAGCTCTGAACATTTTGTAAAGAAAGAAATCAGCGCAGATAATTAGATGATTTTTCATAACTGTTCAACTGTCTTAATCTGTTTTAGAACTGGCAGAAATTAAGACTCCTCGAGATACGCCTTTATTTTCACGTTTCCCGAGCGACTCCGGTCGAACTTTTTCGGTTTATTTTAGTATCCCGAACAGAAAAGGGATCCTCTTCATATGCTAAGTTGAATCGCCAAATCCAGTATCTCGTTAGACCATTCCGCGCACGTCCCCGCTAGGTTTGACGTCAAAGAAGAGCTGAATCGATTTGAAAGGCGGCTGAGCTAAAACGGTCAGTTTTCTCTCAAAACCTCGTTTCAACATTGGGTCGTTCCGAAGATCACGGTCATGCGAAGTTCTCACGTCGAATAGGTTACTACTAGGTTCACATCTACGTTACATGCCTTTTCGCCTTCTTTCTGTGAATCTGAAGAACCATAATTTCTATGCTTATTTATTTTTCCTGAAACATTCGAAAGGCCCCCACGTTCAGGTTTTAACGAGGAATAAATAAACGCAGATAGGTATCGTTAAGTCTTACTTACACCTCAGCCTTACAAAGTTGAATCCATTCATAATTTTATTACTTACGACTGTTATAGGGCGGGCATATGATAAACAAAACGGTAACTACGATGAAAAACGCGAGATAAAATTTAGCTCTCTGGTCTTTTTCGTGTACGTATTTTTGGTTTAATGGGTGACCCGTTTGTGCAACTCAGACATGAGCTACTCTCTCAGCACCCGTATTTGAGAAAGTACGTGGCTAAAAATAAATTACCACATAGCTTGCAAGAACATGTCTCCACAAATCAGCACTCAAAAAAGAAAATTAAGACTGGACTGCAGAGGACAGTAAAAGACCCAGAAATGTACAGGAGTGTGCCGCCAAGACGAGTAAACAACGAAGAAGATGTATTCTCCCGCAACAAAAAAATGTACAAACGAGTCCAGTACGGCGCAAATAAAACGTTTTTAATTCACAGAGGGTTGAATCCTCCTGCAGTGTACTCGATAATTATGTGTCCAGAACAAATGGAAGAACTTGAAAATAAGAGTCAGCTTACAATGGCAGCGATGGAAGAAAAAGCAAAAGAGGTCACAAAGCAGAAGATAAAACTGGCTGAAGAGAGCGAAGGGAGAAGGGACACATTGAGAAATATGAATACCTATCAACTAGGCGTGGTGGACCATCTCGTCAAACAGAACAGAGCTAAAACAAAGCTTCAGCTTAAGAATGCCGACAAAGCGTCCACAGACCAGCAAGAAGAAATGAGGGACTTCTACGGCCATGTGGGCTCAACTCAGGTCTTAGCCATGCGCGAGCTGCAAATCGAAGACCGTAAACATTTCAAAAACTTGGGCCTCGAGAGCAAGGATATTCATTCACAGGAACAGATGAAGGTCGACGGCCCCAATGATTACGAACAAATGGTTGCCAAAAGAAAAGAAATCAAAGAGAAGAACATGAAAATTGTGTCCGTATTGAAAAGTCAAGCGCTGGAAAGGGAAAAACAGCGAGGGCTTGAAGTAAAGGAGAATATTGAACACGCTGAACGATTAGACGCTGCAGTGGAAGCCGATTTGATGAAGAGGATGAATGAGCGAAAAGAAGAAGAACAAAAGAAACAAAAACATTTCGACACATTCAACACCATTGCTGCTTATAGAGACCACTTGCGAGGAGTGCGTGTTGCAGAAGACGAGGCTCTTCACCAGAGAGAGAAAGAATTCCTTGAGCAGAAAGCGAAATTCAACGAAGCTTGGCAAGATAAACAGAACAAAATCAAGGCTGAAAGGCAGAGACTCGTCAGCACAGTGAGGGCGGACTTGTCGTCGGTGTTGGAAAAGCAAGAACAAGAAGAAATGGAGTATTATTACACTCTGCAAAAAGAACGGGACATTCAAATGGAAGATCAGGAAATTAAGGAGAAATTAAATAAAAAAGAGGCGATGGCCGACTTGATGAGGGAATGGGAAAAAATCAAAGAGGAAAACAAAATTATCAAAGAACAAGAAGCAAGGAGAGCGGCTGAAGAGAAGGAGAGGATGCTCAAATTTCTCGAGCTGGAAAACAACGCCAAGAAAGCAGAAGAGAGAAAGCGTATGGTAGAGAAGGACATCAACAGGATGGAAATCATGTATCAAATCAACGAGAGGGCTCAGAAAAGACAGGCGGAGCACGACGAAAAAATGCGTGAGATCAAGTTGCTAAAGGCTGAAGAGTATGTGAGGGAAGGGCGGCTCAGGGACAGGATGCTCGAAAGGTTGGAGGACTTCAAGGACAACGGTCTTCCTGGTAGATTCCTATCCAAAATTAAAAATAATTTTCATTTGTGAGACTTAAGTTGGTTGTGATGGGGTTTGGTAAATAGGTATCTTGTTGGCGCTAGTTCAGTTGAAATGAAAGACACTACCGGTGGTGCCATCCCAACGAATGAATGAGAACACCTGCGGTTTTTGCTGACAAGATTCAGATGAATAAGTCCGTATATTCCTACTTACCTCACCTGAGATCTTCTTTTTTTTCACCCGAAATGAAGGATAGTTACAAATAAGAACTAGTAAACAAGTTTTAAATTGTTATTTTTGTAGTAATTAGTAAATAGTATTGAAGAGACTTCGAAAATGTATAAATCAAATCATCGTACAAAGAAATAATTATTTATAGAATTCGTGCTCAGATTCATCTTTCTTGATGTTGTTTTTGTAGCCTTTCTCGAAATCTTTGGCCAACACAATGTAACGATTTTCCCGAACGGCGTGCATGCCAGCCTGAAAAGACATGAAAATATTCGTAATTAAAATGTAAAAGGGCATTTGCCAGGTAGCTGGAATCCAACGTCCAAGCTGGATGAAACCCCATAGAGTAATCACGAGTTTGACTCACTTCCTGGCAAATGGCGTTGATGTCGGCGCCGGAAATCCGATCTGGACGAGCCACGTAGTCTTCAAGGTCGACTTCCTCGCTCAGATTCATCTTTGCGGTGATGGTGGAGAAGACCAAACGCTTTTGACGACGGTCTGGAAGAGGGAATTCGATTTTTCTGTCCAAACGCCCCGGACGCAACAATGCCGGATCGAGCGTGTCGGCGCGGTTCGTGGCCATGATTACCTAAATGGGCGAAAAAGCAAAAATCTCGTTCGAGGGTTTTGTACGATGGTGTTGAAGCCAACAATAGTTCTCATTTGATGACACTAGCCGACGCCCAAAATGGTTTATGAACACAAAATCACTCACTTTGACGTTAGTTGTCTGATCGAAGCCGTCCATTTGGTTCAGAAGCTCAAGGAGAATTCTCTGGACTTCACGATCGGCTCCTGTTTGAGCGTCAAACCGCTTAGTCGCTATGGCGTCGATCTCATCGATGAATATTATGGCCGGAGCGTTTTCTTTAGCTAGGCGGAAAACGTCTCTGACCATCCTAGGGCCCTCGCCGAGGTACTTTTGAACAAACTCCGATCCAACCACTCTGATGAAGGCAGCTGTAAGCAAACAGAGTTTGAATGTCAATGCGTAGGGGCTCCCTTTTTTTAACTTTTAATCAATACCCCTGTTGTTCATCGCGGTTTCAGATTCCACATTCTCTATCAGTGGTTTCTAATGCTTTTGGCTAATGCCATTAAATTTTTTCATGGTTGAATGAATCAATAATAAGGACACCTTCTAAGTCTTAAAAGAAATCAGTGATTTCGAGGGACGATAATGGTCGTAAACTTTTGTAGTATTAAGCAACTGTCGATTTTGGCATTCAAACTAGGAAAAGAACCGACTATTCGTACCATCACGTATCAGGATGCAGAACTTACCGGTCGTATGATGAGCGACTGCTTTAGCCAGCATAGTCTTTCCACAGCCAGGAGGCCCGTACATCAACACACCGCGCGGAGGATCGATACCGATTTGGCGATACAACTCGAAGTGGGTGAGAGGTAATTCAACGGCTTCTCGGATTTCTTGTTTCTGCATGTCCATGCCACCAATGTCAGAGTATTGCACATCGGGTTTCTCATCTGGAAATTTGTTTTTCAAAAAGGTAACTCAAGCATAAGAAAAAATTACGTCAAGCAAAAGGATACGCGGAAATTCAGTACCTGCTTGAAGCATCGATATGGAAGAGTCAGCTTCAGGAGGGAGCACATCAACGAGAGCGTTGCTGTGCTTATGAAGAGCGACTGAAGCTGAAGGTTTCAACAGCTCACGGTCGATGGTCGACAAGATTCTCACGTAGTAATTTGAACCTAAAATAGAAAATGTTTAAGATCAAATAGCATGGGAACTCACTTAAACTAGCGCACATGAGCGAGTGATAAGCTAACCTGTGGTGCTCCCAACTATGCCGGTATTCTGGTCGACAGCTTCCAAAAATTGTCCAATAACAAGAGGAACACTCTGAATCCTCTTTACTTCTTCCTGCGCGTGCAAGTATTCTTTCTTCAAATTCCTCTGCTCATCTTTAATGTACTCTTCTTGGACGGCGAGAAATTCCAACTGACGCTGTAATTTCTGCAAAACAAAAAGGCGTCGACTTATCATACACATTACGATAAGTGACAATGTGATACTATGGTATAGCAGTCGCTCCTCAATTCCGGTTTAACGAACACCTTGAACAGGGAATAAAGGGTCAAAAACTATTGTAGTAAAAATGAATGGCCATTTAATATATAGATTTTCCGGAGAATTATTCAAGATCCTTCAGAACAGCAAATTTTTTTCCGTTTGTTGATCCTAAGAAAAAATCCTCTGTGCTGAGCTCGTGTATTCAAATAAAATCCGAACTGACATGTTTTTTGAAACTCAAGAAATGTAAGCTATAGTTGGTGGAGGTGGATTTAAAAGCCCACCAACATTTCTAGGTTTTCCTCGGTTTTCTATGCGAAGCGAGTAGTGAATGGCTCACCAATCGGACGCTCTTCACCTCTTTAAGTTTTGCATAATTCATTAGACTCGTCACTGCCAAAAGGGGATGTTGAAAGCTATTTCCAAAGGGGCGTTGTTTTCCTTTTATAAATGTTTTTTCATCACTTCGTCCAAAAACAAGAACGAGTGCACTCAGGTAACATAAACATCCGAAGAGAACCACTTACCTTGTACTTGGTGAAAAGATCTTGGTTGTCGCTATCCTCCGACAGATTTGGCCCAAGAAAAGGAGCCAGCTTAGTATCTTGACTGTTTTCTTCCTAATTAACAAAATAGAGAACGTATCGTAGCGCTTAAAACAATGGGAAAAGGTAAAGAATGTAGTTTTAAAAAAGCTTTTTCAAACGCTTTTTCGAGCTAAGGACTACAAAACCGTTTCTACACGTCGTTAAGCCCATTATAAATCACTTACTCTATCGGGGAGAACCACGTTGATCTCGTCCATTTTAGATCAAATTAATACCAACAGGCTTGATGGGAGAGTAGACAAGTAGAGTAGCAAGTTTGGGAACAACGGACCTATTTCAGCACTGTCATGGAAGTTGGAAGGTGAACAATGATTGCTAACCTGCTATAATGATGCCTTTTTACTTCTTATTCGTCTTCACTAACATCATACAGATTCTGTATCTTAGGTTTGATTACTTAATTTGTTTTACCGGCCCTCTTGATAATTGAATTTAATAGTCAATGGAGACAGCAAAAATTTAGTTTAGATGGCCAGTTGGGTCATGTTCATGTATCTACAGTGACCGTACAGTCTATACAATTCGTTGTGTACTAGGGTCGCTTGATGGATAACATGTTGTGGGCTTCCCTCTCATAAAAAAGTCGTGGAGGGATATTTGGAGCCCTTGCACTTCACAGTACTAGAGGAAACTGCTCAACCAGACTAGATTATTTTGTGGAGAATTATGATGGTTGATGGATATTTATGAGTATTCACGTATACCTCGATTCATACAACGACTAGTATCTACTATTACTTCGGCGTTAAATCGGCAGAGCACTCTGATGATCCCTCTGCGCTTTAATTATGGGGGCGAGTAATGAACGAGAGGTTTTGTTGACCCAGGTTACGTTTTTCAGTTCTCGTCTTCGTCCAGAAACTTCAGGAAATTTTACACATTGTAAGTTCACATAATTAATAATCAATTCTGCCAAATGAAGTATTAATTTACAGCAATAGTTTACCCCGGTCCCAGCTTTAATCAGCACAAATAAACGGTTGTGTTCCTGTTTGTTGAGTTTGGTTACCCCTTCATGGCGCTCCTGGATGGTGGACCTATCTTCCTTGGCTATCAGAATAGAACCAAATAATGATCGTGTTTCAATTTATGAAAAGATCCGCTGTACATGATAGAACGGGTTAATGAGTACTACTCATCATAATATGATATTATATTATGATATTAAATAAGGGCAGTCATGATTTCACTATCGTGTTGCTTCCCAAAGCCAGGAAAATTTATTAAATAAATCTTGGATAAATTTTATCATAAATTTTACACATTTTCGTTGAGTTGTCAACTATTTTTAAAATGTTGTTTTTTGTTTAAATTCATTGTACTTAGCATTCTGGTGTTGAACACCCTAGTGACTGCTAATGGCAGTATGCCTTTGCCTTACTTTGGTTGACCCCTCGTATAATGCAGTGGGTAGATACACTAGCTATTTTTATTATGATGAATTATACGGTGGTGTTTTGTGAGGTTCAGGGCTCCCCTACAAAGGTTATATTAGTAGCTCTACTTGCACGTTAATAATATTTTGCTTTGCTAACACGACCACCAATTCACTTTTTTTAGACCGCTAACGAAGATGTCCCACGGTGAAGAACACGTCGATGAATCCAAATTCACTGGATTGTCGAAGTATTTCAACGGTGAAACCTTGAGGGGCCGAGCAAATGTAAGTTGAACAGGCGTCAGCTTGATTTTCTGCTGGCGCGGTGTCATGAAAATGACCTATAGCGACATGTTATTGTCCGGGAGCTTTAAATTAATTTAACAATCAATTTCAGGTTGCAAAAGCGACTTACGCGGTTGCTGGACTCATGATCCTGTACTTCACCATGAAACCTAAGAAGAAGTGAACTTCAATTATCCCCCCGGTTAGTCAGTCACCTTCATTGTGGATATAAAAACACTTCCTTCAACTCAATCTTCTTTACCGTTTTACATTCGTAAGCGTTACTGGTACCACATGTACGCCTAAAATGGATTCATTTACTGTTATGTTGATTGTATAAAGATTCCTCCGTGAAAAAGATGTTGAGTTTTTGCCCTTATTGAAAAAATTGTGGGTAGCGGTAGAACTTCACATAACTGCTGAATGATGAGCGATTTGTTCAAATGCCTTCAGAAAAAGTAGTTGAAGATTTGTCTTCGGGTGCAGTGTATCCTTTACTTCAGTAACGGTTGAGTCTCTTACGAGGTACTCGAGACGTTTTCTGGTTGTGTTAGGTACCCACATTTTAGTGCCTACGTTGTGTAATCTCAAGGGCCAGTTTCATACGAAGTGACTAAACACCTGGCTTCCTCTGAAGCCAAATAAATAAGTCGAAGAAGTTAGGCTAGATTGGTCAAAAACGGGAAGTTCTACAATCCAAGGACAGTGGTATATTGATTCTAAAAGACCGTCCAGACCCTCCAGCCGGGGAACCATGTATGATCTATCGAGTTATAGTGACAACCGAAAATGAATAAGTAAAATCCGACCATAGTTAGCTGATGCTCTTTGAAAACAAACGTTGGACATTTCGAAGCGTATCGAATGAATACTATCGATTCTACTTCGCATTTCCACCACTTGTTGAATGAATTCAACATGTTCATGTTAGTGACTGATGATGGCCATTTCCCAATCATTATTTTCCTGGTAATAGACTCTCTCGATGTATACCTATGTTTTTTTTAAATGAAATGGGTTTTCACAACCTCGTCCCGAGTGATTTTATTCGTATCCTACGGTCCGGTTAGTGTCCGTCATCCCTTTACGTCTAGAAAGTGATTAGGCAACCATGTAGCAGAGATGGCCGCGTTTTGTTCAAGCACAGTTGGGGTTTTACGAATGTTTTGTTTTTGTAACGTTAACCATGGAATAAATTGTCCCACGCGTTAATTAAAACAAAATTATGCATTCAATTACTTCGCTTTATAAATCGGAAGATTTCCGAGTATGTGTTGAACGGAAGATTTTACGCGGATCCTCTTACACACGTGCGCTTTGTAAAAAATGATTGGATATGGGTGCCGCTTCGTTCATCTGGTTCAGGTATGTTTCACCGTATTGATATATGTATGTCTCCAAATTATCCACTGCTTTGTCAGGGAAGTGACTCAGTCAGCCGCTTTAGTCTGACCTAAGGCCCGGTGTCGTTCCTTGGAATGGTTATTATGAAGCTGACAACATTGAGTGCAACAAGTTACGAGCGTATGTAACTAGAGAGAAGTATATATGTACTTAGAGGTTTTTGTTTCGCTGGGTACTGATAACTACTTAATCTTATTCATAATGACTCCGATCATACAGCAGAAAGACTGTCCTGCAAGTGTGTCCAAGCCTCCACAAGGAGGCCGACTGCTGATGAATAGAATATAATAGGTACCTGAGGACGACGGACATGTTACTTCATATTTCATGTTGGCATAAATATGTGCGGTGATGGGATCTTAGCGTTAATTCCCTTGTAAGTAAATTTATAGGCAGGTTAGTATTATTTATAGTCCTTTCCGTATGCGACATTCGACAGTAATGTTTCTCAAATCCGTCTGTTTTTATCCACAGCACAGTTAGTACAGGTAACCCAATGTTCGCTGATATTCAAGTCAATCGACACCCATAAAAATCCACCTTAAAAAAGATAAAAAAAAAAAAAAGGGTTGGTTATTCCTCCGACCAGCAGCATGGAGATTTATTCCAATCGATTCAGCGTTGAATGCACAAATCTTGAAAACACTCATTCGAAATGGGTAGATAGATACCCATTTTGACCCATAACCTCTTCTGGCAAATCGTTCCGGGACCCGTCTGATTCGATTCAGCGTCTAAAATTTAGTGGAAAATGATACCCCACACGCCTAGATCGCCGAAAATGTCGAAAATACAGAGAAGAGCTGAAAAAGGACCTGACCTGACCCGAATTTCAGATTTTTTTTTTTTTTTTTTTTTTTTTTTTTACACCAAAATCGGCGGGGACGGCGTACGGCGGACGGACCTTTGTTTATTTTTGCTTTATTTTGATCCAGACACCTTGAAACGCCCAGATTTTTTGTTTGCCAAATTGGAGAGATCGAATTTCTGCATGAAAACATAGCTTGATTATTCAAGGAATATCCTACCAAAAACACTTGGACGTTATATTATTTAAACTAATTTAATACTGTGGAAATTTGGACTGACTGGCCGAAAACATCCGAGGAATCTGTCAAATGGGTTCCTATGTACTCTCGACTACCGTCTTTGTCGTAACTTTTAAAATACTATGTACGACTTCAGGACCCAAGATAAATCCTCTATTAACACGACCATCATTCGACTGCTTCACGAGTAATTGCCGGTTGATAAGCGGCTCCTCGCATTAACCGCTCCCCTCGTCGTCTCGTCTTGATTATCCGTGACTGGTCTGATATAGAAATAAAAATAAAATTGAAAAACTCGTCTTTTAATCGTGTTTGAACGCTCCTGGCATCAGATTACTTGATACCTCAAGCAGCGTATTATTTTCAGGCTTCCTTAAGTTATCCAACGCCTTTTGGGCCCGTCTTAGAACTTGCAAAATGCATATCGTTTAAAATTCAAGTTCTATATGTATGGTTCTTCTTCAGGTAAATAATAATCACCGTTCAATCGTTTGGTACAATGGCGTGAGGTAGAATTCGATCTTCAGCTCGCTATACCACTATAGTGTGGCGCGGCTTCCCTGAGTCATGTCCTGCCTGATGTCTCAAGGCTATTTTGACGTCCCTCTGATAACCGGTGATAACAATTTATCTGCCGTCATGGATTGTTCTTCTCTGACTGTCAACTTTTCTAGTCTGTCTTCTTGTTGCGATGGGCATAAATATACATAAACGAATAAACTAAAAATAGCATTTTAGTGTAGTATATTTTTGACGCTAAAATGCTGCGAACAATTAGAAGAAATGATACATTACTCTGTTCAGACCCTGGTTGTGTTAACCCCATTTTCAGCCCAATACCGCTAACTGTGGAAAGTTATGGGTCAAAATGGGTATTTCATTTCATAACCTCGGAAAAAGTATAGAAAAGTCTGTATATTTTTGAAAATTCAATAATTGTAAACGCACTGTTTACATGTCTGAGAGGCAACCTACGCGTATCCACCTTCGCAGCAAATAAATAAATATAATTTTTGTTTTCTTCGTATTATTTTTTTATGAATATGGCTAACTCAGTAATATAGGAAGTATGATTATAGAAAAATAGATCAAATCAGTTATTTGGGTGGGGGTCTTATACAGCACGTAGCTCAGGTCTGATACAGGCGATATTTTGTATCGTGTTCCTGATATGTATGGATTCAGCGGGATTCAATAGTATAGTCTCCACGCATGCGTTTTTTTCCTTTTCATTTTTGCTGTCTGTTCAAGATTTAGTCAGGCTCAAGGATTAATAGCTATGTGGCGAATAATAAATTATCGTTAGTGTAGATTTTTTTTTCTTCTGAGCTATCAGTTTTTGATTAAACCAGGCTAAAATTTTCTCTGAATTGATTGTGGCTTTTCTAAATTAGTGGGAAGTTCAGATTTTCGTTTATATTGATATTATATATCACATATTCGTTTTTATCGTGACGTCAGAGGAGGCTCGGTATTTAGGATGAGCCTGGAGCCTCTGTCGATTCCTGGCCTAGTTAACATGGACCACATCACCTCCCGCGTGATCAATCCGCCTCCACGACCGGAGGTCAGTCGTGTGAGTTGAGCCGTGACCGGCCGATTTCCATCTCATCAAAATGTATTGTAAGGACCCACTGTCGGTTTTGTTTAATCAATGGGACCGTAGAAAAAAATCTGAGGTCGTAGAGGTGGAAGAACCGCCAGGATCCTGGGTTGGTCCTTGAGGAGCCCGCGCACCGCTCAGTTGTTTACTGGAGTCGGTCGCTCCACTATCGCCGGATTGTTGATACTGAAAAGAAACCCATTCCACGTGTGCTGCCGTCCGACTCCCCAGATCCATCGTAGAGACCCCGTAAGTCTTGCACGTCTTCATCTTGGGTCGCTACTGACCTTCTTGCAAAAATATGCAAAGTAATCTGCAATATGCCAATTTTTTCGATAATTTATTTCTGAGTTCAATTTTTGAAATCCATCTCTCAAAATCTTCATTGATCTCCATTTTTGCAAAAATGAATAAAATCGTAAATTTTTGGGGAAGTTTTCACGTAATTTTTTTAAAGTGATTCGGCGGCGAGGCGTTCATTTTTAAAATAATGTTAAAAACGCAGAAAATTCTTCCACGGCGGTTCATTATCAGTTAGAGCATGAATGGGAAAACAGTGAGTGAGTAAAAATATTAAAATTGGGACGCTGAATTGTTGGAATGAGTCTCACACTCACTGTTTTCCCCATACACATTTCTTCATATTGGAGAGATCGACCTCAGGCGTGAAATAAGGAATAAAATAAACCAAAAGGGTGAAATCCACCTTATTACTAGAAAATGACCACATACAAATTTGAAAGTAAATCGGTACATTTACTCGCGTTTGCCTTGGTAGTGGCATGCAAAATTGACCAACTCTCATATTCGGGTGAGGGAATGTCGGATGGGCGCTGAACAGCCCCTACCGTCGTCCTCTCGTCGTCAGGAAGGGATTTCGTAGCCCATCCAACGTCCCAACTGTAAGCACGAACACAATAGGCCCTAGAGGTCGCAGTGTCAAGGGGCAGCAACTGCCCCACGCCCTTCAATAAAAAAAAGTACCTTTGGAAGTAGTAAAGGACCGGTACATACCGAATTAAAGTGCGCAAAACAGTATTATATAACGTTTTGAAATTATAATCGAGTTCTGCTACCCTAATAGGTAATCAAAATATAATCCGAGGTCATCCACCCTTCAAAATGTCGGCAAAATAAAATACCAGTATCAATAAAAAAAAATAATAATAATAATAAAATAAAATAAAATAAAAAACATTCTAGTCATTGGATAAAATTTAAAGATCTATTAAAATAATTCACGATGTCCATAATTTAATTTCTCTTTCAATTTTCAGTTTTCATTATGCTGTCAGCTTTTGAGCGTAATAATCAAGTCAAATCATTAAGTAACCCGCTTCCAAAAAATTCACCTAATAAGCTTTTTGACGGCGACCAACCACCAATCTAAAATATCTTAAACTATTTTAAATAGACACTGGGACGCTTTTTACTACGAAGGGGACACCCATTTGCCTTTTACGTAAAGACTAGGGGTTGAAAAAGCTTATGAAGGCATTCTTTACATATTGGAATTATGAAGTGTAGATCATTGTCATTTTATCTGAACATAATTTAGTTTACATTACGCTAAGTTTACGTCAATTGCTTCTCTGTTATCGAATTCAGATACTATCAGAGGAAACAAGTTTGGACAGTCAGTCTTGTATGTGCCACTTCTCCCCACCCGCATTATTAATTTGTTATTATTCAACACGTCGGGAGTCTGCTGTTGTCATCCACTCAAACTAACATATTTGCTGGGTAACAGCAAGGGCCCCTGTTGTCAGTCCAATTTGGTTGGCAGCCCCTAGTGTTGCCTCCTTTTTTTCAAATCTACCACATTTTCGTATATTTCCTGAATGTTGGGGAACAATTTCGTTTGGCTGGCCAACATTTCTGCATCTGTCGTAGTATATACTCCAAAAGAACATTTAGAAACAATTCTATGGAAATTCCTCATTCGTTGACAGCGTTAATTTCTATTTGAAGTTTTTTTTTTCTTTTTTAATACTAACTTTCCTAAGTTGCTTCTCCGTACGTGCTTTGTTGTTTTTATATAGTCGGTGCTTTCATGTTAGTCACCAGTGATATTGTTCAATCGTTGTCAAATGCCAAAACCTCCTCCAGTTCGTCCCGAACTGCTTCGTAAAACCCGAGCAAGATTAAATGAAATAACATGTAAAACGAATATTAAACATTCTTTCCAAGGCCGCTTTTCAACCCACTTTGGTACGTTTTGTTCATTAAATGGTTAATTGAGCGTTTGACTGGATTTGTTGACGTTCGAAGTGACAAATTATAGTAGGTAGTGGAATAGTGGATCATTACTTCGTAGTGGGGATCCGCTTCGTCGTGTGTCCGCGATCGACGTTGTCTGTATTGTTGGCAGTTCTAATCTGACGGATTTTTAGTCGATGAATACTCGTCTTATCAGCAACTTTAAATAGTAACAAGCTTAAAATGTGTGACAGTGGGGCTCCACCTACTCTACCCTCAACTTCCAATAGTAAGCTCATAAAACTCATAGTTGTACGAGATGAAGTGATTGGAGTTTTCGGCCTTTAAACAACTTTAATTTGAATAACACACAAATTTGACATTTTGGGTTTCAATATGGCTGGATTAAAAACAAGGTTATTTATTTGGGGAATAGTTAACCAAAATGTTCGTCCGCCACGGACCTTTTTCCTATGCGGAATAATTTGCGGCGTTTAAGAAAATATGAATTGCTCATTGGTCTTGTTGATATCTACACATTGGATGTGCAATTATCGATAATTTGCAAGAAGGAAAAAAGGACGTGGAATCGCCTTGGTATTGATGAGTCTATTGATGAAGATGTCGATCGAGACGCTTGATCCATCCAATTAAGCAATCTTTTTTTCACAACGGGTCTTGCAATCAATTCTCTGCACCAAATTTTCTGTAATTAGAGCTTCTGAGTGGTTGGAATAATGGCGGTGATGTAGGATGTCCGAGACGATTCTTTCACGATGCAATCATTCGCTATTCAAAACTCTTCTGCAAAGCAAACAAACTGTCAGCATGACGTCCTGGCGATGTGACAGCAGAATTCAAAGAGCTTCACTAAAATTTCTGCAGATTTTTTGCTGTTGCCGGTATGAATGTCGATGGCATAGCCGGCAGTCAGAAAAAAATTCAAACCACAATTTTTTATAAGCTTTTATACAAATGTTGGAACTTTCGAGGTGCTTCTTTAATCGTAAATATTTACTAACCAGCTTTCGGGATAAACTTCGAAGCCATGGGAAGTCAGAGTATGGGCAACCTCCCCAAAGATCGTCCCTAAACGACAATTTTCTCCGTTCGTCCCTTCGATCTGTTTGCCGAGTAACTACTCCGAACTATACCGCGTTGGTGAGGAAATCGTCTGCCGAAGAATACGGTCTAACCGGTACATAGTGTTTGCACAAATATTTGGATTGCGAGGCGTCGGTAAATACTGGATTACACAAGTTTCATGTTTTTATTGCGCAAACTTCTTGTAACATGGTAGTTGTCAAGTCGAGTGAGTAAATATTACAATGCAATCCACGATAGTTCCTTTCTTTCTGCAGCATGAATAAGTTTGAATAAAATGGACAATTTTAGAAATTTAAGTTTAGTACGAATACGGTTACGACTATTGGTACTACTTAAGAAAAAACTCACGTTATCCACAATCTTTCCCACATTTAGTTTGACGAGAATTGTCTTTATTAAGATGAATCTTCCCAGCACTCCTTCTTTTCCTCGTACAAATTGTTGCGAAATAGGTATACTCATTTTATATGCACTAAAAATACCGCAAAAATGATGATTTTTTTGGATTGTTTGTAGTAAAAGGGTGTTTTTGGTAATCTACTCATAAATTTTATTCGTGTTCATTCGCATGGATGCGATAACATGGGTTTTTTGCTTTCTGAATCTGTGCTTTCAACATCCGTTTGTCACTTGATTAATCGCATTTTCTGGATGCAATTCAGGTTTTACTGATTCAAAATGGGGAAGTTTTCTAATTGGAAAACGAAGTATTTTTTTTTTATTGAAGGCTCCGTTTTTGTTTTCTATTTCTAAGTTTTGTTTTCTATTTCTGGAAGCTTTTGCAATCTACAAATCCGACTAAAACGGACTCAAATATTTGGCGTTCATCTTACAAACCTGGCGTAAAGTTTCATTTTCTTCAATGAAATTGTAGTGGCAGTCTAAAGGGGTAGAGATGTATCGATTATGGCTGCTCTAAGGTAAGCCTCAACCCCTGCTGACGTCACCTTGGTCTCCGCTTCGGCGGTGCGCCGCTCATTTGCCGCCCCCGAGTTCCGACGGCCACGTGTCCGCCTCTGGGGCACCCGCAGGTGACATGCGCACAAACTCGAACACCGAGTTCGATCAACCGCTGTCTGAGGAGGTTTCGGCGCCGGAAGGTTTAGTCATACCCAGTAGCCCTCATGTCACACCACCCGTTTTATTTTTATATACGGTCAAGTTATTGAGGTTATTAGTACAAACCTGCACTGGCCCAGTCACCTACTACAGGGGTGTATTCAAAAAGGGATTATATTTCGAAGTTTAACATTTGACAGAGTGAATTTAACCGGTTGCTGAAACGCCTCTTCTCTGCCCGCGTGGCTCGGGATCAGTTCATTGATAAAACAACGCTCGATAATATCGTCCCTTCCCTGATAATATTTACGGGTTCTTGACCTCTCGTTTGAGTGGCCTCGGTCGCAACCCGAAAACTCCCTCAAGATGACGGTCACTGGGGGCACCAAAGGAGTTCAGAAAGGGTGAGTAACTCACGCTTTCCCATCAAGTATGATAGTTTCTGGCCCCACCCAATGCTGTAATTATCTTTGGACTCTTTCCTGATCAATAACGACAATAATGGTATCAACAGCTTGCGTAGGTCATATCTCAATATCTACTTACCTACTCAAATAAAATGTTTTCATAATTAATTTTTTTTTCTAATTTTTTTTAAGAAGTAGATACTAAGGAACAAATAATTTGCTACTTTCTGAAAATCTGAAACGCTTTCTAAAAATTCGGAATGCTCTCGAGTCGGGCGTTTGAATTTGAGAGGGATAAACAGCGGGCACTGCGAAATAGGGGTGGGGATTGACGTCATGGATGTGGGCAGCTGTTGAACTAAGTACTCCCTATTGCAAGAGTCTAACGGCATAGCCTCTGAAAGATGTTCAAACCTCTTTTACCGGCTTTGTAAAAAAGTCAAATAAAATGGAATAATTTTTAAGGAAAGTCACGAACTGGTGTTTGGGTTTTTATTATACCTATTTATCAGTACTACAATCGTACGTTTAATTCTTCATCCTTCATTCTTCATCTTTCCCTAAACGCTCTGACTCAAAACAACTGATATCAACTCTCTTTGACAGAATAATGCACCACATTTGTGACGTCACGAGAGTCTTTTTTCTCAGCTCCTATGTTTTGACTCCTTCAGGCATTTATTGCTAAATCGTTACGGTATTTCGGTAATCTTTAGACTGTATAATTTACATACCAGACTCTGAAAAACTACAAAAAGATCACAACGTCCCTCTAAATTTTGAGCAAATAACTCGTTTTATCAATGAATTCTCATAATTTTCCTAAATGATTCCACCTTCACTGATGTAGGGTTAAGGTACTAATGCCTACTACCAGTTAGCGTTGTTAGTACGCTCCTTTTTGACGCGTTGAGGCCTTGCTTATTGATCTTCGCCTTCTGACTATCTTTCATCAAATTCTATAGGACCACTTGTTCGCGTTATGTAAAAAGTGATTCCAGTTCAAAAAAATTTCAATTTTTTTACAGCATTTGATTAAAAAAAAAAAAAAAAAAAAAAAAAAAAAAAAAATCTGATTTGCACCCGTGTCAGAAGCCACGGGTCTGTCAATTGTGCGGGTTTGGCCTTCCAAGTGCTCATTGGTCCGTGGATTCAACGTTACCTCGAAAATTCCACAGAATGGATTGGTAATTTCCTTCAATCTGTCGGCACCGTATTCATCGTCCGGAATTTTCCCATTGCTTCCTACTTAGTCACGAAGACGCAGATGCAGTGAAGGCTCGTAGGAGTATTTATTCCTTCAATATAAATTAAGCAGACACAACCTTCCGACGGAGACTCAGAGCTATAAATACCTTACACCGTTGTTGTGCTTCAGATTAACTTTCGGGCGTCTACAGAATACAATATGATTTTTCGGAGATTGAGGTTTAGCTTTAATTAGAAATTTGTATCAACAATAAAAGCAAAAATAAATCTTCAAGGGAATACATTTATTTTAATTTGATAAAATTCCTTTCGCTAGTGTTACCGATCGTATTGATTAATTGTATTTCTAATTGTGCTAAATTGATGATCTTATAAAAATCAAACGTTCAAATTGTTCCAGGAGCGGAGGTGGAGGCCCTGAAAAAGGCAAATCCTCGAAAATGGCCTACGACGACGTCTTAGTACAAATTGGCCAGTTCGGACGATATCAAAAACGCATTAATTTTCTTCTTTGCCTGCCAGCCATTTCCTGCGCCCTTCACAAACTTGCCGGCGTCTTTCTTCAAGCCCGCGTTGATCACAGGTGAACTTTAGTTACACTATAATCAGTACGTTTTTGTTTTGGAGGGCTCGTAAATCTAATCTGGCGGCAAACATGACATTACAGGGAAGATCTGGAAACTGCCATCGGCTGAGGTTCGATCTCATGGTTACGACTTACTAATTACTTTACTAATTAAGGTAAAAATGGGAATTCTAGAGAGTTGAGAACAAAATAAGAAAAATCAAAGTGGGGTGGGTCACGGGGTGGTTCCCCCGGTGATGCAGCCATCACCAATGAAGGATTTTCCTTCCCATTCCACGACTTTTGATATCCGCTCCAAGTCTGAAAAAGAGGGGAATTGCTAGTTTTAAATGGGACAAACGGATCAAGTACCTTCCGTCCAGTTTATCACAGCAAACCCTACTATTCCGGATGTGTAAGGAAGATACTCACCTCTCTCAGTGAGCTCACAGAATCAGTTATATTATTTAAATCGGAAAAAGGCTCAGGAAGTTTGTAGGAATATTATCGTCTTTAGAGTCCACAATATTGAGTAAATGTTAATCAACTCCAGGCAAGATTTATAGCGCAGTGAATAATTGAAAGTGGGTGCCCCTGAATTCAATGTTGTTGCAAATCAACGTCGCAAACAGAATGAGGCCTTACGCAACCTCGTCGGACGGCTCTGGTAGGTACGTGTACACGAGGAGGTTCTTCGTAAACAAAGAAAGAAATCAAGTGGCTGCCTACGTGCAAGTTGTAGGATTTCAACTTGATCTAGATGTGACTCATCCGCAAGGAGGCTGACTCACCTTGACCTGTGCGGCTACACAAGTCGACGTTTTTTTTCTAGAACACGACGACAAAAAAGCTGCTCCTTGTCGAGAAAAAAGAGGAGGACAAACGAGCGAACTCTTTTATCTTCGAAGGAAGCGCCATTTTACCCGCTAGGTGAGGGGGCATTAAAAAAATGCGCGATGGCCGTAATCATACAGGTTGATGACCACGGTCACGAGCCGGCGGGGGATTTATGTTCATCAGAGGCTTGTAAGGAGCGCCATTATTATTACAACATCTTTCTCGATTTTCTCCTGAACAAAGTATCGCGTAGACGAATATTTTGCAGCGATATAAAACCGTTCCAAGTTGTACACAACGATTCAAATATCTAAAGATCGGTTGATTTTATAGTTTCATCATTTGTCGTGATTTTCTCCTAAACGGAGTTCCTTAGAAACGAATCTTTGGCAGCGATAAAACACCACTTTGGAAGCTGACTCCAAGCGTCAATTCACGATTTTTCCCGAGGAACTGTCACAACAATAGGAAAGGTCTGATTTTGGCAATTTATATAATTGCTGTGTCCTCCTTCAAATCATTCTTCAAACATCAAAATTTGGTATAACTTCAGAAATACAGCCAATTCCTTCATGATGGTTTATTATTGATTGCTGGATCTTCTTTTGGAGGAAGTTTGGAAAGTTTAGTTGCTGTCGGCTGAGGCAGCTGGTATCAGGTAAATTTCTCCAGTTGTAATGAACATTTTCTGAAACCAAATGTCATTAATCACTAACTTTCAGCGTTCTGTGGTTTCTGAGTCCTGTAGAATGGGAAAGAGGAAATGACGCGTTCGATCCTTTTCTGAAACGTACGAGAGTGAAATCGGAAGTTGCAAATCAAAAAGCGACGGGAAAACGAGTATCCGACGAGCCGTTTCCTTAATGTCGAACAGAGCCCTTTTGTCCGTTGAATAGTATCTAACACTCTGAAAAGGAAACATCTTTTATCGTCTCGCACGACTCGCAGGGCGGGAGTCACAAAAGCGATACGAGTTGCACAATTGTGCTGCGGCATTGACCCAGTGAAGGCAGGCTGCCGGTGGTTGGTGTAAACAAAAGCAAACAATTTGCTCGTTTAATCGGAAATCTCGGGTGTATGTCGAGGATGTGGGATTAAATTGAGTGAAGAATCCACATAATTACGTACGTAATACGGTGACCTTTTGACATGGCGATCTTATCGGGTCACTTACAAAATATATCGTTACCAACTGACTGAATGCAACTACGATTCTCCATTCATTTCCCTTCCATAATTTAAGAGTATTTAATATGAATAATTAGAAAATATTTAATGAACGAGAGAATAAGGGAACGGGGAGTAATAACCAAATTTGAAATACCCAACATCACAACGACTTGTGATCCTTCTTTACTTAGGAAATTTTTGTGAGTACGGTTTTCAACTGAAATTTTCATCCAATTTTCATGAAGCAGTTTCGGGAAGGTGATTGAAACGACCCTGATTTATCATTTATTAAACTTTCAAATGAAGAACATTGGCGTGAAGTCCCCATAAAAAAGAGGCTCATCTCAATAAAAGCAGCTTTTAAAACTTCTTGAGAAATAAGTGTGCGCTAATTGAAGTAAAGATTACTCTAAAGATAAGTGTTACTGTGTAAAATGAGGATTTCTTAAACCAGTCCTCAATGCAAATCTTCACCATTTTTCGATTAAAATCTAAACATAGATTCCTGGTATTAAACGATGTTCCAGGAAATTTTTTCCTACGGATGAACCTCTCAATGCGACGTTCTGATTGTGTCTCTACTTGAATAGTCCAGGAATAGCGCACCTTCGTCTACTCGTGTTGATTGTTCACACTTGAAGGTTGATTTGAACATTCATCACCACGTTCTTTCGTTTAGTGAAAATGGAGACTGAAAAAAAAAAAAAAAAAAAAACATGAAATTGTGGGAACGAACTGTAATTTTGGCTCGTAGTAGAAGCCAGACAGAATGAATGTATCGTCGAATAGATTGTTGAGTCGTGAATGACCAAGAATGAAGAATAGTTGTTTTAAATTCATCTCACAAATAGTGAGTGGGTTGAAGGCATTGCATCATAAATTCAAGAAACCTTGTTGCGGATCGGTATTATTTTTAATGATACACGTGGGTATTCGTAAACTCTTACGACCTTCAAATATGTTCTAACGATCAATGTAAATTCAATTAAAAAACAGCAGGGTTCTAGTTAGCCAAGATCTGATATGAACCGTATCTTTCGTATAATAAAGCACTGTTTTTCCTATAATGATTTCCAACGTCTCCCTTTATTTGTGTTAATTTCAAAATTATCATCGTATACTGAAATATCCTTCGACAGATGCATCCAAGAAGGCGAGTTGGAAAATGCAACCTTCGCCGATCTCGCTGTGAACGACAGGTGTTTCACGAACATCACCAGCGTCGTAGGGAATGCATCAGTGAACCTCTGCCCACGCTATCTGTACAGCACAACTCAATACTTGACAACCACAACTTCCGAGGTACGTTATTTCAATATTGAATTAAATATACGACAACTGGGACTAATATCAATGCCAGGCGCATCTAAAACTAAGATGTTTTCCCAATACCGAGAGTGTGAATTCAAACAGTTAAAGGTTTTGAAAACAAGCATGTAAACGTCGTTTTAATAATGAATTCCGCGTTGATGCGTCATAAATTCCTCCTCACGATTTGCCCCTCGACGTTTTCCTCCCGTATTACTGTTCATTCGTATGATCGTGTTGAAATGTTGATGAAGTCAATCAAAATAGCTCGCACCCACTTAACCACATAAATATGTCTCTACAAAAAGGATATTAATTTCAAGCTCACCTTGGCGGTCACTTCGTCGATGTCAGCTATGTGGGTTTTTTTTCATACGTTGTTTACCTCTGCAGTTGATATCTTTCTCTCGGTGGTATGAAAAATAACCTTGCTGCCTTAGAAATAAATGTTAATCGCGGCGCAAAGCTAGTTTTTTTTTTTTTTTTTTTTTTTTTTTTTTTTTTTTTTTTTTTTTTTTTTCAAAGTCATGATTCAAAGGGTATTATTGAGAGGGGGCGTTTTAAGCGCCGGGGAATGGAGTAGCCACTTGTTTTTTTATATTTCAATACGACCATACCAGGAAACAACTCGCGTCATCCCACACGATAAGTCCACTCCTGTGATAATGAGACAGAAATTGTTTCTGAGAAACCGTGCGAAGAGATGGAATTGCAGAAAACACTGCTAATTTTGCCTGGTTCATTGATGTCACCTTAACACGAAGGGAACTGTGTTTTTGGGGTGCCAATTGACGCCTCTCACATCCAAAAATCTATAACATGTGTTCTATGTTCTGGTTTTTCTAAATTATTAAGTTAATATATCTAAATTGGTATTATTTATTTATTTTTAATTTTTATTTGTAATCGTGTTAATCTACAGCGAACGAATTATTTCACATTCTTTGGAACGTGTGTCAAGTGGAGGATGAGTCAAGACCAGGAGCGTAGCATGGCTCTGGAATAAGAGCACAACCCCCCCCCCCCCCCCCACCACAAATGAGTTCTGCTAATCTAAAAACTTTGTCAGCAAGATACAAAATTAGTTAATGAATTTCTTTACCACCAAAATCCTCGTCTTTGTGAAGAATTGTTAATTTCTTTCCTAGCTGAATAAAGTCAACACTGAACCATTATTGTGAAGACATGGAGACACACAGGCACTCAGGCTTGGCCAATGACATTTTGCCAACTAAGCTGCAGTGCCCCAAACACGGGATTCCCTGCATAATTTTTCTCCTTCCATGGAGAAAACTAACTTCTATCGATCAGTGATGTATTGATTCAGACTGTCATCAATCTCTGATTTGAACCTACTACAAAGGACCGATGAAACTGGTTTCTGATCAAATCTGCCAGAACGGCGCTCAAATTCAACATTTCGGATTTTTATTCTTTGCATAGATACTCACATTTTTCCTTCTTTTTGTCAGAGGTACTGCTGCTACGTGTGGTACCCCTAAATCTACGCCCTGTTCAAGACCTATATGAGTCAAGGCAAAACGGAAAAGTTCTACAAATATTTTCCTTCAAATTCGTAACAACTGCCATTGGAGGATCTTTATTTATGGAGAGGTTATGTTGAAACTGTGGCTTGTATCTTAGTCCTAACTGTTACAGTTTGACCTTGTCTGTGACAGAGCATGGCTGAGAGCAACTGGCGATGCTCTTCTCATGGTCGGCGTGATGCTCGGTTCCATCATATTCGGTCAGCTTTCCGACAGGTAGGCCTGTTTAACGTTTTCATTGTATGTTTATTCACGATTCAAACGCCAGTCTCCGCTTCCTACCGCTATGTTTTTGCAGTTTAGGACGGAAACCTGTTTTCTTCGTTTCGCTGATCCTCCAAGTTATTTTTGGTTTGGCGGCAGCCGTTGTTCAAGATGTCTACTCCTTTATGATCACAAGAATGATCGTTGGGGCGACCACTTCGGGCGTTTTTCTCGTGGCGTACGTTATTGGTAAGACGATTGCAATTTAAGACATTCAATAAGATGTTAAATGAAGTAATGTACGCAGTCTACTCATTCTGTGGTTTTACGTCGCACTACAGTAATATGGTGTTGTGAGGACAAGGTTAGCCGTTCTCCAACGGGACCATTTGGCTCTTGGCTTATCTCTTGGTAAGACTGGATGGATTTTAATGAGTATTAAATTTCAAAGAATGAAATTTGAGCCTACTGTCCTTGACCTGAGCATTTGGTCATCAAATTGTTAGCGGCAACACTGAGTCGCAACAATCCAGTTCATAAAACAGTATAAACCCATTTTATTGCTTTTTTAAAATGTCGAATCGATAATTTTCCGAACCATTTCTTTTCCAAAACATTTCTTTCTACTACATTCAATTCTATCTTCGTGTTCAACGCAGGTCTCGAGACAGTTGGTCCTAAGAGAAGGATACTGTGCGGAGTGGTGTTTCAACTATTCTTCACTGTTGGGTTCTTGCTGACAGCAGGCTTCGCATATTTCATCAGAGAATGGCGAACGCTTGAGATTGCGATTACCATTCCGGGAGTTGCTTATTTCTGTTACTGGTGGTAAGTACGGTAGGAGGTCCACTTTCTACTCTATTAATCTTTATTTTGCCAATAGACGATCAAGTACTGCAGTGTGACGGATTCATTCAACATGGATTGCTTGACCTCATCAGGGGCTTGGGCAAGGATTTCTTCATTTGTGTACTTTCTGCACTCATTATTCATACAAAATTGTACGTCCAGGTTCATTCCGGAATCTGTGCGATGGCAGTTGACAAAAGGAAGGACGGAAGAAGCTAAGAAAACGCTCAGAGCTATCGCCAAGGAAAATGGGAAGAAGGTGTCCGATGAAACGCTTGAGCAGTTGTGCCAACAGACGGAAGCTGAGCGACTGGAAGCTGGCGGAGCTAATCCTTCCGTTCTTGAACTTTTCAAATACCGAAACCTCGCCAAAAAATCCGTCATCATTTTTGGTCTCTGGTGAGTTTCAATGAACTTTTCATCACAAAGAGCGAAGAAGATGAGCTGTTTTAAAGGTGTTGATTCTCCGTTGTTCGTCCTCTGCATTCTTCAAAATTCAATTTTAACACGAAGTAATTCATTTTTTCAAACGATGTTGATGGAAATATTCATGGAATGCATATTTCCTCTTACTTTCTCGTTTCAAGAAGAGTTGGCGGCATTGAAATGCCACCGTATTTCAACTATTGAACTTTCTTGCCCTCCTGCAAAATTATGAAACCCTTTTGCCATTTTTTGAGTCAGTGACGTTTAATAATGAGCTAGTAATGAATGAATAAAATGTTTGCCCCTACTCGTTTGAACTTAGCCCTTCAATTGGTCCTTGAAAGCGAACGTTCTGAGATTATGCTAGGAAACTAGTTAGGACTATTGATATTTGAACATTTATTGAAGCAAATACATTCTAACTGTAAGATCTTTGAATGAAAAAAGTAAGTGTAAAAACTGAAAATATCTGAATAGTGATAAGGAAGAGAGCGTGTTGAAAATTGACTAAGAATTCCTTCACTTCATCGTATTTTTGAAATCATCCAAGTTTCTATTTATTCCCGAGATCAAGAAGAGGTCAAATATCAGCCAGTCATGATTATATAATCTTGAGTTTATTTTTTCCAATGTTGATTCGCACAGCTGCCAAAAATCGCTTATTTATGTTCAAAAAATGACTACCTGTGAATTGTTTTATTAGATCTTGTTCTTCAATATGAGATGAAGAACTATCAACTTGGGTGATTAGTACTGGAGGAATATGTCGTTTATTGGCCAGGCTGGTTTCTATTGGCCTGGGAACTATTGAAACCCAAGAATATAGTCCTGAGTCGATAGAAAACCAGTTTAGAATTTTTCCCCACACGCTTAGCTCAAGGAAATGTAATTTGAATAGTTTTTGAATTGACTTCCTACATTAAAAATGGTCTAAATACTTTTCCAGGCTTGTTTCTTAACCGAAATTCGCTTTATTTCAGGTTCGTCAACAGTATGACGTACTACGGATTATCTTGGAATACTTCGTCGCTTGGAGGAAGCGACTATGTCAACTTCATCATTTCAGGGCTGGTGGAAGTGCCCGCTTATTCCCTTCTTCTATTCACGTTGGACCGGTGGGGACGAAAGCCCATCGTGTGTGGCGCCATGCTCATATCCGGCAGTTGCCTTATCGTGTCCGCTTTTATACCTCCTAGTAAGTTTTTTTTTCGGCAAAAAGATTAGAAATGAAAAATATTTTGTTGTTAGAGCTCATTGAGGTCTCATTCTTTACAGGTTTAAGTTGGCTCCAGATCACTCTGGCGATGGGCGGCAAACTCGCTATTACGTCTTCTTACGGATCGATATACGTTTGGACGACCGAGCAGTTCCCTACCGTCATCAGAAACGCCGGATTAGGTCAGTAACCAAGTTTTACTGTTTCGTACCTAAAAAAGTACTGGACATATTCGCATTTTTATATGTTTCTGTTAATGTCAGGGGCTGCCTCAACATTTGCGAGAGTAGGTGGAGTAGCGGCACCTTACATAAATATCATGGTGAGTCACACTCTTGCGACAAAATTCCGGCATCTGATAAGATCAGTCTTCAATTTGACATTGTTCCGTGGAACAAGCTATATAAGTACGTTCTATACGTTCTTTCTTCAATTTATTTTAAAGGTAGAAATTTGGACTCCTCTGCCAATGATTATCTTCGGTATTTTGGCTTTCGTAAGTGGCGCTTCCGCTCTGCTCCTTCCTGAAACTTTGGGTCAGGACCTTCCAGAGACGATAGCCGATGGTGAAAACTTTGGCAAGTGAGTACTCATGCCTAACATACTTTCCGTTGCTAGCTACATTTGAATGTGGTAAGCCTGTGCATTTCTTGCAGGATTAATTTATGTAGTTCTGGTTATTGTTTCATGTCATAGAGTTGGTCCCAGGGTGTCCCATAAATTGTTCCTCAAGACTTGAAAGTTTTATTATAAAATTAGGATTGTGCTAAAATGTCTCATTATTGTTTTGTTTTGTGGACTCCATTGTTCACCATTTGACCTTGTATCACCCTCTCACTCACCGCTCTCACCAGCTCGCTAAATGATTTTCAAGGGTGCTGAATCCAAGTTTGATTCCATTTTTTTTCTTCTAAATTGCTCAAAATCTGAACGTGTGTGTGCACTTTTTAGTTACTGTTGAAGTAAAAACGAGAGCAATGTTTAGTTTTGCCGTCGTATTCGTTCTCAGTCTGGCGTTACACACATAGTGTCGCGTACGTTTGTAGGACTTTTACGAGCATCCGAATTAGACTTGGAAGTCATTTGGTTCTGTGTCGAACTAAATTCTTTGAAAACCCTCAAATCAGCGCATAAAGAAAAGGCTATCACAGCAACTCCTTAACCACTGGCAAAATGATTTCTTTGCACATCCTTTCGAACTTGTAACATGTTTGCAATATTGGCCTGAACAGTAGAAAAACTTAACAGCTTGGGATGAGGTAATCCAAGAAAGCTTTCATTATTCCATTTACTTATAAACATGATTGCTGCGTTCCAATCGGAAAACGGATGAGTATCGCCGCTGACCAGCTATCAAGTCTCATCAACATTTGTACGATTCAACACTCTTGTATTGTAGGTTCAAGAAAGAGAAACCCGACCAACCCGAAGAAGTGGTCACTCTCAGAGAGAAAAAGTCGACTTCGTGACAATCTCAGTTGGCCTAAAATCCGTCCAACGTCTTCTCGACACAGTTTCTACGGTCCAGGTTAGATTTGAGCGCCCTTCGGGTGTACAATTCGCCGGAAAACAGCATTTCCCCCCTCTTTTCGTACGTTCCTCAGCGCAAAAAGTTCGCAAAGGGGTAGATGATGAAAGGTAGGTTGAGAAAAATCGTACAGTTTTCAATGAAATTTATAGGTACTCTGTTTCCGAATTGTCTCAAACAACGACAGAAACAGATTTATAATTCTAAAGTTTGAGGGGTTTTGAGAGCCCAGTTAATTACGTTCTAGCCCCGGTGTGCTAAATCTTCAATTCAGTCACTTTCTGGGGTTGTTTAATCGAGATTAATCTGTTTTACTCGTTCAAACTGCAGCTACTAGTTAGAAGCTAACTTAATCAAAAACATTGGTGTGTCACCAAGTCAGCACTGACAATAATATAATGATTCATCGATTTGATAAAGTACAGCTATGCACATTGGATGACTTCTACGTCATTGTTCCTATTTACAAGATTCACGTTCTCTGAAAATTCGCTCTGTATGATGTTGTCATCTTCCCTTTGCGTTGCCGGAGGAAATGCTAGAAATTTAAGGAACGTGGGTCTTTCGATTTAAGGTGCACGTATTGTGCGGCCTTCATGGAAGCCGATGTATGTAATTTTTGTCGAAGTCTTTTTCTACTTTTGTTTAGTGTTTGTATATAATATACTTCAGTACCGATGAAATAACGCGCGTGGAGGTTAATCAGAGGAAACTTGGAGGGAGAAATCACGTTGAAAATCCCGTTTTCCTTCATATCTCATTAGGCTTTTTGTGTTTGTCGCTCCTTGATTCTATCAGTTTTATGTCGCTTCCTTGCTTGGTAAAAAAAGATGATCAGAGATGTATCAATGTCATGTTTCTGATACAACTGCCGCAACCAGGTGTAGAATTGTATACATTTCCGCAACCTTAACCATGTATTTGAAATTTTTTGCCAAAAGCAAATCGAGAGGGTTGTAGTAGTAGAGTAAAAACAATATTCAGCGTCAATGGTCGTTAGAGGAACGAGGCATGGAGGAGCGTGGAATGGCCGTGGGATGTGGTTGAACAAAGTTGATTCTCTCTGACGATTTCCCCTTTGAAGCCATCCTCACCCTCTCCCTACTACATGAAGCTTTAAGGGAAAAAAGAAAAGAAAACCTACGATGTTTGAAAATGATAATTTTTGTAAAAATTGTCTGTTAACTTGAATAAAGAACATGTTATTGCCATCACCATCTGCCACAAAATATTGCACTTTTTATTTAGCGATGACTCGTGTTAGGGTCAGGTATTTCACGTAATTGCTCCTACCGTACATTATTTTTATTACTCTCAACAAATCACAAACTAATGTCTTGTAGCAATTTTCGCAAACAGACTCTAGTTTGCAGAAACATGTACTGTCAAGATGCATCACTCAAAGTGAGGTTACCTTGCTATTATGGACTGGGAAAGGCTTGATTTGGATCTGATCAAACCCAATTCAACAGTAAGTAAACTTTTTCCTGTTTCTTTTACAAGCCTTCTCGAGTCCATGAATGTTGGAGAGATAAAAATTGCTTCATCCTCCTCTATTGCCACTAACATGACGTCCTCTATTACCTTCATCACCGCCCCTCTTCCTCGACTTCCATCCCCTCCCTATCAGATGGAAAGAGGTACTGACGATAGATGGTCCATTCTTGGAGTAAGCCATTGCTTGTGTTCAAATACTCAATTTTTATACATTCCCACTAATTTAGAGTGTCTGATTCGTGATATAAGACGTTCTAGTTGGTTCGTTAGTCCGGTTTGTGTCACCCATTCCTTATATTAGTTTTCTGAATCTCTCTGCATTTCTATTTTCTTTCTCAACTTTATGCCAACGGGTTGTTTCTCTCTCAGCCGATTTACTTCAAAACAGGAGCTTTGTTTTACTCCCACTGACTCCCAAAACTGGTTATATTAATTGTCCCCTCATAAACTCGTGTCTTTCTGAACTCGTTTTCTCCTGGATGTGGTCGGCTGTCTATTTCTTGTTACACAAAAAAGTGTACTTTGATTTTACGACATTAAAACATGTTAATGAAGGCTTAATCCAGGGATGTATTTTGAGTTGTCTGGGCGAATAGTTTGAGAGCGGTGGCCAACGCTGCCCCAACTGTATTTTTGCTTCGTAGATATTACCTCCTATTAAAATTGATTGTTTTCCAAATCAATTCAAGAAGTTGCCAAACCAAAACCAAATTTTCTAGACTTCTGTTAAAGAGAAATTTTCTAATTCGTATGTATGTAGGCAATATGAATTTTTTCTGATCCCTAATTTTTCACGAAACCTATACTTTCTTGAAGTAAATGGGAAGAAAACAGTTTGTCTTAAAAAATGAATTAGTAAATGAACAGATGAACAATATCATCAGTTTGTTTGAATATTCCTCTACTTGGCTTGCAAAGTTTTCAGATAGGTTTGGAGAACCTCTATTGGTTGCTTGATTGTTTCAAATGCAAATGTGTAAATTGGCAAGGTAAACGACGAGTTTCTTCACTCTCAAACCAATTGGTTGTTGATGTTCTGTTTAGAAGCCAACGCTTTTTAAATTGTTTAAAATGTCGAGAGACAATAAATCTGTAAATGAAAGATGTAACTCTATTCATAAGATCACACAAGTATTTCTTACTGGTTACTGTTCCGATTTGTGATCAGTATCCAAATTTCAAATTTGTTTGCAAATCGTGTTACGCAGTTTCTTGTTCAATCGTCACAAAATGTAGACAAACTACAAACTCAAGTGCCAAAGAATTAGCTGTTTTGAGGGTATTTATATCGTGAGCAGCTAGTTCGCTACGAATGAATTGCTGTGTTTCAGTGATGAAATCCTCTGATGCAGAGTTTGATGTTATCCTCTAATTATTTTGCACTTCGTAGTAAATCACTTTTTGCGACACTCTTTTTGTCTTCTTTCCTAACTTTTCCCTCAGGCTTTTCATGTGTGACAAATGGTGAGTGGTCTTCTAGGAATTCTGGTGTTTTAGTCCATAATGGACTTCTTATTTTTGGATCGGAACGACATGCAACTCACCGCTATCGGCGTATTACAGACTACATTAATTATCGGAGTAAATGTACTTTTCAGATGTACAGTAGTGGAAGGAAAATAGGAAAATTTGCTTTGGAGCCAACATGCATGCCCCATTTTGAATTGGAGCGTGTATTGGTTGGGTAGGTTATCCGCAGAACATGTTCGTGATCGCCTTTACATACGGTAAATAAGGAAAAGCTGTAGAAGTCTTTTTCTGCCGTGATGAGTCTTGGGCGCCCTTTTACTACTGTTGGCCACGTCTGCAACTGAAAGGAATGATAGTCATTTCACGCAAGAAGTGCAGTCACTTCATGGCTGGTTAGATTCTTTGTTGATGCTTCTACTAAATTTTTGTTGTTTTCTGGTGAAAGTCGGTGTCATTCCGAGCGTAGACTCGGAGACGATTATTTGAAACTATCAGTAATTTTATGTTAGTCAGTTAATAAACATGCTCAATATGAGAATTAGTGGGAGAATTATTGGCGCTGAGAACTTGTCAAAGTCCTTGACTCCCTCTTGATGGTAAACGATCTTGATTCTGCTAATGAAGATCATCGGGTTCTAGAAACGGATTGGATTATCTTGGTAGACGCTAGACGCAATCAGCTGACGAATGCTAGTCGGTCTATTCCTATTGTATCTTGGCATTATGGTCTGGATTCTTTTCAATTTCTGCTTTCCTAAATATTCTCCGGCGTGGTGCCATTACCGCCCTCAGTCACCCCCGACACGGTTGCCACCTCCGCAAGTTCCCTAGTTCTCGCGACACCTGTGGATATTCTTTTTCACGATTCTTTTCCATTTATTGTCATTTCTACCGCAAAGGGTTGGGAAAAAAAGGGAAACTACCCACCTATTATTCCTCGTCCACAGAGACGCAGCGGCGAACGAAAGTTGACTTTTTTGACAACTTCGGTCAGTAAGAATACGAAAGACGATAACTTTAGCTGCTGTTCTCGTCCTTAAAAAAAGTTATCACTCTGGAACTCACTAGGGAGTTCCCTTTCTCGGGAGTCCAAGTTTCTCTTGTTGAGAAGAGACACACTCGCTTTTATCGTTCCCTCATCAACTTCACGAGAGATTTCCCTCGTATTTTTCCAACTCTTTCTCAAACCTACGTAGGTCGAAAGACAAATCAATACTTCGCAAACAATGGGGTGTGCGCAATGATTTATTAACCTCAAAACGAAAGCTGTTTGAATCTGCGTATAACATTCTTGTTTTATGAAATGAAATGTCTGCGGGTTGAAGAATAAGCAGTCAACTAGAAGCACTCCTAAACTTCTCTGTAGATTGACGGCGGGACGACCGTCTTGTTTTCTCTTTCATTCATACTTTTTTTTTTTATTCTACATTCACAATTAGTACTCAGTATTTTGAGTCTGCCAGAAACAATTAACAATTGAACTCACTAAAAGTCTGACCATGGGTTGATAACTTTACACATTCAGATTAGTCGAAGTTGAAAAATTAATTCGTAAATCTTTGAAAGTAAATTCATTAAATCTCACCAAGACCTTCCAGCGCGAAGTTTCCTCTTTTAAAGATTTATTATGCGAAAATAAGAAGGTGGTAGTTGCTTACCTACGAACCGAAGACTTCATTTTTCATTCGTCATTAGTCCTCGAACCCCCCCCCCCCCCTCACGCCCTTGCAAAGTAATGCTTTCTCTTTCTTAATCGCAACAAAAGGAGACGTCTTTGCACAAAGGGATCATTACCTACCTCATTCAACGAGGAAAATCTTCAAGAGCTGGTAACCTGGTGGAACAATGGGATTCTGTTCCGTTCCTTCGGCTCAGTCGTATAATAATTTTCTTTCCTTTTTTGTGAATTACTTTCGTTGACTCCGACCTGATTCCCTTCTTCTTTAATGAACCAAATCAGATGAACAGTTGGTGCTGTACCACGCGGATAATCCGGATTGAAGGAGGGATTTTCTATTAGCATAACGAATTTTTACCTCCTCCAAGACTGCAATGCAATGCGAGATGTAGATCTTGCTGTGAAAAGCTTATTATTATTATGCCTTTCCTTGACGTCACCTTTGCCAGACTCCTTTCAGTACGCACAATTTGGTCAATTGAACAACTTTTCTTGCCTCACCGTTATGTACAACATCCTGGGACATTGAACACCTTGGGACTGAGAAATTATGTAGCCCTTTCATTGTGCGGTGGGATACCCTAAAACAAGTGAGAATAAAACTGATTGAAGGGAATTATTGCGAGAAAGAATTACGGTTCGAAAAAGTCTTTTTATTAGCCGCTTAAAATCATTTGTGAAAATTTGAAATGAATAGTGAGTGTGGAGTGTTCCGGACTCATTGCAATCGATTCAGCGTCCAAACTATAAAGGAAACTGATACCTCTCACGCCTAGGTATCTAAAATTCTCGAAAGCCCAGCTTCGGAATAGGTAGGTAGGAAACTATAACGCGTCCTGGATCGATTTTTGCCCAGTGGAAATGATTATACATCAAAATGGGCACCTACCTACTTATTTCGATGTGGGTTTTGTAGATTTTCGGGTTCGTAGGGTATCATTTTCTACTAAATGTTGGACGCTGAATCCATCGGAATGAGTTTCGTTGAATTGGGGCCCATTGTGGGTAAGTCCAAATGGGTAGGTAACCTACCTTTGTGAGGTATCATGATTATTAAGGAGTAACTAACCGAAACACTGAACTATGTCTGTTGTGGAATTCTCCCACATGTGAAGTGCATGCCATATTAGTTGTTAATTTTAGAGCTGGGGCTCTAATTTCTTCAAAGTGAAAAGAAAGCGTCATTTGCCTTGCTGACTGAGCAAAATGGGTGTCACGTTTGAAGGTTAATCCCACGAGAGGCAAACTAGATACTACACTGTACCGGTCGGTGATGGGGGATTCGCAAAAACAGAAATTCGATCATCCGGGTTCATCTAAAAGAGAAACGTGTTTTTACTTGCGAACAGGCAAACGGTGATTCCCTTAATTCCCTTTGCTGCTGCTTTTAAACCGTTCAACGCTATCTGATTCCGCTGGGACCAGTCGGGCGCTTCGTCTTTCCCTTCAACCCTTCCCTCGACGATAAATTAGGGAAATCCTCGAGAGGCTTGGGCGAAAACTCCGGGCTCCATGTTCATCTGCCTCGAATACACTGGTGCCCCACACGCTGTGGGTGGAACTTTCGTAGCCTTCTAACACAAAATTAATGAATAAAACATGTAGGGAAGTAGAGGTGAGAAAGATACAATTATAAGACTCGAATGAATATGTTCTATGTATTCTACATGCCTCGAATATAACCTTGTTCTCCCAGTTCTAATTAATTTTGGTGCCCTTAAACATTTTTTTTACCACCACGTAGACCTTGTAAACAATACCGTTTGGACATACATAGCTAAATATTAGTACTCTGTACAATTCAAACACTATTTCTACTGAACGTTACTCAGTCACTTCCTGTCATGACATGACGTATTTTATTTGGTTTTAAGCGCATGGAAATTCGATTCTCACTTTCCACAACCAGCAGCTTCGAAGCGGAGGTGGGCAGTAGTGAGCTGCTCATGAACTAATATACATGCAATTACTAATGATACTTGATTAAAATTAAATTAACTGCGTCGTTTACTTTTCCATTGAACCCCCCACCCCACTCCATTATGAATGCTTCTCGCCCGCCCGATGTCTTTAGGCATTGGGAAGTTATTCTCTCTCACTTGGATAACTGGTTTAGGTGGGATTCGCGTTTGGTACATGAAATGATTGGCAAGTAGAAACTATGACTGATTAGCTGCAAGTAGGGATTTTTCGTAACATTTCGCTGAAGCTACTTCATGAAAAGTTGTTGTTGTTATTTGAAGTGCCTGATATGAATTGGAGACTGAAGAACTTAAAATAATTCCCAGAATAGTGGTCCGCTGTGGATGAGGTTGCAACGTTTCTTTCGCCGACCCTCATGTGGATATTATTTTTTTGTACTCTTTTGTACGCGTTTTATGCTTGACATGATGTTATCGATGACATTATCTTCGTTCGATCGAAATTAGAGCATTAAATAATAGGCTCGAATTAGGCCAAATAACCTGTAGCTGTATGTAATTCCAACCTTTTTTTTCAAGGTAGGGCCTGAGAATTTGTCAAGATGAAACCAGCCTCGTACGAAATGAGTTTGACCGCTCGGAGCCGCGATCCTGTATTCATTTGGTGCAAATGAATCGGTGGAGGCGCAAGCGCTTTTGAACGCGAGACTCGCTCAAGTCTTCAGTCCGCCGGGAGAATTTGTGGAGTTGAGTTGTGTCAAGTGCAGACTTCTCCACCTCCCGCTGAGCTGAAAACATCGCCAACCTAAGATTAAAAAAAAAAAATACTCCATCGACATTTCATCAGGTAAGTGCAACATCAGGGAAGATGATAACATATCAACTAAGAACAACGGCAAGGCGATTCGTAATTCCTATGCTGCTCTGCTTCAAATAAAACACTTACTATTGACTGAATAACTAATTTCCGGAAATGACTAAATAGCTTCCTATGTATATTTATTAATTTTCCCACATGATTGTTCTAATTGATGAACAATTCTCAAAAAAAGCCATCATGCACAAAGCAAACAAACTTTGGGGTTTTGGCCTAACTCAAGGATAATGCGGTTGGGCAATGGCCAGTCACTACGGTTGTGTAAAGTAGTGGAGATATTTTGGTTCGTTATTCTTTGAATCATGCCAAAGGTCAACCACTCTGATTGGGCCCAAGATTTGACAGTATTTGTTTCATGATGTGTCCAGATCACAAAACCGAAATGTCCGTCCGCCTTACGGGTGATTGCATTCACACCGTTTATAGTAGTAGACACTTTTCTTAAAATTTGAAATTTTTGTCAGGGACCTCATTCTGGCTTTAGTTGGTCCTCAAACATTTTTAGCTCGATCGGCCCAAATTTGGGGAAGGTATAGGTGAAAATGTGTTTTTTGACAAATCAATTTTCAGCTCTTTTTCGGAAAATGTGCATATGGGGTATCATCCTCCACTACATTTTGGACGCTGAATCCATTGAGATGGGTGTTGGACCGACCGATTGACGCTTTTCGGAGGTGGGTATGGGTCAAAATGGGTACCTACCTACCTATTTAAAAAGTGGGATTACGAGATTGGGTACCTACGCGCATGGGGTTTCATTTTGGACTAAATGTTGGACGATGAATCGATTAGAATGAGTCCAGGACACTCCATACTCACTGTTCTCCCCATAATCCTGCTCCAAGGAATAATCAACCATTGTGGAAGAATTTGTAGTGTTTCGTTTCCTTCTTCACAGGCAGTAGCACTACTTTCTATGACAGGTTCTTCGCAAATCTCGAAATATTTTTTGCATTCATGATTTTTATTTTAATTGATGTTACCTTGAGTTGATAATTTTCATTGACACTTACACTGTATTTTGTGTCATTAAAAAAAGTTTTAGACATTTTTTTTTTCAAGTTTTATCACTGGCATACGAACTTATCGAGGTTGATTTCCTTGATCTCGTGTTCTCAGTGAAAATTTTCGTAAGTCTATTACTAAATGATTTATATTGTCTTCCAAGAGTTAAGATGGAGATTCGTAATTATCGATCGTATTGTTGCTTCGATAAAATTTTGTGTTGAAACATAAAACGCGATATTTTTCCAAAATTCCAAAATTGTTTTTCCAAAGTCCTTAAAACCTGTTTTGAGCGCTGCTTGATTCTCGAAAAAAAAAAAAAAAATAACAGATTCTATACAACTCTCACTGCATTGAGGAGAACTCCGACGACAATCGAACTTTGGGAATTCAGTGGAAAGAGGAAACGTCGTGATTGTTGATATGCTCTGCGATTGGAATTTATGATTGGTGATGGAGACGAATAATTTATTGAGCTGCTTCGTGTGTTTTTCCTCCGCATTTGGCTACGTATTTCGATTTAGCCGGGAGTGCTTACAACCCGTGGGTTAAGATCGTTAATGATACATGACCCTAAAGTGAAATTACTGACGCCCGAATTTTTATTTATGGCAGTTTTTCAACTGCTTTTTATTCCGAAAATGCGATGAGTCGCCAGTTTTTCTGGTTGGCAAATTCGTTTTGGCTTTGCGCAGCGATGTCGCTAATTGACAATTAAAAATAATTCAATCTATAATCAAAGGATTGACATGACCAAAATCAACCGAAAAAACCGAGTCGAATCGTTATTTTTTTAACCACCGTGAAAAGGTTAGAGCCTCTCTTCCACCTTCGTTGGTTTGACGCACAAATTACATATTGATCTTACAGTCCAATCAATAAACTAATGATGAAAAGTTATTCAAAAGAAGAATCTGTCTGTGATTGTACGTTTTTCTTGGTCCATACTTTCGTGAAAGTCGTCAAGCACCTTGATAAAAGCTGATTCCGTGCTGTAGGCCAACTTGTACGCTAATTGTTCAGGTTCTTGAATCTCATTGGACTTGACACATGCGCTGAGTTTCTGGTAGATAGTTTTGTCGAGGGGTTTGGCCTTAGTGCTGAGGAGGGATATTTCTCGGAAGTCCCTAACAGCCGAGGGTTGTTTCACCTTTGGAATGGGCTCAACCACGGACCATTTCCATAATGATGGTAGACCGCGTTTGAGCGAGATCGAGTGATTCAAAATATGGGTAAGAATCGTGTCGACTAGGACGTGAAGCGTAACAATGGAGGTGGAGTCAACCCCCACTTATTTCGGCTTAATTGAAAGAATGGACTGCTTCACAATTTCCTTGGCAAGGGGTGTGACAAATGGTGTCAGTGGTCAGGCGATCTGCGGTTTTCAGAAAAATACTTGTTTAATGTTTTAATAGTTGTTTTATGCTTACACTGTTCATATCACTTTCTTCGTTGTTTTTGTTCAATCCAAAGATACACACTGATGGACGATTTTTAATACTCTTATTTTTAATACAAGGTGATTTTGAAAATACGTGTATCATTTCTCTCGTTTTGTTAGAGGTGTTTCAATGGTTTTCGTACCTTCATCCGGACTTCTTAGGTTCATTAGACTCAGGCCGAATGTGATAGTGCTCTACTAAGCAACAAAATGCTCATCGGCGCTACTTACAAGTCCATGGAGTCTTCAGTTTTAAAAGGAAGAGGCGTTGTAGTGCTATGTGTCAGACGTATGCATGTAGAACAAATTTCCATTGCCATTTTAAAACAAAAAATGGCTTGAAATGTTCAATTGTTACGAACTTTTTGCTCAGAATCACAGGGTTATTAGCTCAGACAAATTTAGTATTTTTTATTTATTTTTGTTTTTGCTCTTTGAGCGAAAACCACCTATAATCGTCGTAAACTGTTCAACCAGTGACTCGAGTGAACTTTTCTTGCACCACTCGGCTCTGCAACCCCGCTTTGGCTCAATTGACTGGAAACCCAGTGCGCCGCGGTCGTCGATTTTCCTCTGATGACATTTCAGTCTGTCGAGCCTTCATAATTGGCTCCGGGACCTTTACGACCGGTCATCTTGAGTAGAACGCGAGATCGATATTGGGCAAGTCTGTCAATGATGGAGAGCCCCTTGCGACCCGTAGTCCTCAACACGACCCCATAAGCGACAAGGGGCGACTTCACTTGAGCATATTGAGATGGCGCTACATCGATCCCATGGGCGGGAGGAGACAATGACGGAGAGCTTCGAGCAACCGTTCAGATGACACATGGTAGAAAGTTATCGGTTATCGCGGTATCTTAATTACCCGTCACAGAGGCTTCTGGGTCTCCCTGAGCAACGTTTAGGTTGCGTGTTTGTGTTTGATCGTAGATAGAACCTTACTGGACGTATTGGATAGACTTTCGAGAGCCTCCTATCTAGTGCTCACCTATACCTTGAATCTTCCCTGTGCCAAACATAGCGTTCGAGACCAAAATGGTTAGGCGTGGCGCATGAGCTCAGGGAATTTCAAATTATCCACGAAATAACTCACTTCAATTCTGTTGCGTTGCTATATAATGTGAGTAAAGTAATGGTACATGGTAGATGAGAACAGCCCAGTAAGCGAAAGTAGCCAAATGGGGAGTTTCCACGAATGGTCTTAAAAAGTGGAGGTCCCTTCCCAATAAGCGGTCATCTTGAGCTCACATAACAGAAAACACTAACTAGGATTGCGAGAATTGTCAGATTTTCGAAGATGTTCATAATAATTTGGCGCAGCATTTACAAGTTGACGTTGCTATAAGACGGCTCTGTTAATGCGCCGCATCAACAACTCCAACAGCACGCGGCTTTGTAATTTTTGTAATTTTGTTTCTGCGCAAATGTTACTGTGGCGATTATTCCTTGCTGTTCAGATCGGCTCGAACAAGTAGTCAGGTTCAACTGACACTCACTCGCCTATACATCCACTCAATGTTCGGGCGTTTTGTTTATCTCTATCTCTCTCTTTTCCCCTTATAAAAGCGCGAAAACTCACTCCTTCACAGTGTTTGGAGCATTAGTATTCAATAATACATCGTACACAACTGACGGGATTAGAATTTTCCATTCGAGTTTCCCCGATGGTTTATTGATGAGTCCCAACCCAATGTAACTTTTCCGTTCTACAGCTTTGACGTTCATAAAAGTATTCAATAAAATGTATAAATAATTCAAACGTACTCCCGAGGACTGTTCCTTCGTCTCTATCGAGAAAAATAATAATCAACTAAATATAAAAAAAGTCTCGACAGCGGGAAAAAGGGAATGAAAGAGAGAAGGAAAGTTCTCAGATATTACCAGAAGTCGTAATTTTCTTTCCTTTTTCCTGTTTTTTTTTTTTTGTTATTTGCGCCAGAAATTCTGTTCTGATACTCGTCGGAGTAGAGTGAATAAAGAAAAAACTGGCCTCGAGGGAAAGACGAGTGAGGCTGTGGACTGCGGGTGACAAAGAGTACATAACAAAATCTCGCATAATGAAATTTTTTTTAACTCGTTGGAGATTTCGTTCTTCATTGTTCTTAATAAATTTGAATTAAGGGTACACACTGACGAACACAGTTGGTTTTTTTTAGAAGTGTCAGACTCCACTACGCCTGTTTTCCCCTCCAGTTGACGAGAAAACAGAAATTATAATAATAATAATTGAATGAGGGTATTTATATTTTGCCCATCATGGTTTTCGTGGATCGTAGATTCCTTGGTCTGCTCGATTTGTTTTCAGAGGAATTTCGAACACATCCACTCTAATTCGCAACTTATTACAATTACCTATTTTAGTTCCAATGTCACGGGGATCGGTTTGTGGTATGCAGATGTTCATATTTGTTTGCAAGGTTCTCCGAAATGACCAAATGCGCACCAACTGCGCCGTTCAAAATGAGATCCCCCAGTTTCACGTAAGACTCTGTACAGTCGTACACAAAATTGTGTGAAAAATGTGTGCCTCGACTGAATATTCTGTTAGCATTCAGTCTAAAAACTCACTGTATGCACGTGAGACGAGCAACGTAAATCAGAGATAAGCCTCACATCATTTTCGCTCTGGATCGTGAATTTCGTGAACTGATTATGGACGTCGATGACTTTTGTTCTCATGATACACCCAATTATTCATCCATTGTTACAAAAATAAACAGACTCCTGTGGATTTTTTTTTGAAGAAAATTGATCTATGAATAATAAATGTTGTGTGCTTTAGACGAGTTAGTTGCTCCCCACATCTTGAAATAATTGACAACAAACCCATCTAGTGACTTCAATCTGCGTTGTCATTATCGTAGGGGCTCAAAGCGAGGGTAAAGTAGGGTGGTAGGGATGGTTGGGTAAACTAAATCCCTCGAGTGGTGGAGTGGTAGAGCATGGAGGGCTTAGTAAATATTCCGTACACTGCGCGACTCCATGGCTGCCGAAAAACATCTTCTTTCCTCGAGATCTACACTTATCTTCCCTTACCTGGCCGTTGTGACTTTCCCATCTTTGCCCACATAAAATCCTGAGAGAGGGTTTATCGACGGCTAACAAGTTTTGACTTTCAACCAAATAGGAAGAAAAAAGAAATTTAGGGTTTTCAAGGTGAAAATACAGGAGGGTTCTCGATCATTGAATCACATTTATTAATAGTCGATCCCTTAGAGGTTAATGATCCAAATGCCCTGTTAAATTCCTTGTTATTCCTTGAAGCAAGAACATGGGAGAAATAGTGAGTTTGGAGTGTTCAAGTTTCATTTCAATCGATTCAGCGCTCGACATTTAGTGGAAAATGATACCTTACGTTGGTAGGTAGGTCCTCAGTTTGACCCATACCCACTTCCGGGGGCGTCAATCGGTCCAGTACCCGTTTCTGTGGATCCCGCGACCAAAATGTTGGGGAGAAATAATACCCCACACGCCAAGACCGTCGAAAATCTTGATAATCCATTTTTCAAAAAACACATTCTCACGCATGTTCTCTCCAAATTTGGTTCATTGGGCTGAAAAGTTTCAAGGACCAATTAGAGAATAAAAGAGGTCCCTGACTCAAATTTCAGGTTTTAATGAATTCTCTACTAGCAAAAACAGCGTGGACGTCGGACATCGAATCAACAATTTGTCAAATTTCGGGGCAAATCGGAGAGGTTGACCTCCGATACAATTACATAGGTTAATTATTCAAGGAACAACCAACCAAAGGCAATTGAAATAATAAAATTGAATCCAATTTTAGTAAAAAGTAAAGTTGCAAAATCAGAATTTTATTGGTAATATTATTAATTGAACTGTGGTAATTTTCAGTCTATGGTTGACAAATGTTTATAACCTGAAACTTTGTTAGCTTATACCCCCTGCATCGCTAATTAAGAAAAATACCGAAATGATCGGAGTTTCGCAGAGGCGGATCCCAATGGGAAAGGGTGGTTAATGGGGCAAATCAATGAGCAATTTCCCGGCATTCCTAGCACAAAGAACAAACTCAGCCGCGAATAGGGCCTGAAGCAATTCTAAGCAGCCTTGAGCCGTCATAGATTGAGGTTGAATTAATCTAACCGCGCTATTGCGACAGGTAAATAGAGAAATGGATTGAGTGGGCAGGTGGATCAGAACCAAAACAAACCCCAACCCCCCGTTTTCTCTGGTGAACTCGACGCTCGACTGCGTCCTAAGTAGGTACTTTATTGACGGTGACACAGTTGAAACATTGATCTTTCTAATTGGACAGATTTCCCTTCACCGTTATTCTAAAGTTTACACTGCGGGAACGAGGGTTGGAAGGGGTATCATAAATTGCTAGAGTTGGAAACTCATTTTAGGGGCTGAGAGCTAAGTTGGCAAACAGCGTCTTTCCGTTTTGACGAGTATAAGATGGTGAAGGGTGATGGCATCAGCGTGGTGCGGACGGGGGTTGACACCGTCGAAGAGTTGCGTCAACTCGCCGTCAAAGCCCGCAGAAGGTCAGCGCAGCAGTGACGTTGACGGTGCGTGATTGATGTTTTGCGGACTTTATTAAACCGTCTCTCTTCTTCAGCCGCTTTCCGTCTCGCTCATTCCCGTCAGTTGGCGCCTTATGAAGTCGAGAACCTTTCTATTCGGGGGAAATTCCGCCGGAGTAATATAAACCATTCATCTCTCTGAAATCCAATAAATTCTCAATGGGGTGCTAAGGGGACTAAGAGAGGAAGAAATAAATCATACGAGATATTTTACCGATAGTTTGAGCCCTCTAATGGCAAGCCAAAACCATGGACTTTTCCAGTATTTGCGGGATGGGAGAAAAATATGAGCACCTCAAAGGCTTCCTTGATGGCAAGCAGTGTCAATAACATATTCACCGATACATTTTAAGGACCCCTACTAAACCAAATGTTTTGCTTATTACCTTCTCCATCGATTTGTATTGATTCTAACGGTGATTTTTATTCAACTCTCGCCACTGACAATTTCTCCACTGGTATCACTCGTCTAATTTTAGCTCAAAGGAACGCTTCTATGAAACGATTAGGTCCTTTTGGCATTGTTGTTAAGTCGTAAGGAATGGATTTAAAAGCGGTCTAATAGCCGTTCAACGACTATTATTAGTTTATCGGCTAAATGGTCCGTTATGAAAATTTCGTATTCAATCAATCCCATTGATTTGAAGGAAAACGCAACGTGATGCAGAGAGACAGCCAGAACTACCGTTGGATTGTTACAACATAATGATTACTCGATAACTGCACGCGACTTTCTCTTCACTCACAAAGAACAAAACAGAAGTGAAGTTTTTTTTGTTGTTCGGGGAACAAAAGTTTGCTAGTCGAGGGTTCGGATTGTTAGGGCATTCAACGGTAGAAATAACCCACAATTAGCTCGACGTGCTACTTTCTTAGACTCAATGAATAAATTATTGTACGATTGCTTCTACAGAGAGACCAATAACTGGCACCACGTTGAGTATATTCGTATTTGCAACAAAATGTGAATGTCACTGAAGATAAGGAATAAATAAATTATTGATTTATTATTGCTGCGCCGTACGCTGTGCGCCGTCTGCCGTCCACCCCTTTTTGACAGTAGAAAATTGTATAAAAAGCTGAAAATTTTGGTCTGGGACATCTTTCTGGCCTTTGTTGGTCCTCGAAACATTACAGCCCAATCGGACCAAATTTTTGGAGGGTATGGGTGAAAATTTGTTTTTCGAAAAAATGATTTTCGAGATGGTCGGCCAATTATTCGTGAGGGGTATAATTCGCCATTACATTTTGGACACTGAAAGTCATTGAAACGGTTGACGAACCGATTGACGCCAATCGGAGGTGGGTATGAGTCAAAATGGGTACCTACCTTACTATTTTGATTTGGGTACCTAGGCGTGTGAGGTATCATTTTCCTGTAAATGTTAGACGCTGAATGGAATAGAATGAGTTCGGGTATCTCTATACTCATTGATTTCCCCATAATCATGCTCCAAGGAATATAATGAACCGTTGTATACGTATTTTTGTAGTGTTTTTTAGTCCCCGGGCACATACGGGCGGCCGTAATTACGCGAAAAACGAAAGCTACATGCCCATGTCCCTTAAACCCCTGAAAATTAATTGTTCAACATAATATGCTCGTTTTTTACTCCCCTAAAAGGTAGGCGACGTTTCAAATCAATCTGATCAAATTGAGGAAATAACATGTTTCGTGTCTCTACTACGGATACCGCGTAGAGGTAAATAAACGACTCGCCAATAAATTGCCGTCCATACTGCTATTAATTTTGCTTTCCAAGCGCGAGGCATAAGTTCTTTCACCGTATATAGCAGCGTTTATATCTATTACACTTACTCTCGGTTCAATTTTCACCCTTAGTCCGCGGGGAAAATATCAAGAGAGATGTATTGAACCATTTCGAAAACCCACATGTGCAGTTTGCGGCGTATCCCTGCCAGTGTCGCAATAATTCGCACATAGAGCCGCTTGAGAAGTTTGAGCGAACGCATTGGAGAGAAAAGATTCAGCACGGAAACGATAAGAAACATAAGAGAGAAGAAAGACTTGGAATCAAGGAGAGAAAAGAGAAATAGGATCCTATAAACATCTTAGGTCAGAACGCCCGCCTATTTCTCGTTGAAAAGGGAAGAGAGAGAAAAAGCGTTTCCCGTCATTTCTTTATACGGGGAAAAAGAGGTTTTCCTTCTTTTTTTGTTGACGTGAGTCGTGAAGGTCTTGAATTCGGAGGAGGACTGAGATAAGTCGCTGTGTGGAGCTGATTGGAGACAGTGAACTATGATACCCTTTCAATTCTCTGGGTCTTCCCGCTGCCTCTATCAGGGTTAAAGAGGCTCCAAATCGAGAGGGACCGACTCTCAAGTTGAAGGATTTACCGTTTCGGCGGTCTATTCACATCTGAGTTACTGGAAAAAGTGGTCGACAAACCGGAAGGTTCTTCTGACGCCGCCGATTTCTTCACTATTGGTAGGAAACCGGCCGATTGGAAACAATTCGAATATCTGTGAAGATGATGTGCTGATAATACATCTTTGAAGGAAAAATTCCTACCGTTCTTGTCCCTTTCTCTGCTTAACAAATGGAAGGAAATCTCAGCGCTAATTTGTCGGTATTTTAGCTAGGACACGTCGTGGTTGGATTTTTCTTAACGTACAATTTTATTGGCCAATGTGGAAAATCTTTCTGGGTGTTCTAATAATTGGACGACCGTGTTTTAATTGGGTACAGTCCAATCGGGTTTATTATAGTAAAAATAGTGATTCATTTTCCCTTAAGATACTTACTCTATGGAAGGTTATTTGAATTAATTATACCGAGTGTAAAGTTTAAAAAAGCTGCAAATTCTTTCACAGGGGTTGGTTATTCCTCGGACCAGGCGCATGGAGACTCATTTCAATCGATTCAGCGTCCATAACCTTTTCCGATGTGCGCCAATCTTTCCAGGACCCAACTCATTGGATTTAGCGTCCAAAATATAGTGGAAAATGACAGAGTGGAAAGTTTCGAGGACCAACGCCAGAAACGATAATTCGAGGAATATCCTACCAAAACGCTGAAAATTCTTCGACATTAAATGGTTGAGTATGCATTGGAGCAGGATTTAGGGGGGATTAGTGAGTGTGGAGTGTCCCGAACTCATTCGATTTGATTCAAGGTGCAACATTAAGTGGAGAATGATACCCTCCCCAAATTTGGTCTAATCGGTATGAAATGTTTTGAGGACCAACTGGATCCGGAAAGAGGTCATTGACCAAAATGTCATATTTTAGCAATTTTCTACTACAGAAAACGGTCAAGGAAAAGGACGTTGTACGGGGGACGGACAGACGACTAGAACTATTGTTGTGTTTTTATATCCGAGCTCTTGAATTTCGAATCATTTTGACTTACCTACGTATTCTTACGTATTATCAAATTCTCAAGTAAAGTAGGCACGTTAAAATTCTCTCTTCGAACGTTTATTTATTTGGGTAGAGTGACTGCCCGTCGTTGGATGTCGTACCTTCATAAGCCGTGGTGCCGCGGTCAATAGGGTACCTGCATGTTTTTTCCGCTGTCCCTCCTGTCTTCTAGTATGGTGATCCTCTTAGGCAGGATAAGTCGCTTTCCGCCCTCCAGTCTGAAACAGTCCGAATTATGCAACATTCGCCCTATCGCCGTGTAAATAGTAAGTACTTGTATCCCTTGTTCAGAACAACCCTTCAGACACCTCCCAAGTTCGCTAGTACGCGCTGAATGGCTTCCCTTCGACCGCCCTATCGATCCAAATTCACTTGACACCCCTCGTTCTAACGCAGGATTATCTTATTTGACCAACTCCGTGGTTCTCGTTTGAATGGGTCCGCTGATCACTGTAATTATTATGCTCCTCAATGCATGTTGATATAACGGGTTGGCAACATTTGGCCAATTCCGTCCGTTCCAGGAGTTAGGATTATTATGTTTGCTCGGGTTGCATTGGCGAGGGATGTTCGGTTGACAGTTGAGGCTCTCAGAGAACCGCTGGTCGTATTTCCACGAGGAAAAGGAGCGTCTAATGCAAAGTTATGGACGAATAAAGCTTTTGCTGGGTGAGTCCCACCTTAACATCAACGAATATAATTTCGACCACGGCATTATTCGAGGAAACGAATCGTATATTATGCGATCTGTGCGGTCTGAGGATCCAAATTCCTATCACTTGGGTAGGAGGGTTCGGAAATAGAGTTCTCATCGATCCCTCGAGTCTACCTCATGAAACTTTGTAGCCCCAGAACCTTGTAGTCCCGTTCAATTACACAATCCGACAAAAGTCTTCAATCAACGGAATTTGTCAACAACAAAGCTTGCATTCTTGATGAATAAACGCATCCTGACGGAATCAAACTGGGCCTTGATCTCTCAATAGCAGTGATTGCTAAGAAGATTGCCCCAAACAGTTCAGGAAAAACATTTGCCTGCACGCGATGTGCAGCAAGTGAGTGAATTGGGCAGTTGTCGTGTTGATTTTAAAGAGAGCCATCACTGAGGCCAGAGAAATCCGGAAAATCAACATTCTCGTTATACGTCGAAGCTCAAACAAAAATATTGTGGCCCAAACGTGACCTTTCTTGAATCGGAGGAGTTGAAATAAGAGTTATTGTTGATGTGCAAGAATATTCGATTTTATAGATGACAAATCATTCATTTCTGAAACGGCTTTGAGCTGGGATTTTGAGGTTTTCCCTTATTCACACCTCTTAGTTCCATTGAATAAATGGTTCCAGGGTGATTTGGAAGGGATTCCGATTCCTTCACTAACGTATAAATGATACGTTTTATAAATGTTGTGTGTATGTGTGTTTTCATACGAGAATTCTACCTGACAAGTTTCTTTTTATCGAATCGTTGATGAGATGTTCGTATTCAGGCTCAAAACTCCAGTGTTTAGGCGCAGAAATTAGGAGCAGATTTCTTTTTGATCCAAATAAATCGTAAAATTACTACCAGAAGGGCTTGAAAGGGCCATGGTGAGAAGCGATTCGTATTATCCGAGAGAAACAGGCGATCCATTATCGTGTCTTTAGGAAAATATTTCGATAGCTTCTCAATTCGCTGTAAGATTAGACCTACAATTTTTTCTTCGTCAAAATCAGGTCGGATAAAAAGAGAGAGAGGAAGTACCAAAATAAAAAGTTGACATTACCGTTGAAACTAACAAGTGAAACGGAAATCACGCACTCGTTTCATTCAATTCCATCAAATTGTTTACATGACTCATGCAAATTGGAGGCACACACATCCCCCTGTTCCTAATCCTAAGGTAATAAGCGGGAACGGAGCTTCCCTTTCGTTCAGAACTGGAATATGCGGAGAAAAGTCACGTCTTTTTATAGTCACCGGGGGAAATCAAACGGATGGAGGCAGAAAACCACTATATTCTCCATTTTTTCGTGAGATTATTATATTTCACTCCGGCTCGAGCTTTTTATTGTTGTAGCATGGCAGATGATATCTTTTGGATTTGTCTTTAGGGTCGATTATCAAAACTACCAATCCATGCGCTGGAGAAACTTTTTTTTTTTTTTTTTTTTTTTTTTTTTTTAATCAAGTACCCACTTCGGAAAATTCTACCATTGTTTTGTGACGATTTCGTCAGAGAAGGTGTCCTGGAAAATAAATTTTAGGGGATAGTGACCGTTTAAAAAGGTTTGCAATCAATTAATGTTGCTTGAATGGTCTCTTATTTTAACTGTTGCCAACATACGGGTCGTGGACCTGTGCGTATTGGTGAAATATGATATTACAATAGATTTTTTGTAGATTTGGGCTCAATTAAAAAGAAGTTGCAAATTTTTTTTGAAAAATAAGAGGCATATAGGGAGTAGCTGAGCGTGTATTTTATGTATTGATTGCTTGGCAAATTATGTCCCCTCCTGGGATTTTTATCTGAAATAACGACGACGTATGGTCGAACAATTTAATGTCCCCGCTTTCCCGTATCAGCCTTTGTTTAACTGGTAAAGTAAAGGCTATCGTTGTCCGAAATATACTCGTATCCGTAGTGGGCCAAAGTCGTTCACCTCCCCATCCCAGCACGAGATACCATCTGCCAACGAGTACACCGCCGCTACACAGCCTTACCCCCTTAATTAGGAAAGTTGTTCGAGTTTTGGTGGGTGAACGTGTAACTGCAGTTATTAAGAGCTTCGGGTTGGGGGATGTGCTCACCCCAGGCTCATCTCGTTACCCGCACCATGGAGTCTGTTCACAATGTTGTTCACAATGTTTAATACTTCAAGGTGACTTATCATCATCTAACAAGATGTCAATTGTCTGTCTCATTTCGGCTCATTTCCATGCGTTTTATTGATTTGTGAATTCGATTCGTTAGGTTTAACTAGTTCGCAGTTCAAACGCCTTGTGATTTTTTATAACCTCAAAACTCGGAATAAAAATACCAGTTTACTAACGCACTGGGCGTGTTTAACCCAACTGGCTCAGGGCTGAATCAGAACTGCACTACTTCTTAGTTTTATCGTTTTACCTCTGACTTTTAGATGCTAACCAGGCTCAGTCAGAGACCTAAGCTGGGGTCTTAGTGCTCCTGTTCTTCGTAATTGGGCGTCTGCAGTCCTGGGGAAAAACTAACGACGGCATGTGCGAGCTTTGCCATGGGGCAACTCAGAAAGAGCGGATCTGTCGGCGGAAGGTTCAACTACTATGCTCAAGGGCTTCGGGTAACTCTTTATTCATTTTTCATGAGATACGTGGAGGAAATGTAATGATGAATTTCATTGTTATGTTTATGATAGCCTCAGGGCCTTGGCCTTGGTAGCGTATTTCATTTCCTTTCAATTTAAAGGCTTTTTCGGGAGAATAAAAGCTAAAAATCTAGCTATGAAGGCAGAGCTGAATTTCTTAGTAAAAACGTTACTAAATTATTCCTTAATGGTTAGTTCGGTGCTCGTGCTGCGTACGTGGACATACTGGCCAAATAATTTTTAGAAAAATATTCTTACGAGCAAAAAGACATCTTGAAATAGTGTCACATTTTTTTTTTTAGCGAATCAGGGAGATCGGCCTCAGACATGACAACAGGGGAACTATGCAAAGAGTAATCTACCAAAAATTGTGGAAGCGGAATCATTTTTGATAAAACTAGGTTGAAAGAGACATGTCTGCAAATTTATCGTTTACGGTTTTAAAACTCAAAAATATCTAACATGTGCTTGTTCCATTATGCTGAGAAGACTAAACTTTCCATTTTAGTCTTAAATCTAGCCATTTATTATTTCTATCGGGTGTCCCGTCGGATCTGGGAAGATTCTGCTTTCTGAAAAATTGATTCGTACCGTGTTCTTCTACACTCACTTTCTTACCCCTCCGTTCTCAAATATTATTTCGCCCGTAGCTTGTCGATATTATTTGATTTAGTTACGTGGAAACGTTTGGATGTGGAGAGCGGCGGGCGTCCTTCCGTTTCGCTTATATGTCGACGAAAAAGGGGGAGGAACGAGGGAGTAAAATAACATCAACCCAACCGTTTTTCCAGGACGAACCGCTTTTCCAAATGCCGACGAAAAAGGAAAACTTCCCTTTTATACCTGCCCATCAATACAAATGGAATTTTTCCTTCTTTTCCACTTGTATTCGGATCTTACACAAGAGTAACGACACCGCGTCGTTCCTCTTTTAAAGTATCCTCTCCCTTTGTAATACCAGACTCGTGTCAAAAGTGGTATCATCTCATTAGTTCTTGTATTCTGAGTACATTCGGAGAAAGCGTACTATATATATTGACGCTCAATTTAAGATATTTGGTTGTAACTCTGATGATCGAGTCTTTCAGTTCTCTGAATCGATTTGTGTCTCGGATCATCGAATGCGAAGAAAAAATAAGGCTTTTACCTGACCCATCTCCTTTCAAGTCTTTATGTGAGCCTGTTTCATTCCGTGGGCACTTGAATTTATTCCGGGGCTCTGTCTTTTTGTTAATATCGGGCATTTTCTGAGCATCGCCAAATCGATTTTTCATTTGTATTTTAATTATTCAAAAAATTTGAAAAATACATTATTCTCGTTAAATCAAAAAATTAAAGTTGCGAGAGAAGTCCTCTCCCGGCAAAATTGCCTCCAACTCAAATCATTACAATTTACTTCAGTTTTTCGGCAGAAATTGGAAATCTATGGGTGTACTCATATCATCAATTTTTTTTTTTTTCATTTTTATTATTATTATTTTAACTGCATTTATTTGTTAAGAAAAAAATGTACAAGAGGTTCCACTTCTAGAAATGACATCAATGCTATCTATCCTCTAATCAACAACAAACCTGACGGGTTTCCCAGAGGAATAATGGCAGATTGAATTACCGTTCTGATGGACAAGGTTGTAACATACATCGGAGAAAACATAGTGTTTTCTTGCAATTGAATTACATTTCTCCGTAAAACGATACCGAATCGCTGAATTGACATTTGAAAAGCTAATTTGATTTTCAAGTTTTGGAGAGGTTGGACTATTTCAGGCACGTTTTTGGTTGGTTATTTCTATATAATCAACCCATGTTTTCATGCAAAAAGTCAATCCGTCCGATTCGGCTCAAAGTTTTTTCTGAGCGTTTTAATGTGCCTAGATGAAAATTAGAAAATGTCCGTCCACCATCGACGCTGTTTTTGGTATTAGAAAATATCTGAAAATTTGGAAATTTTCAGGGACCCGTTTTAGGCTCTTGTTGGCCCTCGAAACTTTCAGCCCAATTGGATCGAATTCGTGGGCGTAGGGGTCAAAATATGTATTTTGTAAAAAGGATTTTCGAGATTATCGGCGATCCCGGCGTAAGGGGTATTATTTTCGACTGAATTTTGGATGCTGAATCCAATGAAACGGGTCCCTTAACAATTGGCGCCCACTGGAAGGGTTATGTGTCAAAATGGATGTATATCCCATTTTAAATGTGTTTTTCCGAGATTCCTGGTACCTAGGTGTGTAGGATATTATTTTCCACTAAATTTTGGATACTGATCGAATTGGAATGAGTCATTTAGCTACTGGTCCGAGGAGTAACCAACCTCTGTGTATGAGTTTGCAGCGTTTGAACATTAGTTATTAGGAGTTTTTTTCAATGGTAAATACTCATAGATTTAATTCTGAGCCCGACAAATTGATAAGAATAAAAGGAGCATTTGTTTTACTTGCCTGTAAAAACTCTTTGTTCAATCCTGATCTGAGAGTTGTATTTTTCTGTGTGATTGAGCCCTTCCTGGTGTTTAGTTCTATAGCCACCTCCGGCATCGAGTGGTCGATTTACATCCGTCAGCTCCACATCAGATATTCAGACGGAATAGGAAGTCTCCCCTAGTAGTTGGTGATGGGACTGACGTTATCAGGTGGCTTAATGAGATTAAAGGTGCTTAATCGTATATCGCCAGGGAGGAACAATATTGTCGCTTAATCCCTGTACGTATTCCCACAGGTGGTTTTAGCAGTGAACTATCACCCTCATTCGTTCCGAATGTGATTATGTTGATTAGTGGGCTCCTCTCAGGCGTTTTATTCTTTTTTAGAATTGATCGCAGTCGATTGGTTCAAATTTGACGTTGCTCTTGATCGTGGTGGAACAAACAAAGGAGGGATATTATACTACTACATTACACACTACTATATTGAGCAATATTTCAGAACTTAACTCGGTTGAGTATGTCTCCAATGAGGGATTTGACTGAAATGCCTGCTGCCGTCGTAGGGTTGAGCCATGCCGCAATATGCTTCTCTGACAAGGACGCTGTACTTAATCGAACGGTACCATCTGCTGACAATCTACAGGGCCTTATTGTTCCCGTCGATAATTACATGTCGAGTTAGAAACAATGATTAGATGCACTTCGTCGGATGATCCAAAGATTAATTAAGGGATTCGTCCGCCGCGTAGCATTTAATCATTCAGTCAACACCGGTTCGCTTCTGCGAACTGATCGGTTCCACTCGTGATGCATTTTCGTTCTTATTCCGCCTACAATCAGAAAATCATTTTCACAATAGCCTGGCAACATAGAACTACTCAGCCGAGCTGATGAAACAATAATAATCTGGGTATAACCACCGGATCAGTCGATATTAATCTATACGTCTCGCAAGTACATACTTGAAAGTGCATTCCGAAATGTGTGAGCGTAAATTGGATTGGGATCTGGGAATCCTTCAGCCTCCAGGTATATTGCAGATTACATTACGTAGGTATACGCTCCTGGCCATCCTTGTATAATGTTATTCTCGTACGTCGCATTTACACTAACCACACTTTCGATATATTGAAACAAAATCTAACGTGGAGTGATATCAGGTTCATGACGTTCGGTCCTGTCCTGATTTTAGCCTGGTTTCTTTATCTATCTCTTATATTCTCTAATCTAGTTCCTAACTCCCCAAATTTCATGAAAATGTGCAGCACATTTCATTACTCTTCCTCTTGAAAAAAAAAACTGATTTTTTGAAGTATAATTACTTGTTTATAGTATGAAAAAGAATTCGATCACAGATCACACAAATCTCAGAAACATTCAGTGGGTTTTGGTGGGGAACATCTTTAGAAAGGTTTGCGTTTTGGTACGGGTTAAATGGAAAGGCAGAGTGAAAATTGCGGAAAGTAAGGAAGGAATCCGGTTCCTAACTCGGCACTAATAATTTGTGCACGACTTCAGCCTCTCTCACTTTAGAGGAATTCTCTTCAGTTAGTTCGCTTTGAAAATTCACTGTTCTTGAACCGATATGTTGAGCGTTTGAACAATATTTCACTTAGAAAAGAGAAACGCTTTTCAAGTGTATATTGGGCCTGCGGAGCCTTATTTGCCGCTCCTCTGAATAAATTACCGTTTACATCGCTCTTTAAAGGCTTTGTAGCACTTTAAAAGGAACTTGAACGTTAAAAATATTTGAGCCCGCCACGCACAGTTTGTGATGTAGAATTTCTGTGAAAAAGTTATAATTTTGAAAGTTTCATGGCAATGCTGTGTGGGAAGCGGGGAAGCTATTCAAAATAATAATGAGGTACAAGGCAGGTTTATTTCGTAAATGGAGTTGTTGAACGAGCAAGTCCTAACCTCCCTGATCTTGTGTTTCAGAGCCTTGCGCTCCATTATTCGTCGAAAAAGCGGGAGAAAATAGACTATATCCGGGTAAGAGGGAACATTCTCAGTTCGCCCGAAAATAAAACCTTTTAGCTCTTTGACATTCATGAAACGACCGTCAGTGTGATAGGTCTTGGTGGGTTTTACAGCTCTCGTGGTCAAGAGAGATGTAATATCTGTAATAATGAATCATCATCAGTCATGAAGACAAGGTGCGTGCGAACACCTTTCAATTAAACCCTACGCATTCGTGTCAAGTATTCGTGTGTAACGTTCCCATTACGTCCGCACGTGAGCTGGAATGATGGTTATTTGAATTCTAGGAATTCCAGTGCTAGAATGACTTTGTCAAAAATGTGATGGAAGTCTGTAAATGAGATGTGATTTACGTGAATTATGTCGCTCAGGCATGGTGTCTTCTACGTCATTTTTTAGCTTTAAAAGAAGTAAAAGGCAGTACTTTTTGGTGTATGAGTCGTAAAACGTGGTTGAAGGACACCCAGTATACAAGCGGATTCGGAGAGCTCGCCTGAATGAGATCATGTCTCAGGAGCGTTGTTGAAAAAGTAAAAATGTTATAGGCGGGTGTGTGTATTGAATGTAACCCGTGGAAAACGATTCCACGAGTGAAGTTCTTCCGATCCCCCGCGTCCCGAGGGGAGATTGAATCTGGCGAGTCGTCAAATAGCTGTTAACCGCTGGGGTTACGACGGTTTTCCTATTTTATTAAGGGGCAGGTCGGTGGCAAACGGAAGTTGGATACCATCCAAGTGCACCTTATATTTCTATACGCTTTGCTACTCCGGGACAATGGGTGTCGACCCGAGGAAAACCAAGTACGAGTATTACCGCATGAGAGACGCATTGAAAAGGCGGACAAACCTTACGAACGCCGTGGTTAAGGAAAGAGGATGATCCTTATTACATATGTCGTATTTATGCGTACGTCACTGTACTAAGTCCGGATTGTGACAATAGAACGCTGAACTGGTAAGGATTCACATTATAAAAACTCATGTTTTCTTGGGAGGTAGTACCTAGAACTAATCATATACTTCTTTACAAAATAGATTTGATTTTACACATCTTATCAACATTAACCGCGTACGAGTAACTACTCATTTTTAAACGTTAATTTTTCTTGTCGAATTTATTATTCCAATGAGAATACAGAACCAAAATCGTAAAAGATGTTTTGGGAGGTTTTCAAACTTCCATTTTGATAGCATTTCCACCTTCCCCGCTGCCTTCGGATTCGAGATTGCTTGTTCCACCACACTGGAACCTGAATTTATCAGAAAGGGAACTGTCTCATTACGCATTGACGGGCGGGTTTTCCGCTTCCTTGGGACGTGAAGCTACGAAGAATTCATGGCCTTTCCCACACTTCGGTCGAAAGGAAAAAATGGAAAAATACTGGAAGCAGGGAGGTAGGAAATGTTCAAATCTGAACGGAGATATTTCTTATTGCGACTTGCTCATTTGATGGCTCATTAGTCTTTTAGCCTCAAATGGCTAAGTACATTGGGACTTCTCTAAAACAAACAAAATCCTACTTGAAGGATTTCGTTCCTACTACACAATTATTGTTTTAACATGAAATAATAATTTTAGTGGACGTTTTATCAATACCCCCCTTATAACTGTACCGATCGATATAATACCTATCTTGTTAGCTTGTAAACTGGCAATAACCTTTGCCTGGAAAGTCCTGTATTGGCCGTTATTGACTTATCTCTGTAAACATCAACGTTTTCTTCCTGATACACATGTTGTTTTACGGCCTCCCCCTCTAAACGTATGGGCTTTAGGCTCCAACTGGTCCAAGGTATTTCCTCCCAACTTTCCGGCCTCGTCCTTCATAATGTTTTCTAATACTTGGGAAGCGGAACCAGCCTCCTCCGATAGAAAGAAGAAAAATTGTTTGAAAAGCCCCTGGCTCCTTTCCTGAGGTTCTCATGAAGCGGAGGGGGTTAGGTTTCCCTCGTTTTAAGACGCTCCCTATATATTTCATACGACTTTGCCTCCTTTCGCCCCATTTTCCCGGGTAGTTTTCCAAAAGGGCTGGGCAGAGGGAGGGATTTTCCAAGCGGTTCCTCAGGATATTGCGCCAAAACCTCATAAAACAGATTTTCATCTTCCCGTCTCGAAGTTGGTCCACTTTCTTTTCTGAGTGGATTTTGGTTTTCCCCTTTGCAGAGACTTTGGGGGATTTCAATAAACGACCCCCTCGGCCGCTCGAACACGAGGCCTCTCAACGCCGTTTTCAGTTGTTCATAACTCTCAAGTCCAGAAGTGTCCAACAATCGAACTTTTAACCCACAACCTGGAGCCTCGCTTGTTTCAGTCGGTTGTAATGAAAATCTCACGCTGTAGTTTAGCTTATCCCAGATCAAATTCTCGGTAGAGAGACTCAGCTGTGAATTTCGGCTTGTCAAAAGAATAAAGAAAATCCATCGTGAGGTAAAACATATTTTCCCAATTCGTCTACCACCACGTTTTTTAAATTTTAATACACCCAGGCATTACCTGGAACACTTAAGAGTACCCTGGTGGAGATCGATTGTAATGAGCACACTACGTCGGCGGTGAGCGTGTCAAGAAGCCGTGAATTCAAATGATATAGCGTTCAATGAGCGGAAGAGGTTCGGGTTAGAAAAATCCCCCCCGCGTTCCCTCTTTCTCGCACAGGAACCACTGCTTATCAAAGGAAGTGATCAGCATAATTTAGATAAGTGCCGGAAATCAGAATAGAATTAGGGCCAACGATAATAGATATTGCTTGGTAATTTGTGATGACATTTTTTCTATTTATCAGAATCTTACTATACGACCTAAGGAAGAGCTCGTTATCAGTTTGGCAATATTGGTTCTCTAGTCGATTCAGGTACGTATCAAATAACTTTGTTAAAGGTTAGAAACGGGGACGAGAATAAACTACTTTCTCCATTGCTTTAAGATGGTTGAGTTCCGTAATCAAGTAGATCAACCACCATGCTCATTTTTATCCCTCCTTTCACTAGAATTTATAAACCCAAATGGAAATCATGTCAAGTGGTCATATTTAATGTACCTTTTGAAGCTAGTTTGTTTTCTCTTTTTTTAATTGCAAAATATTGGGTCATTACTTTATCCTAATCTCACTGAATTTCCAAGGAAAACTGAATTGCTGTTTTATGAGTATACGTTCCGATGGAAGGATCTCTTTTGATGGTTTTCGACTATTTATGGCAAAAATCATTCTGAAGAAAATGTATGAAACGTATTATAATACAGCTTAGAGGAGTCTAATTTAGTTGAAGAAAGGACGGAATGCGGAAAGGGACAAGGGGGAAATACCTTTGTTTCTTGAAAGGAGGATATTTTACCAGGGATCTTCTTGCGCGGTATCTTCACCGCTGGCCTTCACCATTTGAAATAATCCACGGAAGACAAGACGTTGAGTAATATTGTGTGTCAGGAATGAAAAGAAGTTGAGAAAGAAAATGGCGCGAGAGAAGGATCGCGCGGAAAGTGAAAAGGAAAACCAAGCCACTTTTCTTTCCAATAAGGACATTGAAAGTGGACGACGAAAGTGCGAAAGAGTGGACGGTGAATGTTGAAGTTTCCCACTTTCACTTCCCTTCCTCCTCCCCGGCTCTTAATGGCTAAGATGACGGGAAAGCCTCGGAACGATCTCATCTCAACGCTCACCTCAACTTTTTCTTTTTCTCTCTGACTTGCGAGAAACGGGCTCTTCCTTCTTCTAACCCTCTCGTGGGATTTAAATCGTGGAAATCCAATTCACTTTATCGATCAAACGGTATAACGGTTTTTGATTGGGGAGGGAAAAGCCCTTCACATCTTGTGTTAAGGAGAGTCTTGGCGCTGCGCCCCCAGAGAGGCGAAAGTGAACGTTCGAGCAGAGGTTCTAGTCACGGATACGGACTGAGATGGGTTCAAGATACGGTTGGCTGGACGGAGGCGGTCTATTCCAGCATGACAAGACATACCTATCGAAGCAGTTAGGCTGAACGTCGAATACGGGAGACATAATCCTTCCCATGGCTGCTCGTTTACCCTACTATTTACCATCCTCAGCCCAAATGATTGTTAACAATATGATTGGATATCATATATTAAATATTTGTCGTTTTCCGTTCGCGTTCCGAAGTAGACTCGATATTATAATCGTTCGCCGGTTTCCGAACATCGTACATCCTTCACTCACCCCAGATGCCATAAAGAAGTATTTTTTTCTCCTTCGTCTTTCCGATGAATTTGCTGCACACAATAAAATTTGTATTCTTTGAAATTGGTTCTTGAAATTTTTGAAAACCTTCATGGCGGCAAGGTAGCATTTTCCACCTCATTTGGGAGACTGAATCGATTGGGATGGATCAATTTGATTCTCATGGTGTTGGGCTACTCTGACCGATTGCTGCTCGTTAAAGGCACGAGTCTCAGTAGAATATCATGTAAAGAGGGACTTTTTTTGGGAGAAAAAATGTCATTTCTACCGCGAGCGATATACAACTAGAATGGTGGACATAATACAATATTCAAAGACAAGAAATCGTACCCTTCATTGTCAACTAAAGAAAGCTAATGTAAGTACAGAAAGGTCTAAATGTGACCCGAGTGATGCGACGAAGGCCCATAGAGATGATTGCTGAATCTATTACGTGCAGTGTGAATGGATACGAGAAACATTATTTTGAGAAGCGATGCTGCGCTGCGCTGCGTTCAGAAAGAACGAAAAATACATACACCGACAGAAAATCACGAAAAACAACTACATTATGGAACTAATGAGTTTCATTTTGTCGAAATAAAAGACCACCTGTATGATGATAAGGGTTGATAGGTACCTACGATATTTCATTTGATTGGAACGAAGTTTAATTTAGTTGGCACCTAGTCTGTTGGAAAAAAGTTTTTTTTACTGATGAGTGCTATGAATACTCTCCTGCATGTCAACTCGTTCAATTCATCAGCGCAGTGAAGTAGGGAGAAATGCGAGTTTCAGTGGGACGTAACAACACCAATGTGGGCTGACAATGTTTGATTCACGATTTAATTATGCCCGAACATTACGTCATTTTATTACGCTATATCACAAAATTTGTGATATTAGATTGATTGGTTCTGGCTTTCTAGCCTCTTATTAAAAAAAAACCATTGTGAACTCCGGCTGGTACTTCAGCCTTACAAGCGAGAAGCCGTTCAATCGCGATAAGAAACATCTGGCAAAATGTAACGTCCCACGTTGACAAAAGTTTGCAAGTATGCTGTGCTTTTTCTTTTATCAACCAATTTTTTTTCACTCCCAAATACCTACCTACCTAATTCCGAATAAAAGACAAATGATTGATCCCACCCTTCACGTTATAGTCCCATACCCAGGTGCTCCAACTGGAGTTTTTCTGCCTCGATACCCTTTTCTCCCCGTTTTCCCTTGAGTTTTTCATCCATAGTCTCCTCTTGGTCGTTCTTGCTCATTTATTTTCAAGAGTTCTTCGTCTTTCTGATTTATAACGATTGCTCGAGCGATGGAAACTTTCCCTGGATGTTTGCAATGTATCGAGTTACCCCATTATTTCCTCAATGTATAACCAAAATGTGAGTTTCAGTTTCGAAGTATAAATTTTTATGGGAACGAGCTTGGTGTTTCACTTTGTGTTACGATAATCGGACTCAACGTTGCGTCTCCATTATCGCCTTGAAAAAATTTGAGAAAAAGAATGAAATTTCAACCGGACAAAGTATCGTACAAACAAACAAAAAAATCAAGCTCAGTCTATTTTAGTTTATTGGAGGCCTCATAAAGATCAAAATAAACGGTTGGGCGGTCTTCCAACCGGGTTACAACGTCTTTTGGCGTCGAGATGACTCTCGGTCGTTAATCAGGTGAATTCTTTGTTGAAAATGCACTAAACTTACCTCTGTTTATGGTGATAAGTATTGATCTGGTGCTTGTGGATAGGATATAACAACCCTTCTTAATGCTCTAGTTATAAAACTATGGAGAAAGGTCGAGATTGGTGCCATTTTACCCGTCCAAAGGTCAAGTGTTTGGAGGTTCAAACATGTGAAAAGATTCGAAACGTTGAAAATAATGAAGTATCAAAATCAATACAAACTAATATTATGAAATAAGAGTGTTGAACCTGTTTCCGTTGGTACTTGGCTATTGATCAAAATTACGTATCACTTGTCAAATGTTAATATCATGAGAATTCAAACATAATTTCTAACGTTAGTATTGTATACCACCTTCAAAGTTATTTTTCCTGCCCCAATGTTCAGTTATGGCACAATATAGGGCACTCAATGACTTATTTCGTCCACTGAAATGCCTGGAATCTGTTTCTTACCCGAAACGAAAAAGTATTACTCCGTGAAAAGCTCTCCAGAGTGAGCTGCCTCTTGCCCTAGAGATAAGCTTCATTATCACGGTATCCCCCTTTCACCATTTCATCAACTCTTGCCTTCAAGTTTTCCGCCCGGGATTAATTGGTGTGACGACTTGAGCTTACAGTTTTCGCTTAGACGTCGCTTGATGATGATGGAAACGTGGAGCCCTTTTCCCGCTCGCTTTCGCCTTCAAAGGGCAAACGACGGGGAAATCAATGACGTCAAAGTTGGCGTTAAATTACTTTTTCAAGGGCTGATGATTCCGTTGAAAATTGAAAGACGAATCCCCAGCGCAATTAGTACGCTACCGCGATCGCTATGATGTTTTCTGTGGATGTCCTTTGACTTTTCGATGAGTCAAAACGGTTTTTCGAATAGTAAATTGAAACCCCTGTCAATTCACGTGACACCGATATTTGAGGTGCAGCATTGAAAAACTTTCAATCAACTTTTCTATCAGGGCTGTTCCTTTCCCCCGCCATTGACAAAGATTACTTCTGATTCAACCAAACGGTATTTTTAAAAGGTTTCCTGAAACGGGAAATAAAACGGATAGGTACCAATGATCAAAAACGTACTTAAGGCGGCCTGGCATTCATTGCGGTCAACTGATTGAAGTCTATTGATTTTGATTGGCTAGGGTTAGACTTAAGACTATCATTGGAATTGAGTCAACTATCATCCTTTGAAAGATAATATCTTAATTAGTAAACATTATTTACCTAAATTAAAGAGGTTTTGTATAAAAACATTTTTTTTTTTTTAATTCGAGTAGGTATAGGTGAAAAATGTAAGTGTAGGTAAATAGAAAAAAAGAAAAAATGCCATTGGTGTAAATACCAACGCGCTGGGGATTCCTATTTGGATGCTCTAAATAGTATGTTTACTTGCCTAAACATACAATTCCTACTATTATAGTAGAGATGGTGTAGTTTAACTCAATACTGCACTATGTGCCTTTATTTGAGAGGTAGTTGAACCGGGGCAAGGTAAACAATGGTATTTACCGTCAGGCATCCTAATTGGACCGTCCTCTCCTGACCACC
>CM034005.1:14827849-15021048 GCA_019603395.1 Cyrtorhinus lividipennis | reverse complement strand
CGTTGTGTACTAGGGTCGCTTGATGGATAACATGTTGTGGGCTTCCCTCTCATAAAAAAGTCGTGGAGGGATATTTGGAGCCCTTGCACTTCACAGTACTAGAGGAAACTGCTCAACCAGACTAGTTATTTTGAGGAGAATTATGATGGTTGATGGATATTTATGAGTATTCACGTATACCTCGATTCATACAACGACTAGTTCTACTATTACTTCGGCGTTAAATCGGCAGAGCACTCTGATGATCCCTCCGCTTTAATTATGGGGGCGAGTAATGAACGAGAGGTTTTGACCCAGGTTACGTTTTTCAGTTCTCGTCTTCGTCCAGAAACTTCAGGAAATTTACACATTGTAAGTTCACATAATTAATAATCAATTCTGCCAAATGAAGTATTAATTTACAGCAATAGTTTACCCCGGTCCCAGCTTTAATCAGCAAAAATAAACGGTTATGTTGCTGTTTGTTGAGTTTGGTTACCCCTTCATGGCGCTCCTAGATGGTGGACCTATCTTCCTTGGCTATCAGAATAGAACCAGCTAATGATCGTGTTTCAATTTATGAAAAGATCCGCTGTAGATGATAGAACGGGTTAATGAGTACTACTCATAATTATATTATGACAAGGGCAGTCATGATTTCACTATCGTGTTGCCTCCCAAAGCCAGGAATTTATTATAAATTTTACACATTTTCGTTGAGTTATCAACTACCTATTTTAAATGTTGTTTTTTGTTTAAATTCATTGTACTTAGCATTCTGGTGTTGAACACCCTAGTGACTGCTAATGGCAGTATGCCTTAGCCTTACCTTGGTTGACCCCTCGTATAATGCAGTGGGTAGATACACTAGCTATTTTTATTATGATGAATTGTACGGTGGTGTTTGGTGAGGTTCAGGGCTCCCCTACAATGGTTGAATGAATGAATTATTTTATTTATTCCATCGTAAATCACATTACATGAGTGACCGAAAACTACCCATACATTGGAATACACCCCAAGCCATAGAGAAAGCTCTATGCGGATTTGGGGGGTTTTATATCAGTAGCTCTACTTGCACGTTAATAATATTTTGCTTTGCTAACACGACCACCAATTCACTTTTTTTAGACCGCTAACGAAGATGTCCCACGGTGAAGAACACGTCGATGAATCCAAATTCACTGGATTGTCGAAGTTTTCAACGGTGAAACCTTGAGGGGGCCGAGCAAATGTAAGTTGAACAGGCGTCAGCTTGATTTTCTGCTGGCGCGGTGTCATGAAAATGACCTATAGCGACATGTTATTGTCCGGGAGCTTTAAATTAATTTAACAATCAATTTCAGGTTGCAAAAGCGACTTACGCGGTTTGCTGGACTCATGATCCTGTACTTCACCATGAAACCTAAGAAGAAGTGAACTTCAATTATCCCCCCGGTTAGTCAGATCACCTTCATTGTGGATATAAAAACACTTCCTTCAACTCAATCTTCTTTACCGTTTTACATTCGTAAGCGTTACTGGTACACATGTACGCCCTAAAAATGGATTCATTTACTGTTATGTTGATTGTATAAAGATTCCTCCGTGAAAAAGATGTTGAGTTTTTGCCCTTATTGAAAAAATTGTGGGTAGCGGTAGAACTTCACATAACTGCTGAATGATGAGCGATTTGTTCAAATGCCTTCAGAAAAAGTAGTTGAAGATTTGTCTTCGGGTGCAGTGTATCCTTTACTTCAGTAAACGGTTGAGTCTCTTACGAGGTACTCGAGACGTTTTCTGGTTGTGTTAGGTACCCACATTTTCGTGTCCTACGTTGTGTAATCTCAAGGGCCAGTTTCATACGAAGTGACTAAACACCTGGCTTCCTCTGAAGCCAAATAAATAAGTCGAAGAAGTTAGGCTAGATTGGTCAAAAACGGGAAGTTCTACAATCCAAGGACAGTGGTATATTGATTCTAAAACCCATTTTCGTGCCTACGTTTGCGGCGATCGGGCTGAAAACGGGCATACTGAGGCCCAAATGGATGTACACAGGTACAAGTGAAATTTCCGGTCTTTGAAATTCAAGCTTTTTTCGGCTCGGACAGTCCGTAGCACTTACATTCATTTCCAATTCACAGGGATTGGTTATTCCTCAGACCAGGCGCATGGGGACGCATTTCAATCGATTCAGCATCCATAACCTCTTCCAATCGTGGTGCCAATCGTTCCAAGACCCCACACGCCAAAAATGTCGAAAATTCATTTTTTGAGAAACACATTTTGACCCCTACCCTCCCCCTAAATTTGGTCCGATCGGGCTAAAAAGTTTTTAGGACCAAAAACGCGTCGCTGACCAAAATTTCAGATTTTTAGAAAATTGTCTACTACCAAAATCAGTGGGCGGACATTGGCTAATTTTGATCTAGACACCTTGAAACGTCCAGAAAAAAAAATGTTGGGCTGAATCGGAGAGATTGACATTTTGCATGAAAAGGAGAGAAAAAGTGACATATTTTCGTCTATACGGATGCATGTATTATTCTACAAGAAAGAAAGAGTACTTCAAAAAACATAAGCAGGAATCGCAGTAACATTATTTGTCAAAATAATATATAACAGTGCCTAATTCTAGCTCTTGACAGCATTTCTTCTTGAAGGGCTACAGACCCTCCAGCCGGGGAACCATGTATGATCTATCGAGTTATAGTGACAACCGAAAATGAATAAGTAAAATCCGACCATAGTTAGCTAATGCTCTTTGAAAACAAACGTTGGACATTTCGAAGCGTATCGAATGAATACTATCGATTCTACTTCGCATTTCCACCACTTGTTGAATGAATTCAACATGTTCATGTTAGTGACTGATGATGGCCATTTCCCAATCATTATTTTCGTGGTAATAGACTCTCTCGATATTATACCTATGTTTTTTTTTTTTAAATGAAATGGGTTTTCACAACCTCGTCCCGAGTGATTTTATTCGTATCCTACGGTCCCGTTAGTGTCCGTCATCCCTTTACGTCTAGAAGTGATTAGGCAACCATGTAGCAGAGATGGCCGCGTTTTGTTCAAGCACAGTTGGAGTTTTACGATTGTTTTGTATTTGTAACGTAACCATGGAATAAATTCGTCCCACGCGTTAATTAAAACAAAATTATGCATTCATTACTTCGCTTCATAAATCGGAAGATTTCCGATATGTGTTGAAACGGAAGATTTTACGCGGATCCTCTTACATACGTTGCGCTTTGTAAAAAATGATTGGATATGGGTGCCGCTTCGTTCATCTGGTTCAGGTATGTTTCACCGTATTGATATATGTATGTCTCCAAATTAATCCACTGCTTTGTCAGGGAAGTGACTCAGTCAGCCGCTTTAGTCTTGACCTAAGGCCCGGTGTCAGTTCCTTGGAATGGTATATTTGAAGCTGAACAACATTGATGTGCAACAAGTTACGAGTGTATGTAACTAGAGAGAAGTATATAATGTACTTAGAGGTTTTTGTTTCGCTGGGTACTGATAACTACTTAATCTTATTCATAATGACTCCGATCATACAGCAGAAAGACTGTCCTGCAAGTGTGTCCAAGCCTCCACAAGGAGGCCGACTGCTGATGAATAGAATATAATAGGTACCTAGAGGACGACGGACATGTTACTTCATATTTCATGTTGGCATAAGTATGTGCAGGTGATGGGATCTTAGCGTAATTCCCTTGTAAGTAAATTTATAGGCAGGTTAGTATTTTTATAGTCCTTTCCGTATGCGACATTCGACAGTAATGTTCTCAAAATCCGTCTGTTTTTGATCCACAGCACAGTTAGTACAGGTAACCCAATGTTCGCTGATATTCAAGTCAATCGACACCCATAAAAAATCCACCTTAAAAAAGATAAAAAAAAAAAAAAAAACCAGGGTTGGTTATTCCTCCGACCAGCAGCATGGAGATTTATTCCAATCGATTCAGCGTTGAATGCACAAATCTTGAAAACACTCATTTGAAATGGGTAGATAGATACCCATTTTGACCCATAAACCTCTTCTGGCAAATCGTTCCGGGACCCGTCTGATTCGATTCAGCGTCCAAAATTTAGTGGAAAATGATACCCCACACGCCTAGATCGCCGAAAATGTCGAAAATACAGAGAAGAGCTGAAAAAGGACCTGACCTGACCCGAATTTCAGATTTTTTTTTTTTTTTTTTTTTACACCAAAATCGGCGGGGACGGCGTACGGCGGACGGACATTTGTTTATTTTTGCTTTATTTTGATCCAGACACCTTGAAACGCCCAGATTTTTTGTTTGCCTAATTGGAGAGATCGAATTTCTGCATGAAAACATAGCTTGATTATTCAAGGAATATTCTACCAAAAACACTTGGAAGTTATATTATTTAAACTAATTTAATACTGTGGAAATTTGGACTGACTGGCCGAAAACATCCGAGGAATCTGTCAAATGGGTTCTATGTACTCTCGACTACCGTCTTTGTCGTAACTTTTAAAATACTATGTACGACTTCAGGACCCAAGATAAATCCTCTATTAACACGACCATCATTCGACTGCTTCACGAGTAATTGCCGGTTGATAAGCGGCTCCTCGCATTAACCGCTTCCCTCGTCGTCTCGTCTTGATTATCCGTGACTGGTCTGATATAGAAATAAAAATAAAATTGAAAAACTCGTCTTTTAATCGTGTTTGAACGCTCCTGGCATCCGATAACTTGATACCTCAAGGAGCGTATTATTTTCAGGCTTCCTTAAGTTATCCAACGCCTTTTGGGCCCGTCTTAAAACTTGCAAAATGCATATCGTTTAAAATTCAATTTCTATATGTGTGGTTCTTCTTCAGGTAAATAATAATCACCGTTCAATCGTTTGGTACGATGGCGTGAGGCAGAATTCGATCTTCAGCTTGCTATAACACTGTAGTGTGGCGCGGCTTCCCTGAGTCATGTCCTGCCTGATGTCTCAAGGCTATTTTGACGTCCCTCTGATAACCGGTGATAACAATTTATCTGCCGTCATGGATTGTTCTTCTCTCACTGTCAACTTTTCTAGTCTGTCTTCTTGTTGCGATGGGCATAAATATACATAAACGAATAAACTAAAAATAGCATTTTAGTGTAGTATATTTTTGACGCTAAAATGCTGCGAACAATTAGAAGAAATGATACATTACTCTGTTCAGACCCTGGTTGTGTTAACCCCATTTTCAGCCCAATACCGCTAACTGTGGAAAGTTATGGGTCAAAATGAGTATTTCATTTCATAACCTCGGAAAAAGTATGGAAGGAGTCTACATATTTTTGAAAATTCAAAAATTGTAAACGCACTGTCATATGCCTAGACATTTCTGAGAGACAACCTACGCGTTTCCACCTTCGCAGAAAATAAATAAATACAATTTTTTGTTTTCTTTGTATTATTTTTTTATGAATATGGCTCACTTAATACTATAGGAAGTATCATTATAGAAAAATAGATCAAATCAGTTATTTGGGTGGGGGTCTTATACAGCACGTAGCTCAGGTCTGATACAGGCGATATTTTGTATCGTGTTCCTGATATGTATGGATTCAGCGGGATTCAATAGTATAGTCTCCACGCATGCGTTTTTTTCCTTTTCATTTTTGCTGTCTGTTCAAGATTTAGTCAGGCTCAAGGATTAATAGCTATGTGGCGAATAATAAATAATAAATTATCGTTAGTGTAGATTTTTTTTCTTCTGAGCTATCAGTTTTTGATTAAACCAGGCTGAAATTTTCTCTGAATTGATTGTGGCTTTTCTAAATTAGTGGGAAGTTCAGATTTTCGTTTTTATATTGATATTATATATCACATATTCGTTTTTATCGTGACGTCAGAGGAGGCTCGGTATTTAGGATGAGCCTGGAGCCTCTGTCGATTCCTGGCCTAGTTAACATGGACCACATCACCTCCCGCGTGATCAATCCGCCTCCACGACCGGAGGTCAGTCGTGTGAGTTGAGCCGTGACCGGCCGATTTCCATCTCATCAAAATGTATTGTAAGGACCCACTGTCGGTTTTGTTTAATCAATGGGACCGTAGAAAAAAATCTGAGGTCGTAGAGGTGGAAGAACCGCCAGGATCCTGGGTTGGTCCTTGAGGAGCCCGCGCACCGCTCAGTTGTTTACTGGAGTCGGTCGCTCCACTATCGCCGGATTGTTGATACTGAAAAGAAACCCATTCCACGTGTGCTGCCGTCCGACTCCCCAGATCCATCGTAGAGACCCCGTAAGTCTTGCACGTCTTCATCTTGGGTCGCTACTGACCTTCTTGCAAAAATATGCAAACTAATCTGCAATATGCCAATTTTTTCGATAATTTATTTCTGAGTTCAATTTTTGAAATCCATCTCTCAAAATCTTCATTGATCTCCATTTCTGCAAAAATGAATAAAATCGTAAATTTTTGGGGAAGTTTTCACGTAATTTTTTTAAAGTGATTCGGCGGCGAGGCGTTCATTTTTAAAATAATGTTAAAAACGCAGAAAATTCTTCCACGGCGGTTCATTATCAGTTAGAGCATGAATGGGAAAACAGTGAGTGAGTAAAAATATTAAAATTGGGACGCTGAATTGTTGGAATGAGTCTCACACTCACTGTTTTCCCCATACACATTTCTTCATATTGGAGAGATCGACCTCAGGCGTGAAATAAGGAATAAAATAAACCAAAAGGGTGAAATCCACCTTATTACTAGAAAATTACCACATACAAATTTGAAAGTAAATCGGTACATTTACTCGCGTTTGCCTTGGTAGTGGCATGCAAAATTGACCAACTCTCATATACGGGTGAGGGAATGTCGGATGGGCGCTGAACAGCCCCTACCGGCGTCCTCTCGTCGTCAGGAAGGGATTTCGTAGCCCATCCAACGTCCCTACTGTAAGCACGAACACAATAGGCCCTAGAGGTCGCAGTGTCAAGGGGTAGCAACTGCCCTACGCCCTTCAATAAAAAAAAGTACCTTTGGAAGTAGTAAAGGACCGGTACATACCGAATTAAAGTGCGCACAGTATTATATAACGTTTTGAAATTATAATCGAGTTCTGCTACCCTAATAGGTAATCAAAATATAATCCGAGGTCATCCACCCTTCAAAATGTCGGCAAAATAAAATACCAGTATCAATAAAAAAAAAAATAAAATAAAATAAAAAACATTCTAGTCATTGGATAAAATTTAAAAATCTATTAAAATAATTTTACGATGTCCATAATTTAATTTCTCTTTCAATTTTCAGTTTTCATTATGCTGTCAGCTTTTGAGCGTAATAATCAAGTCAAATCATTAAGTAACCCGCTTCCAAAAAATTCACCTAATAAGCTTTTTGACGGCGACCAACCACCAATCTAAAATATCTTAAACTATTATAAATAGACACTGGGGCGCTTTTTACTACGAAGGGGACACCCATTTGCCTTTTACGTAAAGACTAGGGGTTGAAAAAGCTTATGAAGGCATTCTTTACATATTGGAATTATGAAGTGTAGATCATTGTGTCATTTTATCTGAACATAATTTAGTTTACATTACGTTAAGTTTACGTCAATTGCTTCTCTGTTATCAATTCAGATACCATCAGAGGCAACAAGTTTGGACATTTGTATGTACCACTTCTCCCCACCCGCATTATTAATTTGTTATTATTCAACACGTTGGAAGTCTACTGATGTCATCCACTCAAACTAACATATTTGCTGGGTAACAGCAAGGGCCCCTGTTGTCATTCCAGTTTGGTTGGCAGCCTCTAGTGTCGCCTCTTTTTTTTCAAATCTACCACATTTTCTTATATTTCCTGAATTTTGGGGAACAATTTCGTTTGGCTGGGCAACATTTCTGCATCTGTCGTAGTATATACTCCAAAAGAACATTTAGAAACAATTCTATGGAAATTCCTCATTCGTTGACAGCATTAATTTCTATTTGAAGCTTTTTTTTTTTTTAATACTAACTTTCCTAAGTTGTTTCTTCTTACGTGCTTTGTTGTTTTTATATAGTCGGTGCTTTCATGTTAGTCACCAGTGATATTGTTCAATCGTTGTCAAATGCCAAAACCTCCACCAGTTCGTCCCAACCGCTTCGTGAAACCCGAACACGATTAAATGAAATAACATGTAAAACGAATACCAAACATTCTTTCCAAGGCCGCTTTCAAACCCACTTTGGTACGTTTTGTTCATTAAATGGTTAATTGAGCGTTTGACTGGATTTGTTGACGTTCGAAGTGACAAATTATAGTAGGTAGTGGAATAGTGGATCATTACTTCGTAGTGGGGATCCGCTTCGTCGTGTGTCCGCGATCGACGTTGTCTGTATTGTTGGCAGTTCTAATCTGACGGATTTTTAGTCGATGAATACACGTCTTATCAGCAACTTTAAATAGTATCAAGCTTAAAATGTGTGACAGTGGGGCTCCACCTACTCTACCCTCAACTTCCAATAAGTAAGCTCATAAAACTCATAGTTGTACGAGATGAAGTGATTGGAGTTTTCGGCCTTTAAACAACCTTAATTTGAATAACACACAAATTCGACATTTTGGGTTTCAATATGGCTGGATTAAAAACGAGGTTATTTATTCGGAGAATAGTTAACCAAAATGTTCGTCCGCCACGGACCTTTTTCCTATGCGGAATAATTTGTGGCGTTTAAGAAAATATGAATTGCTCATTGGTCTTGTTGATATCTACACATTGGATGTGCAATTATCGATAATTTGCAAGAAGGAAAAAAGGACGTGGAATCGCCTTGGTATTGATGAGTCTATTGATGAAGATGTCGATCGAGACGCTTGATCCATCCAATTGAGCAATCTTTTTTTCACAACGGGTCTTGCAATCAATTCTCTGCACCAGATTTTCTGTAATTAGAGCTTCTGAGTGGTTGGAATAATGGCGGTGATGTAGGATGTCCGAGGCGATTCTTTCACGATGCAATCATTCGCTATTCAAAACTCTTCTGCAAAGCAAACAAACTGTCAGCATGACGTGCTGGCGATGTGGTAGCAGAATTCAAGGAGCTTCACTAAAGTTTCTGCAGATTTTTCGTTGTTGCCGGTATGACGTTGACTGACTCCTATGTCAAAGGCATAGCCGGCAGTCATAGAAAAATGCAAACCACAATTTTGTATAAGCTTTTATACAATCGTTGGAAGTTTCATGGTGCTTCTTTAATCGTAAATATTTACTAACCAGCTTTCGGGAGAAACTTCAAAGCCATGGGAAGTCAGAGTACGGGCAACCTCCCCAAAGATCGTCCCTAAACGACAATTGTCTCCGTTCGTCCCTTCGATCTGTTTGCCGAGTAACTACTCCGAACTATACCGCGTTGATGAGGAAATCGTCTGCCGAAGAATACGGTCTAACCGGTACATAGTGTTTGCACAAATATTTGGATTGCGAGGTGTCGGTAAATACTGGATTACACAAGTTTCATGTTTTTATTGCGCAAACTTCTTGTAACATGGTAGTTGTCAAGTCGAGTGAGTAAATATTACAATGCAATCCACGATTGTTCCTTTCTTTCTGCAGCATGAATAAGTTTGAATAAAATGGACAATTTTAGAAATTTAAGTTGAGTACGAATACGGTTACGACTATTGGTACTACTTGAGAAAAAACTCACGTTCATCTTACAAAACTGGCTGTAAAGTTTTATTTTCTTCAATGAAATTGTAGTGGTAGTCTGAAAGGGGTAGAGATGTATCAATTATGGCTGCTCTAAGGTAAGCCTCAACCCCTGCTGACGTCACCTTGGTCTCCGCTTCGGCGGTGCGCCGCTCATTTGCCGCCCCCGAGTTCCGACGGCCACGTGTCCGCCTCTGGGGCACCATCAGGTGACATGCGCACAAACTCGAACACCGAGTTCGATCAACCGCTGTCTGAGGAGGTTTCGGCGCCGGAAGGTTTAGTCATACCCAGTAGCCCTCATGTCACACCACCCGTTTTATTTTTATATACGGTCAAGTTATTGAGGTTATTAGTACAAACCTGCACTGGCCCAGTCACCTACTACAGGGGTGTATTCAAAAAGGGATTCAATTTCGAAGTTTAACATTTGACAGAGTGAATTTAACCGGTTGCTGAAACGCCTCTTCTCTGCCCGCGTGGCTCGGGATCAGTTCATTGATAAAACAACGCTCGATAATATCGTCCCTTCCCTGATAATATTTACGGGTTCTTGACCTCTCGTTTGAGTGGCCTCGGTCGCAACCCGAAAACTCCCTCAAGATGACGGTCACTGGGGGCACCAAAGGAGTTCAGAAAGGGTGAGTAACTCACGCTTTCCCATCAAGTATGATAGTTTCTAGCCCCACCCAATGCTGTAATTATCTTTGGACTCTTTCCTGATCAATAACGACAATAATGGTATCAACAGCTTGCGTAGGTCATATCTCAATATCTCAAATAAGTTGTTTTCATAATTAATTTTTTTTTCTAATTTTTTTTAAGAAGTAGATACTATAGAACAAATAATTTGCTACTTTCTGAAAATCTGAAACGCTTTCTAAAAATTCGGAATGCTCTCAAGTCGGGCGTTTGAATTTGAGAGGGATAAACAGCGGGCACTGCGAAATAGGGGTGGGGATTGACGTCATGGATGTGGGCAGCTGTTGAACCAAGTACTCCCTATTGCAAGAGTCTAACGGCATAGCCTCTGAAAGATGTTCAAACCTCGTTTACCGGCTTTGTAAAAAAGTCAAATAAAATGGAATAATTTTTAAGGAAAGTCACGAACTGGTTTTTGGGTTTTTATTATACCTATTTATCAGTACTACAATCGTACGTTTAATTCTTCATCCTTCATTCTTCATCTTTCCCTAAACGATCTGACTCAAAACAACTGATATCAACTCTCTTTGACAGAATAATGCACCACATTTGTGACGTCACGAGAGTCTTTTTTCTCAGCTCCTATGTTTTGACTCCTTCAGGCATTTATTGCTAAATCGTTACGGTATTTCGGTAATCTTTAGACTGTATAATTTACATACCAGACTCTGAAAAACTACAAAAAGATCACAACGTCCCTCTAAATTTTGAGCAAATAACTCGTTTTATCAATGAATTCTCATAATTTTCCTAAATGATTCCACCTTTACTGATGTAGGGTTAAGGTACTAATGCCTACTTAGCGTTGTTAGTACGCTCCTTTTTGACGCGTTGAGGCCTTGCTTATTGATCTTCGCCTTCTGACTATCTTTCATCAAATTCTATAGGACCACTTGTTCGCGTTATGTGAAAAGTGATTCCAGTTCAAAAAAATTTCAATTTTTTTACGGCATTTGATTAAAAAAAAAAAAAAAAAAAAAAAAAAAAAATCTGATTTGCACCCGTGTCAGAAGCCACGGGTCTGTCAATTGTGCGGGTTTGGCCTTCCAAGTGCTCATTGGTCCGTGGATTCAACGTTACCTCGAAAATTTCACAGAATGGATTGGTAATTTCCTTCAATCTGTCGGCACCGTATTCATCGTCCGGAATTTTCCCATTGCTTCCTACTTAGTCACGAAGACGCAGATGCAGTGAAGGCTCGTAGGAGTATTTATTCCTTCAATATAAATTAAGCAGACACAACCTTCCGACGGAGACTCAGAGCTATAAATACCTTACACCCGTTGTTGTGCTTCAGATTAACTTTCGGGCGTCTACAGAATACAATATGATTTTTCGGAGATTGAGGTTTAGCTTTAATTAGAAATTTGTATCAACAATAAAAGCAAAAATAAATCTTCAAGGGAATACATTTATTTTAATTTGATAAAATTCCTTTCGCTAGTGTTACCGATCGTATTGATTAATTGTATTTCTAATTGTGCTAAATTGATGATCTTATAAAAATCAAACGTTCAAATTGTTCCAGGAGCGGAGGTGGAGGCCCTGAAAAAGGCAAATCCTCGAAAATGGCCTACGACGACGTCTTAGTACAAATTGGCCAGTTCGGACGATATCAAAAACGCATTAATTTCCTTCTTTGCCTGCCAGCCATTTCCTGCGCCCTTCACAAACTTGCCGGCGTCTTTCTTCAAGCCCGCGTTGATCACAGGTGAACTTTAGTTACACTATAATCAGTACGTTTTTGTTTTGGAGGGCTCGTAAATCTAATCTGGCGGCAAACATGACATTACAGGGAAGATCTGGAAACTGCCATCGGCTGAGGTTCGATCTCATGGTTACGACTTACTAATTACTTTACTAATTAAGGTAAAAATGGGAATTCTAGAGATTTGAGAACAAAATAAGAAAAATCTAAGTGGGGTGGGTCACGGGGTGGTTCCCCCGGTGATGCAGCCATCACCAATGAAGGATTTTCCTTCCCATACCACGACTTTAGATATCCGCTCCCAGTCTCAAAAAGAGGGGAATTGCTAGTTTTAAATGGGACAAACGGATCAAGTACCTTCCGTCCAGTTTATCACAGCAAACCCTACTATTCCGGATGTGTAAGGAAGATACTCACCTCTCTCAGTGAGCTCACAGAATCAGTTATATTATTTAAATCGGAAAAAGGCTCAGGAAGTTTGTAGGAATATTATCGTCTTTAGAGTCCACAATATTGAGTAAATGTTAATCAACTCCAGGCAAGATTTATAGCGCAGTGAATAATTGAAAGTGGGTGCCCCTGAATTCAATGTTGTTGCAATTCAACGTCGCAAACAGAATGAGGTCTTACGCAACCTCGTCGGACGGCTCTGGTAGGTACGTGTACACGAGGAGGTTCCTTCGTAAACAAAGAAAGAAATCAAGTGGCTGCCTACGTGCAAGTTGTAGGATTTCAACTTGATCTAGATGTGACTCATCCGCAAGGAGGCTGACTCACCTTGACCTGTGCGGCTACACAAGTCGACGTTTTTTTTCTAGAACACGACGACAAAAAAGCTGCTCCTTGTCGAGAAAAAAGAGGAGGACAAACGAGCGAACTCTTTTATCTTCGAAGGAAGCGCCATTTTACTCGCTAGGTGAGGGGGCATTAAAAAAAATGCGAGATGGCCGTAATCATACAGGTTGATGACCACGGTCACGAGCCGGCATCAAAAGGGGGATTTATGTTCATCAGAGGCTTGTAAGGAGCGCCATTATTATTACAACATCTTTCTCGATTTTCTCCTGAACAAAGTATCGCGTAGACGAATCTTTTGCAGCGATATAAAACCGTTCCAAGTTGTACACAACGATTCAAATATCTAAAGATCGGTTGATTTTATAGTTTCATCATTTGTCGTGATTTTCTCCTAAACGGAGTTCCTCAGAAACGAATCTTTGGCAGCGATAAAACACCACTTTGGAAGCTGACTCCAAGCGTCAATTCACGATTTTTCCCGAGGAACTGTCACAACAATCGAAAAGGTCTGATTTTGGCAATTTATATAATTGCTGTGTCCTCCTTCAAATCATTCTTCAAACATCAAAATTTGGTATAACTTCAGAAATACAGCCAATTCCTTCATGATGGTTTATTATTGATTGCTGGATCTTCTTTTGGAGGAAGTTTGGAAAGTTGAGTTGCTGTCGGCTGAGGCAGCTGGTATCAGGTAAATTTCTCCAGTTGTCATGAACATTTTCTGAAACCAAATGTCATTAATCTAACCTCAGCGTTCTGTGGTTTCTGAGTCCTGTAGAATGGGAAAGAGGAAATGACGCGTTCGATCCTTTTCTGAAACGTACGAGAGTGAAATCGGAAGTTGCAAATCAAAAAGCGACGGGAAAACGAGTATCCGACGAGCCGTTTCCTTAATGTCGACCAGAGCCCTTTTGTCCGTTGAATAGTATCTAACACTCTGAAAAGGAAACATCTTTTATCGTCTCGCACGACTCGCAGGGCGGGAGTCACAAAAGCGATACGAGTTGCACAATTGTGCTGCGGCATTGACCCAGTGAAGGCAGGCTGCCGGTGGTTGGTGTAAACAAAAGCAAACAATTTGCTCGTTTAATCGGAAATCTCGGGTGTATGTCGAGGATGTGGGATTAAATTGAGTGAAGAATCCACATAATTACGTACGTAATACGGTGACCTTTTGACATGGCGATCTTATCGGGTCACTTACAAAATATATCGTTACCAACTGACTGAATGCAACTACGATTCTCCATTCATTTCCCTTCCAAAATTTAAGAGTATTTAATATGAATAATTAGAAAATATTTAATGAACGAGAGAATAAGGGAACGGGGAGTAATAACCAAATTTGAAATACCCAACATCACAACGACTTGTGATCCTTCTTTACTTAGGAAATTTTTGTGAGTACGGTTTTCAACTGAAATTTTCATCCAATTTTCATGAAGCAGTTTCGGGAAGGTGATTGAAACGACCCTGATTTATCATTTATTAAACTTTCAAATGAAGAACATTGGCGTGAAGTCCCCATAAAAAAGAGGCTCATCTCAATAAAAGCAGCTTTCAAAACTTCTTGAGAAATAAGTGTGCGCTAATTGAAGTAAAGATTACTCTAAAGATAAGTGTTACTGTGTAAAATGAGGATTTCTTAAACCAGTCCTCAATGCAAATCTTCACCATTTTTCGATAAAAATCTAAACATAGATTCCTGGTATTAAACGATATTCCAGGAAATTTTTTCCTACGGATGAACCTCTCAATGCGACGTCCTGGTTGTGTCTCTACTTGAATAGTCCAGGAATAGCGCACCTTCGTCTACTCGTGTTGATTGTTCACACTTGAAGGTTGATTTGAACATTCATCACCACGTTCTTTCGTTTAGTGGAAATGGAGACAGAAAAAAAAACATGAAATTGTGGGAACGAACTGTAATTTTGACTCGTAGTAGAAGCCAGACAGAATGAATGTATCGTCGAATAGATTGTTGAGTCGTGAATGACCAAGAATGAAGAATAGTTGTTTTAAATTCATCTCACAAATAGTGAGTGGGTTGAAGGCATTGCATCATAAATTCAAGAAACCTTGTTGCGGATCGGTATTATTTTTAATGATACACGTGGGTATTCGTAAACTCTTACGACCTTCAAGTATGTTCTAACGATCAATGTAAATTCAATTAAAAAACAGCAGGGTCCTAGTTAGCCAAGATTTGATATGAACCATATCTTACGCCCTGTTTTTCTTATAATAATTTCCAACGTCTCCCTTTATTTGTGTTAATTTCAAAATTATCATCGTATACTGAAATATCCTTCGACAGATGCATCCAAGAAGGCGAGTTGGAAAATGCAACCTTCGCCGATCTTGCTGTGAACGACAGGTGTTTCACGAACATCACCAGCATCGTAGGGAATGCATCAGTGAACCTCTGCCCACGCTATCTGTACAGCACAACTCAATACTTGACAACCACAACTTCCGAGGTACGTTATTTCAATTATGAATTAAATATACGACAACTGGGACTCTCATATCAATGCCAGGCGCATCTAAAACTAAGATGTTTTCCCAATACCGAGAGTGTGAAATTCAAACAGTTAAAGGTTTTGAAAACAAGCATGTAAACGTCGTTTTAATAATGAATTCCGCGTTGATGCGTCATAAATTCCTCCTCACGATTTGCCCCTCGACGTTTTCCTCCCGTATTACTGTTCATTCGTATGATCGTGTTGAAATGTTGATGAAGTCAATCAAAATAGCTCGCACCCACTTAACCACATAAATATGTCTCTACAAAAAGAATATTAATTTCAAGCTCACCTTGGCGGTCACTTCGTCGATGTCAGCTATGTGGGTTTTTTTCATACGTTGTTTACCTCTGCAGTTGATATCTTTCTCTCGGTGGTATGAAAAATAACCTTGCTGCCTTAGAAATAAATGTTAATCGCGGCGCAAAGCTAGTTTTTTTTTTTTTCAAAGTCATGATTCAAAGGGAATTATTGAGAGGGGGCGTTTTAAGCACCGGGGAATGGAGTAGCCACTTGTTTTTTTAATATTTCAATACAACCATACCAGGAAACAACTCGCGTCATCCCACACGATAAGTCCACTCCTGTGATAATGAGACAGAAATTGTTTCTGAGAAACCGTGAGAAGAGATGGAATTGCAGAAAACACTGCTAATTTTGCCTGGTTCTTTGATGTCACCTTAACACGAAGGGAACTGTGTTTTTGGGGTGCCAAATGACGCCTCTCACATCCAAAAATCTATAACATGTGTTCTATGTTCTGGTTTTTCTAAATTATTAATTTAATATATCTAAATTGGTATTATTATTTTTTTTTAAATTTTATTTGTAATCGTATTAATCTACAGCGAACGAATTATTTCACATTCTTTGGAACGTGTGTCAAGTGGAAGATGAGTCAAGACCAGGAGCGTAGCATGGCTCCGGAATAAAAGCACACCCCCCCCCCCCACCCCCAATGAGTTTTGCTAATCTAAAAACTTTGTCTGCAAGATACAAAACTAGTTCATGAATTCCTTTACCATCAAAATCCTCGTCTTTGTTAAGAACTGTTAATTTCTTTCCTAGCTGAATAAAGTCAACACTGAACCATCATTGTGAAGACATGGAGACAAACGGGCACTCAGGCTTGGCCAATGACATTTTGCCAACTAAGCTGCAGTGCCCCAAACACGGGATTCCCTGCATAATTTTTCTCCTTCCATGGAGAAAACTAACTTCTATCGATCAGTGATGTATTGATTCAGACTGTCATCAATCTCTGATTTGAACCTACTACAAAGGACCGATGAAAACTGGTTTCTGTCAAGAAAATCAAATCTGTCAGAACGGCGCTCAAATTCAACATTTCGGATTTTTATTCTTTGCATAGATACTCACATTTTTCCTTCTTTTTGTCAGAGGTACTGCTGCTACGTGTGGTACCCCTGAATGTACGCCCTGTTCAAGACTCATATGAGTTAAGGCAAAACGGAAAAGTTCTACAAATATTTTTCTTAAAATTCGTGACAACTGCCATTGGAGGATCTTTATTTATGGAGAGGTTATGTTGAAACTGTGGCTTTGTACCTTAGTCCTCACTGTTACAGTTTGACCTTGTCTGTGACAGAGCATGGCTGAGAGCAACTGGCGATGCTCTCCTCATGGTCGGCGTGATGCTCGGTTCCATCATATTCGGTCAGCTTTCCGACAGGTAGGCCTGTTTAACGCTTTCATTGTAGGTTTATTCACGATTCAAACGCCAGTCTCCGCTTCCTACCGCTATGTTTTTGCAGTTTAGGACGGAAACCTGTTTTCTTCGTTTCGCTGATCCTCCAAGTTATTTTTGGTTTGGCGGCAGCCGTCGTTCAAGATGTCTACTCCTTTATGATCACAAGAATGATCGTTGGGGCGACCACTTCGGGCGTTTTTCTCGTGGCGTACGTTATTGGTAAGACGATTGCAATTTAAGACATTCAATAAGATGTTAAATGAGTACGCAGTCTACTCATCCTGTGGTTTTACGTCGCACTACAGTAATATGGTGTTGTGAGGACAAGGTTAGCCGTCCTCCAACGGGACCATTTGGCTCTTGGCTTATCTCTTGGGAAGGCTGGATGGATTTTAATGAGTATTAAGATTTCAAAGAATGAAATTTGAGCCTTACTGTCCTTGACCTGAGCATTTGGTCATCAAATTGTTAGCGGCAACACTGAGTCGCAACAATCCAGTTCATAAAACAGTATAAACCCATTTTATTGATTTTTTTTTAAATGTCGAATCGATAATTTTCCAAACCAAATTGACATTTCTTTCTACTACATTCAATTTTATCTTCGTGTTCAACGCAGGTCTCGAGACAGTTGGTCCTAAGAGAAGGATACTGTGCGGAGTGGTGTTTCAACTATTCTTCACTGTTGGGTTCTTGCTGACAGCAGGCTTCGCATATTTCATCAGAGAATGGCGAACGCTTGAGATTGCGATTACCATTCCGGGAGTTGCTTATTTCTGTTACTGGTGGTAAGTACGGTAGGAGGTCCACTTTCTACTCTATTAATCATTTATTTTGCCAAAAGACGATCAAGTACTGCAGTGTTACAGATTCATTCAGCATGGATTGCTTGACGTCATCAGGGGCTGGGGCAAGGATTTCTTAATTTGTGTACTTTCTGTACTCATTATTCATACAAAATTATACGTCCAGGTTCATTCCGGAATCTGTGCGATGGCAGTTGACAAAAGGAAGAACGGAAGAAGCTAAGAAAACGCTCAGAGCTATCGCCAAGGAAAACGGGAAGAAGGTGTCCGATGAAACGCTTGAGCAGTTGTGCCAACAGACGGAAGCTGAACGACTGGAAGCTGGCGGAGCTAATCCTTCCGTTCTTGAACTTTTCAAATACCGAAACCTCGCCAAAAAATCCGTCATCATTTTTGGTCTCTGGTGAGTTTCAATGAACTTTTTCATCACAAAGAGCGAAGAAGATGAGCTGTTTTAAAGGTGTTGATTCTCCGTTGTTCGTCCTCTGTATTCTTCAAAATTCAATTTTAACACGAAGTAATTCATTTTTTCAAATGATGTTGATGGAAATATTCATGGAATGCATATTTCCTCTTACTTTCCCGTTTCAAGAAGAGTTGGCGGCATTGAAATGCCACCGTATTTCAACTATTGAACTTTCTTGCCCTCCTGCAAAATTATGAAACCCTTTTGCCATTTTTTGAGTCAGTTACGTTTAATAATGAGCTAGTAATGAATGAATAAAATGTTTGCCCCTACTCGTTTGAACTTAGCCCTTCAATTGGTCCTTGAAAGCGAACGTTCTGAGATTATGGTAGGAAACTAGTTATTGATATTTGAACATTTATTGAAGCAAATACATTCTAACTGTAAGTTCTTTGAATGAAAAAAGTAAGTGTAAAAACTGAAAATATCTGAATAATGATAAGGAAGAGAGCGTGTTGAAAATTGATTAAGAATTCCTTTACTTCATCGTATTTTTGAAATCATTCAAGTTTCTATTTATTCCCGAGATCAAGAAGAGGTCAAATATCAGCCAGTCATGATTATATAATCTTGAGTTTATTTTTTCCAATGTTGATTCGCACAGCTGCCAAAAATCGCTTATTTATGTTCAAAAAATGACTACCTCTGAATTGTTTTATTAGATCTTGTTCTTCAATATGAGATGAAGAACTATCAACTTGGGTGATTAGTACTGGAGGAATATATCGTTTATTGGCCAGGTTGGTTTCTATTGGCCTGGGAACTGTTGAAACCCAAGAATACAGTCCTGAGTCGATAGAAAACCAGTTTAGAATTTTTCCCCACACGCTTAGCTCAAGGAAATCATAGGAATTTGAATAGTTTTTGAATTGACTTCCTACATTAAAAATGGTCTAAATACTTTTCCAGGCTTGTTTCTTAACCGAAATTCGCTTTATTTCAGGTTCGTCAACAGTATGACGTACTACGGATTATCTTGGAATACTTCGTCGCTTGGAGGAAGCGACTATGTCAACTTCATCATCTCAGGGCTGGTGGAAGTGCCCGCTTATTCCCTTCTTCTATTCACGTTGGACCGGTGGGGACGAAAGCCCATCGTGTGCGGCGCCATGCTCATATCCGGCAGTTGCCTTATTGTGTCCGCTTTTATACCTCCTAGTAAGTTTTTTTTCGGCAAAAAGAAGATTAGAAATGAAAAATATTTTGTTGTTTGAGCTCATTGAGGTCTCATTCTTTACAGGTTTAAGTTGGCTCCAGATCACTCTGGCGATGGGCGGCAAACTCGCTATTACGTCTTCTTACGGATCGATATACGTTTGGACGACCGAGCAGTTCCCTACCGTCATCAGAAACGCCGGACTAGGTCAGTAACCAAGTTTTGCTGTTCGTACCTAAAAAAGTACTGGACATATTCGCATTTTTATATGTTTTTGTTAATGTCAGGGGCTGCCTCAACATTTGCGAGAGTAGGTGGAGTTGCGGCACCTTACATAAATATCATGGTGAGTCACACTCTTGCGATAAAATTCCGGCATCTGATAAGATCAGTCTTCAATTTGACATTGTTCTGTGGAAAAAGCTATATAAGTACGTTCTATACGTTCTTTTTTTCAATTTATTTTAAAGGTAGAAATTTGGACTCCTCTGCCAATGATTATCTTCGGTATTTTGGCTTTCGTAAGTGGCGCTTCCGCTCTGCTCCTTCCTGAAACTTTGGGTCAGGACCTTCCAGAGACGATAGCCGATGGTGAAAACTTTGGCAAGTGAGTACTCTTGTCTAACATACTTTCCGTTGCTAGCTACATTTAAATGAAGTAAACCTGTGCATTTCTTGCGGGATTAATTTATGTAGTTCTGGTTATTGTTTCATGTCATAGAGTTGGTCCCAGGGTGTCCCATAAATTGTTCCTCAAGACTTGAAAGTTTTATTATAAAATTAGGATTGTGCTAAAATGTCTCATTATTGTTTTGTTTTGTGGACTCCATTGTTCACCATTTGACCTTGTATCACCCTCTCACTCACCGCTCTCACCAGCTCGCTAAATGATTTTCAAGGGTGCTGAATCCAAGTTTGATTCCAATTTTTTCTTCTAAATTGCTCAAAATCTGAACATGTGTGTGAACTTTTTAGTTAATGTTGAAGTAGAAACGAGAGCAATGTTTAGTTTTGCCGTCGTATGCGTTCTCAGTCTGGCGTTACACACATAGTGTCGAGGACGTTTGTAGGACTTTTACGAGCATCCGAATTAGACTTGGAAGTCATTTGGTTCTGTGTAGAACTAAATTCTTTGAAAACCCTCAAATCAGCGCATAAAAAAAAGGCCATCACAGCAGCTCCTTAACCACTGGCAAAATGATTTCTTTGCACATCCTTTCGAACTTGTAACATGTTTGCAATATTGGCCTGAACAGTAGAAAAACTTAACAGCTTGGGATGAGGTAATCCAAGAAAGCTTTCATTATTCCATTTACTTATAAACATGATTGCTGCGTTCCAATCGGAAAACGGATGAGTATCGCCGCTGACCAGCTATCAAGTGTCCCTAAACCTTGTTTATCATTTGCACTCATCAACATTTGTACGATTCAACACTCTTGTATTGTAGGTTCAAGAAAGAGAAACCCGACCAACCCGAAGAAGTGGTCACTCTCAGAGAGAAAAAGTCGACTTCGTGACAATCTCAGTTGGCCTAAAATCCGTCCAACGTCTTCTCGACACAGTTTCTACGGTCCAGGTTAGATTTGAGCGGCCTTCGGTTGTACAATTCGCCGGAAAACAACATTTCCCCCCTCTTTTCGTACGTTCCTCAGCGCAAAAAGTTCGCAAAGGGGTAGATGATGAAAGGTAGGTTGAGAAAAATCGTACAGTTTTCAATGAAATTTATAGGTACTCTGTTTCTGAATTTTCTCAAATAACGACAGAAACAGATTATAATTCTAAAGTTTGAGGGGTTTTGAGAGCCCAGTTAATTACGTTCTAGCCCCGGTGTGCTAAATCTTCAATTCAGTCACTTTCTGGGGTTGTTTAATCGAGATTAATCTGTTTTACTCGTTCAAACTGCAGCTAACTTAGTCAAAAACATTGGTGTGTCACCACGTCAGCACTGACAATGATATAATGATTCATCGATTTGATAAAGTACAGCTATGCACATTGGATGACTTCTACGTCATTGTTCCTATTTACACGATTCACGTTCTCTGAAAATTCGCTCTGTATGATGTTGTCATCTTCCCTTTGCGTTGCCGGAGGAAATGCTAGAAATTTAAGGAACGTGGGTCTTTCGATTTAAGGTGCACGTATTGTGCGGCCTTCATGGAAGCCGATGTATGTAATTTTTGTCGAAGTCTTTTTCTACTTTTGTTTAGTGTTTGTATATATACTTCAGTACCGATGAAATAACGCGCGTGGAGGTTAATCAGAGGAAATTTGGAGGGAGAAATCACGTTGACAATCCCGTTTTCCTTCATATCTCATTAGGCTTTTTGTGTTTGTCGCTCCTTGATTCTATCAGTTTTATGTCGCTTCCTTGCTTGGTAAAAAAAGATGATCTGAGATTTATCAATGTCATGTTTCTGATACAACTGCCGCAACCAGGTGTAGTATTTTATACATTTCCGCTACTTTAACCATGTATTTAGTATTTTTTGCCAAAAGCAAATTGAGAGGGTTGTAGTAGTAGAGTAAAAACAATATTCAGCGTCAATGGTCGTTAGAGGAACGAGGCATGGAGGAGCGTGGAATGGCCGTGGGATGTGGTTGAACAAAGTTGATTCTATCTGACGATTTCCCCTTTGAAGCCATCCTCACCTTCTCCCTACTACATGAAGCTTTAAGGGAAAAAAGAAAAGAAAACCTACGATGTTTGAAAATTATAATTTTTGTAAAAATTGTCTGTTAACTTGAATAAAGAACATGTTATTGCCATCACCATCTGCCACAAAATATTGCACTTTTTATTTAGCGATGACTCGTGTTAGGGTCAGGTATTTCACGTAATTGCTCCTACCGTACATTATTTTTATTACTCTCAACAAATCACAAACTAATGTCTTGTAGCAATTTTCGCAAACAGACTCTGGTTTGCAGAAACATGTACTGTCAAGATGCATCACTCAAAGTAAGGTTCCCTAGCTATTATGGACTGGGAAAGGCTTGATTTAGATCTGATCAAACCCAATTCAACAGTAAGTAAACTTTTTCCTGTTTCTTTTACAAACCTTCTCGAGTCCATGAATGTTGGAGAGATAAAAATTGCTTCATCCTCCTCTATTGCCACTAACATGACGTCCTCTATTACCTTCATCACCGCCCCTCTTCCTCGACATCCATCCCTTCCCTATCTGATGGAAAGAGGTACTGACGATAGATGGTTCATTCTTGGAGTAAGCCATTGCTTGTGTTCAAATGCCCAATTATTATACATTCCCACTAATTTAGAGTGTCTGATTCGTGATATGAGACGTTCTAGTTGGTTCGTTAGTCCGGTTTGTGTCACCCATTCCTTATATTAGTTTTCTGAATCTCTCTGCATTTCTATTTTCTTTCCCAACTTTATGCCAACGGGTTGTTTTTCTCTCAGACGATTTACTTCGAAACAGGAGCTTTTACTTTTACTTTACTCCCACAACTGGTTATATTAATTGTCCCCTCATAAACTCGTGTCTTTCTGAACTCGTTTTCTCCTGGATGGGGTCGGCTGTCTATTTCTTGTTACACAAAAGAGTGTACTTTGATTTTACGACATTAAAACATGTTAATGAAGGCTTAATCCTAGGGAAGTATTTGAGTTGTTCTGGGCGAATAGTTTGAGAGCGGGTGGCCAACGCTGCCCAAACTGTATTTTTGCTTCGTAGATATTACTTCCTATTAAATTGATTGTTTTCCAATCAATTCCAAGAAGTTGCAAACCAAACCAAATTTTCTAGGTTTCTGTGAAGAGAAATTTTCTAATTCGTATGTATGTAGGGCAATATGAATTTTTTCTGATTCCTACTTTTTCACGAACCTATACTTTCTTAAAGTATAATGGGGAAGAGAAAAACATTTTTTAAATGAATTAGTAAATGAACTTTGCATAGATGAACAATATCATCAGTTGTGTTTGGATATTCTTCTGCTGGCTTGCAAAGTTTTCAGATAGGTTTGGAGAACCTCGTTTGGTGCTTGATTGTCTTCAAATGCAAATGTGTGAAGTGGCAAGGTATAACGACGAGTTTCTTCACTCTCAAACCCAATTGGTTGTTGATGTTCTGTTTAGAAAGCCAACGCTTATTTACCATTGTTTAAAAGGGCGAGCAGGACAATAAATCTGTACATGATGAAAGATGTACCTCTATTCTTAAGATCACACAAGTATTTCTTACCTGGTTACTGTTCCGATTTGTGATCAGTATCCAAATTTCAAATTTGTTTGCAAATTGTGTTACGCAGTTTCTCGTTCAATCGTCACAAAATGTAGACAAACTACAAACTCAAGTGCCAAAGAATAAGCTGTTTTGAGGGTATTTATATCGTGAACAGCTAGTTCGCTGTGAATGATTGCTGTTTCAGCGATGAAATCCTCTGATGCAGAGTTTGATGTTATCCTCTAATTATTTTGCACTTCGTAGTAAATCATTGTTTTGCGACACTCTTTTTGTCTTCTTTCCTAACTTTTCCCTCAGGCTTTTTCATCTGTGACAAATGGTGAGTGGTCTTCTAGGAATTCTGGTGTTTTAGTCCATAATGGACTTCTTATTTTTGGATCGGAACGACATGCAACTCACCGCTATCGGCGTATAACAGACGACATTAATTATCGGAGTAAATGTACTTTTCAGATGAACAGCAAAGTTAGCAGCTTAAATTTCACCGCAGTGGAAGGAAAATAGGAAAATTTGCTTTGGAGCCAACGAGCATGTCCCATTTTGAATTGGAGCGTGTATTGGTTGGGTAGGTTATCCGCAGAACATGTACGTGATCGCCTTTACATACAGTAAATAAGGAAAAGCTGTAGAAGTCTTTTTCTGCCGTGATGAGTCTTGAGCGCCCTTTTACTACTGTTGGCCACGTCTGCAACTGAAAGGAATGATTGTCATTTCACGCAAGAAAGCAGTCACTTCGTGGCTGGTTAGATTCTTTGTTGATGCTTCTACTAAATTTTTGTTGTTTTCTGGTGAAAGTCGGTGTCATTCCGAGCGTAGACTCGGAGACGATTATTTGAAGCTATCAGTAATTTTATGTTAGCCAGTTAATAAACATGCTCTATATGAGAATTAGTGGGAAAATTATTGGCGCTGAGAACTTGTCAAAGTCCTTGACTCCCTCTTGATGATAAACGATCTTGATTCTGCTAATGAACAGCATTGGGTTCTAGAAAGGGATTGGATTATCTTGGTAGACGCTAGACGCTATCAGCTGACGAATGCTAGTCGGTCTATCCCTATTGTATCTTGGCATCATGGTCTGGATTCTTTTCAATTTCTGCTTTTCGAAATATTCTCCGGCGTGGTGCCATTACCGCCCTCAGTCACCCCGACACGGTGGCCTCCTTCGCTAGTTCCCTAGTTCTCGCGACACCTGTGGATATTCTTTTTCACGGTTCTTTTCCATTTATTGTCATTTCTACCGCAAAGGGTTGGAAAAAAAAGAGAAACCACCCACCCATTATTCCTCGTCCACAGAGACGCAGCGGCGAACGAAAGTTGACTTTTTTGACAACTTCGGTCAGTAAGAATACGAAAGACGATAACTTTAGCTGCTGTTCTCGTCCTTAAAAAAAGTTATCACTCTGGAACTCACTAGGGAGTTCCCTTTCTCGGGAGTCCAAGTTTCTCTTGTTGAGAAGAGACACACTCGCTTTTATCGTTCCCTCATCAACTTCACGAGAGATTTCCCTCGTATTTTTCCAACTCTTTCTCAAACCTACGTAGGTCGAAGGACAAATAATCAATACTTCGCAAACAATGGGGTGTGCGCAATGATTTATTAACCTCAGAACGAAAGCTGTTTGAATCTGCCTATAACATTCTTGTTTTATGAAATGAAATGTCTGCGGGTTGAAGAATAAGCAGTCAACTATAAGCACTCCTAAACTTCTCTGTAGATTGACGGCGGGACGACCGTCTGTTTTCTCTTTCATTCATACTTTTTTTTTTATTCTACATTCACAATTAGTACTCAGTAGAAACAATTAACAATTGAACTCACTAAAAGTCTGACCATGGGTTGATAACTTTACACATTCAGATTAGTCGAAGTTGAAAAATTAATTCGTAAATATTTGAAAGTAAATTCATTAAATCTCACCAAGACCTTCCAGCGCGAAGTTTCCTCCTTTAAAGATTTATTATGCGAAAATAAGACGGTGGTAGTTGCTTACCTATGAACCGAAGACTTCATTTTTCATTCGTCATTAGTCCTCGAACCCCCTCCCCCCTCTCCCTTACGCCCTTGCAAAGTAATGCTTTCTCTTTCTTAATCGCAACAAAAGGAGACGTCTTTGCACAAAGGGATCATTACCTACCTCATTCAACGAGGAAAATCTTCAAGAGCTGGTAACCTGGTGGAACAATGGGATTCTGTTCCGTTCCTTCGGCTCAGTCGTATAATAATTTTCTTTCCTTTTTTGTGAATTACTTTCGTTGACTCCGACCTGATTCCCTTCTTCTTTAATGAACCAAATCAGATGAACAGTTGGTGCTGTACCACGCGGATAATCCGGATTGAAGGAGGGATTTTCTATTACCATAACGAATTTTTACCTCCTCCAAGACTGCAATGCAATGCGAGATGTAGATCTTGCTGTGAAAAGCTTATTATTATTATGCCTTTCCTTGACGTCACCTTTGCACGCAGAATGCACAATTTGGTCAATTGAACAACTTTTCTTGCCTCACCGTTATGAATTATGTAGCCCTTTCATTGTGCGGTGAGATACCCTAAAACAAGTGAGAATAGAACTGATTGAAGGAAATTATTGCGAGAAAGAATTGCGGTTCGAAAAAGTTTTTTTATTAGCTGATCAAAATCAGTTGTGAAAATTTGAAATGAATAGTGAGTGTGGAGTGTTCCGGACTCATTGCAATCGATTCAGCGTCCAAACCCACTTTCGGAATAGGTAGGTAGGAAACTATTTTGGCTTGTATCTTGTACCTCCTGTGAGCTCCAATCGGTCCGGGACCTATTTCAATTGATTCAGCGTCAAATGTAGTTGGTGCTAAATGATACGTCAAATGCCTAGTGAGATGCGTCCTGGATTGATTTTTGCCCAGTGGAAAGGATTATACATCAAGATGGGCACCTACCTACTTATTTCGATGTGGGTTTTGTAGAATTTTTGGGTTCGTAGGCATGTAGGGTATCATTTTCTACTAAATGTTGGACGCTGAATCCATCGGAATGAGTTCCTGTTGAATTGGGGCCCATTGTGGGTAAGTCCAAATGGGTAACCTACCTTTGTGAGGTATTATGATTATTAAGGAGTAACTAACCGAAACACGGAACTATGTCTGTTGTGGAATTCTTCCACATGTGAAGTGCATGCCATATTAGTTGTTAATTTTAGAGCTGGGGCTCTAATTTTTTCAAAGTGAAAAGAAAGCGTCATTTGCCTTGCTGACTGAGCAAAATGGGTGTCACGTTTGAAGGTTAATCCCCACGAGAGGCAAACTAGATACTACACTGTACCGGTCGGTGATGGGGGATTCGCAAAAACAGAAATTCGATCATCCGGGTTCATCTAAAAGAGAAACGTGTTTTTACTTGCGAACAGGCAAACGGTGATTCCCTTAATTCCCTTTGCTGCTGCTTTTAAACCGTTCAACGCTATCTGATTCCGCTGGGACCAGTCGAGCGCTTCGTCTTTCCCTTCAACCCTTCCCTCGACGATAAATTAGGGAAATCCTCGAGAGGCTTGGGCGAAAACTCCGGGCTCCATGTTCATCTGCCTCGAATACACTGGTGCCCCACACGCTGTGGGTGGAACTTTCGTAGCCTTCTAACACAAAATTAATGAATAAAACATGTAGGGAAGTAGAGGTGAGAAAGATACAATTATAAGACTCGAATGAATATGTTCTATGTATTCTACATGCCTCGAATATAACCTTGTTCTCCCAGTTCTAATTAATTTTGGTGCCCTTAAACATTTTTTTTACCACCACGTAGACCTTGTAAACAATACCGTTTGGACATACATAGCTAAATATTAGTACTCAGTACAATTCAAACACTATTTCTACTGAACGTTACTCAGTCACTTCCTGTCATGACATGACGTATTTTATTTGGTTTTAAGCGCATGGGAATTCGATTCTCACTTTCCACAACCAGCAGCTTCGAAGCGGAGGTGGGCAGTAGGGAGCTGCTCATGAACTAACATACATGCAATTACTAATGATACTTGATTAAAATTAAATTAACTGCGTCATATTACTACCCTTTGGTACTTTTCCATTGAACCCCCCACCCGACTCCATTATGAATGCTTCTCGCCCGCCCGATGTCTTTAGGCATTGGGAAGTTATTCTCTCTCACTTGGATAACTGGTTTAGGTGGGATTCGCGTTTGGTACATGAAATGATTGGCAAGTAGAAACTATGACTGATTAGCTGCAAGGAGGGATTTTTTGTAACATTTCGCTGAAGCTACTTCATGAAAAGTTGTTGTTGTTATTTGAAGTGCCTGATATGAATTGGAGACTGAAGAACCCAGTGAAAATAATACCCAGAATAGTGGTCCGCTGTGGATGAGGTTGCAACGTTTCTTTCGCCGACCCTCATGTGGATATTATTTTTTTGTACTCTTTTGTACGCGTTTTATGCTTGACATGATGTTATCGATGACATTATCTTCGTTCGATCGAAATTAGAGCATTAAATAATAGGCTCGAATTAGGCCAAATAACCTGTAGCTGTATGTAATTCCTTATGTTAACCTTTTTTTTCAAGGTAGGGCCTGAGAATTTGTCAAGATGAAACCAGCCTCGTACGAAATGAGCTTGACCGCTCGGAGCCGCGATCCTGTATTCATTTGGTGCAAATGAATCGGTGGAGGCGCAAGCGCTTTTGAACGCGAGACTCGCTCAAGTCTTCAGTCCGCCGGGAGAATTTGTGGAGTTGAGTTGTGTCAAGTGCAGACTTCTCCACCTCCCGCTGAGCTGAAAACATCGCCAACCTAAGATTAAAAAAAAAAAAAAAAATACTCCATCGACATTTCATCAGGTAAGTGCAACATCAGGGAAGATGATAACATATCAACTAAGAACAACGGCAAGGCGATTCGTAATTCCTATGCTGCTCTGCCTCAAATAAAACACTTACTATTGACTGAATAACTAATTTCCGGAAATGACTAAATAGCTTTCTACATATATATTTATTTATTTTTCCATTCTATGATTGTTCTTATTGATGAACAATTGTCAAAAAAGCCATCATCCACAAAGCAAATAAACATTGGGGTTTTGGCCTAACTCAAGGCTAATGCGGTTGGGCAATGGCCAGTCACTACGGTTGTGTAAAGTAGTGGAGATATTTTGGTTCGTTATTCTTTGAATCATGCCAAAGGTCAACCACTCTGATTGGCCCCAAGATTTGACAGTATTTGTTTTATGATGTGTCCAGATCACAAAACCGAAATGTCCGTCCGCCTTACGGGTGATTGCATTCACACCGTTTATAGTAGTAGACACTTTTCTTAAAATTTGAAATTTTGGTCAGGGACCTCATTCTGGCTTTAGTTGGTCCTCAAACATTTTTAGCTCGATCGGTCAAAATTTGGGGAAGGTATGGGTGAAAATGTGTTTTTTGACAAATCAATTGTCAGCTCTTTTTCGGAAAATGTGCATATGGGGTATCATTCTCCACTACATTTTGGACGCTGAATCCATTGAGATGGGTGTTGGACCGATTGACGCTTGTCGGAGGTGGGTATGGGTCAAAATGGGTACCTACCTACCTATTTAAAAAGTGGGATTACGAGATTGGGTTCCTACGCGCATGGGGTTTCATTTTGGACTAAATGTTGGACGATGAATCGATTAGAATGAGTCCAGGACACTCCATACTCACTGTTCTCCCCATAATCCTGCTCCAAGGAATAATCAACCTATTGTGGAAGAATTTGTAGTGTTTCGTTTTCCTTCTTCACAGGCAGTAGCACTACCTTCAATGACAGGTTCTTCGCAAATCTCGAAATATTTTTTGCATTCAAGATTTTTATTTTAATTGATGTTACCTTGAGTTGATAATTTTCATTGGCACTTACACTGTATTTTGTGTCATTAAAAAAGGTTTGAGACATTTTTTTTCAAGTTTTATCACTGGCATACGAACTTATCGAGGTTGATTTCCTTGATCTCGTGTTCTCAGTGAAAATTTTCGTAAGTCTATTACTAAATGATTTATATTGTCTTCCAAGAGTTAAGATGGAGATTCGTAATTATCGATCGTATTGTTGCTTCGATAAAATTTTGTGTTGAAACATAAAACGCGATATTTTCCCAAAATTCCAAAATTGTTTTTCCAAAGTCCTTAAAACCGGTTTTGAGTGCTGCTTGATTCTCGAAAAAAATAACAGATTCTATACAATTTTCACTGCATTGAGGAGAACTCCGACGACAATCGAACTTTGGGAATTCAGTGGAAAGAGGAAACGTCGTGATTGTTGATATGCTCTGCGATTGGAATTTATGATTGGTGATGGAGACGAATAATTTATTGAGCTGCTTCGTGTGTTTTTCCTCCGCATTTGGCTACGTATTTCGATTTAGCCGGGAGTGCGTACAACCCGTGGGTTAAGATCGTTGATGATGCATGACCCTAAAGTAAAATTACTGACGCCCGAATTTTTATTTATGGCAGTTTTTTAACTGCTTTTTATTCTGAAAATGCGATGAGTCGCCAGTTTTTCTAGTTGGTGAATTCGTTTTGGCTTTCCGCAACGGTGTCGCTAATTGACAATTAAAAATAATTCAATCTATAATCAGAGGATCGACATGACCAGGATCAACCGAAAAAACCGAGTCGAATCGTAATTTTTTTAACCACCGTGGAAAGGTTAAAGCCTCTCTTCCACCTTCGCTGGTTCGACGCACAAATTACATATTGATCTTACAGTCTAATCAATAAACTAATGATGAAAAGTTATTAAAGAAGAATCTGTCTCCGATCGTACGTTTTCTTTTGTCCATACTTTCGTGACAGTCGTCAAGCACCTTGATAAGAACTGATTCCGTGCTGTAGGCCATCTTGTACGCTAGTTGTTCAGGTTCTTGAATCTCATTAGACTTGACATATGCGCTGAGTTTCTGGTAGATAGTTTTGTCGAGGGGTTTGGCCTTAGCGCTGAGGAGGGATATTGCTCGGAAGTCCCTAACAGCCGAGGGTTGTTTCACCTTTGGAATGTGCTCAACCACGGACCATTTCCATAATGATGGTAGACCGCGTTTGAGCGAGATCGAGTAGTTGAAAATATGGGTAAGAATCGTGTCGACTAGTACGTGAAGCGTAACAATGGAGGTGGTGTCAACCCCCACTTATTTCGGCTTAATTGAAAGAATGGACTGCTTCACAATTTCCTTGGCAAGGGGTGTGACAAATGGTGTCAGTGGTCAGGCGATCTGCGGTTTTTAGAAAAATACTTGTTTAATGTTTTAATACTTGTTTTATGCTTACACTGTTCATATCACTTTCTTCGTTGTTTTTGTTCAATCCAAAGATACACACTGATGGACGATTTTTAATACTCTTATTTTTAATACAAGGTGATTTTGAAAATACGTGTATCATTTCTCTCGTTTTGTTAGAGGTGTTTCAATGGTTTTCGTACCTTCATCCGGACTTCTTAGGTTCATTAGACTCAGGCCGAATGTGATAGTGCTCTACTAAGCAACAAAATGCTCATCGGCGCTACTTACAAGTCCATGGAGTCTTCAGTTTTAAAAGGAAGAGGCGTTGTAGTGCTATGTGTCAGACGTATGCATGTAGAACAAATTTCCATTGCCATTTTAAAACAAAAAATGGCTTGAAATGTTCAATTGTTATGAACTTTTTGCTCAGAATCACAGGGTTTAGCTCAGACAAATTTAGTATTTTTTATTTATTTTTGTTTTTGCTCTTTGAGCGAAAACCACCTATAATCGTCGTAAACTGTTCAACCAGTGACTCGAGTGAACTTTTCTTGCACCACTCGGCTCTGCAACCCCGCTTTGGCTCAATTGACTGGAAACCCAGTGCGCCGCGGTCGTCGATTTTCCTCTGATGACATTTCAGTCTGTCGAGCCTTCATAATTGGCTCCGGGACCTTTACGACCGGTCATCTTGAGTAGAACGCGAGATCGATATTGGGCAAGTCTGTCAATGATGGAGAGCCCCTTGCGACCCGTAGTCCTCAACACGACCCCATAAGCGACAAGGGGCGACTTCACTTGAGCATATTGAGATGGCGCTACATCGATCCCATGGGCGGGAGGAGACAATGACGGAGAGCTTCGAGCAACCGTTCAGATGACACATGGTAGAAAGTTATCGGTTATCGCGGTATCTTAATTACCCGTCACAGAGGCTTCTGGGTCTCCCTGAGCAACGTTTAGGTTGCGTGTTTGTGTTTGATCGTAGATAGAACCTTACTGGACGTATTGGATAGACTTTCGAGAGCCTCCTATCTAGTGCTCACCTATACCTTGAATCTTCCCTGTGCCAAACATAGCGTTCGAGACCAAAATGGTTAGGCGTCGCGCATGAGCTCAGGAAATTTCAAATTACCCACGAAATAACTCACTTCAATTCTGTTGCGTTGCTATATCATGTAAGCAAAAGTATCCAAATGGGGAGTTTCCATGAACGGTCTTAAAAAGTGGAGGTCCCTTCCCAATAAGCGGTCATCTTGAGCTCACATAACAGAAAACACTAACTAGGATTGCGAGAATTGTCAGATTTTCGAAGATGTTGATAATAATTTGGCGCAGCATTTACAAGTTGACGTTGTTATAAGACGGCTCTGCTAATGCGCCGCATCAACAACTCCAACAGCACGCGGCTTTGTAATTTTTGTAATTTTGTTTCTGCGCAAATGTTACTGTGGCGAGTATTCCTTGCTGTTCAGATCGGCTCGAGCAAGTAGTCAAGTTCAACTCACACTCACTCGCCTATACATCCACTCAATGTTCGGGCGTTTTGTTAATCTCTCTCTCTCTCTCTTTTCCCCTTATAAAAGCGCGAAAACTCACTCCTTCACAGTGTTTGGAGCATTAGTATTCAATAATACATCGTACACAACTGACGGGATTAGAATTTTCCATTCGAGTTTCCCCGATGGTTTATTGATGAGTCCCAACCCAATGTAACTTTTCCGTTCTACAGCTTTGACGTTCATAAAAGTATTCAATAAAATGTATAAATAATTCAAACGTACTCCCGAGGACTGTTCCTTCGTCTCTATCGAGAAAAATAATAATCAACTAAATATAAAAAAAGTCTCGACAGCGGGAAAAAGGGAATGAAAGAGAGAAGGAAAGTTCTCAGATATTACCAGAAGTCGTAATTTTCTTTCCTTTTTCCGGATTTTTTTTTTTTTTTTTGTTATTTGCGCCAGAAATTCTGTTCTGATACTCGTCGGAGTAGAGTGAATAAAGAAAAAACCGGCCTCGAGGGAAAGACGAGTGAGGCTGTGGACTGCGGGTGACAAAGAGTACATAACAAAATCTCGCATAATGAAATTTTTTTTAACTCGTTGGAGATTTCGTTCTTCATTGTTCTTAATAAATTTGAATTAAGGGTACACACTGACGAACACAGTTGGTTTTTTTTTAGAAGTGTCAGACTCCACTACGCCTGTTTTCCCCTCCAGTTGACGAGAAAACAGAAATTATAATAATAATAATTGAATGAGGGTATTTATATTTTGCCCATCATGGTTTTCGTGGATCGTAGATTCCTTGGTCTGCTCGATTTGTTTTCAGAGGAATTTCGAACACATCCACTCTAATTCGCAACTTATTACAATTACCTATTTTAATTCCAATGTCACGGGGATCAGTTTGTGGTATGCAGATGTTCATATTTGTTTGCAAGGTTCTCCGAAATGACCAAATGCGCACCAACTGCGCCGTTCAAAATGAGATCCCCCAGTTTCACGTAAGACTCTGTACAGTCGTACACAAAATTGTGTGAAAAATGTGTGCCTCGACTGAATATTCTGTTAGCATTCAGTCTAAAAACTCACTGTATGCACGTGAGACGAGCAACGTAAATCAGAGATAAGCCTCACATCATTTTCGCTCTGGATCGTGAATTTCGTGAACTGATTATGGACGTCGATGACTTTTGTTCTCATGATACACCCAATTATTCATCCATTGTTACAAAAATAAACAGACTCCTGTGGATTTTTTTTTGAAGAAAATTGATCTATGAATAATAAATGTGTGCTTTAGACGAGTTAGTTGCTCCCCACATCTTGAATTAATTGACAACAAACCCATCTAGTGACTTCAATCTGCGTTGTCATTATCGTAGGGGCTCAAAGCGAGGGTAAAGTAGGGTGGTAGGGATGGTTGGGTAAACTAAATCGCTCGAGTGGTGGAGTGGTAGAGCATGGAGGGCTTAGTAAATATTCCGTAACACTGCGCGACTCCATGGCTGCCGAAAAACATCTTCTTTCCTCGAGATCTACACTCATCTTCCCTTACCTGGCCGTTGTGACTTTCCCATCTTTGCCCACATAAAATCCTGAGAGAGGGTTTATCGACGGCTAACAAGTTTTGACTTTCAACCAAATAGGAAGAAAAAAGAAATTTAGGTTTTTCAAGGTGAAAATACAGGAGGGTTCTCGATCATTGAATCACATTTAGTAATAGTCGACCCCTTAGAGGTTAATGATCCAAATGCTCTGTTAAATTCCTTGTTATTCCTTGAAGCAAGAACATGGGAGAAATAGTGAGTTTGGAGTGTTCAAGTTTCATTTCAATCGATTCAGCGCTCGACATTTAGTGGAAAATGATACCTTACGTTGGTAGGTAGGTCCTCAGTTTGACCCATACCCACTTCCGGGGGCGTCAATCGGTCCAGTACCCGTTTCTGTGGATCCCGCGACCAAAATGTTGGGGAGAAATAATACCCCACACGCCAAGACCGTCGAAAATCTTGATAATCCATTTTTCAAAAAACACATTCTCACGCATGTTCTCTCCAAATTTGGTGCATTGGGCTGAAAAGTTTCAAGGATCAATTAGAGCATAAAAGAGGTCCCTGACTCAAATTTCAGGTTTAATAATTCTCTACTAGCAAAAACAGCGTGGACGTCGGACATTGAATCAACAATTTGTCAATTTGTCGATTTGTCGGGGCAAATCGGAGAGGTTGACCTCCGATACAATTACATAGGTTAATTATTCAAGGAACAACCAACCAAAGGCAATTGAAATAATAAAATTGAATCCAATTTTAGTAAAAAGTAAAGTTGCAAAATCAGAATTTTATTGGTAATATTATTAATTAAACTGTGGTAATTTTCAGTCTATGATTGACAAATGTTTATAACCTGAAACTTTGTTAGCTTATACCCCCTGCATCGCTAATTAAGAAAAATACCGAAATGATCGGAGTTTCGCAGAGGCGGATCTTAATGGGAAAGGGTGGTTAATGGGGCAAATCAATGAGCAATTTCCCGGCATTCCTAGCACAAAGAACAAACTCAGCCGCGAATAGGGCCTGAAGCAATTCTAAGCAGCCTTGAGCCGTCATAGATTGAGGTTGAATTAATCTAACCGCGCTATTGCGACAGGTAAATAGAGAAATGGATTGAGTGGGCAGGTGGATCAGAACCAAAACAAACCCCAACCCCCCGTTTTCTCTGGTGAACTCGACGCTCGACTGCGTCCTAAGTAGGTACTTTATTGACGGTGACACAGTTGAAACATTGATCTTTCTAATTGGACAGATTTCCCTTCACCGTTATTCTAAAGTTTACACTGCGGGAACGAGGGTTGGAAGGGGTATCATAAATTGCTAGAGTTGGAAACTCATTTTAGGGGCTGAGAGCTAAGTTGGCAAACAGCGTCTTTCCGTTTTGACGAGTATAAGATGGTGAAGGGTGATGGCATCAGCGCGGTGCGGACGGGGGTTGACATCGTCGAAGAGTTGCGTCAACTCGCCGTCAAAGCCCGCAGAAGGTCAGCGCAGCAGTGACGTTGACGGTGCGTGATTGATGTTTTGCGGACTTTATTAAACCGTCTCTCTTCTTCAGCCGCTTTCCGTCTCGCTCATTCCCGTCAGTTGGCGCCTTATGAAGTCGAGAACCTTTCTATTCGGGGGAAATTCCGACGGAGTAATATAAACCATTCATCTCTCTGAAATCCAATAAATTCTCAATGGGGTGCTAAGGGGACTAAAAGAGGAAGAAATAAATCATACGAGATATTTTACCGATAGTTTGAGCCCTCAAATGGCAAGCCAAAACCATGGACTTTTCCAGTATTTGCGGGATTGGAGCACCTCAAAGGCTTCCTTGATGGCAAGCAGTGTCAATAACATATTCACCGATACATTTTAAGGACCCCTACTAAACCAAATGTTTTGCTTGTTACCTTCTCCATCGATTTGTATTGATTCTAACGGTGATTTTTATTCAACTCTCGCCACTAACAATTTCTCAACTGGTATCACTCGTCTAATTTTAGCTCAAAGGAATGCTTCTAAGAAACAATTAGGTCCTTTGGCATTGTTGTTAAGTCGTAAGGAATGGATTTTAATGCGGTCTAATAGCCGTTCAACGACTATTATTAGTTTATCGGCTAAATGGTCGGTTATGAAAATTTCGTATTCAATCAATCCCATTGATTTGAAGGAAAACGCAACGTGATGCAGAGAGACAGCCAGAACTACCGTTGGATTGTTACAACATAATGATTACTCGATAACTGCACGCGACTTTCTCTTCACTCACAAAGAACAAAACAGGAGTGAAGTTTTTTTTTTTGTTCGGGGAACAAACGTTTGCTAGTCGAGGGTTCGGATTGTTAGGGCATTCAACGGTAGAAATAACCCACAATTAGCTCGACGTGCTACTTTCTTAGACTCAATGTATCAACTATTGTACGATTGCTTCTACAGAGAGACCAATAACTGGCACCACGTTGAGTATGTATATTCGTATTTGCAACAAAATGTGAATGTCACTGAAGATAAGGAATAAATAAATAATTGATTTATTATTGCTGCGCCGTACGCTGTGCGCCGTCTGCCGTCCACCCCTTTTTGACAGTAGAAAATTGTCTAAAAAGCTGAAAATTTTAGTCTAGGACATCCTTCTGGCCTTTGTTGGTCCTCGAAACATTACAGCCCAATCGGACCAAATTTTTGGAGGGTATGGGTGAAAATTTGTTTTTCGAAAAAATGATTTTTGAGATGGTCGGCCAATTATTCGTGAGGGGTATAATTCGCCATTACATTTTGGACACTGAAAGTCATTGAAACGGTTGACGGACCGATTGACGCCAATCGGAGGTGGGTATGAGTCAAAATGGGTACCTACCTTACTTTTGATTTGGGTACCTAGGCGTGTGAGGTATCATTTTCCTGTAAATGTTAGACGCTGAATCGAATAGAATGAGTTCGTGTCTCTCTATACTCATTGATTTCCCCATAATCATGCTCCAAGGAATATAATGAACCGTTGTATACGTATTTTTGCAGTGTTTTTTAGTCCCCGGGCACATACGGGCGGCCGTAATTACGCGAAAAACGAAAGCTACATGCCCATGTCCCTTAAACCCCTGAAAATTAATTGTTCAACATAATAGGCTCGTTTTTTACTCCCCTAAAAGGTAGGCGACGTTTCAAATCAATCTGATCAAATTGAGGAAATAACATGTTTCGTGTCTCTACTACGGATACCGCGTAGAGGTAAATAAACGACTCGCCAATAAATTGCCGTCCATACTGCTATTAATTTTGCTTTCCAAGCGCGAGGCATAAGTTCTTTCACCGTATATAGCAGCGTTTATATCTATTACATTTACTCTCGGTTCAATTTTCACCCTTAGTCCGCGGGGAAAATATCAAGAGAGATGTATTGAACCATTTCGAAAACCCACATGTGCAGTTTGCGGCGTATCCCTGCCAGTGTCGCAATAATTCGCACTTAGAGCCGCTTGAGAAGTTTGAGCGAACGCATTGGAGAGAAAAGATTCAGCGCGGAAACGATAAGAAACATAAGAGAGAAGAAAGACTTGGAATCAAGGAGAGAAAAGAGAAATAGGATCCTATAAACATCTTAGGTCAGAACGCCCGCCTATTTCTCGTTGAAAAGGGAAGAGAGAGAAAAAGCGTTTCCCGTCATTTCTTTATACGGGGGAAAAGAGGTTTTCCTTCTTTTTTTGTTGACGTGAGTCGTGAAGGTCTTGAATTCGGAGGAGGACTGAGATAAGTCGCTGTGTGGAGCTGATTGGAGACAGTGAACTATGATACCCTTTCAATTCTCTGGGTCTTCCCGCTGCCTCTATCAGGGTTAAAGAGGCTCCAAATCGAGAGGGACCGACTCTCAAGTTGAAGGATTTACCGTTTCGGCGGTCTATTCACATCTGAGTTACTGGAAAAAGTGGTCGACAAACCGGAAGGTTCTTCTGACGCCGCCGATTTCTTCACCATTGGTAGGAAACCGGCCGATTGGAAACAATTCGAATATCTGTGAAGATGATGTGCTGATAATACATCCTTGAAGGAAAAATTCCTACCGTTCTTGTCCCTTTCTCTGCTTAACAAATGGAAGGAAATCTCAGCGCTAATTTGTCGGTATTTTAGCTAGGACACGTCGTGGTTGGATTTTTCTTAACGTACAATTTTATTGGCCAATGTGGAAAATCTTTCTGGGTGTTCTAATAATTGGACGACCGTATTTTAATTGGGTACAGTCCAATCGGGTTTATTATAGTAAAAATAGTTATTCATTATCCCTTAAGATACTTACACAATGGATGGTTATTTGAATTAATTGTACCGAGTGTAAGGTTTAAAAAAGCTGAAAATTTTTTCACAGGGGTTGGTTATTCCTCGGACCAGGCACATGGAGACTCATTTCAATCGATTCAGCGTCCATAACCTTTTCCGGTGTGCGCCAATCTTTCCAGGACCCAACTCATTGGATTTAGCGTCCAAAATATAGTGGAAAATGACAGAGTGGAAAGTTTCGAGGACCAACGCCGGAAACGATAATTCGAGGAATATCCTACCAAAACGCTGAAAATTCTTCGAAAATGGTTGAGTATGCATTGGAGCAGGATTTAAGGGGAAATAGTGAATGTGGAGTGTCCCGAACTCATTCGATTTGATTCAGGGTGCATTAAGTGGAGAATGGTACCGCACACACCTAGGCTCGAGAAAGTACTGTTTGAAAAATACATACTTACTCATACCCTCCTCAAATTTGGTCCAATCGGTATGAAATGTTTTGAGGACCAACTGGATCCGGAAAGAGGTCATTGACCAAAATGTCATATTTTAGCAATTTTCTATTACCGAAAACGGCGTGGAAAAGGACGTTGTACGGGGGAACGGACAGACGACTAGAACTATTGTTGTGTTTTTATATCCGAGCTCTTGAATTTCGAATCATTTTGACTTACCTACGTATTCTTACGTATATCAAATTCTCAAGTAAAGTAGGCACGTTAAAATTCTCTCTTCGAACGTTTATTTATTTGGGCGGAGTGACTGCCCGTCGTTGGATGTCGTACCTTCATAAGCCGTGGTGCCGCGGTCAATAGGGTATCTGCATGTTTTTTCCGCTGTCCCTACTGTCTTCTAGTATGGTGATCCTCTTAGGTAGGATAAGTCGCTTTCCGCCCTCCAGTCTGAAACAGTCCGAATTATGCAACATTCGCCCTATCGCCGTGTAAATAGTAAGTACTTGTATCCCTTGTTCAGAACAACCCTTCAGACACCTCCCAAGTTCGCTAGTACGCGCTGAATGGCTTCCCTTCGACCGCCCTATCGATCCAAATTCACTTGACACCCCTCGTTTTAACGCAGGATTATCTTATTTGACCAACTCCGTGGTTCTCGTTTGAATGGGTCCGCTGATCACTGTAATTATTATGCTCCTCAATGCATGTTGATATAACGGGTTGGCAACATTTGGCCAATTCCGTCCGTTCCAGGAGTTAGGATTATTATGTTTGCTCGGGTTGCATTGGCGAGGGATGTTCGGTTGACAGTTGAGGCTCTCAGAGAACCGCTGGTCGTATTTCCACGAGGAAAAGGAGCGTCTAATACAAAGTTATGGACGAATAAAGCTTTTGCTGGGTGAGTCCCACCTTAACATTAACGAATATGATTTCGACCACGGCATTAAATCGGAAACGAATCGTATATTATGCGATTTTTGCGGTCTGAGGATCCAAATTCCTATCACTTGGGTAGGAGGGTTCGGAAATAGAGTTCTCATCGATCCACCTCATGAAACTTTGTAGCCCCAGAACCTTGTAGTCCCGTTCAATTACACAATCCGACAAAAGTCTTCAATCAACGGAATTTGTCAATAACAAAGCTTGCATTCTTGATGAATAAACGCATCCTGACGGAATCAAACTGGGCCTTGATCTCTCAATAGCAGTGATTGCTAAGAAGATTGCCCCAAACAGTTCAGGAAAAACATTTGCTTGCACGCGATGTGCAGCAAGTGAGTGAATTGGGCAGTTGTCGTGTTGATTTTAAAGAGAGCCATCACTGAGGCCAGAGAAATCCGGAAAATCAACATTCTCGTTATACGTCGAAGCTCAAACAAAAATATTGTCGCTCAAACGTGACCTTTCTTGAATCGGAGGAGTTGAAATAAGAGTTATTGTTGATGTGCAAGAATATTCGATTTTATAGATAACAAATCATTCATTTCTGAAACGGCTTTGAGCTGGGATTTTGAGGTTTTCCCTTATTCACACTTCTTAGTTCCATTGAATAAATGGTTCCAGGGTGATTTGGAAGGGATTCCGATTCCTTCACTAACGTATAAATGATACGTTTTATAAATGTTGTGTGCATGTGTGTTTTCTTACGAGAATTCTACCTGACAAGTTTTTTTTTATCGAATCGTTGATGAGATGTTCGTATTCAGGCTCAAAACTCCAGTGTTTAGGCGCAGAAATTAGGAGCAGATTTCTTTTCAAATCAAATCAATCAAAAATATTTTATTGTATTAACCGTCAGGTATTACAATGTTTGTGGAGTTGGCATAAGAGAGGAGATTTCTTTTTGATCCAAATAAATCGTAAAATTACTACCAGAAGGGCTTGAAAGGGCCCTGGTGAGGAGCGATTCGTATTATCCGAGAGAAACAGGCGATCCATTGTCGTGTCTCTAGGAAAATATTTCGATAGCTTCTCAATTCGCTGTAAGATTAGACCTCCAATTTTTTCTTCGTCAAAATCAGGTCGGATAAAAAGAGGGAGAGGAAGTACCAAAATAAAAAGTTGACATTACCGTTGAAACTAACAAGTGAAACGGAAATCACGCACTCGTTTCATTCAATTCCATCAAATTGTTTACATGACTCATGCAAATTGGAGGCACACACATCCCCCTGTTCCTAATCCTAAGGTAATAAGCGGGAATGGAGCTTCCCTTTCGTTCAGAACTGGAATATGCGGAGAAAAGTCACGTCTTTTTATAGTCACCGGGGGAAATCAAACGGATGGAGGCAGAAAACCACTATATTCTCCATTTTTTCGTGAGATTATTATATTTCACTCCGGCTCGAGCTTTTTATTGTTGTAGCATGGCTGATGATATCTTTTGGATTTGTCTTTAGGGTCGATTATCAAAACTACCAATCCATGCGCTGAAGAAACTTTTTTTTTTTTAAATCAAGTACCCACTTCGGAAAATTCCACCATTGTTTTGTGACGATTTCGTCAGAGAAGGTGTCCTGGAAAATAAATTTCAGGGGATAGTGACCGTTTAAAAAGGTTTGCAATCAAACAATGTTGCTTGAATGGTCTCTTATTTTAACTGTTGCCAGCATACGGGTCGTGGACCTGTGCGTATTGGTGAAATATGATATTACAATAGATTTTTTGTAGATTTGGGCTCAATTAAAAAGAAGTTGCCAATTTTTCTTGAAAAATAAGAGGCACACGGGAGTAGCTGAGCGCGTATTTTATGTATTGATTGCTTGGCAAATTATGTCCCCTCCTGGGATTTTTATCTGAAATAACGACGACGTATGGTCGAACAATTTAATGTCCCCGCTTTCCCGTATCAGCCTTTGTTTAACTGGTAAAGTAAAGGCTATCGTTGTCCGAAATATACTCGTATCCGTAGTGGGCCAAAGTCGTTCACCTCCCCATCCCAGCACGAGATACCATCTGCCAACGAGTACACCGCCGCTACACAGCCTTACCCCCTTAATTAGGAAAGTTGTTAGAGTTTTGGTGGGTGAACGTGTAACTGCAGTTATTAAGAGCTTCGGGTTGGGGGATGTGCTCACCCCAGGCTCATCTCGTTACCCGCACCATGGAGTCTGTTCACAATGTTGTTCACAATGTTTAATACTTCAAGGTGACTTATCATCATCTAACAAGATGTCAATTGTCTGTCTCATTTCGGCTCATTTCCATGCGTTTTATTGATTTGTGAATTCGATTCGTTAGGTTTCATTAGTTCGCAGTTCAAACGTCTTGTGATTTTTTATAACCTCAAAACTCGGAATAAAAATACCAGTTTACTAACGCACTGGGCGTGTTTAACCCAACTGGCTCAGGACTGAATCAGAACTGCACTACTTCTTAGTTTTATCGTTTTACCTCTGACTTTTAGATGCTAACCAGGCTCAGTCAGAGACCTAAGCTGGGGTCTTAGTGCTCCTGTTCTTCGTAATTGGGCGTCTGCAGTCCTGGGGAAAAACTAACGACGGCATGTGCGAGCTTTACCATGGGGCAACTCAGAAAGAGCGGATCTGTCGGCGGAAGGTTCAACTACTATGCTCAAGGGCTTCGGGTAACTCTTTTATTCATTTTTCATGAGATACGTGGAGGAAATGTAATGATGAATTTCATTGTTATGTTTATGATAGCCTCAGGGCCTTGGCCTTGGCAGCGTATTTCATTTCCTTTCAATTTAAAGGCTTTTTCGGGAGAATAAAAGCTAAAAAGCTAGCTATGAAGGCAGAGCTGAATTTCTTAGTAAAAACGTTACTAAATTATTCCTTAATGGTTAGTTCGGTGCTCGTGCTGCGTACGTGGACATACTGGCCAAATTATTTTTAGAAAAATATTCTTACGAGCAAATAGACATCTTGAAATAGTGTCAAATTTTTTTTAGCGAATCAGGGAGATCGGCCTCAGACATGACAACAGGGGACCAAGCAAAGAGTAATCTACCAAAAATTGTGGAAGCGGAATCATTTTTGAGAAAACTAGGTTGAAAGAGACATGTCTGCAAATTTATCGTTTTCTTTACGGTTTTAAAACTCAAAAATATCTAACATGTGCTTGTTCCATTATGCTGAGAAGACTAAACTTTCCATTTTAGTCTTAAATCTAGCCATTTATTATTTCTATCGGGTGTCCCGTCGGATCTGGGAAGATTCTGCTTTCTGAAAAATTGATTCGTACCGTGTTCTTCTACACTCACTTTCTTACCCCTCCGTTCTCAAATATTATTTCGCCCGTAGCTTGTCGATATTATTTGATTTAGTTACGTGGAAACGTTTGGATGTGGAGAGCGGCGGGCGTCCTTCCGTTTCGCTTATATGTCGACGAAAAAGGGGGAGGAACGAGGGAGTAAAATAACATCAACCCAACCGTTTTTCCAGGACGAACCGCTTTTCCAAATGCCGACGAAAAAGGAAAACTTCCCTTTTATACCTGCCCATCAATACAAATGGAATTTTTCCTTCTTTTCCACTTGTATTCGGATCTTACACAAGAGTAACGACACCGCGTCGTTCCTCTTTTAAAGTATCCTCTCCCTTTGTAATACCAGACTCGTGTCAAAAGTGGTATCATCTCATTAGTTCTTGTATTCTGAGTACATTCAGAGAAAGCGTACTATATATTGACGCTCAATTTCAGATATTTGGTTGTACCTCTGATGATCGAGTCTTTCAGTTCTCTGAATCGATTTGTGTCTCGGATCATCGAATGCGGAGAAAAAATAAGGCTTTTACCTGTTCCATCTCCTTTCAAGTCTTTATGTGAGCCTGTTTCATTCCGTGGGCACTTGAATTTATGTCCTCCGGGGCTCTGTCTTTTTGTTAATATCGGGCATTTTCTGAGCTTCGCCAAATCGATTTTTCATTTGTATTTTAATTATTCAATAAATTTGAAAAATACATTATTCTCGTTAAATCAAAAAATTAAAGTTGCGAGAGAAGTCCTCTCCCGGCAAAATTGCCTCCAACTCAAATCATTACAATTTACTTCAGTTTTTCGGCAGAAATTGGAAATCTATGGGTGTACTCATATCATCTATTTTTATTATTTATTTTTTTCACTTTTATTATTATTATTTTTTTTTAACTGCATTTATTTGTGAAGAAAAAATGTACAAGAGGTTCCACTTCTAGAAATGACATCAATGCTATCTATCCTCTAATCAACAACAAACCTGACGGGTTTCCCAGAGGAATAATGGCAGATTGAATTACCGTTCTGATGGACAAGGTTGTAACATACATCGGAGAAAAACATAGTGTTTTCTTGCAATTGAATTACATTTCTCCGTAAAACGATACCGAATCGCTGAATTGACATTTGAAAAGCTAATTTGATTTTCAAGTTTTGGAGAGGTTGGACTATTTCAGGCACGTTTTTGGTTGGTTATTTCTATATAATCAACCCATGTTTTCATGCAAAAAGTCAATCCCTCCGATTCGGCTTAAGTTTTTTCTGAGCGTTTCAATGTGCCTAGATGAAAATTAGAAAATGTCCGTCCATCATCGACGCTGTTTTTGGTATTAGAAAATTTCTGAAAATTGGTAAATTCTGTAGAGGGACCCGTTTTAGGCTCTTGTTGGCCCTCGAAACTTTCAGCCCAATCGGATCGAATTCGTGGGCGTAGGGGTCAAAATATGTATTTTGAAAAAAGGGTTTTCGAGATTATCGGCGATCCCGGCGTGAGGGGTATTATTTTCGACTGAATTTTGGATGCTGAATCCAATGAGACGGGTCCCTTAACAATTGGCGCCCACTGGAAGGGTTATGTGTCAAAATGGATGTATATCCCATTTTAAATGTGTTTTTTCGAGATTCCTGGTACCTAGGTGTGTAGGATATTATTTTCCACTAAATTTTGGATGCTGATCAAATTGGAATGAGTCATTTAGCTACTGGTCCGAGGAGTAACCAACCTCTGTGTATGAGTTTGCAGCGTTTGAACATTAGTTATTAGGAGTTTTTTTCAATGGTAAATACTCATAGATTTAATTCTGAGCCCGACAAATTGATAAGAATAAAAGGAGCATTTGTTTTACTTGCCTGTAAAAACTCTTTGTTCAATCCTGATCTGAGAGTTGTATTTTTCTGTGTGATTGAGCCCTTCCTGGTGTTTAGTTCTATAGCCACCTCCGGCATCGAGTGGTCGATTTACATCCGTCAGCTCCACATCAGATATTCAGACGGAATAGGAAGTCTCCCCTAGTAGTTGGTGATGGGACTGACGTTATCAGGTGGCTTAATGAGATTAAAGGTGCTTAATCGTATATCGCCAGGGAGGAACAATATCGTCGCTTAATCCCTGTACGTATTCCCACAGGTGGTTTTAGCAGTGAACTATCACCCTCATTCGTTCCGAATGTGATTATGTTGATTAGTGGGCTCCTCTCAGGCGTTTTATTCTTTTTTAGAATTGATCGCAGTCGATTGGTTCAAATTTGACGTCGCTCTTGATCGTGGTGGGACAAACAAAGGAGGGATATTATACTACTACATTACACACTACTATATTGAGCAATATTTCAGAACTTAACTCGGTTGAGTATGTCTCCAATGAAGGATTTGACTGAAATGCCTGCTGCCGTCGTAGGGTTGAGCCATGCCGCAATATGCTTCTGACAAGGACGCTGTACCTAATCGAACGGTACCATCTGCTGACAATCTACAGGGCCTTATTGTTCCCGTCGATAATTACATGTCGAGTTAGAAACAATGATTAGATGCACTTCGTCGGATGATCCAAAGATTAATTAAGGGATTCGTCCGCCGCGTAGCATTTAATCATTCAGTCAACACCGGTTCGCTTCTGCGAACTGATCGGTTCCACTCGTGATGCATTTTCGTTCTTATTCCGCCTATAATCAGAAAATCATTTTCACAATAGCCTGGCAACATAGAACTACTCAGCCGAGCTGATGAAACAATAATAATCTGGGTATAACCACCGGATCAGTCGATATTAATCTATACGTCTCGCAAGTACATACTTGAAAGTGCATTCCGAAATGTGTGAGCGTAAATTGGATTGGGATCTGGGAATCCTTCAGCCTCCAGGTATATTGCAGATTACATTACGTAGGTATACGCTCCTGGCCATCCTTGTATAATGTTATTCTCGTACGTCGTATTTACACTAACCACACTTTCGATGTATTGAAACAAAATCTAACGTCGAGTGATATCAGGTTCTTGAAGTCCGGTCCTGTCCTGATTTTAGCCTGGTTTCTTTATCTATCTCTTATATTCTCTAATCTAGGTCCTAACTCCCCAAATTTCATGAAAATGTGCAGCACATTTCATTACTCTTCCTCTTGAAAAAAAAAAAAAACAAAAAACTGATTTTTTAAAGTATAATTACTTGTTTATAGTATGAAAAAGAATTCGATCACAGATCAAACAAATCTCAGAAACATTCAGTGGGTTTTGTTGGGAACATCTTTAGAAAGGTTTGCGTTTTGGTACGGGTTAAATGGAAAGGCAGAGTGAAAATTGCGGAAAGTAAGGAAGGAATCCGGTTCTTAACTCGGCACTAATAATTTGTGCACGACTTCAGCCTCTCTCACTTTATAGGAATTCTCTTCAGTTAGTTCGCTTTGAAAATTCACTGTTCTTGAACCGATATGTTGAGCGTTTGAACAATATTTCACTTAGAAAAGAGAAACGCTTTTCAAGTGTATATTGGGCCTGCGGAGCCTTATTTGCCGCTCCTCTGAATAAATTACCGTTTACATCGCTCTTTAAAGGCTTTGTAGCACTTTAAAAGAAACTTGAACGTTAAAAATATTTGAGCCCGCCACGCACAGTTTGTGATGTAGAATTTCTGTGAAAAAGTTATAATTTTGAAAGTTTCATGGCAATGCTGTGTGGGAAGCGGGGAAGCTATTCAAAATAATAATGAGGTACAAGGCAGGTTTATTTCGTAAATGGAGTTGTTGAACGAGCAAGTCCTAACCTCCCTGATCTTGTGTTTCAGAGCCTTGCGCTCCATTATTCGTCGAAAAAGCGGGAGAAAATAGACTATATCCGGGTAAGAGGGAACATTCTCAGTTCGCCCGAAAATAAAACCTTTTAGCTCTTTGACATTCATGAAACGACCGTCAGTGTGATAGGTCTTGGTGGGTTTTACAGCTCTCGTGGTCAAGAGAGATGTAATATCTGTAATAATGAATCATCATCAGTCATGAAGACAAGGTGCGTGCGAACACCTTTCAATTAAACCCTACGCATTCGTGTCAAGTATTCGTGTGTAACGTTCCCATTACGTCCGCACGTGAGCTGGAATGATGGTTATTTGAATTCTAGGAATTCCAGTGATAGAATCACTTTGTATGAAGTTTTAGATGAATGAGAGTGATTCAGATCGTAATGTGTGTATACAGAAACCGTAAAAATGTGATGGAAGTCTGTAAATGAGATGTGAATTGTGTCGCTCAGGCATGGTTTCTTCTACGTCAATTTTTTAGCTCTAAAAGAAGTAAAAGGCAGTACTTTTTGGTGTATGAGTCGTAAAACGTGGTTGAAGGACACCCAGTATACAAGCGGATTCGGAGAGCTCGCCTGAATGAGATCATGTCTCAGGAGCGTTGTTGAAAAAGTAAAAATGTTATAGGCGGGCGTGTGTATTGAATGTAACCCGTGGAAAACGATTCCACGAGTGAAGTTCTTCCGATCCCCCGCGTCCCGAGGGGAGATTGAATCTGGCGAGTCGTCAAATAGCTGTTAACCGCTGGGGTTACGACGGTTTTCCTATTTTATTAAGGGGCAGGTCGGTGGCAAAGGGAAGTTGGATACCATCCAAGTGCACCTTATATTTCTATACGCTTTGCTACTCCGGGACAATGGGTGTCGACCCGAGGAAAACCAAGTACGAGTATTACCGCATGAGAGACGCATTGAAAAGGCGGACAAACCTTACGAACGCCGTGGTTAAGGAAAGAGGATGATCCTTATTACAGATGTCGTATTTATGCGTACGTCACTGTACTAAGTCCGGATTGTGACAATAGAACGCTGAACTGGTAAGGATTCACATTATAAAAACTCATGTTTTCTTGGGAGGTAGTACCTAGAACTAATCATATACTTCTTTACAAAATAGATTTGATTTTACACATCTTATCAACATTAACCGCGTACGAGTAACTACTCATTTTTAAACGTTAATTTTTCTTGTCGAATTTATTATTCCAATGAGAATACAGAACCAAAATCGTAAAAGATGTTTTGGGAGGTTTTCAAACTTCCATTTTGATAGCATTTCCACCTTCCCCGCTGCCTTCGGATTCGAGATTGCTTGTTCCACCACACTGGAACCTGAATTTATCAGAAAGGGAACTGTCTCATTACGCATTGACGGGCGGGTTTTCCGCTTCCTTGGGACGTGAAGCTACGAAGAATTCATGGCCTTTCCCACACTTCGGTCGAAAGGAAAAATGGAAAAATACTGGAAGCAGGGAGGTAGGAAATGTTCAAATCTGAACGGAGATATTTCTTATTGCGACTTGCTCATTTGATGGCTCATTAGCCTTTTAGCCTCAAATGGCTAAGTAGATGGAACTTCTCTAAAACAAACAAAATCCTACTTGAAGGATTTCGTTGCTACTACACAATTATTGTTTTAACATGAAATAATAATTTTAGTGGACGATTAATCAATACCCCCCTTATAACTGTACCGATCGATATAATATCTATCTTGTTAGCTTGTAAACTGGCAATAACCTTTGCCTGGAAAGTCCTGTATTGGCCGTTATTGACTTATCTCTGTAAACATCAACGTTTTCTTCCTGATACACATGTTGTTTTACGGCCTCCCCCTCTAAACGTATGGGCTTTAGGCTCCAACTGGTCCAAGGTATTTCCTCCCAACTTTCCGGCCTCGTCCTTCATAATGTTTTCTAATACTTGGGAAGCGGAACCAGCCTCCTCCGATAGAAAGAAGAAAAATTGTTTGAAAAGCCCCTGGCTCCTTTCCTGAGGTTCTCAAGAAGCGGAGGGGGTTAGGTTTCCCTCGTTTTAAGACGCTCCCTATATATTTCATACGACTTTGCCTCCTTTCGCCCCATTTTCCCGGGTAGTTTTCCAAAAGGGCTGGGCAGAGGGAGGGATTTTCCAAGCGGTTCCTCAGGATATTGCGCCAAAACCTCATAAAACAGATTTTCATCTTCCCGTCTCGAAGTTGGTCCACTTTCTTTTCTGAGTGGATTTTGGTTTTCCCCTTTGCAGAGACTTTGGGGGATTTCAATAAACGACCCCCTCGGCCGCTCGAACACGAGGCCTCTCAACGCCGTTTTCAGTTGTTCATAACTCTCAAGTCCAGAAGTGTCCAACAATCGAACTTTTAACCCACAACCTGGAGCCTCGCTTGTTTCAGTCGGTTGAAATGAAAATCTCACTCTGTAGTTTAGCTTATCACAGATCAAATTCTCGGTAGAGAGACTCAGCTGTGAATTTCGGCTTGTCAAAAGAATAAAGAAAATCCATCGTGCCGTAAAACATATTTTCCCAATTCGTCTACCACCACGTTTTTTAAATTTTAATACACCCAGGCATTACCTGGAACACTTAAGAGTACCCTGGTGGAGATCGATTGTAATGAGCACACTACGTCGGCAGTGAGCGTGTCAAGAAGCCGTGAATTCAAATGATATAGCGTTCAATGAGCGGAAGAGGTTCGGGTTAGAAAAATCCCCCCCGCGTTCCCTCTTTCTCGCACAGGAACCACTGCTTATCAAAGGAAGTGATCAGCATAATTTAGATAAGTGCCGGAAATCAGAATAGAATTAGGGCCAACGATAATAGATATTGCTTGGTAATTTGTGATGACATTTTTTCTATTTATCAGAATCTTACTATACGACCTAAGGAAGAGCTCGTTATCAGTTTGGCAATATTGATTCTCTAGTCGATTCTGGTACGTATCAAATAACTTTGTTTAAGGTTAGAAACGGTGACGAGAATAAACTACTTTCTCCATTGCTTTAAGATGGTTGAGTTCCGTAATCAAGTAGATCAACCACCATGCTCATTTTTATCCCTCCTTTCACTAGAATTTATAAACCCAAATGGAAATCATGTCAAGTGGTCATATTTCATATACCTTTTGAAGCTAGTTTGTTTTCTCTTTTTTTAATTGCAAAATATTGGGTCATTACTTAATGGTTATCCTAATCTCACTGAATTTCCAAGGAAAACTGAATTGCTGTTTTATGAGTATACGTTCCGATGGAAGGATCTCTTTTGATGGTTTTCAACTATTTATGGCAAAAATCATTCTGAAGAAAATGTATGAAACGTATTATAATACAGCTTAGAGGAGTCTAATTTAGTCGAAGAAAGGACGGAATGCGGAAAGGGACAAGGGCGAAATACCTTTGTTTTTTAAAAGGAGGATATTTTACCAGGGATCTTCTTGCGCGGTATCTTCACCGCTGGCCTTCACCATTTGAAATAATCCACGGAAGACAAGACGTTGAGTAATATTGTGTGTCAGGAATGAAAAGAAGTTGAGAAAGAAAATGGCGCGAGAGAAGGATCGCGCGGAAAGTGAAAAGGAAAACCAAGCCACTTTTCTTTCCAATAAGGACATTGAAAGTGGACGACGAAAGTGCGAAAGAGTGGACGGTGAATGTTGAAGTTTCCCACTTTCACTTCCCTTCCTCCTCCCCGGCTCTTAATGGCTAAGATGACGGGAAAGCCTCGGAACGATCTCATCTCAACGCTCACCTCAACTTTTTCTTTTTCTCTCTGACTTGCGAGAAACGGGCTCTTCCTTCTTCTAACCCTCTCGTGGGATTTAAATCGTGGAAATCCAATTCACTTTATCGATCAAACGGTATAACGGTTTTTGATTGGGGAGGGAAAAGCCCTTCACATCTTGTGTTAAGGAGAGTCTTGGCGCTGCGCCCCCAGAGAGGCGAAAGTGAACGTTCGAGCAGAGGTTCTAGTCACGGATACGGACTGAGATGGGTTCAAGATACGGTTGGCTGGACGGAGGCGGTCTATTCCAGCATGACAAGACATACCTATCGAAGCAGTTAGGCTGAACGTCGCATACGGGAGACATCATCCTTCCCATGGCTGCTCGTTTACCCTACTATTTACCATCCTCAGCCCAAATGATTGTTAACAATATGATTGGATATCATATATTAAATATTTGTCGTTTTCCGTTCGCGTTCCGAAGTAGACTCGATATTATAATCGTTCACCGGTTTCCGAACATCGTACATCCTTCACTCACCCCAGATGCCATAAAGAAGTATTTTTTTCTCCTTCGTCTTTCCGATGAATTTGCTGCACACAATAAAATTTGTATTCTTTGAAATTGGTTCTTGAAATTTTTGAAAACCTTCATGGCGGCAAGGTAGCATTTTCCACCTCATTTGGGAGACTGAATCGATTGGGATGGATCAAATTGATTCTCATGGTGTTGGGCTACTCTGACCGATTGCTGCTCGTTAAAGGCACGAGTCTCAGCAGAATATCATGAAAAGAGGGACTTTTTTGGGAGAAAAAATGTCATTTCTACCGCGAGCGATATACAAATAGAATGGTGGACATAATACAATATTCAAAGACAAGAAATCGTACCCTTCACTGTCAACTAAAGAAAGCTAATGTAAGACCAGAAAGGTGTAAATGTGAGGCCCATAGAGATGATTGCTGAATCTATTACGTGCAGTGTGAATGGATACGAGAAACATTATTTTGAGAAGCGATGCTGCGCTGCGCTGCGTTCAGAAAGAACGAAAAATACATACACCGACAGAAAATCACGAAAAACAACTACATTATGGAACTAATGAGTTTCATTTTGTCGAAATAAAATACCACCTGTATGATGATAAGGGTTGGTAGGTACCTACGATATTTCATTTGATTGGAACGAAGTTTAATTTAGTTGGCACCTAGTCTGTTGGAAAAAAGTTTTTTTTACTAATGAGTGCTATGAATACTCTCCTGCATGTCAACTCGTTCAATTCATCAGCGCAGTGAAGTAGGGAGAAATGCGAGTTTCAGTGGGACGTAACAACACCAATGTGGGCTGACAATGTTTGATTCACGATTTAATTATGCCCGAACATTACGTCATTTTATTACGCTATATCACAAATATTAGATTGATTGGTTCTGGCTTTCTAGCCTCTTATTAAAAAAAAACCATTGTGAACTCCGGCTGGTACTTCAGCCTTACAAGCGAGAAGCCGTTCAATCGCGATAAGAAACATCTGGCAAAATGTAACGTCCCACGTTGACAAAAGTTTGCAAGAATGCTGTGCTTTTTCTTTTATCAACCAATTTTTTTTCACTCCCAAATACCTACCTACCTAATTCCGAATAAAAGACAAATGATTGATCCCACCCTTCACGTTATAGTCCCATACCCAGGTGCTCCAACTGGAGTTTTTCTGCCTCGATACCCTTTTCTCCCCGTTTTCCCTTGAGTTTTTCATCCATAGTCTCCTCTTGGTCGTTCTTGCTCATTTATTTTCAAGAGTTCTTCGTCTTTCTGATTTATAACGATTGCTCGAGCGATGGAAACTTTCCCTGGATGTTTGCAATGTATCGAGTTACCCCATTATTTCCTCAATGTATAACCAAAATGTGAGTTTCAGTTTCGAAGTATAAATTTTTATGGGAACGAGCTTGGTGTTTCACTTTGTGTTACGATAATCGGACTCAACGTTGCGTCATCATTATCGCCTTGAAAAAATTTGAGAAAAAGAATGGAATTTCAACCGGACAAAGTATCGTACAAACAAACAAAAAACAAAAAAATCAAGCTCAGTCTATTTTAGTTTATTGGAGGCCTCATAAAGATCAAAATAAACGGTTGGGCGGTCTTCCAACCGGGTTACAACGTCTTTTGGCGTCGAGATGACTCTCGGTCGTTAATCAGGTGAATTCTTTGTTGAAAATGCACTAAACTTACCTCTGTTTATGGTGATAAGTATTGATCTGGTGCTTGTGGATAGGATATAACAACCCTTCTTAATGCTCTAGTTATAAAACTATGGAGAAAGGTCGAGATTGGTGCCATTTTACCCGTCCAAAGGTCAAGTGTTTGGAGGTTCAAACATGTGAAAAGATTCGAAACGTTGAAAATAATGAAGTATCAAAAATCAATACAAACTAATATTATGAAATAAGAGTGTTGAACCTGTTTCCGTTGGTACTTGGCTATTGATCAAAATTACGTATCACTTGTCAAATGTTAATATCATGAGAATTCAAACATAATTTCTAACGTTAGTATTGTATACCACCTTCAAAGTTATTTTTCCTGCCCCAATGTTCAGTTATGGCACAATATAGGGCACTCAATGACTTATTTCGTCCACTGAAATGCCTGGAATCTGTTTCTTACCCGAAACGAAAAAGTATTACTCCGTGAAAAGCTCTCCAGAGTGAGCTGCCTCTTGCCCTAGAGATAAGCTTCATTATCACGGTATCCCCCTTTCACCATTTCATCAACTCTTGCCTTCAAGTTTTCCGCCCGGGATTAATTGGTGTGACGACTTGAGCTTACAGTTTTCGCTTAGACGTCGCTTGATGATGATGGAAACGTGGAGCCCTTTTCCCGCTCGCTTTCGCCTTCAAAGGGCAAACGACGGGGAAATCAATGACGTCAAAGTCGGCGTTAAATTACTTTTTCAAGGGCTGATGATTCCGTTGAAAATTGAAAGACGAATCCCCAGCGCAATTAGTACGCTACCGCGATCGCTATGATGTTTTCTGTGGATGTCCTTTGACTTTTCGATGAGTCAAAACGGTTTTTCGAATAGTAAATTGAAACCCCTGTCAATTCACGTGACACCGATATTTGAGGTGCAGCATTGAAAAACTTTCAATCAACTTTTCTATCAGGGCTGTTCCCTTCCCCCGCCATTGACGAAGATTACTTCTGATTCAACCAAACGGTATTTTTAAAAGGTTTCCTGAAACGGGAAATAAAACGGATAGGTACCAATGATCAAAAACGTACTTAAGGCGGCCAGGCATTCATTGCGGTCAACTGATTGAAGTCTATTGATTTTGATTGGCTAGGGTTAGACTTAAGACTCATTCATCATTGGAATTGAGTCAACTATCATCCTTTGAAAGATAATATCTTAATTAGTAAATATTATTTACCTAAATTGAAGAGGTTTTGTATAAAAACATTTTTTTTTTTTTAATTCGAGTAGGTATAGGTGAAAAACGTAAGTGTAGGTAAATAGAAAAAAAAGAAAAAAATGCCATTGGTGTAAATACCAACGCGCTGGGGATTCCTATTTGGATGCTCTAAATAGTATGTTTACTTGCCTAAACATACAATTCCTACTATTATAGTAGAGATGGTGTAGTTTAACTCAATACTGCACTATGTGCCTTTATTTGAGAGGTAGTTGAACCGGGGCAAGGTAAACAATGGTATTTACCGTCAGGCATCCTAATTGGACCGTCCTCTCCTGACCACCCTTCTCTCTGATGAGTCTAGCTCAAGTGACGAAGCGACTGCGACAGATTCGGGTGTTTCTGTTCAATTAGATCGTGTCGATACTCCGAAACATCTCTCGACTTTGATAACCCTGTTATGCTTTTCACACTTCAATTACTGCTGAAGTCACTATTATTTGATCCCATTCAAACAGTATCGAGTTGGCGTCGAGTTTTCAGTAAACTAGCTTCGCTCGTGAGTGAAATTAGCCTCGCGTGGTCAGACTAACCACAGCTGTTCGCTGTAAATCCATGATGGAGTGCATTGTGTTCACGAGTAAGTCACCCAGTTTACGCGTACCTACGATGTTCCTCATGGATAGTTCTCCTTCTCTTTTGCGTAGAAAATGTAAGACCACCTGAACATGTGTTGAAGAACAAGGTGCACCCAGCATTACGCTGTGCTTTCTTACATTTCGAGATCTCATTATCAGCCGACGAGGGCACTTCGCGGAACCTCTTCCACGAAGCACCCAACTGACAAGGGTGTTTCTACCTAACAAAGTTGCTTACCGTTATTTCTCTTTCTGCACAGATCTTCCTCATACACAGATGGTAGATTTGACGAGTACCTCCGAGAACCCTGAGTCTCATATTACAGTCACAGTCGTATCTCTTCTCCAAGTTGGACGAATGTTTCATCCTCCCGGAACTCCTGGGCGCAAGATGTTTCCGTGAACTTTATCTCCTTCCATTACAGTTATCAGGCTTGGCCTCTTCGACCTTTTTTCTCTCCATATAACTTCCCCAGTCGTATCAACATCAAAATGCAAATGGATATCATAAACTATGAAAGACTTCCGTTGTTCATGCTCTCTCTGGTGTAACCTACAACTCCATACTCCATAAAAGCTACTAGAAAATTAACCTTATGCTGTGTGAAAAATAGGGTTCGCATTTCGACGATTAATCCGTTAGGCAAAATGTAGAAACTGTTTGTGGGGAAGCTCTTACGACTATGCCCATGTCGGAAATTTAAAGGACAGTGAAGCTTGGTTCTCAGATGGAGTTCATCATCCATTTGTTAGGTTCCTTTCATACTCGTAATTACGTCGGAACTCATCCAGGTGGAAGGAATTTTCTCTACTGACATATATCTTAGACTCGGCTTCTCGTCATCATATCCCGTTGATTGAAAAGAAAAGGAAACCCTTCATGAAATTCCGCGTCTCAAGAGAAGAAATTGACTGAAGTGAAGGCGTTTGAGCCCACAGTTTCGAACTATTTATTCTCCGCTGTTACCGAGAAGGGAAAAATGGCACCTACGATAATTATGCTTTCGCGAGGTACCAGTGCTTTTACACGAATCTACCTTCCATTTAGAAACAAAGAATTCGCGCGGTGCTCCGATTGGTTGGGGGATGAGAGAGTAAAAGGGGACGGTAATAGCTGCTGAGTGAGCGAGCCATACAAAGAGCCGAGTGAGCGAAAGACGTAGAAGATTATAGAGAGGAAAAGGGAACTAAGGAAATGAAAGGCGTCTGACGGAATGAAGTGAGAAGAAGAGGAAGGGAGAGGGATATGAAAAGAAAACACTCGGATGAAAGCTAAATGGGTAAAGGTAGGAAGTACAATGCGGGCAGCTCGGGAGCAGGTTTTCCAAAAGGCCTTGTATGGGTGCCCCGTCTTAGTGAAGCTCATGAGTACACGGAACTGAAAAGAATGTCTTCTCCAAGTTCGGCTCTGAAACGAAAACGAATGTGTGAAGTCTGAGATGGTTGGAGCCGTCATTACTGCGGAGGAGTTGATTCTCTGTTCGTGTACCATTCTTCTTGAGCCTTTGAATTTGTAAATGTATAGGTTATCTTCGATTGAAAGGTTCTTCTTTTGTTTTTCAACGCTGAAATGCTGAATGATGACACGCTAGTGTCGCATAAAATTTCAAAAACCAAATTTAAAATGTCCGTTTTTACCCATACCCTGCTCCTTCTGACAGCGATGGGAATGAAAAGTTTCTAAGAAAAACCAAGCAAAAAAAAAAAAACAAAAAAAAACACGACGGTCAACAGACAGTATCAGTATCAGATCAGTATTGTTTTTGAATCGCAACAAGTTGGATTCTTGGACAAATTGGAGAGGTCGGCCTTGCATGATGGTATAAAAATATACAGTTATTATTCAGAGAATAATAAAAGAGAAACGTCAGGTTCATCCTCTGGGGGAACCGAAGGGATTTTTCAATGACTCAACAATTGGGTTGGATAGGATATTTTTGCGATGAATGAATTATATTAGAACAAAAACGTCAGAAAATCGTGCCTCGAGAGACCAGGAAAATCTTGAGAAGTTGTCACTACTTGCGAGCCCGATAAAGGTGAAAATTGTCCGATAACTGGGAGAAAAAAGTATTGAGAACGGCGAGTTTGAGGCCCCTATTAGCGTCTGTCATCTTCCATTAGATAACAGGTGGGGCAGGCAGTGGCTTGTGAGACCTGTCATTTATATAACGTGTCATTTACATAAAATTGACAATAACCTTTATCAATCTCTGCTTTTTATGGGTATTAGTGAGAGTTGAACGTCTTGGCGATTGTCGTCGTACTATTACCGAACGTATTTTTGTGTGTTTGGATGTACCTACCATGATGAGTTTGGATGTGACAAGTATCTTTTAAGGGGCTCTATGACCAATTAGAGTGTCCGCGTTTGCGTAACCCCCCCCCCCCCCCTCTTCCCCCGGGCAGCCCTTCCTTTTGCAGTCTTTACATGAAGAGCGCGTGAAGTCTCCTGTTTTTGGTTTGTTATTTTTGAATAATCATCGATTTTGAGGATTATTGGGAACTAGGCATCTGGGGTATCATTTTATTTAAATGTTGGATGCTGATACAATTGGGACAGATCCCGAATCTATTGGCGCCCACATGAGGGGGTATGGGTCAAAATAAGTACCTACCTAATTACTACCGATTATAGTCCGGGACCCTCCGCTTTCTGTTTTCCTTGTACTTTTGCTTTACGGAATTATGAACAATCGAAGAATTTGCAGCGTCTTTTTAGGAGTCAATATTGACCCATTTTCCACTGTTTTGCTAAAACTCAATTCCTGATGGATAAACAATTTTCGTTCTCCTGACCTTCCTGTCATGCGTTCCAGGTACGTGGTCTAGTTAAATCCTGATGTATTTCTGATTTTGATTGACTATGAAAAGTTTTGAAAATCAATTACTCGGGCCTTCTAGTGAGTCACCGATCCATTCCTCTGAATGGTAATTTATTTCATCGTTGGTTTCGAGGAACTGTCTCCGGTCGAGGGTCGTTCGATTGATGAATGGGTGCATTTGCCCATTAGGCGTATCCTTCGAAAAACGAGAAATCGGATGGTCATCGTGGTATACATAACAATCATCTGACGCCTCTCATTCAATTTTTTTTTTTTTTTTTTTTTCAGAATCTGAAAAAGTCCGGTTCATTTTTTTGTCGAACAAGCGTGATTCTATGTGATTCGGACTTTAAACGAGAACCATTGACAGAATAAATGAGAAATATTGCTGGTTCACTGTGGAAACTTTGGTGCAAAGTCGCCGTTGGGCTGTATTTCACGGCTGTTAATCTAATGAGAGGGCCCTTTGCACTCGCGGCTGAGGCCTGAGCCCCAGAATGGAGTGGCAACAAATTAAACTGCCTGTTTTTCACCACCTGGCCTCCCCTAGCTCGCTTTTCGAAGAGATTTATCCTCAGTTTCACAAAGTTCTTCCCTTCGTTTTCTACTTCCATGAGCCCTGTTTGCCGTTTACTAGCGTCCGCGTAATTAGGCCTGTCACGGAGAAATGTCTGATCTTTAGAACGATTCGCAGAAATAGTATGTGGATGAGACTATCTACATCTGTAGACTCGTAGCGACGTTCCATTATTGGCAGTTAACTCAAGATGTATTTTTGGATGAATTGTGTTCGATAGGCAAGATACCAACCTTTTTCATGATTCCTAATAGACTCGGTTATTTATTCTCCTGAATGGGGATTACTCTATGGAAATGTGTATTCTCTGAACTCGTACGAGGGGGTGGGATCCCGGTCACAGTTGATCGGGGTTAAGATAGCCATTTTCAAATGGTAATGGTTCAACTAGACAACAAGACCCTATTCATTGAAGTCTAGTCTATCTCTACTCTGTATAGAACTCAAATCGTTCCGAGTGGTTCGCTTTTCAACTTCCTAGCCAGGTGATGGTATTTGCTTAAGAAAAGCGTTCGACTTCCTCTTCTCCACGGACGATTTAACATTCTTTTCATTCCAACTTGACTCGTAATTCACTCTCCTCTTAATCGTTATTCAGGCTCACGAAGCCGTAACCGCCCTTTTAGTTTACAATTTCCTCGACATTGAGCATTTTCTCACTCTCAAGAGATCGCCGTGAATTCCCAGATGTCGTAGTATTCGCCTAGGGTATGGACTACTCCAGATGAGAACTTACTAACTGTAACAAAATTTCGTGCTGTTGTTGAAGCCAATGAATAACGACAGCTTTAACAGAAAATGTCTGTGTGTATTTCGAGTTGAATAAACTGTCTGGCAGTATTCCTTCGTTTTTGCTACTCAAGACCGTATTATTCGAGCTTGGAGCGCTTGAGTAAGTTTACCCTGGCAGCATCTCGTCGATTTTCTTTACACAATGTTGATGCTTCCTCTATGTACCTCGTCGACCGAGTGTAAAATATTCGTATGGCTTTATTCATTGAAAAGAATGAATTGAGGGTATTCGACAACCAAAAGAGAGGTTGCCTTGGAAAAATTTGTATCACAGGAGGAATAACAACTTGAATATAGTATAACCCGTTTAAATATCAATACGAACAACAGCGGTTTTTAAAGTAGAGTATTTATTTATTTTCACGTTTTAACAGCTTAACTGTTAAATCCATCGGAGTTCTAAAGAAGCGTGGAAAAGAACTGAGTGGGTCAGAGTGGAGTGGAACAGTCAAATTCCTTCATCTCCATCAGCTCGGCGGGAAAACGGGATGAATTATTCAAAACGATCGGTGGTTCGGCTTGCCGTCGGAGAGCTCAAAGACTGGAAGTTGAGGGGAGGGTGGTTCGTGGTAAATATTCATGAAAATTCACCAAAACGGATCAAACACCGCCTCTAAGATGAGAGTCGATTAACCGAACAGGTAGCCGAGGGCAAAAGAGATAGAACGAAATAGGGGAGTTGGTCACTTCAGTGGCAGTGACGATTTAGCGCCCCTTTCTCAATGATCTTTTAGCGTCGCTTAGGAAACTATTTCCAGCAGACTTCCAAAATCTTTTGAGGATCGTTGTGACGAGCAATGAAGGGCATCGAGAGTCGAAAAGCCCTTGTGGTGGTAGGTACTTAATTGGCATATTAGTCCGTGTCGAAATATCGAAATGGATAAGTGGTAAATGAATAAATTGCTAATTCAGAAATGAAGCGATGGATTGGAGCGATAAATTCCATATTTTCTTAAGTCTTTTCAGACGTTATCAGTAACGTGAATTATAGTGTTGATTCCTCACCTAATCGGCCACAGAGACAGAACTAGCGAGTCGGAAACATGAAATGAGAGTTATATTATATTATAATATTATTATATCAATAGGAAGCTCTTGTGTACGTCAATCAGTATCAACTCCAATCGGTTAAACTCACTATGAATTGAATACAATACCCCACTCGCACATATTATAATGAAGACGAGTTTTCAATCGCACTTTTACACCCCTAATCCAAAGTAATTGGAAACCTAATCCTACGCTCACCTCGATCGATTCAGTACTTCATCATTTCATGTTGAAGCTCATATACCTTTAGCCCTATAGGAAAAAAAATGTACCCAAGACTGAACTTTTATGTTGACGAGTAGAAATACTTGAATCATCTTTTTCTAATCGGATCAGGTTCACGCTCACCTAGACATTCATCTTGTGTGTAAAGAAACTCGTTTATCCGAAACGCCGCCTGGTGAATAATAAATTTCCTCCAAGACGGTATTCGCCTTTCGGCGAATTATTGATTGTGACTTCGTAACGTAGTTCTCTAAAGTGGTTGAATGGGGTGGGATTATTTGTGAGGACGTCATTCGTGACCACTTTATTCATTCTCATCCGACAAATAAGCTCGACGCGCTGTTTTTTCCCCATTTTGCGAATGGATTGAGGATTGTGTTACTGACTTTTTTCCGTTAGAAACACCTCTACATATATCTCAATCCCACATGCCAAATCAGGTTATGGGTGATTCATAGGAATAATTTATTTGCGTTCAAATACTAAGCTTTAAATGATCTATTAGTGTACTAATACATATATTTTTCTTTCAAGTGGATTCTGCAACTCAATTGGAATCATAGATATTGAAACTTACGTATCGGTTCCATATTATACGATAAGGTGATACTGGTTTGTCACATTCCATCCATTAAGTACGAACACGGGTACATCCCTGTATTTGGAAGAACAAAACCTATTTAAAATTCGTTTCCAAAACTTATTGTAGACTTATGTGCTTCGATTTCAAACTAAAACATGCTAGTGTTCTCTCTTGAGCACATGATGAATGCAAAGTGCACGAATTGTTGCCGTGGTGTTCACAATTTACCTTATGTATAAAATAGCAACTCATCCAACTATTCCCTCAGTTTTTCTCCCTTGTCAACTTCATTATCACAATCGTTAACGAATGGAAAACTACGTGAAAATAGAGAAAATCGGCGAAGGTGCGTATGGAATTGTAGTGAAAGGGCGGAACAAGAAGACCGGTGAATTGGTTGCTATGAAAAAAATAAGGATGGATGCTGAAGACGAGGGAATACCACCGACGGCAATTAGAGAAATATCCATCTTGAAGGAACTGCTTCACCCCAACATCGTTCACCTTCAGGACGTCCACGTCGATGGAAATAGGTGGCCGCTGAATCTTAAATTTGATTTATGAGAAACATTCGAATGCACCTAAATTGCAACATGAATGTTCTTATCTTTAATTTATAGCCGCAAATTGGATTTTACAATTTTGTTTTTACCGATTATGCCGCTTATTACAAACACAGGTTGTATCTCATATTTGAATATCTGACGATGGATTTAAAGAAATATTTGGATAGTATTGAAGACGGTAAGCTGATGGACGCTCGGACTATTCAGTCGTACATGTATCAGATCTGCCAGGCGATTCTCTTTTGCCACAGGAGGAGAGTCCTTCATAGGTGAGTGTGCACTTTCCCTTTCCATGTTAATCCTAGTGAGACAATAATATTGTCTACATAATCATGTACGCACATTCTGACGTCACGCTTACACCTTCTGCCCACCGTCCAGGCCGTACTAGCAATTCTTTTTTAAATCTGAAATTTTGGTCATGGACCCGTTTCTGGCTCTGATTGGTCTTCAAAACTTTTCAGCCCGTTTGGACCGGATGGGGGGAGGGATAAGGATCAAGCTATGTTTTTTTTGGACGCTGAATCCATTGAGACGGACCAATTGAATCACACTGCAGGTGGGTATGGGTCAAAATTGGTACCTACCTATTTATTTCGAATGTGGGTTTTCAAAATTCTCGAGTACTTAGACGCGTGAAGCATCATTTTCCACTAAATTTTGATTGGAACGAGTCCGAGACACTTCAAATTCACTGTTTTCTCAATTTTCCCCATGCTCCAAGTCCAAGGAATAACCAACCCCTGTGAAAGAATTTTCTGCGTTTTTCATTCTATTTAGCTGTTCTGAATATGCTCGCACTGTTACTACACTTATCCTTCATCCCAATATTACCAGAGCTTGTTTTTAAAATAATAAGTAGGAAATATTATTTCACAAACCGATGCGATGCAGTGTTTTAATCGCACCGCATCATTTCGTCGACATGTACGTTGTTTCCATGTTCCATTCGTGATGATGCTATTCAGTTCACTCGTCCACCGTGTCCATTTCCAGAGACTTGAAACCGCAAAACCTCCTAATCGCCGGTCGCGGAGTGATAAAATTGGGGGATTTCGGTCTGGGTCGCGCTTATGGTGTTCCAGTTCGCGTTTATACCCACGAAGTGGTCACACTGTGGTATCGCGCCCCGGAAATCCTTCTGGGCTCGTCCCGTTACAGCTGTCCACTCGACGTTTGGTCTATCGGGTGTATTTTCGCTGAAATGGCAACCCGAAAACCCCTGTTTCAAGGTGAGCGGGAATACTTGATGAGAAGAAAAAAAGTGAGACAAGCGCAACATTTGAGTGCTGTTGTGCCGACGTTCATTGCGAGACTCAATCTTCAAAATGTTCACCATTCATCATGCTCTGAGCGTTTTTTTTTTTTTTTTTTTAATTATCATTCTTGAGTTTATGCACCTTTTGAATTTAGAAAGGGGGGGTTTTAGGAAAAAATTGTTTGTCGCTCACTCTTTTACATTTGAACTTATATGTTCTGAAGACCTCGAAGTTACACAAGAAATATCAATCATAAATAAGTGGAGTAAGGTTTTTATTCTCGATTTAGAGCGTTAACCCAACGTTTTCAGGTGATTCGGAAATCGATCAACTCTTCCGTATATTTCGAGTAATTAAAACACCGAACGAGGAGCTGTGGCCAGGAGTGAGTGAGCTTCCCGACTACAAACCCACATTTCCCAAGTGGAACAAGAACAATCTTGAGTCTGAAGTAAGCTGGTTGTTACAAAATTCAAAATGTTATACTCGCGGGGACGGCCGAACTGAGAGGTACAACGCGTGTTGATTCAGGTGAAGAATTTAAACTCTGCTGGGCTCAGTCTTCTACAGGCGATGCTCGTTTACAACCCGGTTGATCGAATCTCAGCTGAAGAAGCGTTAAACCATCCGTATTTTGAAGCTATGGACTTATCGATAATCCCCATCGACTATGATTCCGTCGACAACGTCAGTGACTCTAGCAGCCTTTCGGCCGAGCTTTGACATGATTCCTCCGTTTAGGGAATCCGTTTGAGCTTTCCCTCTGCCGGTTTTGTTATTTTATAATTTCTCCGCTTCGAATTATTTTATTCATTTTGAGGACGTTTCAACGTTTCAATTGTTTGATTGACTAAACTCATCGATTTGGCTAAGAAGAAACATATTCCAACTTGACTGAGTTTTGTAATTCTCATTAAAATGTTCGCTCTCGTTCGAATCACGATGGAGTTCCAATGGAGCCATGATAAAAAGGTGTAAATCACATCGCAGCTGCGAGCGAGAGGAAATCGGTGAGGCACACCAGGTCCAATCGAGGACTATTACTAGTGAAATTTATTATTCATTTTTAAACATCAGGTAAATATTTTACAACGTACACCGTTCATTATACAAAGGCTCGCTTTGGTCCATTACCGTATCGCTGAGCGAGAGCTCTTATTCCGTAGCTTTCATTTTTCTTGTAAATTGTTTCCCATTAGCCAATTGATTCCCGATATTAACCAAAAGATACGAATTTTCCCGCATTTTGCGCATACTACGCTCGTATTTTTAATTTGAGTATTTCCGACGTTGCTATATCGAAGACTGAAAACGTTCTGTGAAATCACGCTGAATTTTCTTATCTCGTTGAACCGGAGTTCACGGACCGGCAAAGTCGTTCAGGGGGGCCTCATGAAACTTCAATAGGGTCAACCCCTCCTTCAAGACGTGACGGACGTGCGGGTTAGTAGAGGCTGATGAGCCTCGACTCCTATCGCTCGTTCTACATTTCCGAGCTGTGTCACTTAGTGCAGTGGTTTATGCATTGAGTTCTGTTCTGAGTCCATGTTCTCGTTCTGATTCCTCGAACTGAAGCTTTTCAGTAAAAGATTCAACATACCTTTTTCGTTTTCATCATCCTTGTAAATGAGCAATACAGCTTATTTTGCGATTTTTGGTACCAAATAATGGCATTTAAAAGTTGATTGATAAACCAGTTGAATGCTGCGAACAGCGGGTAGGTTGGTACTCTGTGTAATTACACTGAAAAGGGAGAACGCTCTCGGGTAACTGATCCTCCAGCTAATGGAAATGTAGTCAAATCGATACATACTTTAGAGTCGTTCTTTATTCATCAACAATAACATTAGTGTTTCGTGTTACTAATCCTTATGGCAATCTGGCTTGTGAATAAGGGAAGGGGACGGGTCAATCGATTACTCCTCGGTACTTTTCCTGTCCGAACAGCGGTAGCTGCAAGAAGAGATTTAAACGAAATTGTGACCATGGCTTCTGCACAAGTTAGAGATGTTAAGGGGTCCTCTCAAATCGACGTAGTGATAAACCACTCGTCCGTATAGGTTTTGGAAGATCCCCTCCATTGCATATTCATTTCTTTCCTCGATTTGAAATTTTGAATTGAATTTCAATTGAATAAGGCTTAGTCTCTCAAAATTCGGCGTTTCCTCCTTCGTAAGGTTACATCCAACTCTGAGGTGGCCACATACTTATTCCAATGCACGATCAGGACTCTAGACCAGACGACAAGAGCTAATTAAGTTGAAGGGATTAAGCGCCCCCCAACTAGTCGTAAAGAGGATTAGGCGTCTTCAGCGCGTTCAGGGCTTTACCGATTCGAAAAGCTAGCTGTAGGTAAACGCAGCCGTGGTGCAGGATTCTACCACCAGTTGAATAATCAGGCGTGACTCCTCCCTTTACACAGGGTAGCTCAAGCAATGCCCCATGAGGGGTCGGTCATGGGGTGTGGGGAGGGGCCTCGTTAACGAAATTAGCATTACCCGTGTTGGGGCAAGGAGAGCATGGGACCTCTCAACCCCCGCGACCCCTTTCAACGGTGGTGAGGCAGGGCACTCATCAGTATTCTGCGCTTGCCGGCCACGTACGCGCAAGCTCTTGCACATATGAACTCCCTGTTGTCCTGGTGGGTTGGTAGTGTCGGGAAATGCGAAAAAAAGAACTCGTTCCGAAGCAAATCTCCCTTTAAGTGAGGTTTTCGAATTATTGGTGCGGAGGTTGGCCCAAAATTAGCGCTAAAATAATTTCCTCCTATGCAAAAAGAATGAACATTGAGAAACGTACAGTTCATGATTGCTGACAGCGAGTGTCAGCATGATATCAAGGGGTGACAGGTGTTTATTATGAAGTAAAAGGTGTCTTACACCAAAAACAACCGTTCTCAATCTGGCATTGCTCAAATGTTATTTACTATGAATTCAATGGGCCCTGAACAAATGAGTGTTCAGCTTGTACAGTTTACTGGGTACACCCATTCGGTCGAGAGAAGATCGTTCAGAGAGGTCGACAAATCCATTATTATCTCTTATATTCACTCCCGCACTCAATCAGGCAACGCCTGCTATAGCACACAACTGCACTAGGTGTGCTGCCGTTGGTTAGGGTTGGAGCGGGGGGGGGGGGGGCAATGATGGGTTTTCGAGATTGTTGAGAACCCAGGCGTGGGGGTACATTATCCACCTTACTTCGGACGCTGAATCGACTCAGATGGGTCCCTAACCAATTACTGCACACCGGACGGTTTCTTAAAAATAGGCAATTTTTGGAAAAAACTAAAAAAAAAAAAACTTTCCTGCTTTTTAATTTGCTTTAAATGCCTAAAAGATTAACGTTTCCCCTGCAACATCCGAATGATGTGGAAGCGTGACGGGGGGAGGGGGGTCCCTTTTTTATGTAGCCGTTTCCCGGTTGTGAATGCAGGAACCCCTGAATTTCAAAGTCGGAAAATTCTCGACAGAGTTAATCCGTCTAGCATCGTATGGTGACACTCTTCAACCGCTTCAAAGGACATCATGAAGTATTTACGAGTTGTTCCTAAGTTTACACGGCCTGTAAGCCTAATGAGGGTTGGAGAATTTCGTGTCACGTTATTTGCGGCTTGAACTTGTGAACTCGTATCTAATAAGGATTTTTTTGCGAATGTGTTTATCAAATAATAAAACTTTCTATTAGGCTTTTCACTCTTCGTTGGCGGCTCGTGGATACAAATAATACAAACACTACCAACGTGGACCCTGCATTGGGAATTGTGGAACTTGAGACTTGGTTTCCTGTACCGCATCTGTCCTTCGTAGTGCCTATATCATCCTTTTCTTGATTTTTCATGAAACGACTATGACGTCGGTTCAAAAGTTGAATCGTTTCAAGATTAGACTTGAAGCCTCCGGAGTTATTGAAATTACTGTTATCAGTATTTCAACTTGGTCGTGTCTCATCCGCCTCTCAAGTCTGCGCTCCCCATTCGGGACTCCTCACCCGTGATACACCTCTATTTTGTGGTGCCAGGTTCCCCCACCCCACGACCCAACTTCGAAGCTCGGGACGTCATGTCAACACTAGTGAACCTAACCTTCCAGAGCCTGTAAACCAACTTTGGTCACTCGCCCGTGATAGAGACGGGGTTCGCTCGGACGATGAGAAGTTTTAATCAACGCACACAGAGCCACCGAGGGCAGTGGCACGAATATGTCACAAAGTTCATAGTAATATCCGCCTCGACGAAGTTGAAACCCAGCGAAGGACTTTTAAGATTTTGACGTGCGAAAAGCCCAAGCAGATGAACATGTACTAGAATGGAAGAACATTATGTTTGTGCGTGTCCTAGGCGTGCGTGCGTGGAGGAAGTCTAATCCCTATTTTATACGTTGCTTCGAAAGTTTTCAACGGAGCCCTTTCAACTCGCTTTAAACCTGAATCATACGCGAAAGGAGCTAAAGCACGTACTTCGTAAAGCATTTCTCAAACAAAAAGAGAAGTTTCCGTTCCTCGTGAATGATTTACTCCAGATATGCCCTCAAAGAAATTTCTCCGAAAAGCCAGGGGCTGCGTTGAACGTTATTATCAACCTTTAAACTTGAGCTTCAAATCATTCTGTACATTGCAGTGGTTAAGGTACAATAAAGTCTCATGAATTAAATACCCTATATCGCTCGCCACCGCGTCCAACCACCACCGAGGGCGAGAAAAGGATTCGCTTTCGAGCTAAATGTATTTTCAAAAAGTCTTCACTTCACAGATTTCTTACATGCTGGATAACCATTTCCGTAAATGCTTCCGTGCTCGTAAAGCTGGGGTAGACACGGGGGGTTATGAAAACAGTACTTTCTGCTCGGGGCTTTCTACTTTCTACATCTTTTCTTCTAAATCATCAGTTTAATGCTTAACCCTCAATTGGTACCATGGGCTGTTCATTCACCCCATCGTCAGTTTTCTTTGTTAAAGTTAATGTAATTGACATCTGGCAGCGCTGTGGCCCTCAGTAGCCTCCTGTCCAGTCGTCTACCTGATGTCGAGGGCAACAGACCTGTGCCTAAGGTAAGTGAACGCTTTTTATTTGGAAGAGATTGACGAAAACGATGATGGGGTGATATGTCACCCCGTGGCATTGTTTGTAATATCATAGTTTCAGTGCATTATTTCTTCACTTGAATCACATCTATAGCAGACTGAAAGGACAAAAATGCGCACGAAGTGATTTCTTGAAGGAATTGGCTTATTCCCTCGCAGAACAGCTACTAAGTGCGACTCCAACTGTCAAGATTACCTCGGATTCTTTGGGCAGAAATCAGAGGGACTTTGGGACTGGGCGTTGAAGGAAATCTTTCCACCCCTACAAATGAGCCCAAAACACAGAAGAGGTGCATTTTTGTCCTTGCAAACAAGAAAATAAAACTTCTAGCGAAAAGTGCAAGAAATCAATTAGTAAGAACCACCAAAAAGACATTCGTTCTTGCCCGAATTGTGATGTGTACTCTGAATGAATTTGTACCACATTCTAGTTCCTTTGTTCCCCGGTTTTTATAGTTCTGCTTATTTCATGGAAACATAATTCGACTGCTTATTTCAAGTCTGCACCTACCGACATTTTGCGAAGGGTTTTGGATTGACTTATCGTTCTTTATGGGAATAGAATTATCCTTTTATTTTTATAGCTTACTTTTTGACATGTATGTTACTTATTCTAGTGTACCCTTGGTCAATGATAAAAACTGATTGATTGATGAAAATTAGAACTAACTTTCTCAGTCGTTTATTAGAAAAAAAGATTTTGGTAAAATTTAACGAGTTTTGGTGTAGGTACTAACCGAAAAAACCAAGTGTGATCCACCAATTAAAGTCAAAGATATGAAGAGTTTATATAATAGGTATTAGTTAAGATAACCTCAAGAGTTTATCCCTAGTTATATTTCCATTTAAGGTAGGATCAGTTTCAAGTTTTCACAATAAAGGGTATCTAAAAAATGTGTTTTATGTTTTTGATGCAAATGCTTTACCTTTCAAGCCTTAAAATATTTTATTAAATAAAATTTGTTGAATTCCTGGAGGTTTTGAGGCACTAGCAAAGCCAAATTTGTTTATTTATTTTTAAATTAGACGAAAAACAGTTGGGGTGTGCACACAAACAAATTTCTGATTGGGAAGTTGTGAGTTCATCATTTCATTGTCATATCCAACTTGTTGCATCTATATGGGGTTCTCCTGAACCCATGCCTCGTTATGTAAGTTGTATATTGTCATCTTTTAATCACGTGAAAAGGAACGAAAAGTCTCTCAAGTCAGTACATGACGCTGATTGGAGAATACGAGATGTTTGTTATATTTTTCCAGTACATTATTTCAACTTCTTGTTGTTACGTAATGAGTATGCTTTTTATTACGCAGAATACGGGTTCAATTTTATTTTTTGTCGTCGAAAAGAGAGTGGGATCAGGAAAAACTGGTCTGTTCCTCCTCGGATGATCCCCCCTTGGCGACACAGCATGAAATACGCTCGCAAAAATAAGTGGCTTTTCTCTGTATAATTATGTTGAATAGAGGTCGCGACTGAGATCAATTGCTCCCGGCACTTTTCGAATTTAGGCGAATGGGAACCGTGACGGTTTTGAATGCCTCCACACGGTCGGACGTTTTGGAGATTACACTCAATTACACCCTCAGTGTTATCAATTTCACTGTAAAAGCGGTGGAACGGAGCGTAGATGGTACACTCGCTAATGTATCACTTGGAAACTGACCTCTCTCGCATTTGCTATTCATTATACAGTCCCCTATCTCCGGGCTTGGTACCTCTAAAGCTTCTGATATATTGAATGGTGTCCTCTCGCGCTGCTCGTACCAACGGTTGGCTTTGGTGGTCCTATCTGAAAGCAGTTCTCCGGTTCCCTTCACGTAGTTGTGGACAACTCATATGCAAGGGCGTCACGTTTTGGCTCTCGCTTGATACGCTCAATTCCACTTCTGATATCAATGGACGAAACACAACGAGAGTTCAACATTCGTAAGCTTTTGTTCAAATGGCTTCAACGTCCCTCTAGTCACAAATGAGTCCTTCAAAATAAAACTGTTCGTATAGATTGAGCCGACCTATAGAGTAAAAGGGATGAGGGACCATCAAAATCTCGTTCAACTAGAAATGAACCGAATCGCCTGAAAACAGAGAGAAAACCGGTATTTATAAACAGATTAACTCAAAATGACCCAAAATAAATCCCATTAGTAGAAAAGGGGGAAAAAAGACTTGGTCTAAAAACGAGTACCTTGAAGTTTTTGTATCATTCCTTACGGTTTATTATTTTTCATTTTGGGATTTCTTGTGACTAGTTCTTCAAATTTCATGATTACTTTCCTTGGTCGGACTGTTGGAACCCCGACTAATTTCCCGTTTCGTTTATATTCAACCCTCTCAAAATGACTTGTCTTGGCAATTTTGTCAATTATTGATTGATGCTAGTTACATTACAATTGGAATCCCTTAGGGGATCAAAGCCGCATTCATAATCTATAGAGAGAATTAATAACCGATTTCTATCATGCATAGTAGATTCTGTTGTTAGCATGGGTGTGTATGGTTTGTCTGAGTGAATACTGATGAAGAGAGTTCACCTAAAGCGACCAATCCCTTTTACTTCCATCACATTCCAGTTCATTGATAGGACCTCTAATGGAGAAATCCAGTTAACTAAAGTGGTTCAAGTCCCTTTTGGATAAAAAGAGGTCGTAGCCAAGAAGAGTAGTTGACAAAGGCTTAATTCAGTTATCCTACTTACTTCTGGATGCAAATTTTGCAACGGTATCTCACAAATGGAAGTCACTCCCTTTAGCTTACGGCCAGTATATATGTATAGGTGCAATCAGAAAAGTATTTTCCAATAAGAGGGAAACGAAGGATCAACTAGAGGGCTGGGAAAGACGGCTACGTTCGCTGAAAGTTTATGTTATGGGTCAAACTTTGAGGCTGAACGCTATGACCTCGTGATTTATACGAGTATTTTTTAATGAGAAGGGAACTGCTGATTCCGATTGAAGGAAGTTCCAGGGGGGTCAAGTGAATTATTGTTTTGGAGAGAATACGAGTACATACCTACATTTGTTTGAATGTGTTCAGTTTTGCGAATATTTCTAGGGAGCTGTGTTATTCGAGCGCCTTCTTTGGAATCGCGTACGCTCTCATTTCGTGCAAGCACATGTTCCCAATCTCATACATTTATGCATGTAATAATATCGCACCGGTGTGGATCAATAGCCATTCGCCAAATTGTGCTCCCCATGTGGGTACTCGAGCGGAATCAGCATGACCTATTGCCACAGGCCCCGGGCGGAGATCCGGCGTGAGCTGAACCTCCAATTCTCACGTCTAGATTACTTGGATACTCGAATCCACCGACTCGAGCGCTTCTTGAGGCGAGAGATGGAATCCGACGGTCTAACGAGGGGTTTTGGCCCTTCGGCGCGCTCCCCAGAGTGGCACGGACCCCATTTCCAAGCAGATTACGCGGTTATGAGCCCGCCACAACGAAGATGCACCCTCGAGACCGCAGAAACAAACTTTTACGACCTCTAGACGACGGGATTACGAGCCCATTTATATACCACGTTTCTTGTCTGTATAAATGAATTTACGAACTTTCCATGACAGGTAGGAATTTCATCTTGATCAGAGCGTGAATATACCGAGACCATCATGGGATCTTTATGGCCATAAAGTAAATTATTTAGTTCCACCAAAATTAGTTCGGTCAAACACCCGTGCCTTGAGAGAGACTCAGACTCCGTCTCTGTGTCCACATTGCCATCTACAAGCTCGTTTAATTATAAACTGGGCGCTCCAGAACGCAGGTGGTCTCCCTTGTGACAAAACTGATCGAGCAAAGAAGATCTAAAACCCGCCTCTAACTCTCAAATATTGACATTTCTAATTTAGATTCGAGCAGTTCAAACAGAAAACGATCTTTAACACCGTCTGTTTGAGCCTGGGAGTGCTATAAAGGGTTAAAGGCCAGAGGCTATCATGGGGCGGAAGGAAGCATTGAAAGGATTTGGAGCGGGGGTTGAATGCAGAGGTCTCGGAGGGGGTCTGCGGGGCTTAGATGGCTTTGGACCTTCCTCAATTACAGGACTGGAGAGTCCTTTTGATCTCAAAATGGGCACTTTATTCAAGAGATTGTGCACGAGCGCTCTGGAAATCCGTCCGCGAAGGAACAATTAAGAGTTTCAGTTGTCAGATGTTGATGGGATTCCCTCGGTAAGATTTGTTGATTCGTGGTTGAAGAGGGAAGCCTTCTTGATTTTATTCTAATTCAATTATTCACGAGGCTCAACAGCTGGCTGAAAACAAAAATGTCCATGAGAAGATGAAATTGTCTCGGGGCATTGTACAAATAATCAAGACTCTTCATTCTGTTTCCTGAATTTTCTTGTCGTAGACCATAAAAAATGTATATGATTAAAGCTGTTTACTCATGTAGCGTAAAATCGTGTGAACGACGATCCTAGTCTAAAGAGCATTTTTGAAAGAAATAACTGAGTAAATAATTGGTTTTAGTTCTTCGTTAAATAATTATATTTTTTCTGTTGATGCAATTTTATTCTCTTGTGATTATTACTACTACCGCCACAATATTTCTCGTTTAACGCGGTAAAAGCGAGTTTGAAAAGGCTCTGGCGTTCTTTATACCATAATAGACAAGTGGAGGGAAAATTAGAACCTCAGCGAAAAACCATTACCCCAACTCGAGCATGGTTTCCGTTTCCGCGAAAATAAACTAGCCCTAAGAAATCCTCTCAAGCCGGGTTCCTTTCTCAAGTTTTGAGGAGAGTATGAAAAAACTTTTTAATAAGTTAACTTGACCTATAAATTAAAATTTCGTGGAAATATGGTCGACCCTGTTCTTTGGAGTTCATAGTTTGCTATTCCGTAGGATAATAAATAACACGGCGTGGGGTTAATTCCGCCATCTCACGGAGTGAGCAATTTGTTTCCTCTTTGAAAACGATTAAAGCCGATCTTCTACACGAGAGATAATTAGCCGTTACTGTGGCGGTTCATTATTTACCTGAGTTGTTCTTCGTTCTTCCTTTAGGATATGCCGAACGATGAATATACGAGTTCATTGGTGGGACGTAACCTTTTTATCCGTAATGAAAAATTTATAAGGGTTGATTCCTTGACATTTCGACACATTATTGAAAACCGGCCATGTTTGGCATTTAACAAATTCATGTAATCATTGACCGAGAGGTGTGCTCCATTTGAGTTATCGCAGTGTTTATTGTTTATTTGTTACTTGGTTGTGGAGACTAAATTGGAGTCCTGTGGATCTGAGTGACGTTACAACGAAATAAACAATGTATAGTTATGTTCAAACAACGTTGATTTTCATGTTCCATAAATATGAAGGGCGTGACCAGCTACCGATGTTGCCGAAGAAGATCAATGATGTACCGATCAGATCCGTGGAATAAATACGATTTCCTCGACGTGATTGATGGAATACCCGTTCCTGGCGCGGGGCCCAGTCAGTGGAGATGAAATACACGATAGGTGAGGCAATAGGGAGCGAGGAAGGGGGATAACACCTTTGAACACACACGCGAACATGAGGCATATTTCGAGGCGTCCGTCATGTTTCACAACGCGCTCTGAATCTCAATCTATTTACATGAGGGTTTGCATTAAGGCTACAGCTGAGAAGATGACGTTGAGATGTCAGAATCGTCGTACTTGGTGACTTGGGAATGTGACAAATGTCACTTCCGTATGCAAATCGAAATGGGGAAACTCCGGTCACGGGTGTCTTGGGTGTCTTAATGTAAGTATCCGCTCATGTTCACTCGATTAGTTACAGTGACTGCTGATGGCATAGTCTCGAAACCTAACCAGTTTTGAGCCAAAAACTTGAGTTTAGGGCCAATGACCGGATTTCGGTTCCGTGAAATCCCTTGGACGCCCCTGAATCGTATGGTACTCAACTTCTGCGTTGAGTTCCTATGTCTCAGCGCCTCTGGTTGCTTAGGGTCACTAAAATGTCATCTCTTAAATGTTAACACTGTTTGAGATTTCTGGACGGGTTGTAACATTTTACCCTTAAACTCCACGTCCAATTGCCATCTTGGTATCGAGGTCACTGGAGGATCGAAACTTGGGGACTTGGCTTAACTGCGAGCTTGCGTACATCCAAATATCCTATTTATTTCCAATTAGATCGCCAAAAACGCAGGTAGATATCGGTTATAAGGCATATGAAGTTTTGTTTCACTCAATTTTTAACTCTAAATTGGCTTTGGTGGGTTGCGGGAGCAGTAACTCTTCGTTGGAGGAGGGGATGGTTTTAGTATTTTGAAGAGGGATTTTAAATACCGACCCACTGTGAATGAATTTGCAGTTTTTGTTCCGTATTAATATGTGAATGGGAACACTATGTTCATGCCTGAGGTCGATCTCTCCGATCCCCTCCAAAATGTTAAATTAAATGTTGAATGTTGTGTTAAATCTTTTTTTTAATTTATAACCGTTATTACTTTATTACGCCTTACTATTTCGTTTGATGGCATAATGTGCAAAATATAAATTGGGCTTGCCTCTGTAAATTATGAATTTGATCTTCAAATACATTTTTTTTGATGGGCACATAAAATTGTTGCCACTTTTTTTCTATTCATCCATGTCTTTTGCTCTTGACGACGGCAAAGTACAGTTTGAACAGCGATATTGGCGTGCTTGAAAAAAATAACGACCCCTTTCTAGCCGCGGCTCTCGTCAAACTGACAACAACTGTAGTTTTGTGTCTTCGGTTACGACCAACTAGACCCAAACGTACTAGAACCCCGTTTCTGAATTTTATTGAACCCCCCCTCGAGCGTAAAGGGGGAATTTTACAAGGCTCGAGCTCCAGAAACTTTACGACGACGCGAGAGGAGGACGCGGCTCCACTAAACAAGCCAACAAGCTCCAAGGAGTCGGCCTCGGCACCGGTTGTAAAAACTTCGGGGAAAATAACGTCGTTGAACGTTGAAACGTGTACAGCTACTCGGGAAGCCAAAAGAAGCAAACGGCTTTTGGCTGCCGACTTAAGCGAGGCCTGACGTGGTTTTATACTCAAACGTTGAACGGGCAATTGACTTAAAAATTTACCTCGAACAATTCAAAGGTCACTCACATAAATTACTGTCGTTCGTTACCGTGATCTCGTGTAGACTGGTTCATTGAGGTTGATGCTTATCATCAGCTCTTTTCTTGTCTGTCAAAATTTTGATTAGTTTTCTACCAATCCAATGTATTCAACTATTCTTGGTCATCGAAGCTTGAGTGTTAGATGCGAACAAGAAATTTACGTTATCAAATATTCCAAAAGGCAGTACGTCACGCTACAATTCGCAAGTGAGCGTGAAGCTCAACTAGGAACAATGCTGTAAATCTTACCAAGTTAGAGCAAGTTACGGTTGTGCTCCACTTGCGCTCCTGACCTTCACTGCGCGGACCGGAAGCTATGATTGAAAGAGGCCTAAGAAAAGGGTTTTCCACTCAAAATCACAAGCACCGAATGCCAAAAACTGGACTAAATTTTGACTAATGACTCACAATTTTCCTCGACTAATTGCTGCCTTTCAACGGGATGATTGGTTTCATAAAAATCGAAAACCACTCAATGCGGGCTAGACTGATTCGAAATAGTACCTGTTTAACCTTTGTTCAAAATTACCTGTAGAATCTTGCTGTTTGTGCTGTTCATGGGCACCAAATACCATGATTCCTCATGTTCTCTTCGATCGTTAGGGCTCATCGCTATTTTGGTGACATGAAAGGGAATTCTTGTTCACATTCCCCCACTTCCCCCGTACACGCACTGCTCAATGATAACACGTCGGTGCTACTGTTTACCAGACTCAGACGGGCTTGTCAGCGGAACCATCGCAATGTCCTCGCCTGAGCTATCGTTGTACGGGTTTGCACTCCGGTGAGCAATGAACGTGCCGAACGAGGTTCCTGCATCTACTCGTACGTTCTCTCATCAGATGGATGGTCTATTCGCCATCGTTATGGCCTTTCCGCTCAACAGTGAGCTTGTTCAGTCGAAAATAAATGTGTTACACGAACACTTTACTCTGGAAGTTAGTCGAGAAATCGTGGGTATCGAGACAATTTTGACGTTGGAAAGTGTCACCTTGCCGTTCAACCGACCCGTAGTGAATTATAAATGCTCAGTAACTCCAAGTACATCAAAAATACAACACAATACGATCTATGAGGGGGAGGAGGATATTCAAACTGAAAGTACTGTACAAAAAACGCTGCAAATTCTTGCACAGGGGTTGATTATTCCTCGGACCAGGCGCATGGAGACTAATTTAAAAGTAGATTCAGCGTCCATAACCTCTTCCGGGTCGTTCCGGGACCCGTCTCATTGGATTCAGCGTCCAAAATTTTGTGGAAAACGATACCCCACACGCCTAGGTACCAGAAATCTCGAAAACATGTTCAAAATGGGTAGTGTGTAACCTCTTACAGTGGGCGCCATTCGTTTCGGGACCTATTTTATTGTATTTAGCGTTCCAAATTTAGTGTAAAATGATACCCCACACGCCTAGATCGCAGAAAAAATTTTTGGGCCGGATCGGAGAGGTTGACTTAATGCATGGAAATTTCAAGGAATATCCAATCAAAGGAAATAGAGATCAAGTAAAGACGATAAATTAAAAATAAATAATTATGACATTCATTAGGGTAAGTGTTATCAGCATCACATGTAATCCTGACTCTCTTATCGTGGTGTCTTTTGATTCATTATTCCTTGAATAATCAACCCGTGTTCTCATTCCGGAGGGCGACCTCTCTGATTGTCCCCAATTTGGCTGTATGCTTTTTGATATGTCTAGATCAAAAACAAAAAATCCTGAAAATTCTTCCACAATTGTGAATTATTCCTTAGAGCACTAGTAAGGCGGAAACAGCGATTGTCCAGAACCTATAATAATAAATTCTGCCTCCGGAATTTAGTGGAAAATGATGCCTCACGAACCTAGATACCAAAAAAATTCCAATCGAAAATTGAATTTCAAAAAACACTTTATCCAGCTAACCAGAACACCCCTGATTTCAATAAATCAAACCAAACAACATTATTTTATTTGGAATAGGTTGTGTTTCGTATATGTTGAGCAGAATGGAAAAAGTCATTCACAAAATCAACTAGTTTCAACGGTGTAATTTTGTAGGAATTCGGCTTGAATTAACCATTGTTTCTGCTTAGTCTTTCCTATGCCGCTTTATTTTTCATAAGCCCCGAGTAGACACTGTTCCCCGAGACTGTTGGAGAGATGTTATTTCCATCGATCCTTGCAGGAGCCTATTCTATACAGTTGCTTCTCACGATATGCCCTCCAACCGGCACCGTCATTGTCAACCCACCTGGAGCGTTATGAATCCGAGCTCAGGGTGGATTTTAAGGTTTTCCTTTCAACTTTTCTCATTCAAGAGGATTACTGGTTTAAAGCAGAAGATATCCGGAAAATGGGTGGAAGCGGAGGATGTGTTTCGATGGATTCCGGACATTATCCCTCTCAATTTTGCATCGTGTTTGAACTCTTTTCAGTGTTCGAGGACCCACGATATGCTTTCAAAAAGCAAATAAGTCTCGTTCGTTTTGAACAGTAAAACGAGTAGTTTATTGAACTCACATTGGCTACAAGACCCGTACAGTAAAAAGAATGAATTGAAACAAACTCTGCAAAGGGCCTAATGAACTCAAGCTGAAAATCGGGAGTTGGACCGTTAGTGCCGGTTCGAGGTTCTGTAGGCGATGAACAGAAAAGGCCTTGGATGTTACATGCTCGACCAACGACCGTAGAAAGGCCTCAATCAACCGCTATTTTCACAGCTGGATTCCCCAAATCTTGTTCGACTTGCGGTCGTCATAAATTCGCTGTTCCTATCGCGACGGCAACGACTGAGAATACGTCTAGAAAGCATACGCACCGTGGGGAGCCGAATGAGTTATTTTTAGAAATTCCATCGAATCCCTCTTCTATTGGAAATTGGACACAAAAGCCACGTTTGAGGCGTGTGGCGAAGCCAGAAGAAAACACCTTCGATAAACACGCTGGTTCGTATTTTTAGTTTCCCCTTCTGGTAGGCTTCAGTTATGACGAACCAACGTCAATAGCCCTCTGTTTGCGCTCACCTCCCGGAACGTTATGACTCAAGAGCATGAACTGGTAGACCTTTAAGATCCGAGAAAATGTGTATTTCGTATCAATACACCACTTTGACCCAAAATGTTTTTTTTTTATTATCAATACTGTTCCTCGGCGCAATCGGACTTCTTTGCGCCAATTTCGTGAACGATAAAATTCCATAACTCGCATAAAGTCAACACCGTACCCCATCAGCTCTAAAACGCTTATTGATATGTTGCAGGGGCCGTTCTGAACGGGTGAAACGATAACATGGCTCATTCTCGTCACCGTTGCTGAAATTGAAGATGAGAATGCTTCTCGCACGAGTTCTCCTGTCCATCATCGTCGTGTTTGGTGAGACAACATTATCTTATTTCGAGGCTATAAAAACTATTTTGATCGAAATGAATACCTAGCTTATCGATTTTATTGAAATATCTTGTGTCATCGATTGGACCACTCACATGGTAGACGAGAAAGGTCTACTTGATTACGATTATAATATTATTGCGACAATAATTTTACAACAGGCGCTCGAACCAGTGCCAAGCTCTTATGGCATTACTTTGGTAGGTACTCAGAGCTCTTGATTTAGCTCATAAGCAATGATTGCTAACGACATTCATGATCGATATTTGCTTGGATTACTTTCGTAGCATTTTCCCATTGGAATGCGAAGGTGTAAAAACCACGAGACAAATACATTCGGGGACTCGCACAATCCTTTCCATCATTGATGTATAGGCTCCACTGCAGTGAATTTCCATCCCACGTAGATCGTCTTCTTCTCCTTGGGGATGGTTTGATCAAGCAACGAGCTAAATTATCTACGATATCCTTGAGATGAGTTTTCCCTTACATAATTACATACATATACATGCGGCCCGTGACATTCAGTATTCATAAGGTTATATCTCATTTTGTCATGGAGGTTACAATAATATAGTCTTTTATTTGACGAAAACCTCGGCAAATATCTGCAAAAGATTATTTTTACAGTAAATAGGTACCTATATCATCGAACCAGATTGATCCAATCAGTATTTGAGATTATTTAGGTAAATACACAACTCATTCTGGTGAAGCAGCGATACTCGAAGCACAATAAACGACTGTGATCGAAAAATAAATTCGTATGAATTTATCAGACCATAAAATCCAATCCGAAATAAACTACCAAAGGATCCGATGTCCTTCGGTCCAAAACCATTATACCCCTTAGAGCTGGCTATTATTTCAGACGATTTCACTTTACTTTGATAACGGAGGATTATACGCCTCCCAGTTGGTAACTTATTCCTTACAGGCAGGCGTGGGAAAATTTATCGCACCTGCTAAATTACTTTGGCCCCTGTGTTTCTCGTTTTACCGGGAAAAGCCCCAAATCGTTCATTTGGTTTCGACAGGATGAGCCCGGGAAGAGAACTCACTTTCCTGTTCAGGAACTGATGCTTTCCCGAAATAATGCAATTGCCGGAAGCTATTTACGCTGGACCTCTCAGTTTCTTAACTTGTGCGTTGGTTGCTCTTGTTGTTCATTCGTTCCTTCGTCTATCAGTTTCAGCGATTCCATTAACAGACCAGTTTCGAATCGATTAGAACAGTATTTCAATTATACTTGGAGATTAGTTACGAACATGAGCGGTCACCGATATCAAAACCGAACAAAATTATTGATTTAGAATGGTTTGAAGAAAATTCGGTCATTATCGGCCACGATAAACGTTGATGTTTGGAAGTTTCCCAAAGTTGTATTTCAAGTTTCAATCACGAACAGGAAATTACGTTAGCGATCGGTTTTAGAGGTTGCGGTTTTCAAATGCTACGACCGATAAACTTGATGTCTCTTCGCCCTTCAGAATAATCTTGCTTCTTGGAAATTGAATTATTGTACGAACTCAAAGCGATGGCAGACATCAAAACTTCTAAATGGTTCTAACTCTTCCCCCACTTGTGGCAGACTGTCGAGCCGTCATTCTCGGAGTTTTAGAGTTACCATATGTACGGCATTGCTCGTTGCAAGCCAGCCATCCTTATAAAATTATGGAATTTGTTAATTGCGGGAAATTTAGATGTCAGTACCACCATAGGACATACATACTTTGAGGTTTTTGCGGTAGTAGATTTTTTCAAGTCTTAGCCTTGGTTGGGGCGAATGGAAAGGGTTGCAATTAAACGTTTCTTTTCAAGAGGCCTATCAGTAGGTATCAATATAAGTCTTTCTCTAAATATTTTGCTTTGAAGGTGTTTTGATTGGGGCAAAAAGGCGAAACTTGTTGGACTCAATATTTGGAAATAGGGAGGGGCCTCAACTTCTCCAAAATAGGGGGGGGGGTCCCTAGTTTCCCCTTTCCTTCATTTAATTGAAAGTTTTTTACCTTTCATTCATTTCAATGGCCATGCAAACAGCTAAATTACACCTACTATCGATTACTAAAACCAGATAAGGGTATATCCTCATTCTTAAATTGGCGGAAAATACAATCAGCATATAAGTACTATTACAACCGATATCAATCCACATTATTATTTGTGATTGCTCAGAACATTCTTACGTTTTTGCGTGAATTTATCTGAAATTTAGTTTATGTTTTAATTTTTACTTAAATTTTCCTAGTTGCTTCATTTTTACTCTATAAAAATTCAATGTAAATTTTTAAAAAAATTGTGTTTGGACAAGTTTATCTATTGATTCCGTACAACATAGAGGGGGATTTGTTGTTCGGGATACTGAAAAAAACTCATAATTCTAAAAGCATGACTATGGATACAAATACAGATGTGAACATGAACACAAATACAGCGGAAAAGCACCGTTCTAACTGGAGAGCACTGAAATTTACAGTACTATTTGCGAATACCATAAAATTCTTATCAATCCGTTTCTTGTGACCTAAATTTAAATATTTGCTGTACTTTTGTTCTCTTTCATCGCATCAAATTACTTTAATGGCGAAATCCTTACCGGAAATCCCTTTTTCCTTACGAAATTATATTCGTTGTAAATGTAACTTGAATAAAAAATCATTGAAGACAAATTCTACAACTTCTCTACGAAAACATTGAAAGAAAGAAGTAAAAATTGGAAAAATCAACGAAAAAATATAGCTGGTTGTCACAAAATACAATTATTACATATGTTAATACAGTGGAAAAATTTAAGTTACGTTAACATCCACAACAATACATTTTTGGAGAAAATGAGTTTAGGAAACTATAATTATTAATGTATATTTTAGTTAAATCCTAATAAAATCGCAATCTCTGTATTGTTCGTGAATTAAATACTGGGACAACGAATTTTTGTACAATAGTATTGTGAACGAGGTCTGAATAAAAGTACTCCGCTAAATAACGTAAGCCAGGGATTGCCTTTAGGTTTGTTCTCTTGTGAACGAATTCCCTGCGTAGGTATTTACTTTGTTTATTCCACGGCCGAGGTAGCCTTTTTTTGTCAATTCGTTCACATGAAGAAGGGATTTTCGCGATTAAAAAAGCTTGCAAGCGGGTCCGTTCAAAACATTTGTTTCGCCTTCCCTCAGGACCACCTTCCTTCCGGAGCCGGAAGGCCTAACAGGAAAGTTTCCAGTTTTTTTTTCTCCCTTTCCATTTTCCCTCTAGTCGTGTGTAGGAGAACTAGAAGCCCTAAACGTGGGCTTTGAATATTGCAGAACCATTAGTGAGCCGAATTACTGCCCTTGAATTGCTAATGGACCAACCCGGCACCTCATTTTTCTGCTACCAAGCCGAGTGTCCGAGGTCATAATTGTCGTTTTAGATCGTTTCCTTCCTTCAGATAAGTCTTTTCTATCGGAACCTCCTGAGGCACCTAATTCGTTTTTCCTCCTTTTACATCCAAAACGCATAACTCATGTCAAACGTAACCGTTACACATGTAATGGTTTATTGTATGTGGAGGTTGCGCAAGGGTATTACAGTCTCTGGAGTCTAACCTGTTGGTCACTGCGGCTGTTTAATGTATGAAGCACTCTGAATAAACGCAACGTGTTTTATTGGTATGAGCTCCCGTTGCGGTGGCGTCGCGTGAGTTATGATGCTCTCAAGTAGAAAATATATTGGCGAGATCTGGTCCTGAACTCAAGTGGGACCTTCACAAGTCTCCAGAGTCAAGTGTGGTGTTTGCTCCGCACCTCCTCATCATCGCGTTAGAAAGAGCGATGAAATGAGGTTCACTAAGTACCCAGAATAACCATTCAAACTAGTCAATGGATCGATTTTCAATTAATTGTATCCGATTCATGTCGACACAGTCTGGGATCGTCTCAACGGATCCAGCTTTCGAAATTCAGTGGAAAATGATACCCCTAGTTGCCTAGTTCCAAAAAGGCTCAGAAATCGACATCCATGCTATCTCCGAGTTTGGTCCGATCGGGCTACAAAGTTTCGATAACCAACAACAGTCAATAAAAGGCCCCTGGACCAAAATTTCAGATTTTCAAATTGCTCCACGACCAAAAACGTCATGGTCGGCAGACAGATGGTTTTAGTTTTCTCATTGAATAAACAACCTATGTTATGATGCCTGAAATTTGACGGTTTCATGGCATCTAGGTTATAAAACCAATACGACCATCCGACGTCCGCTACACGCGATTCGGTTGACATCTGTCATGAGAAAATAGGTGGATTATTCAAGAAATTATGAATTTTAAAACCGCCCTCCACTGATCCAGTATTTTCAACGAACTGGCCGAGAGAGGGATTCCTAGTAAAATCGACTATAGTAGTTACTTCCGCAGAACACGGGAGTAAACTTCTTGCGAATTCATCATTCGAATAAATAATGGTCAATCGGTAAATTTCTTCAGAACTCTAAAAGTTCAAACGAAGGCATTAACCAAGGTTCATTTCTATTTTGGGAACTCCCAGGCTGGTTTCGAGTCCATTTTCACGAGGGTAATGTCATTTTCTTCAATGTGATGTATGACACTTCTTCTTACACTTTCCACCACATTTCGGACCATGAATTCACATGTACCCCTTTCAAAATGTGCCATATAGGTGTTAGTTTGAAGACCTCTCTGAAAAGCTTCCCTACGCGAACGAGATTTACCTTGAATATTGAACCAGTTGGAATCCTTTTCAGCGTTTTTGATGTAGACATCATGAGAGGCAAACACTGTCAAATTATAGCTTTTGGCATGAAAACAGGTTGATTATTCAAGGATTAGTATTGGAAACAACTACTGAAAATGGTCAAGCTGACCTCCCAAGCCACACGATTCTTAGTTTCACCAATCTACTCACTACGGTGTCCCAGATTTCTTTCTTTCGTGGGCTGACGGATTAATTGCAAGTGGGAGGAAGACGCGTACGTGAATCGATTCCACCGTGATGTATCTGCGACTGAGGGCAGTTCTTCTTGTCGAAACCCTTGTCGATACCCGAGCCAGGGTTGTGAGGATAACGATATCCCTCTCTTTAGAGACCCGAGACAGAAACATATTGTCTACCACACAGACGCCCCCAATGTATCACAGGAGAATCCCTCACGAGCTCCTTGGAACCTTTTCTGGGAGCGAGTAAATGGATTCTATCTTAGTTTTACCAGATCTCCAGAAAAAGGCTTACCTGAGAAGATTGCCTAGTGTTCACACCCTCGGATTCAATAAGCTGAAATCAATTCCAGTACTTTTCAGAATTTTGATTTACTTTCTTACCTTCATTCGAAGACATAAAGCACGCAGGCTCCAGATTAGACATCGCTCAGTACGGATGAACGTTCACGAATTCATCTTTTTCGGCAGGATTACCATTGTTAATCTAACACACAATCTAGCATCTTTCTTTTGCCACAGCGATTTCGATCAGATATAAATAATGTTTTCATGATACGTGTAGCCGGTTCTAAATTGTCCCTCAACTGCTTCTTGGGGATTGCGACTAATGCAAGTGCGAAATTAATATTCTTTTAGCACTATTATGCCATCTTGGAGAAATTGAGTCTGCATTAGGGGTGGGATTGGACATGAATGGGTTTTGGACGCTCTTTTTTCTAAACACTTTGGTGTGCGCTGGTTCCGCTCAGATTGGAGTGAAGGAGGGGAGGGGACTTCATTAAAAATTCCGTGTTATCGCGTGGTGTTTTAAATGTAGTTATAATTGGGATCATACATTTTATGTCGTCATGCAAATTATACGATCAGTTTATTGCGTCCAGTCATTGCGGTAGTCAAACAACGACTAGTAACGATCTAATGAGCCGAATAACTAACTACTGGCTGTCCAAAAATTATTAGAGTAGTAATAGTATTTCTTAATGGCCTGTTTGGTGCGTTCCTGTTGGTCGTCGTTGGAGAAAGCAGTCTTATTGTCCCAGATTTATATCACAATTGCACGACGTTGTGATTTTCCACTCAACGAAGCTGCTGGACAGAGGAAGGATTGGTATTGTCATTTCAATCTGGGCCATCTGAAGAACAAAACAAACACAACTCTGCCCGATCAGAAAAGGAAGAAAGTGAGCTGAGTCCGAGTCAGTTGAAAATATCCTTTTTCTGTCAGTTCACTTCCTCCCAACTGAAACGCCCCTCTATGGAAAAAACCCGATGGTTTAAATGGCAACTGCAACTAATCAATTTCACTCAATCCAACGGACCAGCTCCCCCTGACATCCCCCACCTCAATCGAGAGGGAAAAAATCAGGCAAATGGCAAAGGTAAATCGAACCTACCTCACGTCGATCGACCGGTCCTTCTTCCCGCCCTCCTTTTCCTGCCGGGTCTCGAATGTCGGTTAGGGAGTTATCTTATCGAAGAGGGTTTTCTGCTAAGTCTCTCCTATCGGTTTTTTTTTTGTCGGGGTTCGGATAGCTTAATCCACGTCACGCACAAGTTCGTTTGTTTCGGTCCGTGTGGGGGAGGGAGGAATTCGGCCTCATTCCGTTAACCGTAGGTTTCCTTCAATGAAGTAGCACATGTTATGATTTCACGTTAGATGAGCCATTCCACAGATCGATAAAACAGATAGGATGTCATTGTTGTGATTAACGAATCGAAAAATGGTGTCAATCGGTGATCATAATCTTTATTCCACATACAGATACACGAGGTCATTCCATATTGGACAGACACTGAATTCAAATGTAAAAAATCTGAGGTTTTTTCGGATCAATGCTGATTACTTTGTTTTTTATCTAGATTAAATTGTCTTTCAATCGAATGGCCCATACTCATTCATGTCTCATTATAATTTATCATTACCCTGGAAATGGGTATCAGGATCGATTTCCACAGACCTGATTTTTTCTGTTGGAACTGAGTAAAATTATGTGTAATAATTTTTTGAGTTTCAAGGTTTCATAATTTAAAGATCCATTCACAATGGTATATTATTCCTTGGAGCGAGAGTATGAGGAAAACAGTGAGCGTGAAGTGTATAGGACTCATTCCAACAGGTCGGTTGGTACTAAATTGGACCCATTACAACCTCTGGTGGGCGTCAATTTATCCGGGAATCATCTCCATGGATCCAGCATCCGACTTTAGTGAAAGATAACCCCGACATGCCTAGCTCCCAAAAATTCACGAAAATTGAATTTCAAAAAACACATTTTTACCCCACATTTGAACAACATAACACCAAAAGATAATAAAACCAAAATGGAGATTTCTTATCTTGCCCCGATTTCTGGTCCTTCGCTTCAATCTCTTCATAGATCCTCCCGAGAACCTGCCTCGAGCGCGTATACCATACTACCTCTTTCCTTTTTTTTTTTTAATGGAAACCAATCGCTTTGATCAGTAAACTTCTAGGCATGTCGCTGTAAGAAGGCCTTGATCTACCAATTTGGATAAAGAATGAATATAAAAGCTTTGTAAATTGCCCACTCTTGACGTCCTTCAAAATCTAGTATCGAGTATCACGCGTGAAGGTAATTCCGGAAGTATTGAGCGGAAAATTGATCAATGTCGAACACTATCTCTCCCCTAAAACTGACAGCCGGTCATGTTCGTCAGTCATTACCCTGTCATCAACCGCGACTACATATTACTACAATTTTCCTCCCAGGAGTTATTCGTCTGCTGTCCTTATGGGAATCAACGGTAATGACATGATCGATCAAGTCGATGGCTATAGCGCGTGTCAATGATTGAGCGAAATACTTGTAGATTACATCATCCACACCCTCACTGAGAGACGACAATTTGTTAAATTGAAACGCGTCCGCTGGACGGATAGTGAGAGGCAGTTTATCGTAACGGAATTATTCGATGACGCTACCAAAGGGAGAATTTACAATTAATTCTCCGCAAACCGCAGGCTTTAATCTGTTCGGCTTGAAAGACCAAAGCCCATTTTAATTTGAGAGACTAAAAAAACCGGCTCACTCTTTTCATCAGAGATTTGAATTTCTACTTGCAGGGAAGCGTTTGATGATTTTTCTTTCAATAAAAGCAACTCGCGTGTTTGAAATGGAACGGGGTAGCTGAAAAGTCGGAGTGGAAGTTGTTTTTCCCTCCTCTTTTCCTTTGGAAGCAGAAATGCATGAGCACGAGACGTAAAAAGACCAGCAGTCGACTGGAGCCAACGACTAGGGTCATTAACATACCCTCCGTCCAATGCCATTCTCCCTATTGGGAATGGATCCGTTTTTGAAGCACCTCTTATCATACGATAGTCGGAACTCCACGATGGCCAATAAATCAATCTCAGGCGAATTATTCTTTTCGATAACTCTCAGTTTATTTTAGGTGAACGAATTTATAGGATCCAATATGTTCCCGAACCATTTTCCTTCCACTGGCGAGGGAGTGATCTCGCTGTAATACTGTATAACTAAAAATAACCATTGTAGAATCCCAAGCGCTCATGTGCATGAATTCGTTTCATCTGTGACATGTATTGTCGTCAGATGCTTGATTCAATATCACATTCTGTTCGGGGGGTTTCTTTTTTCTTTCGGCCTTGTACAACACGTTGAGCTACTCTATTCCTATTATCTGACCGGTACTTCCGCATCAAACTCACTCCCAAGGAAAACGCTCTGTGCTGTACCTCAAGCAGTTGGGTTAGGTCCACTCCTATATCTTCTGTACACAAGCGACCTGCCAGAAATTGAATTTAGCACCGCATCTACATTTGCAGACGACACTACTGTCTTGGCAGTTGGCAACGGCAACAACGAATCATTATCGAAACTTTACAAACCAATCTTCAAAATCACTCAATGGACATCAAAATGGAGAAGGAAATTGAATGTGGCTAAGTTCATGTCGATTTCGCCAATCTAAATATTGGCTACGTCCCCACTTTCCTCAAAAACACAGCCATTTCCAACGTATTGCTTCTGTTTAGTCAAGTACTTGATACAGTTTGGGTGTATGGAGCGCAGTAGTGGGGTTGTACCGCTCCAACCAATCGTCAGATCATTCAGAGGTTCCAGAACTCTGTGCTACGGTGTATGCACCATGGTACTTTCGAAACAATGCTCTGCACAGCAAACATGATGTGGACAGTGTAGAAGACGTTATCAACCAGGCGGCCCCCATCTTGCAAAACTCAGATACCACGTGAACGAAGATGCTGTGAAGCTCCTTGACGTACAGGAAACTAACTTGGTGGAAACCACATGAACTAGTGTTGGAAGTGAATGTGACGGAGTTCATGTGGACATGGGACGATGTTATATAGCTTGCGTTCTAATAAACAGTTATAGTAATTGCTGAATGTGTCTGGCTTAACGCCAGGTTGTCTGCAATACGATCGATCTTGTGCTGGCATCTCTTGTGCCTCATTCTCAGGCCGAAAATAGGCGTTTGACCTTGCGCCTGCTTTCATAAATTCCAACTGAACACAACGTTAGTATCTGACGATTCGATTGAAACAAATGTTGGCGTCTTGACCACTTTTGTGCTCGAGTGCCCCATTCGTAATAGTTGTACGATTCCAAAGCGGATGTAGTCGCATATTTACGATGTGATGAGTCAACGTGGCTCTTGTACTATTACGGGATATTGTGTTCGGGAAGCTTCCAATTAGCTGTTCATCTCGAGGTCGAGCAAGCCGCCATTTTCGTTCTCTCAAAGGTCTTCCCTCACTTTCTTCGCCCTCACCTCATCATCACTCGGTGGTATTTTCTTTCGCGGCTTTGCTTATCCCTCCTCACTGCGGACACTTTCTAGCCCTCGAGACATTATCTCTCCTCTCCCTCGCTTTCCTACTTGTAAACCTCTGAGATGAACAATGAAACGAGAATATCCAACCCGTTGTGAGTGTACAATGGTTGAAGGCAGTTCTTCACTCGACTCAAAACCCCTTTCCCCTCCCTTTTCACACCATGTTGTAAATGAGAAATAACCGACTCTCTCCATTTCTTGTTACTTCTTGGAAAACAGAATGAGTCGGCTAATGAAAGGATAACCACCTTTGCTTAAACAACTGAGCGTTGCCACATCATTCTCTCTCGACACATCATTTCACATATTCTTTACATCATTTCGTGAGGTTACGATGGTGTATTCCTGCAGACCCACCTGGCTAATTGGTTCCAAACGACAATGACAATGACAATGACCTTATGAGAGGTCCCTTCAGGACCAAACCACGCCGACTATTGAGACGATTTCCACTCCCTTACTGATATTTTGTCTTATCAGTCGTTCTTGAGCCTGAACTAGTTTTTAAATAATTATTCGGAAGGCAAATAGTTGAGGTTTCCTCCTTCATTTCGCGTTTTAGAGGCCAGCGTCAACCATTCCTTCTAACAAAACTACTACTTGTGCCCCTTTGTCCTTTTCCATTTGGCCAAATAGCTGTTCGTGTTAGAAGAATGGGTACTAAAACGCTCTTTTTAGTTCAAATAGGTAGTGAAAATTGTATTTTTAATCAGGTTTGAGTAGCGACCACAACACGCAATGTCTCTAGAGCACAAGTGCACTGCCGCAGATGCTTCCTCGTGTCCGTCAAAATGTCACGCGTGGTAATGGTTATAACCTGATGAACATGATTGGGGATTACTAGCCAGCCTGCACCATCTCTCAATATTCGGACGAAGTTCGATGAAAACTGTAGAAAGTACGCTTGAAACAAAGGCATTTAAAGCGCATGTACATAACGCCTTGTAGCTCCATAACATCATGAGCAACTCAAATCGTTAAATTATGAAGTATTCGAACATGAATGATTTGACATGTTTCCATGTGCAAGGCCTTCCATTGTTATTACTAGCAAATCATATGCAAACACTTCAACTAAGTCGGATCGAAATCGTGGATATCGCTACTTACAGAAATTACAATTACCATTGTTATCAAGAAATCCATCCTCTGTCTTAAAATACAAAAGAAAATTTCAGATTTTGAAAGGAAATTGTTTTTTCCATGTGGAAAAAGCTGTTGGTGTCTTGCAAACTTGGAAGTAACAGGAGAGAAATTTGCTAAAAGGGTGAAAGTGAAAACGTTGAGAGGTTGAACTCTACTGTACTATTTGGTATGATGAAGAGAGCTTTGAAGTAAATATATCGTTGTATCCACATCATCCGACATTTAACTGATGGAACGATCCCAAGATTTATCCGGGGAATTTCCTCGTTGGATCTTTCGTCCCCCTTTTACAGTAAAATTAATTTACGGAGGCCGCTGTAAAAATGTCGGATTATTTATGAACGTACATATTTCAACGTTCAGAAGGTAATCTCAAGGGATGGGAAGATGGGAACTGCTTACTAAACTAAGCGATTTGGGAACGTTTGGTAAATCATAAAACAGTCGAAGGGCACGTCACGAGAGATCGGAATTTCATATTCTTGGATGATTATTCCGCTCATGTTTCAGGAATTACTAGGTTCTACTTCTAGATATCCATCCAGACATAATACACCGTAGCTCGAAATAAGCTCTGGAAAACCCCGCTTCCATTTTAAGTCTTCCCATCCGACCAAGTGTAATGAACCGAACACGTATGGGGTATTAAGGCTGAAGTGAGTCTCGGAGGAAGAGAAGGAACAGGAATGATAACGAAGAGGCGGAAAAGCGAGTCTATTTTCCATCTCCGCGAGACTGAGAAGGGATCTATATGAGATCGACGGCCTAAGACGCGTCTGAGTCGGTCGCTTGAGTGAAAATCCCCCCCCCCCCCCTCCTATTTGAAATGAGATCAGAGTTTGCGGCTATTGAAGCGACAGAACTCGTCTTTGATGTTACACACTCCGTTTCCCTCTGACACTCATCCATTTGGCATTGCGATCCCCGAGCCACGGAGCATCTTGGGCATTAGGGACGACATTCCGTTACCAAACTTGGAATACCTCATGTTCTCGGTTTCTTCGCACATCGTTTATTCTTCGAACGTCTCGTCCTTAGCTTGCACAGATTCCCTAGTTTGAAATTACCTCAAAATGGTAATGATACCTTAATAACCTCACAGAGTTGGAACTCTCGATTTTTATGCTGTTTTTCTTTTGTGAGGCGATAGTGTTCTTACCCCTCGGGTCTATTTACCCTTTCAGTGGAAATAATTTTCAAAAAGACCACAAGACCTCAGAAAGACGATGACTAATGTTTTGAAAGAGTCAGATTAAATTATTTGCCAACGGTAATGGAAGTTCCCACTTAACCGTCTCTTTGAATTTCCTCAAGAAAAATAAATATACTTTCGTTTTCAGTTTCCATTTTCTCTGAGACAAGGATCTTGACGAGCGTTTCATAATAACTCGAGCAGTTTCCGCTATATATCTCAGATTTTAAGTGTATTTACAAGGAGGATGATTAGGATACCTACAAACTACGTTGGAATTGTTGGACGAGTTGAACGTGGAGCGATGATATTTTCCAAATGCGTTGTTTGCGTTGGTATTCGGTATGTATCTGCTGTTTTTGACGTTCGTCAACGGTGTGCTGGTTAAAACGCTCTCAGACGCTGTCAATGTCGCCTCACGTAACATTTTTTCAATTTAAATACGTGATTGGATTTATCAGATTTCATTCACTTGATGGTTATATGCTCTAACAACTCGAATATGCTGATTTCATTGACTCGGGGAGATTCGGAACAAGAGGATCGAAAATAATTTTTCTAGGAACATTGTTCTATTTCGATTAGACATGTCAGTACTGTACGTTGTTGCATATCTAGGAGAATGTTGGACGATTGACAGGTCTGTGTAGTACCAGAGAACGGATGATTTGCTTGATACGTTTAGTTTGGTATGGAGACGTAAGGAACGGCACAGTAACAGGTGTGAACGCTAGGGGTGGGGTTTGTTCCGCCTCCGTGCACTTGACGTGACTCAGCTTAGACGACTTCGCTTCGTTGCTCTTCGTCGTCGCGTTATTCGTCGTGTCGTGACATCGGGAAGCGGAACTAGCTAATATTAGGCCCCTGAACGAGACAGGTGATGAGTCTCCCCGCGACCTCTAATGGCTTCTCCGAGTTTCCCATCAACCGCCGAAGTTGCTCTCATTTCTTGTCACTGCAAGCGTAGCATTTCCCCTATGTGAATCTGTTTAGCCTGGCGTCTTGAATCGGGCGAGCTGATATTCCCAAATCAGCTCAGGCACGACCTCCCTTACTCTACTACTCGTTCGGCAGTCCGAGACTTAATTTTCTTGTCTTTTTTTCAATTTTCACCACTCTTTTGTTTTGTAGTTCTCTCTTTTTGTCCACGATCGGCATGGTGCTATGACATTTGTTTCCGTGATTTTAGAGAAGAGCCCGAATCTCTTTAACCCCTGTAAGCCTCTCTCGAATTAAAATGTGTTTGATTTTACTATAATTTAATTCGGGTTTCTTCGGAGAATTTGGAAGGGACCTAGCGAGAGGATACGGGATGTAAGTCCAAGACTTACGACTGAGCAACTAGGGATACCAAGGATGAGCATAAAATACATTGATACAAACTGAATTATAATTGAAAACAAGGACTCGTTGCAAAGAAGAATATGCCTCAACCTGGGCTAGAATTGATACAAGACAAAGTAATTCGACAAAGTAAATTAGACAACATGTGGAGCGTCAAATACAATTAATACAAGATACATGAAATTATGATATACATGAAATACAATTTAATGAGCAAGTGCAACAATACCGGCTGACGAAGGCGTCGACGTCAAAGGAAAAACAGGAGGGGGCATGCTGTCCCGCAGGTACACAGCAAGGCTTATTAACTTGAGTCCTTTTATCTCATGGGGAACGCAATATTACAGCTTTGGTCGACTTCAGCGCGGTAGAAGAGTTCACTTCAGAGCGAGCACAGGACATAGCCAGGATGGACTGAGTGAGTCGCACTTGCATGACAGGATTACAAAAATATATGACTCCAACATTTTGGGCCCCCCAGTCGGAGGGGCACAACCGCCCAGTTGGGCACCTTAGCAACGAGTGAGCGCTGGAGCTCTCTTCAAAATGCGACGTCTCGGGCAGGAGCTGCGCGCGCATCCTGGCGCATGCTCCCTCCCTTCTGGCCTTCTGGAGGCAGCAAGCCTGGGGGCTTACATCCCATCTTTGTACCATTGGCTTTTGAGCACAAAGAAAGATCAATATCTAAGTGCCTAACGGACTTGTTTTTATTCTTCGTAAAATCTCTGCCATGATAGAAAAAGGGAGGTATCGTATGGGGAGGCCGCTCACCTGTCTTCAGAATTGCACATCGAATTGCACTTATGTTTGCCTAACTCGAACATGAACGGAGCAGATTTAAAGGAGTCCTTCAGAGTAAAGTAGCAACATGTGGCGATGGATCAGGAACTTGGCAACATGGTAACTGTGCATAGCGTTGGACGAAAACGCTTGAGTATGTGATTTTTGTGATCTGATAGATGAGATGGTAAAATGCACGGCCAGTAAATAGAATGTTGCCACCTCATGATAAAATGCTTTTCAAAGAGCTCAAACCACCTACGTACGTTAAGTTAATTCATCAAATCTGTGGCCTACCCCCAAGTGGTAATTTTTGGGAGGGTGAGACCGTCAGAATCGATTTTGGATGATAAGAGGCTTTCCAACGAGCCCAAACACAACCCATGTATGTTAAGCCAATTACCGAAATTGTAGGCAATTGAAAGGGTCTAATCACTGGGACTTCATCGGAGTTGTAGTTGCCCATTGACCCTTCCCTGAAATGGGGGGAGGGAGGCTACAATAGGGACAAGGATAACCTTGCATCTGGAACCTTGATCCTCCTGTGGAGTTGGCACCACTGGTATAATGGAAGTTTTCTGTGACGATCCAGCTGTTTATTTTTATGCAGAACCACCACACTACTAGGTCATTAAAATTAGTAAGGCAGGAATTTATTTTGATTCCCATTGTGTTATCTCTTCAAAGTTAAGCCACTACTCATGCTGCAGGATTTTCGTAAAATGTAGATGTAATTTCCCTTATATTTCTTGAATATAACTAATTGCCTTGTTTGAAAAAATGAATTAACCGCAGTCGCTGAATCTTTTAATTCTTCCATCGCACAGTTGAGTTCCTCGCAAACTCTCGAGGTCCATCGAAACAAGTATGAAAAAAACCTCATGCAATAATCCAAAATCCTTGTTAGCGAGTTATTAAAAGTAATTCAACTCCTCTCGCTACTATGACTTAGCCGCCTGGATGCTTCGGTATTAGCTCGTTGAAGTTAGAAGTTATTTCCCAACAGATGACCTACAGGGCCTCTGGTTTTGAGCTACGGAGTTTATCGTTAAAAGCTGATTTTCCTCTAAAATATTCCATTACACCGAGTGCCCGTTAGGAATTCGGTGAACTACTCAGCTAACCCGTTCGTCACTCCGGCTCTCCTGTTCTAATCCTTCGTTGCGTTGCTGTAGCTAGAGGGTTCCTGGATGAAGGCTCTTCCTACACCTTCCCGTTCCTATAGTTTATTAACTCGCCTGTATCTTGTAATGGTTTGAAGAACAACGATGATATTTTGATTTCTCTGTTTCGATACAAATTTAGATATTCTTCATTTGTACGTACATGGTTTTTTTTCTAAATTTTTCATTTTCCTTGCATGTGTACGTTCTAAATAAGGTTGGTCTCATTATCAATCAAAATATTTTGTTTTGTTTTTGTAATGTGACAACAAATGCAAACTTTACTCCTTTTTATCCTTAATTTATGTTGGATGTATACAAGAAAATAAAAAATAAATATGAATAAAGGCAAACCAGGGTTTGGTCCATTTTTCAAAGAATAATATAAAATACAGTAGACCCCGAGCTTAACTGTAGGTTTGACCATAAATCTCTGGCAAGCTTGTGTGGAACCTGCCAAAGGAAACTCGCCTTGTCCTGTTGAATTCGGCTCCAGGCAGCAACAAACGCTGGTAAAATGACGGCGTAACGCTTTTAACAGGTGGGCCCAAGTGAATATTCCCCAAACTCGTACCAGGGAGAAAAGGAATAGAGAGAAAAAATTGACTCTGACCAAACCGAGTAGAAACTCATTCCCACAGGACGGGGACACTCGCACAACTTCAATGACATTCCTGCGGTTACGACGGTAGGTGTAGACGTGTTTGTAGACTCACGTATAGACTTCCACGCGAGGTCGTGTGTGTGTAGACTCGTTAGGGTCGTTCAGGAGAAAGTCATCCTTTGACAGCCTGTTCCCCCTCTCCTCTCCTACCTCGACGCTATTATCACCCTCCCACCATGAGAAGTGTCGAGATAAAAAGAGAAAAACTTTTCGTTATTTTCAGCTCGCACCTTCCCTACATCCAATTGAGGAGCGTGTTGGGGAGCACTCAAGTTTTACTATTATTCCTCCCGTCCGTGTCTTTTCCCTTTCATGTCTTTCCTCCTTCAAAACATAAGATACTACCGACACTATCACATAGGGTCTGTGAAAGTGGAGGATGCTCCTGTTGCGTTATGAATGTTACGATCCTCATGTTCTGTTTACATTTCGCCGACGTAGGTGAACGTGAGAGTTCATAAAAGTCAAATCTCACTTAGCTTACAAGGGTTTGCAGTCCGAATCGGTCCTTCACTATAAGCTGGAAGCGTTAATGTTATTTGGGGCAGTTTTGTCAGTCCATCATTCCAGTAATTTTGTAGCTTACCATTACCATCAAACTGACGACAATACCAGTAGTCCTGTATTCGTTGAGTTCTTATCTGTCGGCTAGCATAACTGACTGACTTGGCAGCGTTAGCTGCAGTTACTATCCTGTGATAACAATTATCGGCGAATTTTCAAAATTTGGTGTTTGTGCGTCTGTGGTCAAGATAAGAAAATGTGAAATTCATCCTCTTGAATCCCAACTCCGTCGTGTCTTAAGTGGCATGTGTAAGTAGATTGAGTGATTTATTGCAAGGGCATCAGTATTTTCAAATAAAAGGTACCAAGAGCGTTTTTGGGACAACTTGGCCAGCCTAAAAAATATTGTGAAGGTAGCGTATCTAACACCTCCACTCTACCAAACTGTTCCTTCTTGTCAATTGTTTGGTGGTCACGGCACGCCCTCAACTCAAGCCCCTCAGAGCGTAAAGTAGCACAAAGTAGCTGCCACTGGCTCTTTTGATGAACAGATCACTTTACTATCGGCTTACTGGCAGTAGTCAGAGTTGAAAGCCTTTCTTATCAACTATACTGACCCTAACCTTTTCACTTGTGTGATTGAAAGAACAATGAAAATGACAACCCTTTTATTTTATTTAAAAAAAAAATGTAATTCTGTAATTTATGAAAAATTGAATTACCGCTATCAGAAAGTCAGCGTAGCGAGAAGTAAGGAGAAGAGAGAAAACAGAAGTTTGAGTGCAATCTAATTGAATTATCTTAACCCCGGTGGACTGTTGGAAAAAGCCTTTAGCTAATGTCCAAAGTGAATATTCTGAGCTTCCCAAGACCTAACTTTTTTCTCACAAATCTTTGAAAGATTATACTAAATGACGAGTTTCACTCACCACAGCCCGTATTTCAACTCGTTGTCCTCAGACCATAAGTACCGTCCGTAAAGTTCTGATGAAACTCTCCAAAGGTAGTGGATGGAAAAAGCTTATCAACTTATTATTTAGGGCCACGGCTTCGTTGCTCGTTGTCGAAGCTTGAACGACTTCGTATCGCCAACTCTGATTTACGAAGGACGGGAGGCGAAGAGAAAATTGATCTAATAACGAAGAGAAAAACCCCGGAGACTCTCTTCCAGTTCTCATCCCTCATGAGGTTGAAGGTGGAAAGGGGTACAATAATTGCTTTTCAGTTCTCGTCGATGTCGAAGGGAGTTGGACAGAAAGAGAAAAGGGGACAGAAATTTCCTCGAAAAACGCTCTCAGCTAAACAAAGAGACGGCTCCTGTAAATTAAATAAAATAACGGCGAAAAGCGTAGAACGGGTTCTCAATTGAAACAATAGACGTTGGCTCAACGGCTGCATGATAAGTGGATTAGGATATTGAGCTCAGTTGAGGCCCAGAGGAGCTGAGCTGTGGGAACCAACTTCAACAATAGTTGTTAAATGGAAGTAATTGAAAATATTTCACCGTGAATATTGTAAAATAAAGAATAATAGCAGTATTTATTGAGAAAATCGAAGTTTTTTAAATGATCATTATGGGTTGACTATATATAACACGGGATTTTTCAACCGTATCCCCAATTGAAATACGGACTCCGATTTAAATTTATTCGATATTACCATCTAGTGATTTATCCCACAACCAATCCATATAAATGAGAAGGGAAGAACACGAATCGGCGCAAATGTTGATTCAAGTATTCTAAAGCAACCCAAGTACTTACCCTTCACCGTACAAGGAAATTCGAACACACTTTGCCTTAAGGGGCGTGTACGGAAGGCGAATTAGACGGAAAACATACTTCCAGTCGATATGTGTACTCACTGAGCTCCTCTGAATGCCGAAGGAGCTGTAAGTGGCTCATGTCATTTGGGCTTTTAACAGAGGGGGCACGTTATGTATTCATGTACCAAATCAATTCCGTCTCCTCTCTCGTTTACCCGTTCCTCAAACAGAATTAACATAATTTGTATCGCTCCAAGAGCGAAAATACATCAGCTTAACCTCCGGAGAGTAATGGGGTTTTTGCCAAAAGGAAGCCTGAATACTAAATTGAATACATACATGCTAACGAATTGCCGTTTGAATGAATAAGTCAATGATTAACGAAGAATGCCCACGTTGAACCTCTAGCGAGAATATATTCTCGGGAAGTGCTTTATATGTATGTTTACGTTGTACATGATCAATACTTTTTTCCTTCCTTTTGTCGTATCTATTCACATTTTTACCGAAATGTATTGCTGAAAATCAGAGATGCTTTGACAGAGAGCCTTAAGCGGTATCTAAAGTATTCCTTTATGATCTGACAACACGAAGGTGTGCATATACAAGGACAAATAGAGAACTGGCTCTACTTCACCCCTGGGGGGACAAACTACTCACATCAAAACTACGAGGAAGCATGTGTCTTCAAATTAACAATATTTTTCGTCCTATTTACATTTAAAACTCGAGCAGATGGTAGATAACACCGCAGTCCTAGCTTTCAGGAAGCAATCATCACGGTAAACACCAATCCATTTGAAACATTGGAAAATGGGCAGCGAGATGGAACAGCAGTGACTGTGGAGTGTCCCGGGCTCGATTCAGCGTTCAAAATTTAGTAGAAAATTCACCCCATGCCTAAGATTATTCACGCCTAGTTACCCAATAATCTCGAGGATCCACTCTCAAAATAGATAGATACGTACCCATTTTGACCCATACCCACCCCCAGTGGGCATCCATCGGTCCCATCTCAATGGATTCCATTCAGTGGATAATGATACCCCACATGCCTAGTTTCCAAAAAATCGAGTCTCAAAAAACACATTTTTACTCGTACGTGGGTATGCCCACCTCACAGAGGGCGAAACTGCGGGCCCAGACCAAGGGTCACGCACCACACAAAAGGTGTCTTAGTAATGGGATTGAAGGGAATTGTGTCAATCAAAAAGCCAGTTCAGCAGTTCATTTTCACCAAAAATTAAGGTTATCGACGGAAGAGATCACGGTTTATGTACCGTCTCGAACATTTAATATACGGAAGATCACTCGCTCGCAATCCAAAACTCTCCTTGAGTTGTGAAAACCACAGACTTTTCAAGTCTACCACTTGGCCTGCTCGAGCGTTCTGGGAATATTAACATCCCTCATATTATTTGGACGTTGTATCTCATTTTCCGGGGTGAAGACCCGTGGTATGGAAGGCTCCGAGAAACTTCGACGGCCCACAGTTCGCCTTTCCCATTATGAATGCAGGGATTATTTTCAGGAGGCGCTTCCTCGAAACATCATTTTCATCGCGGAGAGACTTTGTTTAACTTGCCAAAATGCGACCGAGCTTGCCAACCTTTCCCACTTCATTCCTCTTGAAAGAAAGTTAGGTCGGGTAACCTGTTTGTTAACGAACCTGCTGAAAATTTCTACTCGAGAGGTGAAATGCGTCTGAGCACTGAGAAGGTTGCGGGAACCATTGTTTTTGCGTTAGGATTAAATATTATCCTATCACATATTTCGTTCTCCTTACTGGGTCTGTTCTACTCTGAATGACTTTAATTACTCATTGGGCCGGCTAGTGTACGATGTGGTTCTGAAAAGAACGACAACAACGAACTTGTGAAAAGTGAATGCGAACTTTTACAGTAAAAACTTTGCTTAAAAAACAACGCAAAACTTTATTTGCTCCATGTAATGTTAAGACCGTACTTGCATTTTTTGCCGTTGTCGGTAAATGTTGCTGTCTGCCTTTCACCTCTCACAAAGCACATTTACAATACATTTACGCTCATCAATATGTACAATGCGATGACGAGGAACGCTTGTCTTTCTGTGAGGAAATTTACTCGAATGTTGATGTCGACAATACGTTTGGGAAAACCATGGTATGGGCCTCCTAATGAATCTTAGTTTACTTAGTGTAATATAATTTTCCTGAGATCACACGAACTTTTTTGGCCTGCACGATTAGAATATTTTCAGATAGTAATAATACGTATTAAACAAAAACTGATAAAGTCCGGATTCTGGCGAGCTGGCTGAACTTATACTGTGTCGTCGTAAACATCGACGAATTCTGGAACGGTCGATAACTCTGCAGTAGATAGTGATGAATATTAATAGGCCTGCACAGGTGATAGATACGTGACGTTGATTGCACCGTCCATACTGTCCTTCGATTTATCGTTTCTCTCGTTACTTGGTTCGCCCGCTGGAAGGAAAACGGCTGAACCAGCCCCTACAGAAGCTTAGAGGTGCCGCTGAGTTTCTCGGTTAAGTCCTCGATTGGGGTGGTGGGCGCTCGCCTGGAATGGGAATCACACAAAGCTCCGGATAAATTGCTTTTGGCGCTCTGGTTTTCCTTCCTCATCGATTATTTAGGAATTCCGAGAGTAATTTGGAAGAGCTGGGTCCAATCGATCTCGAAGAGGGTCTGGCGGTTTAGGCCCTCGTCTCCGGCCCCTCAGTGCAGGAACCTGATTTAGTGTGAGAGCCGTCCGAATAGGAAGAACAGCCTTTTCCGGTTACCGTTTCCACTTAGTATGGCAGCCACGGTATGGATGTAATCCACAGGATCTGGGATCCCTTGCGAGTGTTTCTCGAAGAAACTTAAGTTGCAGGTGCTTTTCTCAAAAAGAGGTTCCCCTCTTTCTCAGCTCATCCCCAAAGCTCAGCACTATTTTTGAGACGAATTCTGTTCTTTCACCTCGGTATTTATTTTCCCAGCCCCCCCTAACCTATCCCACCTTTCCCCAGTTCTTTTTCTCGCGCGATTTCCAGCTCAGGGAAAATGTGGAGATTTCCTCGAGATCCGCTCTAGTTCCTTCGCTACATCACGGTGGGGTCGTTCTCAAAGCACGTTCTCTGGATACAGTAGCTCAGGGTCGGGCGTTATATCATCCCAAGGTTCTTGAAATGAGACCATCCTTTCTTTCGAAGTCTTTGCGTTAATTTACACAACACGAGCTTTGCTTTCGAAGAGCTTTCATCATAAGAGACTACAATTTTATACACATGTTGTGAGCTGTTTGGTAGTCTCGTCTTTATTCAAGTTCCCTTTGGTAGGGAAATTCAAATCACTTTCGTTGGTTGCTTAAAATATATGAATATACTGTGTATACTCGATCCCAAGAACTATACGTTCCGTAACAATTATTTTTAATTGAACAAGTTTTTAATTAAATAATTGGCTGAGTCTAAGCTGTTTAAACGAGTTTCAAATAAATTGCTGCTTTTCGTTTTACTTCAATTGTTATTCGCTCGTACGGGAAAACGTATCTCATAGGTTCCAGAAGAGAAAAAGAGACAAAAATTGACATTTTTCGCTCCTATTTACGGACGGCAATATGACATTGACATTATAACGCGAGAGTCTTTTTCGAATTTTCGGTGGTAAACATTTTTGGGAATACCACTATTGATGGGTGCATTGCCAATAGGTTTCATTCGTATAAGCAGTAGTTCAGGGGTGGCCAAGAAGTGGTTAGGTGATAAATGCCCAAGTTTTCGGCCTCTTCGCATTTCTCGTTAGGGCGCTTATGACGGACTGTAATTAATTATAGGGGATTAGAACGGCCGTGGGAAGGTTTGGAGAGGGTCGGTGACGTTGTGGGGAGGGGGGATCAATTCGCAGAAAATGGTCGGAGGATTTTAGCATACTCGTAGCTTTAGCAGTGATTTATCATGGATGGAACGAGAGTGAAAGGCTGCTAATTCAGTGGTTGAGAAGTGTTATTCTATAGTTCATGGTTGGATCATCAATAACCAGTTCCTTTTTGGAGCGTTGAGGGAGGGGGAGGGGGTTGAAAAGCGTCCCAGAGCCGGGAGTGTAGCCTTCCTTACTGCGGTCCTTAAAGCCTTTGCGAACGAGACAAGATTGATGAAGAGCTTTCTCTCTGTCAACCGCTGAGATATCGCGCAGCTCCTTCACCTCTAACAGGACTTCCATGTCTAGATTTCAAAAAAATCGGAGGCAGTTGACTAGTGATAGCTCTTGCTCGAATGTTCTCGGCGGTGTCATGAGTCATGTAAATTTGTTGAAAATTTGTACACTTGAGTTTTGAAGAGAGTTGAATTGTTCTTCTCATTAGGTGGCAAAAACTTCGGAAAAAAACACAACAGATGAGAACCGGGAAGAATTAACCAAACATCAAAGGAATAGGGTTTACAATTTAAATATGGAACGGGAGTGTTTCTTATAATTTCTGTTCTTGTATCTCACCTTGTGGATGATAGAAATGCGCTCGTTACTATCTATACTTGCCACGGAGTTCTTAACAGCAGAGAATATTATGTATCTTCCAGTACTAGCGAATATGTTCATGTTGGTACTCACAGCGTCATCAAGACGAGGATGTTTCCATGTATTTTGCAGATTACCTCTAAGCGCAGAATGTTTACACGGCAAATGATTTCCCTTTGAAATTAAACTACCTCAGCTCATTTCGGTTCCCAAGTCACTGCATGCCGACTGGGTATTTGACAATCTCATAACTCCCGGTAATGACACACGTGAACGCCCGGAAACTATGCCATAAATGTGAAGGGGGGTGTAATGGAGACGATTACCTTCGGCAAATTACTAGCAGCCCCCGCCGACAGCTCTCAGTTTATACTGTTATTAAACCACGCCGTTCCGGGTTTCAATTGCCCAAAACCTCCGTCCGTACGGCCTCTTAGAGTCGAAAATAACCGTTTCGGGAAATCGAATTAGATGGAAAACAATTATCATGAAGGGCGGAGGTTAACCGTTGGGGGACCACCTGTTTTAATAATGCAGCCACTGTTTGCAGAAATAGGAGCGGCCTTTCGCAAAATAACTTCATTATTATAACCAACGATCCTAAGTAGACATTTTCATTTCAGAGAGAGTTTGGAGAGTGGAGGTTCGGTTTTGTTTTTCATCGATGGAGTATATGAGGCTATTGACGATATCCTGGAGTTTGTTTTTGTTCACGTATACATTTAATTTATTTCTCTGTTTTGTAATAATTATGATGATGGCACCGCAAGTGAATTAGATCCTCCAAATGGTGCTGCAAGCAAACACGTACTCTGCCTCATTGGTATAATTTGTAGAAATAACTTGTAATTTGGTTGAAAGGGACAACGTTTTCAAATTGCGCTGATGGTAATCAATTTACTTCACAATAAAATGAAAACCAATAGAATGAAACAAACTGTTGTTCTCCCAACTCTCAAAACTTTTGGAGCAGATTGAGTTGGTTTACAGGAGGTGACCATCCCATAGGGCTGATTTCTGTTGTGCGGGTTGCCAGGGTTTACAACCGACTTCGTCTTCTGCTGTTGTTTATACAAGAGAGTGGTAGGGCTAGGATAAGTGTAATAAAGTATTGTTGAGGAATTTGCAGAGTTGAAAAAAATTAACGTCCATTCGGGATTACAGTTGTAGAGTTACAAACTCAGGGACCTGAAAACCGACTCCTTTTCTCCATTCGCCGTATTATTCACGGGTCCACTCGTGAGGAATGTGCCTGGAAAATGAAACGATACCTCACGCGAATTCCTTTGAGCTCTTATTTATAATGAATGGAATTAGCAGGTCGGTCTCGTATGTTGAGGAGCGTGAAGGCATTGCTTAAACCACCCTCACTTCCACCCCCTCCCTCCCGAGCCACTACTTCTCTTTTCCAACAGCCATATATATAAAAAGGAAAGTGAAACCGTATTAAATTGTAAACCTCAAGTACCTCCGTGCCGTGGCCTTCACTTTCAAAGGGTAGAAAGTGTGGTTGTAGTAAGAGGGGAGGTGTATTCTATGGCTCAGCGGGAACATCAAACGGCAGCTTTGTGCTCCCGCAAAACTCACCCTCACCCCCCCTCTCGGATCCTAATAAATTAATGACTTGAGGCCTCAGACTGCTCACGGCTTTTCAAGAGGAACGACTCACGGTAACTAATGTTAGGGGGAAGGGGGTGCCAACCGTACAACGGAATGTAGTTCCTTATACTCCAGCGGCTAGAGGTTTGTCTGGAATGGAGGATTGGTTGTAGGGCGATCAAATGATGTACTATGTTGGAGAGCTGTAGGAACCGGGGTGGGGGTTCCCAAAAGCTCGACCGCTCTGGAACAGCGGGAAACCTAATGATTAATGTAAACAGTGAAAAGCTGGTGTTGATTTTGAAGGCCTTCCCTAGGGATTAGAGAGATTGAGAAATGCGTGATACGAGCCCCTTTTGAGCTGCCACTTTCCAGACCCTCTTAACGCACAAGGCCTAATGTATTCAACTCTCGCCATTCGACCACTGACCCTCTTATTATACCCGCGGTTGTTGTTGATGAATATTTCTATCTAGAAGGAGAGCACTCATACAATATACAACCTCCTTTAATTTAGAAATGTACCGACCCCGAATGTTTGTGAAATGTATCACCAATAACACGTATAATAAAGTGTATCAATTTCGTAATGAAAAGAGGAATCGATTTCATTTCGAATATACATCACAAATACCTCTACTTTCATTAGAGGGGGTCCTTCCTGATCGAATATTACACTTTTTATTTTATGTAGAAGCATTTGCTCCCCAAACATTCTCTTTTTACGGTTCAAAGTGTTTAAATTCGCGATTCGATATGCTCCTGCCTTCCGTTGTCCCATATTTTAGAATCTATAAAATTAGGGGCCTAAACTTCATTCTCATTCAGCCCCTTCGTTGTGCCCTAGATTTTCCTAACTCATGAATTGCCTGTTCGCCGTATGCGGAGGGAGAGTATGGGTGAAACATTCAATTTTTGGGGTTTTGGAGTAGGTAACTACGCAATATCAATTTCGACTTTTTATTCGTGTATAAAATTATGCGCCATGGATTAATATTGTTCGTGATTGATCTAATACGATTATCATCGTTCATTCATTTAGTGGGTCAGTATTGACTATCTATAGGAGAATTGCTGCATCATGTTTCTCCAACAAGATGATAGTAGGGAAATGGACTGGACTAGATCCTCACGAACTTAGGATATTGTGCGACCCGATGGGCTCGCCGTCAATCTTCCCGTTAAGCCCTCTTCTTCCTAGCAGGCCTGTTTTAATCTGACCCGGTTTCCGACGATCAAGGGCCCACCCTGTGGACTACGCGGCCGTCACTCGCATTAATCAAACGAAGGAGAGGGTGGAAATGAACCACTAAGGTTGAGGGGGGACGAACTCATCGCATTACATTAGCCGTAACTCCCCGAGCAATCAGGTAACCCTAGGTCCCGAGCTTTGGTTAATGGAACGGGGTGAGAAAGTGGCTTCCAAGGGTGTGGAGACACTGTGGCCGAATGGGGGCGGCGAATGAGGACGAGGATTCCAGGACGATCCGCGTGAATCATACAGTACCCGTTACCTCTGCGGCTCTTTCGAGACGGCTCGACTTGTAAATCAAGGCCCTTTCCTGATTGCCCTCGGCTCATACCTTTCACCCATCCCCTCAGCACAGCATTCCATCGCCGCATTCTTCTCCCAGGGCGTCCATTTCTCAACCCCCCCCCCCCCTCCCAACACGCCATCAACATTACCAGACGTGTAACAGTCACGCACCTTCGCCATCTCAACGGAATTCTCCTTGTTCAATAATATTTGTAAAAATCAAAATAAGTGGATTACTAAATAGCAGAAACCAAAATAACTTTTTAAGGTAGGCTAGAGTAATAACAGGGTGTGACATAACGGGAATTATATTGCCTAGGTGCTCATTCGCAAAACATGGACATGTGTCCAGAGTCTCGATTTGGCATAATTGGTATCGATTGATTTGGATTTGGACTGATGGACGTCAATGGAGGTGAGGTACAGGGAAAATGGGTACGTAATTTATTAATTTTAAAAGTTTTGTCCACCTTTTAAAATGTATTATGTACATACTTTGGTACTGGGAATATCTGGAAAAACGTGGGGTTGCATTGTAATATTTTTTTGATGATTTATTGTCAATTATGTTAGCACGGTATATATACCTGCTAGATATACCTTTACATCTGCCATCAATAATGCTAATTTATATCCCAATCTCAACCGCATATAAAAAAATATTGTTCCCCGAAAAACTTCTTATTTTTCGGTGTGTTCAAAATGCTGGGAAGATAATCATGAGGGGGTATCCTCAAGAAATAACTCTCTTTAAGACTTTAAAAAAGAAACAAAAATTCAAATGGAAAAAAATCCGAGTTGGACCTACGATTATTAAAAATCAATTCGTGTTTTTAAAAAACGGCGGCACTGATCAACGTGTCACACAGTTCAGGTGGTCTAGAAGGTTCAAAACACCCTCAATTCTCATTAAGTTACATTATGTTACTACTTCGCACAACCTTGACGCAACATACATTCCTTCTTGTTGTAGGTGGAGGCAGTCGAGACCTCCTGTTCTCAGTTCAGTCTTCTGTGTAGTGTGACGAGCCAAGGACAGACTTTGAAAACGTGATGTGTCGACGATGCAGCCATTTGTGGGGTTTTCATTAAACGAAAACAATACCTCGCCATACTAGATTCTTCGTAATGTAATTACAAGGAGAGTGTCAAAGGTCACAATCCAAGCCTTTCTATCAAACTAATGGAGTTTTGATTTTCCAACGTCTCCTGTACCTGAGAGGCGCAATGTCTCATTCGGATCAAATTAGTGTGTTGGCTCAATTAGCCAATGAGAGGCCATAATTGGAAGTGTGGGTTCATTCAATCTGAAATTTCCGACGAGAGCCTTGACAATACACCCCTTAATGAGGAATTTGTATATTAATTAGGTAGGGGACTTCCCACGTAGGTCGGGCAACGTTTAGGTGATGGCGGGCAGGGTTTGTGAACAGTTACGATATTTGAGCCTGAGTGTTGCCTCATAGCCACCTGCAAGGACTCCCATGACAATGGTTTTGTGTTAATTAGCGGCAACATGTTTTCTGTTCGGTGAATCCTTCGGGAGCTTCACAGTGCATATTATGTTGAAACGTGGCTTTTTATTTTATGATAAATTCAAGGTACTATAACGATGTTTTGCCATCACACTTCTTCATGACTATAACGATGCTAAGTTTATATGTGTAAAAGCCTGTAGAAATTGATCGGAACCTTCGAAAGAATAACATTCGGCGTGGAACCCCCCTTCCTCCCAATTTTTCATCTACCTTTGACAGGTGTGAGTCGTATCAGGCAGTTCATTGTCAAATTAGTCGAGAGAGGTTCTCTCTTGTCGTCTTGTCGAGGCCGAGCAGCGTCCTGGGTAGCAACATTTGAACACGTCACCCTTCCTGATAATCACGAAGTAATGGTTATGACGTTCCCTGCCTTCGCCGTTAGCCGAGATTTTAATTCGCCTGTCATTTCGATGTTGTGGATGCGTATAGGGTCGAGGGGGTTTGGGAGATGACGTGATAACGGATGGTACCCACAACCGACCACCGCAGTACACGTTCCTTGAATATTAAATTACACCAAAACCCGGAACAATCGTTTTGTTCCAGCTCTGAGCGCTGTAACGGAGCTATTATCTGCGGAAGAAGGACGGGTGAGGGGGTCTAATCTAGAAAAACGTTCAGGGAAAACTTTGGCGACACAACACACGTATCAAAGAGCGAATCGGCTCACATTTTTGGCGTAGAAGCGGTCGCAGATAACGCGAAAAGCCACCGAAAAACGTACGTGCGTATTCAGTGGCCTGTGGTTTTGTCGGAGGGTAGTCAAACGGAGCAGTCCATGGGATGAGGAATAATCAACGGTGGTAGTGTGAGGGGAGGGAAGAGCCATTTATCAAAAACGAGACCCACCGCCGGAATCCCCGTTATGTGCGGGGAACGTAAATCAAAAAGGACGAGAGAGGCGGCGTCGAAAATAACATCTAACCAATATTGTTTTCACCCTTTGACGGTTAGCAGAATGAGCGTGTGTGGGACGTGGAAGTGGGGTATTTACGCGGTATAACGAGGTATTTTCCCACACAGTGACTCAAACGAAGCAATACCGCTATCTTCATAGATGATCACGTTGGGCGTTCGATAAAATTAATATATCAGCTGGTATTTTGTCTCATCAAAGTACCTGGACTGATTCTTCAATAGGCCTAATCAACTTGGCAAAGATGAGATGCATCTTCGTACGTCTTTGCTCTATTTGTCTAACATATTCTTCAATTTTCTGTATCATGCCTTGTAATCAATTTTCAACCATAATTTTCTCAAACCTTGAACCATTTTTTTGTTTACATAGATGTATTTTATTCATTTATTTATTTAATTGAAAATAAATAGTATTATGAGAAGTTCACGAGCTCTCCAAGCAGCTCCGGGGTGAGTGGAGCTGCTTCCAACCCCCAGTTATTAATAGTGTGACGAGAGGGCGGATAGGCGTTTATTTCTGAAACAAGTTTGTCATCGATATGAACAGTTCATGGATGAAAAGAACGGGAACGGGGTTTCCCCGGGGCTTCCACGGGGTTTTGTGGAAGAACGGGTTGTTTCACAAAAACGATGCGGTTTCGATGAGGTATTTCTAAATATATTTTTTCCGTATCTAAATATGTTTCTTGTATCTGATCTGGGTCAACTTCAGTCAAGGCTAGATTACTAAGTAATGATACAACGTGACCCTTGAACCTCGAATTAACCCGTGTTCAACATTTCCTGCAGTAATTCGATTATTGTATGATATCAATAATTTATCCCCGAAACTCGACCAAACAATCCCACATTTAACAATATGATGCTCATCGGGCATAGTTATAGACAGATATACAATGATATGGATTTAGTGATGGAGGGGTTCCGAAATAATTCGTCAACGTCCTTTCATAGGAGTCCCACACGCACAAGTGTTGTGGTGCTGTCGTATTGTCAGTTGATCTCAATTCGGACGTCAAGCTGGTGTTATCGAGTGAGCTTTGTGACAGTATAGGCTTTTCAATAGCTCTAATTGGGTCCTGTGGTATGAGAGCGAAGGGTGGAATACATCAGGGTTAGAATGGACTATTATCGTGGATTAACTAGGAAAAGCAGTTGGAGGTGGGTGTCCACTTTAATGACTGGTTCGGATCAGTTCTAACTCCAGTTACATAATGAAAAGGAACTAGCTCATATTTGCTGCGATGAAAGGGGTTATGTATTGAGTCTCGAGGTTTGTTATGCGTGTCAGAGGGGGTGGAGGCGGTGTACTACAGGGGGAGCCTTTCCACAACGGCAAAGGCATCTTTTGTTACAGGGAATCGAGGCCACGTACAGCGAAACCGCTCGTATCCCCGTTCAGACCCCTCATCGTCCACGTGCAAGTTCAATTTAATGCCCTTCTCGGCTAACGTGGTCGAATGCACGGGGAAAGTTTATAGCGCAAGCCAGGAAGGTCCTTTTGCCTTAATTTCCTGTTTGTGGCGTGGGTCGAGCTCGAGATCTAGCTCCCTGACCTTTTTCAATCGAACCTAGAGAATGCGAGATCTCCTCTTTTTGGACGATTCTCTGTTGGAATAGCCTGAGTACGCCCATCTTTGAACTAGAAAGCTTTCGGCATCAGATCGACGCAAGATCCCTTCCTCTATTCTATCATAAATCATACCTTTACCGTTTTTATCATCAAGCCTCCCAGCCCAATTGATTTAACAGACCATTTTATTTGCATGCTCTCAAAAATATATAAATAAATATAGTGTATTCTGTATTATATTTCGGACGCTGAATATATTGAGATGAGTCCTCAACCGTCTGTCCCAAACAAGAGGAGGGTTCCTTCGGTCAAGATGGGTTCCAATTTTGAAAATGGGTACTTCATTGGACAAATGTTTTGTCCTACCCATTTTCTTCTTCTACATCGGTACCAACTCTTCAGACCTCGAAGATACGCCTTCCTACACATGCTAGATCTATCTAGAATAACAAATCATTGTGGAATAATTGGGAGCGTTGTTGAAAGAGCATAGCTCGTCACAAAAAGATCCTGTGGCGGATTTAAACAAAAAAAAATTATGTACAGGACTTGTTTTCAAATTTTATGTAGCTAACCGTTAGTAGCAACCTTCAAATCGCGCAATATGTGCAACGTTCTGTGAAGCCAAGTGATGAGGGCACCCTTTCTACAACTCATAAATCCAGACGACTCTGGTAGGAAACGGTCCGGATGTACCCATCTGGAAAGGAACCCATAATGAGGTCAATAATCGCACTCTTCAACGTCAATGCGACTAGCGTATAGCGTGGAGCGCCCTCATCAATAACCCGTAATCAAGATAAACTGTTTCCTCTGCCGAATGATTCCGCGTGATAAAAACTACTTATCGTAATAGGATCGTGGTTGGATCCTTCCTCGTGCGTTTTGTCCCACTCGGATTGCCAAATTCCGTTCTCTACCCAACCACATTATTACGTTGTGGACACACTGCTCCCCAACAAATATTTTTTTCCTCATTCATTTTCGAGATTTTTCTCGCTGTCCAATCTACGTCTGCCCGATACGCAATGAACCGTTATCATTCATTCAAAGTAAAACGCAGACTTTTATCTCTGAATTCAACACAAATGTATATGAACAAGGTGATTTTTTTTTTATTTTTCATTTTACAGGAATGAACAGGGGTTAAGTAATTGCCCATATGTACTGAAAGTCTCATCAAAACGCAAACAAATGATATTTCAGTTCAATTCGTTTAATAAAACCGGCTTTGCTCGTGGTTACTCCGTCGGTAATTGGAAAAAGTCGAGCGGAAATTCTCAGTATCGCCCTCCAATTATTAGGAGAAAGAACTTGCCTCCAAGGTTCGACTTTACGTGGAACTGTTATCGGAGCGGTTAGCCAAGTGCCGCGGATAAAACCTTCGAGCCTTTTCCCGGCTTTCATTTATTTCTTTATCTCACTCATCCCGAGCTGTGTGGAGTTCGTTGGAGTGGGAAAACATTTCCTGCTTTGGCTCACGCTTTTTCCTACAATTACCCGCGATAAGATATTGTGTGAAAAAATGAGAAGAAGGGAAGTGATTGGATGGATCAAGAATTCAGTTAACTTATTTCAATAGCCGTTTTTGCTGGGGATTCAAAAGAATTGTCGACTTTTAGGGATGGGGATCGTCGTGAAATCAAAATTATCTGAATAGGGTTGGCTTCATTATCTGACAAGCCTGAATCGATTCCTTGTGAAACCCTCTAGGTCTCTACGTCGTCCATTTCTGAGAAATGGCGTTTTCCGGTCAGAATCGCTAATATGCGAAGAACTGTAAGTGTCGAAACTTTGACAGTGAAGTTCCCAACCCTTTTCGTCCCTTTATTCTTTATGCAGACTCAATGACAGTTTCTTCTTCTTCCATCGCTAGACAAAAGAAGTAGAAGAACGGAACGTTTTCATAGATATAAAACACATACATATACACATTGAAACTTCACTCTGATTTCAGAGTTTATCTATTTTGGTTTAATTTTGTTGTTGGAATAGTACGTTCGCGTCATCATACCAGTTAATGAGATACTGTATAGGAGAAAAACAACAATTTATATCATGGGCCTCATTCGAGCGTTAAAAATGTTTTGCCGTATGATAAGGTAATTTTTTTTTTCGTACGTAAGTATTATTGCTGGTTTGTCTCACTGTTGGATATTTCGATAAAGAAAACCTCCCGGAGTCTTTTCACAGTAAGTACGTGCTTCCCATGGAGATCTTAAAAGTACGCTTTCAAACACGAGTGAAAACTACGTGGAATTCGTGATTAAATTGCACTGTTTTTCTAGAATTATCAATGCTACAATGCTCTCTTCATCATATATTCTAGGCTATATTGCAATCCCAACCGGAATACACAGCCGCGTGCAATTACTATGAAAATACCCAAAGGAGGTGTGCTCAGCGCAAGTTGACTCCTGGGATTCGCTCAAACAACAGTCCCTTGATTGTCGTGAAGTGGGGGGGGGGGGGGGGGGTAGTCAGACCCAGGAGTGAGGAGTGGGAATCCCCAGATGTGGAACGTCCTGAGACAAACCTGCTGCGGGCAACCTGAGCGGTCAAAATATTGTAATAATGTCATTTAGTTCATAGTATGAGGCAAATTTTGCCAAATATCACGTACTGTCACCGATAGAGTTGCAATGGAAGGGATATACATTCTCGTCTCAGGTAGTGCTCTCGTGAATGTTCATTTTCCTTGCTCTGTTTGTGTTGTTTTATCGTAAATGAGCTTCAAAGCGAAAATGCTACCCACTCTCTCAGTGTAGTGAACTGAAGCCGTATTCGGTGTGCGCCCACCCTCTTTCAAACATCCCATTCTAGCCCTTATATACCCTCTGTGTGTGTCCTCAGTTTAACCGGTCTCCTTAGAAAACCTGAAAAAGGCCATTCACGTGTTGGTGAGGTAGATGATGTATTATTTCTCGCAACTTCTATAGAAGTGGCCCATTAATCCTGGGACGATCCATCACAGCATCCTCAGCCGCGAGGTTTATCCTAGCCCACACCGCCGCTTTCTCAATCAATCTTTCCTCACACGGTGCCCTTTTAAGAAACATAAATCCGTAGCGAGAACAAATCTGTTTACCTGAAGCGATGTACTCGCATTATCATTCATCATAGCTAACTCCCAGGTCAAATCCTCGAGGTATCCTCCAAGCGTATTATACCGCCTCAGGACCCATATCACGATGTTTCTCGGTTGATCTCAGAGCTTTGTTACGGAGTAGCGCGGTTAAGTTGTGGATTTGGATGAAAGAGATTATTCCAGTAGAAGGAAAATAAACTGCCTAGTTACGGCCGCTTTTTTCCTCATTTCTCCTCAGTCACGAATGGCCTCATTCCGACAATTCTTACTGGTACCAAAGGCCAAGTGGATATGAGTACAATCTTAGTGCCCTGCAATCCTAACGTGCTGTACTAGCGAGATCATCAATTTGCCCTGCTCCATCCTTTTCTCCCTCACTTCATTCAAGAGATTTTAAGTTATTTATATGCCTTTCAAAACCCTAATGCCCTTTCTGTCAATCCCGTCACGGTGTAATTGACGTGACGATTGAGCGTTTCAACGGATCCCTTACTTCATGAGTTCGACCAGTATATCAGGGCCGTCGATGAGCGATTTACGAGTTTCCACCGGTTGTGTGTGTCGTCGCTAAATTAGGGTCACCGAAAGGAAATGGTGGCAGGGGGAGAGTCGTATTATCAAACCTCCTGGGTACGTGCATGCATAATCGACCTTATCGGCTACCCCTTGGTCCAACCAAATTGTATAATGAGACTGTATAAACGATAATGTGATTTGTTGATAGGAAATGTCACGTGTGTAATGTCATGGCCGTATTGATTAATATTTGAAAGTTGACGTCTTTCTGGTCGAATGCTGATCGTCGCAACACAAAGAATAATTTTAAATTGGAAAGTCGCAGAAGTTTAATGAACTTTTGGCACCAATTAAATAAAACAAGTGACGACATGGTGCTCACAATTTGTTTTTTCCATTCTTCATAAACCCCGGCTTCCACTGTATATTTGCCGTCGTCTTAAAATTGACAGAAAACATTTGAACTAGAGTAGACATTATGTACTCGAACAACAATTGGAGAGATGGAATTGCACGGAACGTTGTTGGTTAAATTGAAGTCAGCCCTGAACGTTTCGTCGAGTTTTGTTTTTATTTTTGTGCAGACTCGCGTTTAAACATTGGAACAATCAATTGTTTTGGATTCTGGAATTTCCTGAAATATTGCTCTCCGACAAATCTTGAACCTACTGGAGGTTTTCAGGCTCAAAAATACCACATTGACCCGTAATGATCTCAATCAAGAAAGTTGGTGACAAAAATTGCAACTCTAATTTAAGATAGGTGGATATTTCCCGGCACTTTTCTCTTCCTTGACAAAAAATACTTTTCACTAGTGAGAAAACCCCAACGGGGTTTCAAGTTTTTGCTCTCGGCACGAGCGGTTTTATGAAAGAATGCGGTCGATGTCGAAACTGTTTTCTCTCCATCCACAAACCTCCATCGCGGGTGGAGAAAAAGGTTTTAGGTATCGCGGGAGGTTTTTCTTTCCCTCGGGTCCTCGATGGACCGTTTTCCCCCACTTTTTTATTTTTAATGAAGGTCAAAAGACCTGAAAAACTTGGGAACCCAGGATCGTAAAATTCCTCAGAAAACTCTGCTACGATGCGTGGATGAGCCGTTCGTTTTTGAATATTTATCTGCCCGGCCATCAAAGATGGAATTCGAGGCCGTTTTTCCTATTCGGAATGGGTGAGGTTTTTTGTTCGCAGCCTGAACAAATTTCGGAGTTGGTATCCTTCAGGATGGTCGCGAAATATGATGTAAATTATTCGGCGGTTGAGCTGGTTACTGCTGTACTGTTACGGTGTGCAGGAATAGTGTTTTTCTGTTAGAAGGTGAGGTTGCATTTCATCCCTTAGTGCAATGTTCTGAATGGTTCTCGTCCACTCTCCGAATCATGTCTTATTTCCGAATGTCTAAATTTCCCTTATAATTCACGGAGAATGGTTTTGGACTTTTTCTTTCCTCCCCCTGAAATTCTCTCGGAAAATTGAGTGAGAGCTATCTTCTTCATGACTCGAGATCCTTGAAGAAAACTGAACTGCTAAAGGAAAACTCCACTCGCTGATGTTTAAGATAAAACGGAAAGTTGATGCAGTTTACCGACCCACCTACGAACCAGTAAGAAGAGTTCAACGCTTCTAAACTTTTAGGACTGTTTTTTAGCAGACCCGACCTACTTGAGTTTCCAGTTCTCTCGACACCTTTTATTTGAACGGTGCCCCACCACGTGGGTTTTACTGTTCACATACAAAAGATATTCTCTGGATTCCTACTTTTCTAAACGCGCTGCGGAAATTCAATTTCAACTATTTTCATAGTTGAATATTGTCATGGAGTGTGGTCTCAGTAGTCCGTATTCGTCATACAAGTAAATATCGGAGACACAGAGTATGGTTTATTGGTTCAATTGATTCTATTCAGTATTGAATCCGTGACACGAACCCGCCGAATACGAAATTGTTGTTGAAGGAAAAATCACGTCAGGGATCACTGACGGTTTAATTAGAGGTCAGTTCAAATTAAACAATCCTCCTGTCGAACCACATACTGATTACTTATACGCTCGACTAAACTGCCGTCCCACATTTGATGAAAAGCAACGAGAGTCTGCTATTTAATGAGATAAAACTTCAACGTCAACGGCTTGATTTATTTATGGGATGAGAATTGTTCGAGCAGTGTGTTGAGAATTGTTCACTCCAAATGTGGACAGAAAATGAATAAATAATCAAAATGAAACTGTGATTATTTCTCTCCAGCATGGCATCAGCAATATTCGAGTAACTCTTCAGGTTCTGATAGCCTCGTCTTCCTTCCCTCTTCTTCACTTTAGGCTTGGTACTTCTTATGGAATTTTTCAATGGTGATAGCGCATAGTTGTGCTTGGACCGCCTAAAATGTGGTGGACTGATGATTTAGTCAAAAAAGTAGTTCAAATCTGATCAGGAGGTATGACAGATAGGTAGGTATATGGAAACTGAGTCATAATTATTTTATGAGTGATATTAGTCACGTCATATTAATGATAATTTGTTGCTAATTTTTCAGTTTATTGTTTCGTCAGTGTTTCGTTTCCTTTTTAGTTTTAAATTATTTACTAGGAGAGGAGAGATAAGAAATAATAATAATAAGGGGAAGGCGAAATTTGCAATCGTAGCACTTGAGAAACTGCACTGCCCCCACAGTAGTCGTTGGTTGGGAACTGTTGAAGTGAGACTAACGAGACCGTTTACCCTTTTCTCCCGTGACATCGAGCCGATGATATCAACTACCCCATTTCGCCTCCATCTCTGTACACAAAGCCCGACAAACTCAATTCGACGCTACAAGGGAGAAGAGAGTAGGAACAGTGAAAACACCAACGATCCTGCTTCCAGGTCCCCTTTAGTCTATTATTCCTCTCACTAATACTAATACTCCCCTTTCCTCGCTAAGTCGAGTTAGTGTCAAACCCTCGGCTGGCAAACTTACCCAACGAGTCTCATCGAGATCGGACGGGCGCTGCGCCGCCTCCGTGGGTAACATTGGCTTATCCCGAGTGGTTCGACTCTGAAAACCCCCGTTATAGGAAGTAGGTATCTTATCCCCAACAGTTCGCTTGAGGTGGTTCTAAATAAAGTTTGCTATAAATCTCATCAATAACTGTATGTTCCTCTAAAACTCTTAAGCCTCTAAAACCCTAAAAACGCAATAACTCATGAGTCATCAGGTTTAATGGCCTTCTGCTTATGAAGGTCTTACTTATCACTATTCTTGTCTTCTTGTTCTAAACCGCATACTACAAAAACGTTAGTCGTCTTAGGATACCGTCAGATGTCGTTGTATGGGATAAATGTTTGGTTTGTCAGAAATATGTGAACAGGCCAATAAGTGCTTTAAAGCGTCAGAGATTTCACCTCATTTGAAGGCACAATTTATGCGCGCTGTCTCTAAATTGTGAGTAAAATGTATACGAGAACCGCCGATAATAAATTATTGCCCAAACGATGAACACTCTTGCTTGTGTATTATAATGACATCAGAGGCTTATAGGCACGTGCCATCAAACTCCATGCACCGTTATTGGTTAAGCACTGCGTTCAAATGTAAAAAATTACCGAATATTTTACATTTAAATTTTGTTTTCCCTCTTATAATCTTATCAAGGTCAAAGTGACAGAAATGAATATTTTTCACACATTTTTGAAAATTTGGTGAAGACTTAAGAAAAAAATTTGCTGACTAAAGAAAGAGAAAATTTAGAGAAGTAAGGTTAGTTGGCCATGGATAGAAGGAATATAGGGCAATGCGGGCAGGTTTCCCAATCAAAGCCAATAAGAAGCGTGTCCTGAAGGTGCGGACAGACTCAACACCGAGACGGCCGATTTGCAACGTCGAAGTTTCCAGTGAAAACGGAGGAAAGGGACTGTTTCAATTAGAACTACGTCATCATGGCAGCTACGGAGGTCACTTGGGTACTTTGGCCCAGTACAAAACCTAGGAGCAGATTGGAGACTCAACTTTGGCTCGGAGCCAGGAAAAGCCATCATCCCCCTCTAATATACGCACAATGTTTCCTCCCTTTATCGAGTTCTCACTACCGTGGGTCTTTTACAGCAGAAGTGATGATGGGTCAGGAATGCCAGGCGTCTTTTAGAGTGGAAACATATTTTGGCAAGCGCCCTTGCAGTAAATGCTCTATTTTCACACTATATAGGGCGGCATAGCGATTTGTGTTGTCATATAAACAATATACCTAGATAGGAACGATTATATGGGTATAGAACATATTATGGAGCTCTCCTCGTGGGGTATTCAGTTGGATGTCTTAAGTGTATTGGTCAAAAATATAAAAATATAAAATATAAAAAATTCTGAATTGTGAGAGTCTAAATGCTTAGTGTATTTAATCTGCATTTAATTGCATGTAATCTTTTTAACGAAGGTCCATTAACCCAACCTCTTTTTCTAAAGAATCCCATCTTTAAAACTGTACGGACGAACACTTGATACTATATATTCCTCGAACAGGCTCATTGTAGACGCATTTTAGCCAGCGGGCGCATTGAACGTTTCGAAGCTTTTGAGGCGCCTACCTTACTATCGATCAAGTTTGTATTGTTGGACGTCGAACAATGGGGGTGCTATCAAATCGAGCAGCTCGTTTTGAAAAAAGATTGGAACTATGGTAGGTGATAACGGGTTAGTTTCTATACGGTTCAAAGAATGGACGTAATATTTCTTGCTTGACACGTCAGTTAAATGTTGAAGTTGAGAAGCGAGACATTTTTTATATGATGATACAAGACTATGCTCAAGATAAGTTAGTCCTTATAAGTTACTTACTTATGATCGTTCATGTTTCAGGAACCAGTCGCAAATGTTTGTGCTACTCTCGTATTCAAGAACTGGGCTCCCCAAGGCAGAAGCTAGGCAAGTACCGAAGATTTTTCAACGACAAACGCTACTCAATTTGGTTGGTTATTCACTGAATAATCAATTTATGCTCTCATGGAAAAAGTCAATATCTCCGATTCAGCCCAAAAATTTTTTTCTGGGCGTTTCAGGTTGTCTAGATCAAATTCGCAAATGTCCGTCCGCCGTCCACGCCGACTAGGGTAGTCGAAAATTTTCTGAAAATCTGAAATTTTGGTCAGGGGTTTGTTTCCGGCTCTAGTTGGTCCTCGAAACCCCCCTTTTCTGCCTGATCGGACCAAATTTGAGGAGAGTAGGGGTCAAAACGTGTTTTTCGAAAAATTGATTTTCGAGATTTTACGTGATCTGAGCGTGTGGGGTATCATGTTCCACTAAATTTTGGACGCAGAATCTGATGAGACGAGTTCCGGGACGATTGGCACCCACCAGAAGACGTTATGGGTCAAAATTGGTATCTACCTACTCATTTTGAATGTGTTTTCGAGATTCCAGGTACCTAGGCGTGTGAGGTTTCATTTTCCTCTAAATTTTGAACTCTTAATCGATCGGAATGGATCTGGTACCCACCACACCAACTGTTTCCCCCATTTTTTGCTTCACCAGGAGAGTGGAAAAGGCTGCGCGCACAAATTCATATGACCAACCTTGTTGATGCGGGTTCCTCTGGACTTTCTGTGGGGCCAAAATGACAAATAAACAGGGGGTTCCTGAGGTGCATTTGCGATTTTATGAAACGCGGTTTTATCTCACTGTCGAAAAATTGACGAATCCCGATTTCGGTGTACAGGAGAAATAATGGTTCGATGTAAAAGAAAAATTCCTTCATCGGTGGTCGTATACTGGACTATATTGTTGGAGGAAGATCTGGGAAAGGCATAGAAAAAGTTAACTCGTTTTTTCCTGGACCCAGGTGAACTCCTATTTATCCACGCAGAGAAATAGGGACGAGTCATATATATTCAGGGTAGGCTTTGTTAGGGGGCAGCTCTCAGGTCTGGGTTGAGCGTACGTAGACGATAGGTGGATCCTAAGTTCTTTGTTTCACTGATTAAAAGCGAGCGGCGAACCTGACTGGTTTACAAGGCCCATTCCCCGTCGCTACGAACTCTCTCCTACAAAGGAAAAAAAAAAAAAGTGTGAGGGAAATATTGACGATCAGGAAAATTCTCCCAGCCACTCTCCTATTTATTCGAGATGGGCTAAGGCATTAGAAAATCTGCACTAGTTGCAACTTGCGAGTAAAGTGAGTCTAGACTATTGAGGAACGAATGAGCAGTTTGTATTCGTTGGAATTATCCAAAGACAGTAGGAAATGGTGGGAAAATTAGTCGAATAGCTTTTCAATCAAGTTTAATGCAGTGCTCTTCTTCTGGAAGGAACTTTTCTTCACACTGCCTGGTGATTTGAGCAGATTTGCTCCGAGTCAGCCTGTCAGCCATATGTTATTGGTTGGGCAAACCTCGAAAAAGATTATTTCTCCCTCGAGTGCTCTTGCCAGAGGCCATTCGCAGTAGGCAATCGCTTTTTCCGTCCATTTCCCGAAGTCGATCCCTGATTGAAGCCCCACCCGGTCCTGGGGGTATTGTTGAGGAATCACACGTTCACATTAGCTGTAGAAAAGGTTTAAATATCAATTCTGGGCACGGATTCCCTCGAGGATCAGGTGTGGGTTGTGTTGAGTTGCCGACGCCAAATCGAAAAGAGGCCATAGAGCCAAATAATAATGTAAGTGGGCTCTGGTATATAAATCGAAGCTTAAATACTCGATAAAAGGAATAAAACACCCTCATAAGCGATGGAGCAAATGGAGTTCCGGAGAAATTCCCACTCTCTGACGTACTTGGCCAGAGTTGACGCGGTCACATTTTTAGTGTTGGTCATTGAATAGTGCAGTAGCCATGAATTAGTACTCACAGCAACAACTCACAGAAAAGGAAAGTTCTGTTTGGGTATGTAGCTTGTAGCTCACATCCAATGCGCCTGCCTTGTTCATAAGCAGAGGGCATAAATGAGCGTATATGTAGACCAAGTTGCGCTGGAAGGGCCGACTGATGAATAATCCCAAGTCATACATTAGTCATTTTGAAGGACTCCTCCTCCGCCGTCTGGGGAATGTGTTGAGTTGTTCGCTGACGCGGAAATTCGAGCATAATTTCTGAGAGGGGGTCCATCAGGCTCGTTATTCAGGAAGGCCCTGACCTCGAGTTTCATTCACTTTGCAATCTCTGGGGAAGGGGTGTTAATCCATTTCTCAGTCTCATGTGCCATCGAGGCCTCAGAACTCAGTTCGTGGATTAAAGCACTACCTACTTACTGTATCCTTCTTCACACCTCATATTTCCAGGCAAATCCGAATTTATATTCTCGAACTTTCCTTACCTTTCATTACGTTCATTAAGTGCGACACGCCGCTCCAAGTCGGATTTCCATGGATTGTTGCTGTTGGCTGGTACCCTCTCTTAGCTAAGTATGAAAATGGCTGGATCGACTGCTTTCAGACATAGGAATTCACTAGGGATTTCAAGGAAAATTTCTGTATGAAATAATGGAGGGAACGAAGTCCTCAGAGAATTCTAAAGGATTTTTAAGGACAAATTGTAGGCCAAACAAGAATCTTCGAAGGGCTCTACACGGATTTGACGGTCTTTAGGAGACAATGTTAGCATTTTGGCCCTTATTGGTATATAAAATAACCTTGTTTCATTGGTCAAAAGGTTTTTTTTTTTTTTTTTTTTTTTTTTTTTTTTTTTTATAGTACGCAGGTTTTTACTCTGCAGAACTGAGGTACTGTGGAAAACCCACGGTACGACCGAGATCCCTGAAATAAGAAATAAGAAGCCACTGTCGAATATTTCGCAACGTTTTTTGTTAGAGTCTTACTCCTCGGGGGATTTGGTCATAGATCCCCATTCTTTCCTCTTGTGTTTCTCATTCTAGTGGTGCCGATCTAACTGTGCTTTGCCCACCATGGGATGAGAACGCTGGAGCTATTCTACCAACAGGTGTGGCAATACTAAATTGTAGCATTCGTTTGAAACGTCCAATCCTTTCCGTCTCGCTAGACCTGGCACGGACCATTGATGGCGCTCCTGATTCCCGCATCGGGCGACCGGGTATGTAAACGACCCGTTGACTGAATGAGAACGGGTTAACGAGGGTTGCTCGAGGCAATGGCTGGAATTAGCGGGAAGGGAAGGGTTGAAAAGGCACAGCACGACCCTAGAAACCGGTCAGCCCAATGGCTGGCCTATGCTTTGTCGCTGGACCCACCACGACCTTCCTGTTCCACAACCCCACCACCCTTAAGTCCCCAAGGAATTTGTCGGGGAGGGCTCCGACGTTATAATCAGCTTGGAGGCATTTGCATGAGAATTGGCTTCCAAGTGTAAAGCGTACACTAAATCCCCATTCAAACCTCGCGGTTTAAGTCGCCGAGAGGCTTTACTTATACAAATAAGACAATACCAAGGTAGGACGAGTTTCCCCAGTTAAATTTCGAGCGTACGATTTATTGTGGTTGTTATTGCTTCCCGGGTTCAAGCCACTTCTACTTTCAAGGGGCTCATAACAAATTCATCATTGTGCTGAGGCTAATGAGCGGATGAAAAGCCGATTGTCAGAAGCAGGTTCTGAATTCTAAGCTTCCAAGGTCTACGACCGGCTTGTTATTTCGGTCTCCAACTCAGTACAATACCTTGAGAGCTGATTAGACCGACGGAAGTTTGCCAGTAGTAAAGGTTACCGGCGGATTGGTAATTCGGTATTCTAACAATGATTCAAGAATTGGTATAAAATAAATGTTAATCTAGGAACATTTATGTATCCGCCGATGTTACGGTGACTAAAAAACACCCTCTGAGCTTTGACGCTTTTGGAATTTTCACTTGAGCTCCCTTGGACTCAACCTGTCCCTTTGACGTGGCGTTGGAAGCATTGACGTCCCTGTACGGCTCAAAAGACGTTTTCAAGCCCGTTGGTGGTTGCGTGAGCGTCACCGATCCTGTCTGTTGATATTGTATAGCTTTGAACGACTAAACTAGCCCTCTCTGAAGTTCTATGATAACGTGAGCCCGCTGGTTGTTGCCTGCTGAGCTCATGCATCCGCAAGATCTCTAACCGGCAAGTGAATACCTTCAAGGACTACTTTAAGAACCTCTCACCAACGGATTCCCTCAGTCCATCCTGGTGGTTTTGAAATCCCTTCACTTCCCAAAAACGACCTAAGGAAAATGTTTATTGCGCATTCATATTATGCTGACACTTGGTTTTGGAACCTGAAAACACGAAACAGCACTGACAATCATTTTGATGGCTCTGCTAAGCAACAACCTGATGCATTGGCAGCATTGGCGGATGGAACCTGATTTTGTTTGGACGTGAAAGTTACATGTGTGCTGATGGTATTTCCTAAGAATAAAAGCGCTGCTTGTCTACAATTCCCAATCAATGCCTAAAAGATGAATAATGACGGAGGCCCATGTTACCTGTCAGCAAACCACCCATCAAAGCCACCATCACCGAGCAAACCGGTTTTTGGTCGCGGTACTTCTCTGCCCCAGATTCAATGACGACTCCGCTAGCAATATGCTCATTCAATCGACGGAACTGAGTACTTACAAACAAGCATAGAGAGATCTACCGTGCCGAATTGATACTTGGTATGGGGTTGAGCAAAGTAACGTTTTGTCAGAGACCTACATACGTTTACACTATGTTAATTCCGGCTTTCGACGACGTTGAATAATTCCAACCTCAAACACGGGTACAAGCATCCCCATCCGACTACCACCTCTCCAAACACATCCGCCAAGTTTGTTGCCTAAAGCGAAACTATTAGCGAACAACCTGCACGCAACGTTCCAAGTTGGGAGTTCATGCAGCTCAACTTTATAGTGGATTTTGCCGCGCTATGTAAGTAATTGTCCAGGCTTCGATCATTTCTTGGATGGATGCCATTACATATGCAATCGTTTGTTTGAAAGTTTATAATTGAAAATCAGAACATTATGCTCGGAAAATCACATCGGGTTTATTTTCAGTTACAGTCCTTGATTCTACACATCGTTGGCTCATTTTGAAAGGTATTTTGATGCTTTTACTGTAAACTGTCTTGACTTATTCCGTTCAATCTCATGTTCATTAGTGATTCCCGGGGGGTGTGAGAATCAGAATCAAAATTTATTGACGAACGGTTTCTCGTCGAATTGGGGGCACACTCAACGTCAAACGATCGTTTCAACTCAAGGACGCCCTTCAATGAAGTGCCAAATAATGTAATATCGTTAATTGGCGGGAAAATTGAGTTTTTTCTCTTGAAGTCCACTTACCACCTTCATCTCCTGTTTTTGCTCCAATTACTGCGTAAATTACAGAAATTCTTCGTTGGAAACCCTTTTTCTCAGAGTTTTAGCGAGTTGTTATTATGGAGATCGGGTCCTCCCTCAGTAGTGTTTGAAACAAATAGAACAGCCGGAAGAAAAATAGTGGACACGAAATGACTGTTACATATTGGTTTCACATAAGGCCAAAAAGTCCCCCCCTCATTTTAGACTATTTCGATGAAAAAGTTTTGGTGAAAAAGGAGTAAACTTGGTAAAAATTTGGCAGTCGAAGCGGCTAGTGAGGGGGAAGGGGGCTTTCTCTCCAAGGCATTCTGAAAAGCAAGTTTGTAAGTTAATTCATTAGAGAGAAGCAAAAGCGATACAATGGAAATCAGGAAGGGAAGTTGTAGAGTACTCTCATGCTCTTCGGAAGAAGTTAGGTTTCTGGGGGGACCGTCGCGGCGACACAAGGAGTTTCTGTATAAGCCTCTGTTCGCGGTGTCTCGATTTCAAAGATGTTCGTATGCGGAAACTCGTCGAGCACGTGGGTCCCAATATAACTTGTAATTACGAAGACAATAGGGAGAGCTAACTCTTCCCTTGTCCTGAGAGACGATTCGCCTCGAAATTACCGCGCCTTTGGCGTAACAATATTATTTCTTAATGGAAGAAACTCTCCCTGTTCTTAGACACCATTTCAATGAAGTTTGGGGTGAACCACGGTCGCGAAATAGTGGTCAATCTCTCCAATTCGCCCGAACTGTGGTTTTATTTTTTCAAGATGTCTCAATCCCACAAAACCGTCTACATCGTTTTTGGCTTAGGTGGAGTTTTTGGTTTGAGTTGGTTATTCCTTAAATAATAATCCGAAGTTTTCATGCAAAAAGTCAATCTGTCCAATTCGGCCCAAAAATGATTTCTGGCGACTCAAGATGTCTAAATCAGAATTCACTAATATCCGTCCGCCGTCCGCGCCGATATTGGTAGTGGAAAATTTTCTAAAAATCTGAAATTTTGGTCAGGGACCCGTTTCTGCCTTTAGTTGGTCCTCAAACTTTTGTGCCCGATCAGACGAAATTCAGGGAGGAGGGACCCTAAACCCCCCTTAGGGTTCAAAATGGGTACCTATTTCAAATAATGGATTTTCGATATTATCAACGATCTAAACGTGTGGTGCATTATTTTCGACTAAATTTTGGACGCTGATTCAAATGAGACGGATCCCGGAACGATTGGCGCCCACTGGAAGGGATTATGGGTCAAAATGGGTATCTGTGCACTTATTTTGAATGTGGGTTTTAGAGGTTTTGGGTACCTAGGCGTGTGGTGTATCGTTTCCCACTAAACTCTGGACGCTGAGTCGATTGGCATGAGTCTCCACGTGCCTGCCCCGAGAAATAGCTAACCCCTGTGATGGAATTCGCAGCATTTTTCTAAAGGGTTTTTCGGGTTCGAAGAGTTGTTTGCGTCAAGCGATATTTGATGGAAATTAGCATGAAACTACACTTTTACAAAAAGGAGACGGGTGATTCACTTGGTCGTCAACTAGATTCGGAACACCGTGCGTTAGAAGTAAATTACAATCAAATACAGAGGAAGATCTTCAATTATAAGAAAAATTTCAATTCGGGAACAATCCTTTGTTCGAGCAGACGTTGCATTCGTTACAATTAAAAAAAGCTAATGGAAACATTACTCCTTTTGCGCTTTAAATTACATAATTTCTTCTTCAAGTCCACAATCTACGAAAAAACTTCGCTTCTTCGTACAAAACTTCTTAATTGTCCCCCTCCCTCTGCCACTGCTGGCGCTGATTTTTAGAAATTATTTTTTGCTGCCTCCAAAAGTGGGAAAGAAGAAAAGTCCAAACCAGACTAATTAAGTTACAAAAACGTAGTCCTTTTGTAATAACTTCTCCATGGGAAAGTTACGAATGAATCTGCTTTCTACGTTTTTTTCCTTTTATTGTATTTTCCCCGCAGGAGTTTGTTGACGAGACAGTTGAAACAATGAGTGTGAGGGATTTGGAGGCGGGTAGAGTCCAGGCCGGAACGTAACGGACGTGTCACCAGCGAGAGGGGGCGGAACGTAAAATGAATTTATTGTAACCAACATGACCGAAGTTCCAACATAAATGGGAATATTTAATGTTTCAGTGTGAGGTGGATAATTTTAACTTCTTAATGTCCATGACTGACGCAGACGAATTCACCCCTTCAAGAATAGTGTATCCTGTGCTCTGGGGACGGTCAATGATTTATGGTTGGCTAATGTATCGTATCTAGTAGGTCATCATTGTCCAGTAGATTCAAGACCGGACCGAGTACGCTGTCTTGTGGACAACGTGATTCGATGCACTTGGTTGATCGTAGAGACCTTTACATGGAATCCAACTAATGACTTCGCATTAGTTTGCGTTCTCCATCTTGAGGAAGCGCCTGTGGAGTAAATGTATGTCTCCATCGAGTTATATTTTCATGTGAGATGAGTTTACTAGCGTCAAAGGGTAAAGAATACTTGTAATAATGATCTGTTCTAACGATGATAATGATAATAATTAATGAAATTTGAATATATTTTCAAGTCCCCTCCTCCCTGTTTGGCCCATGATTTTGCTCCGTCACTCAGGCGCACTCAACTACAGACTTCACATGACAATCGACCACTCATGTTATTTCTGATTTTTTTTCTCAGGATTTATGTTGACCAAGGCACGCGAATGTTCTTCTAGATCTTCTCCCTCATAAGAACTTGCTTGTACATTCTGCCCACGTAACTCTTTTCGACGGATTCAGTTGCAGATGGATTGCGGCACGTAAGAGTCTTCGTCCCAGAGGCCGTCAAAGAAGGTGACGACGCGGTCTTGAGGTGTCTTTTCGACCTCAACGGCGACTCGCTCTACTCGGTCAAGTGGTACAAAGGAGGGCGAGAAATGTATCGATACATGCCCAAGGAGGACCCATCGATCAAAGTCTTTCCCATTAATGGTCTTAGCGAGTTGTACATAGAGGTGAGTTCATAAATCCTTTTACACCCAATGAGCCACTTTTGTCCTTGTTATAGTTCATTCACAATGAAAATTGGGGTGCGCGCATTAATTCAACACCATTATATCCGTCTCTCAAATTTTATTCATGTTTCTCTGAATAATCTCTCGTACTGAGGATAATACCGCTCATGGGGCCAACGAATTTGAATACTTTGGAATGTATTAAAAGCTAGCGTCTCTGCGAGGTGACAATAACACGATGGCATAAATTTAGGGCGCGTGCGATAATTCAAACGGATCTCGTTCAGTCCAGTTGCATGAGTCCAACCAGCCAGGATGCCGAGAATGGTAATCTAACACAAGTAAAATAAGTCATGACGGACTTTCTGAAAAAGGGTAAAAAATAGCCGTTTTCTGCAAACGATGCGGACGAGGTCATGAAAACGAATTCCAAACATTTCGAGGTTTTTAGACTCCTCAAAGATGTACCGATAGCATTTTTTCAACAGATCTCGTAACTCTACACCAACTGTGTAAACCCTAATTGAACTGCGTAAACCCTAATGGAATTCGTTGTAAGTGCGCAGCCTGGAGGCAGTAATTTGATCACACGCGAAAACAGTAAGAATTATATTACGAGCGTGTGTTTTTATCGGATTTTTCCCATTCTAACGAAAATCAACTCCAGAAACGTCTATTACTCGTTATGAACTGCAACATCAACATTTGAATTTGTCCAGCTCATTTATATTTTGATTATATGGAATTGAGCATCAATGCAGCATGAATTCTGGCATGTTATGCTTCACAAAGAAATGAACCACGTAAAGCAGTTCATCCGTTTTGGCACGCAATGAAATTTAAATATAGCCCGTAATCAGTATAAATAACTTAAGGCGTTGCCGTTTGTGGAATATCATTTTAACCAAAACTGGAACAAGATCCCTCGCAGAATATTAGCACATATGGTTAGAACAGTTGCTTTGCCGTTATTCGGACTTTAATTATTTCTACTGGTACTGTCCTTTCTAATGTGCTGCGGTTTTGGGTCACCCTATTCAATGTGGTTAGCTCTAAATGTGACCATGAATGTCATTAAGTGGTTCGGTTGTTACATTTACGACCCTTTTCTCCTTCCACCATGGATCGTTTAGATAGGGATGGAGTTATCTCTGCGTCAAGTTTGAATGTTTGCGCGCGTAAATGTTACGAATACGTACTTATACAATAGGCAGGTTTCGCTCGTAGATTATACACCTTTTCACTACGGTTGAACCTTTTTCGGCCCCTTCGTATGCCATTATGGCCGATGGAGGGTGAGCAGCCAAGTTTCTAGGCCTTACTGGAGGTATAATATGTGCTCCATGTAGAAAAAACTGTGCTTCCCCCTTCCCCCGGCCCTTATTGAACATCCCCTTTACCCCTCGTTCCTCTTTTCTACATAGTCGCGAGATAAGGAATGTGGAAAGGCAGTGTTTGGGGAGGGAGAGTTTCTTTATCGCCATCCTCCACCATTTCCCTTCGCCAGTCTCGCTAACACAGACCTCCGGTAACGTGAATACCTACCCATCTGCGACATATCATCTGGCTATGTCCTCACCATGCTGCTGCCATAAGCCCCACCGTCGTCGTTTGAAGTGTCCACATTCTATTAGTCCTCTCGCGTGTGCTGGTTGTTCTATCGCTTCATAGCTCTTCCTTTTTCCCGCTTTCCACTGTATCATCACTCATTCATTAATTTTACCTGAAAACAACGCCCTGAAAAAAATTTATCAAGTCTCATATCATTCATCTATTAGCAAAACAAAATTTAAAAAAAAATTGCCTAATTCCGTTGCGTTTACATTTATTTAGTACCCCAGGCTGTATCTCCTTTACACGTGAAGCACAAAAGATGTCCTTACCATCCAGCGAAATGCATTTACTTTGAAGAAGTTGATTCCAACAAAGAGTCGCTCTCCTTTCATCGAACATTCGACGCGTACATTGTGGGTATAACAGACTCTATACTATCGCAATTCATCAAGTTCTACCATCTATCAACCACCTGAGACCTAACGACACTCAACCAACACACAATCGAGACACACTTTGGCATACCTCTCTCCGGTTTTTGCACTCGGCACTTTCTGACTATTGATATCGGTTTCTGTTCAAGTTTAAGTCGTTCCAAACTTAATCACGGATTATCAGTGACTATTTCATGTTCCATTGCGTAGAAAGGCTTCCAGGGCGCACAATATTGAGTTGTAGCACTCCTAGAGTCCAGTGAGATCATATAAATACATCCGTGCCTACAACAAATTACAGCCTGGATAGATAGTCGAATTCCAGATTTGCACCCCTCAAAATATTCGGACATAAGAATTAAAACTGACAAAACACTATTATATTGGGGCATTCGGATCAAAATAATTTTCAGGTTATAAATCAATTTTGCAGGCTTTGTGTAGGTTGTGAATCTAGATCTTTACGTCAAGGCTGTGTCGGAAAACACATTGAAGAGTAAGTTTATCACAATTTTTGCAATTTATATTGATAATGTAAACCATCCAGAACATTGACCCTTCAAGATGAACCAACTTATCGACTTGTATTGTTTAGGTAAAATCGTGTTCGGGTGAACGCTTCAATTTGAGATTAGGTTGATTGGCTATAGAGACATTATTGGATCACCAGTGTTAGAAGCGTTTTCACGTAATGAGTTCTTGGTTTCATGACATCACGAAGAACCAATCAACTGTATCTATAGGTCCTCGAAACATTCTCAAAGACCTCCCCCCTCCCTCCCCTTTTTTTATACAGCTTTAGGTTCTCTTGAAAGTAATCCAAGAAGAAAAGGTGGGGTAGTCTTACTTACCTAGATCCTACAGGAGAATTGGAGAGCCTCCGAAGAGGATAGAGATGGCATAGAGGAGTGCAAGGGAGTCGGCGTAGCCTTTCTCTCTCCCTTTCCCTCCATTTCCAGTCGGAAGAGTAAGGAAGAACCGTGGAGAAGAGATTTGAGTCGAAGAAATAAGAAACCCTCTTCGAGAAAAAGGGGATCGTTAAATGATTACAAACTTTCAACTCAGCTTTGACGGCATCGTCCCCCTCTCTAACCATTACAATATCGAAAAGTTTCAGAATTGAAACATCGATAATACTTTGGATTACTTTGAACAATCAATTCGTCGAATTATTCGGCGAAATGTGTTTCCTGTCTTTTATCCGATTTTCTTGGGAAATGATTGAGCAAGACCATTTCCACGTTCAGCCCTCTAATGGGAGCGAAAGAGGGAAAATTATTTATGAAAGTTCTAAAGAAGTTTGGTTTGTTTCCTCGATTTCACGGACGTTTTCTCCGATCCTTTAGATCCAGAATAAACATTCTCTGATTGAACTGTAGTCCGTCCGGTGGGGTGAAAGTACATTTCCCTAGAACATTGATGAGATCCATCTGATCTGGCGTATTTTCTATCTTTAGTTGTGCCTTCAATACGTAGACAACCGGCAAAGCTCCAAAATTCCTGAACGTTTTATTTCTCAAAATCTAGAAGTTCTTCGCTACTCAAAGCAAAAAGACGTGCGTAAAAGGTCGATTTAATAAGCATCCAACGGAATCATTACCAAAATGATGATTTGATTAGTCTGCTCAACCTCCTTTCTGGACGAATTGCCTTTATTTGAAACTTGGTTCGCCTTTATGCCTTCATTTGTCGGCCAGGCACAGAACTTGCGACAGTCGCTAAAGCAATATCAAACACAATTAATTTTATCGGTGGCGTTGGGATGGCGAAATTACTTAAATCCGCCTAAAAATGAAAAGACGAAGGAGTTTCGTTGACTCAACCCTCTTTATTTGACGTGCTCACTCGTTCCCTCCATTTCTCTCAAATCAAATTAAAACGAGACGCGTACAATTAAATTCCTTTTACGTCTAAGGGGGAAAAACAGCGAAAGGTCGGGAGGGCTTCTAACTGGATATTTAACTGCCAACCTCATGGTACTGCAAAAGCGTTGTGAACTCAATGAAAAATGAACAATTGAAGAAAAATTGTTTTGAGGGAGTGGCATGAAGATCTTTCAAATAAACTTTTGTCAAGCTGTTGCAACATGAATCATAGTTTACATTATATTTATAAACATTTGCATTTTCATTTGTTCAAGATTTGTCTTGCATCTTGGATTTCGACGAACCGATTTCCGTCCTCAACGGAATTTTTTGTAATCGTTTTGAGAATCGTTTCCAGAGCGTTTTTGATTAAAATTCACTTCTTTCGAACGAGATTTCTCGTTCTCTGTTCGATATGAATCCTAATTGTTTGAACACAAATGCAATCGTTTTAGGTGAAGATTGCCCATACGTTTGAGATTATTTCACGACGTTTGATTGAAATTAAAACAGTTTGAAAGGAATTATTCGTGAGTTCGAGATGAATTCGCTCGTAATCGTTTTAAGGACATTTTCAGTACGTTTTCAATATCTCAACTCCTAAACAAGATCTCAATTGTTTTCAAGTACATTTTTTCCTAAGGTACGTTTATGATGAATTCACCATTTCCAAACATGATTTCAATAATTTCGATCGAGATGAGGATTCTCTCGAGTCGTCGACTGTTGATCAAAATCTGACTGTATCAAACAAAATTTCTCATCGAAATAAATTATCGACGTTTGAACTCGATTTGGTACGATTTCATGACGATTATTAGAAATTCACGATTATTCATTTCAATCGTTTTGAAAAACATTCCAAATACGTTTTTCATTGATAGTTCATTTCTTTTGCACGCGATCTCACTCGTTTTGAACAAGGTTTTTTGCGATTTCAAGATAAATCTTCAACGAAGCTCTAATCGTTCTTACAAAAAACTCTATTCAAATATTTATATTTCAATTTTATATTATTGTAGCCAAGTTGAAAACCAACACGAACGTGGAATTTGATGGTTACATTTTATAACATCTTCATTGGCATTTTGATACCTATCCTGAGCTACCAAACGGTGTTCATTATTTGTGTAAACGGACGAGCACATCATTAATTCAGAAACCGTTACTATCAAACGACTATTGAAAGTATCGGTCGATACCATATCGATAGATATGTCCCATGGTATCGATGTGTCCCGCGTTCACTCCGGTTCGAGACAGTGGAGCCTACAGCGCATTCTGTCGGACAAGGCGGAGAAAAGGAGACAACGAAGTCGAAGAGGAGCTTCAGTGCAGTTTAGTATTGATTGTAACCCCACTTGCCCTCCCGGAACCGTTAACCTTCATTCTGCGTCTGAGTTCAGTGTTGGGTCGTCAATTCGTTTTGACGTGCGAGTTTTTCTTTGATACCCGATTCATTTTGGCTTCTGATTGATAATTTCGAGCGAAAGTGTTCGACCCCGACGAATTCATGGGCGTTTTAGACCAGTGCGGGGTGAGCCCCGCCCCGGCCGTCATGTCGAACAACGTTGAACAGGCAGCTCAAGTTTGTTCGCTCCCGCTGCCTCCCCAGCAATTCATATCAAACTACACGGAGGAGAATATCAAACGAGGGCGAGCTCCCAGGCCACCGCCACCAGTGCAAGAGACGTATTCCATGTTTGGCAATACCTTCAACTCGGACGACACTATCATCAGACCGTTGGAAACCCAGGTGAGTCGTACGTAAGCAATCTAGACTCGGGAGCAGTGTGCATGAGACCACTACTCGTCTGAAGTACCAGCAAAATAAGTTACTGATTATGTATGTAGATTGGCCCACAAGTATGGCTAGTGTAACTAAGCGGAGGTTAACAAACATTACACTCCCTGCTCCTGTGCTTTCACGGACTTGACTCGCTTCATTAGGGCCCAGAAATACATCTCTAAAACCTACATTTGAAATAGACAGGCAGGAACTCAATTTGACCCATACCCAGCTCCAGTAGGCACCAAGCGTTCTGGAGCCCTTCTCAAAGGATTCAGCGTCCTAAATATAGTGGAAAATAACACACCACGGGCCTAGATCGCCGAATATGTCGAAAACCCATTTTCCAAATACAAGAACCCTCCCCAAATGTGGTCCGATCGGCCTAAAAAAGTCTTTTCCAAAAACCTGACAATTCGGTCAGGTCCCTCTCCGGTTCTATGTGGTCTTCGAAACTTTTCAGCCCAATCGGACCAAATTTGGGGAGGGTATGGGTAAAATGTTGTTTTAAACTCGATGTTCGGAACTTTTTAGGATCTAGGTACGACGAGATGTCATTTTCAACTAATTTTCATATGGTGAACTAATTGGAATTAGTCTCCCACTCACAGTTTCCCTATATACTTGCTTTAAGAAATGATTTGGAACCATCCAACCATTGTGGATGAATTTGCAGCGTTTTTGTCTGCAGTTTCCGATCATTATATTCAAGGGTCTGAATCGCATTTATGACGTAAAAATCCTTGAAATTTCCGCTTTGATTGGCCGTAAATTGAAATTATGTATTTATGATACAAATTTACATGAGTTGTGAGCTCTCCGAGAATCCGAAAGTATTTGTAATAAAGTTATTTTATAAGTATTTTTGTGAATTTCTCACTGTTTTCTTTAATTAAATTCATTTGATTCTCTGATTGAGTTGTGATTGTCAATAATTGACATTCTCACTCAAGAATTCGTATAATATTTACCTTATGTGTAAAAATCAGCTTCTGGAAGTTGTGTTTGTGTGTGTTGTTTGTGCTCGTAAATGTATACCTTTTTGTTTGTTATTTTTCTTCACCATTGCTTTTATTGTGTCTTTAGGGCATCAAACGACTTTACCCGCAACACTTCGATCGACGTCGTGAGCTGAAAAAACTCAATCACTCGCTTTTGGTAAATTTCCTCGACCTTCTCGACCACCTCGTCCGATGTCCGGATTCCCCCAGGAGAGCGGAAAAAGTCGACGACTTGAGCCTTTTATTCATTCACATACATCATCTTCTCAACGAATTTAGGCCTCACCAGGCGAGGGAAACCCTGCGAGTTATGATGGACCTTCAGAGGAGGCAGAGGCTGGAGATTTCCCAGCGATTTCAAAAGCATCTTGATAAAGTGAGTTGAAAGTTTATCGTCACGTCTCCTGATTTGATTCCGACACTTCATCTTCAGCTTTTCTTACATCAACCAAATTCGACTCGGTTGTAGGTGATTGAGATGCTTCAACAGGCGATCCACACTCTTCCTGACACGTCGGACTTCGACTCAAAACTAATGGTTCCCTCCGAATCCTTCGACGACGTGGGGAATTTCAATTCCAACCCCAACAACCCAGATCATCTGTCAGTCCTGGATGAAATGATGTGCAACATCGTCGACCAGCTCTAACGCTCAAGTTCCTTTACTGGAAGATAACTTTCTTCAGATCTTGCTGTAAATTAAACGACAGCACTCCCTGATCATTGATGTTATTTGATGTGTCAGCAAAATCCCTAGTACCTATCTATTATATTCTTCTTAAATAAAATCTTTTCTGAATCTTTTCTTGGCTCCTTTTGTATCCCATAGAAAGCAAAGATGGAGTGTTCTTCAGTCATTAAATTCATCAATATAAATAAAATAAAAAATCTCATTTTTATAAGGCGATTTTTTTTTTACAAATGGTGTTTTTGAAATTCATACTTCTGTTGTTAATTTGTTCACATTTTACTGTATTTTTTTTTAATTCTTTCACAATTTTTCCACAAGTCTTGCTGAAATCCACGTTATTCTAATGCAAACCATTCAACTTTTCTTCAAATTTTGTTTAAGAAAATTCTCCTTTGTAAAATTTAGGAAAATAAACAATTAAACGGATAAACATTAGGTATTCATGAAGATTTTTTGAAAATGAAATTCGCCTCACAATTAAATTATGAAGGATAAATTTTACCTGAAAAATGTAAATTCTTGTAGGGTTTCTGTTTGAATGGCTCACAGCAATGTTGGAAAACGTACAGTTATGTCCGCAAAACTGGAGTAAATTGAAACAAACACAAAAAAATGATTGATTTTTGAAAATATGCAAATTTATGACGGAAATGTATACTAACAATAAATTTTTGCATAAATGTCTTCATTCGTCCTCCATGAATTTATTTCGTGGAAAGTTCATTCGTACTCCAATATTTATGAATACGTATGCGCTCATCTACGATGTATCAATCGAGGAAATGGGTAAGGGCCAAATACTTGGCTGTTCCTAGGGTTGGCTAGGGGGTGGGCTCTGGTTAGAGCCAAAATTTATAAGGATTCAATGAGGATTATAATAGTGCGCGCGCCCCAGTTTCAAAGACCTGATGATTTCTGATTCCTTCACAATTTTGATTAATTTGTTGGTATGTATGTACTCACGTCGTATCTTGATTTCAGAAATCTAAAAGTAACGGGACTCATCTTTCCTTGAAAAAGGTGACAATAAATTTAACGGGACGTTACAGCTGTGAAGTCTCAGCAGACGCTCCTTCCTTTCGCACGGCTTACGTCTCTGGTGATATGAATGTTGTAGGTGAGTGAAATTGTTTTCCGTTCAATCAGGATCATTTCATTTATATTATGCCAACGAGTGTTGAAATGAGTTGTGTGTTTCAGTGATTCCAAGTTCTTTCCCCGAAATCTTAGACATGAAACCTCGCTACAAAATCGAGGACGTTCTTTTGGCCAAATGCATTTCTAGAGACTCTCGACCAGCTGCAAATTTGACGTGGTCATTGAACGGGAAAGTGGTGAGTCAATTTTACGACGGTGTTTCCGCTGGAGAATGTCGGTTCAAGAATAGTTGGTTATAATTTTTGTTTTTAATTATCTTTTTCTCTAAGAGGGCAGAGAGATGTACTTTCCATGGGCGCTGCGACCGCTCGGCCTTACTAGTAAAATACATGCGAGATCACCATAAGGTAGCGGAGGATCTCGTCAAAAGCCATATTGGAGATGTCGGGTGGGCTAGGAAGCCCTTTACTAAAGATCCGCTGTCGAGTTGCTGCGAAAGCTGAGCCCTTGTACAGCACACCAGCGGCAGTTAGCTGTATCTGATTTCCCATCACCATCTTGGTGGTGCCTAAGAGGGTAGTGTCCAGTGTACATGAATGTGAAGATTCTGAGGTCTTTTCTACTTAGAGAGAAAAGTCTTTGCCTGTTTTGCATTAAGTGAGATGAGGAGATTTAGCTGAGTTGAGAGAGCTCCCATGGGAGCTGGATTGGGTCCTTCTTGGAGGACCCAATCCAGGGTTTGAGACCAATGGGATTGGACGTCGAACCCTCGTTGGCAAGGAGGTCGGTATCCTCGCTCCCTCGAATGCCCTGGTACTCAGAGGAGCATCACCGAGTTTCTCTCTGAGAGCGTCCTGAAGGATTGGAGACATTCCTAAGCCTGCCTTGAGGTAAACTTATAGGTTTCAATGGCCTTTAAAGGCGCCGGTGAGTCCCCTACTATGGATCTCCAGGTAGTTATGACAAGGACCTCTGCTTGATAGAAGGTAACGAACCGACCAAGGGAGGCAGCCAGGGAGCAGCCCAGCCCCTTCACTCCAAGGCCAGCGCCTGTCCACCAATGATCCATCGGTGTACCTTTGCTGTAAGCAATGCCGAAGCATAAGATGTGTTGGTAAGCCTCCTTCTAGCGCTGCCGGTCCTGAATAACCACTTCGAAAATTATATATGGAAGTTGGTCTCGTCTGGCATGACGCCAATTAGCCCTGACTTATCAACATCAACCTACTCTGTGTAGAATATCTTATATGACCTTAAGTCAGGCTTTGTTTCGTCCCGTGAGCACCCTCCTCCCAGCAGCCTGGAATGCGCATCGCTGAACATGAAATAACACGAGGTGCTCCTTCCAAGAAGAGGATCACTAACAATTAAAATTTTTCTCCACAATCGAAACATCTATTTCGTATCAAAAGTGTGCAGGTTTTAAAAAATTGTAACTAATTAATTTGCTATTTTAATTGTTTTAAATCAAGTCCAAGGCTAAAAAAAAAAATCTTAAAATTTACCGAAACCTTCAATAAATGCAATTTTTGTCCTCTTCTTCTTGCAGTTGGATTCAGAATTCGTAAGACAGGAAGTTATTAAAAAAGAAACGGGCAACAGGGTAGATGCTGCGAACGGGTTGGAGACCGCAATATCAACCCTCACCTTGACTTTGAGTCATCATCATTTCGTCAACGGAAGGATCAAAGTAAGCAGCTCTATGGCAAATAATTTGTGTGCGTTTTCAAATCAAACTGCCTCCAAGGGGTTTCATTCCGGTATTTTTTGTATTTTTAATTGTAATTGTAATAATTACATAAAACCGTTCGGGTTTATAATTCTTTTTTTTTTTACTCCGATTAAGGTGAAGTGCACAGCGAGTGTACACAACGTGTATTGGAAAACAACGGAAAATAGCGCGGGGGAAGATAAACCCAAGGATGCAGAGCCCTCGACTTATCGTTCCAAAGAAGCAGTTCAGCCATCAAACACGCCTAAGGACGATGAAGGTACATTTTTTAATGCATCTCGTAGTCGGTTGATTGACTGGCGCTAAATGGGGAACTTTTAAATAATAATTATGGAGGAGTGGGTTCTCACGCGCTCCTCCCTCATATCATCATCAATTATCCACACAATTATTCTTTTTTTTGAATTATGAAACTGTACTGACCAACTTTATTTACGCATGAATCGGTAAATTTCCAAATTAATTTTTTTGAATTTTGTTTCAAGGGGAGAGGGGGAACACGTCTTCCAGAGCATGGAGCCATTACTGCTCTAACCGGTTCTTCGAACGACTGAAACTAGGCGATTATAAAAACGTAATCAATTTACAGCTTCTTTGTCTTTACATTTTGAGGTATAATGTCATCAGCTGAATGGTAATTTTTTAATTTGAACCTTTCCAAATTCTGACTGCTGTATATTTTGTAAATAATTCTTGACTAATGTTATATTTGGCCGAATAAATCTAATTTATTTTTCTTAATAACAAAATCCTTATGTTCCCCGGTGGATTGGATTTTCATTTTGCTACCGTATTTCGTATTTATGTAGACATCAGCTTCTCCTGGAACGTGAAGCAATTGGTTTCATTCTACTTGGAAATTCATTCATTTCATTCTACTGGGGGAGTAACCGTACTGTTTGGTGCTGGTGGACGTGAAGCTGTTATCATTTAAAAATTACTCATCCAGGCGAGGGGCCAAAAACTGATATACCGCTTAAAATGTTGCGGTTATTAGGCCAGCAAAATGTTTTCCTCTTCATTAAAGGCTTTCATTTACTTTGGTGGAGAGATTACTCTAAAACATGCTCAAATTGTAGTTCGTTAAATATTTTTGCTGCATCTTCAAGTACTGGGCAGCCTTATGTACAAACTCCAAAGCTAAATCGAATTATAAAACGATTTCAGGCTCTCGGAAATGACTTATAACACAACCTATTATAACACCATTGAGAATTGTATTGTCGAAAACAACTCAACATAGTACCGTACAAAGGTAATTATTGTATTATTTACACATTTCGGTGGCACGTTACGACTGTGCCGTGATTGATGGCGCTATTGGTGGAGGCACGTGGGCGGAATGCTGATTACTCGTTATCGAAGCTGACAGCAGGAGACTTATAGCCCCGCCTAAGCTCATTAAGTCCTTAGTGAGTTCCTCTTCTTCGTGGATCTTCTGTTGGAGCTTCTTCAACAGCTCGAATACTTCTGGCGAGCAGGAGTCCAATTTATCTTCGAACACGTCTGCGGGCAGTAACAGAGGAAACTTGATAATTGTCGAATAAATGCGCTTTTCAGAGTTTACATTTGTTTCGTCGCGATTGCTCACCTATGATGACATTGAAGACGTCGATCAGGGTCCTAGCAAACCTGTGATCGCCGAGATGCCGCAACATGAATCTCAGAAGGGCTACGGTGGTTTTGCCTTCTTTCACCAGTAACGCGTTATGGAGACCTTTGCGCCTGAAAACAAAATCGCAATTGTAAGTGGATCGATAACTTGGGAGAGAATACCAAGATTCTTCAAAGGTATCTTTTGCAGCACCGTTGTGTTTTCTTGTATGCTATTGCGATCACTACATGTTTGGTGGTCAAAAAAATGGCATGCCAAATTTATTCTCACTTATGTTAATTGAACCCGGGCAATGAACCGAATAATTCCGAGAAATTATGGATACTTCACCTGATAAGTTCTTGAAGGATGGAAACTGTCACGTGAGGCGTTTTATTGGCAACGTAGGGTTGAAGGACCAACTCCAAAGCTCGTCCGTATTGGAATTTTCTCAAACAAGCGTCGAATTTGGAGGTGATTTGCTTTTCTTCGTGAGCGACAGCTTGAGTGTGTTTGTCTCCGGCGTAGCGGCGGGTCGAGACAGAAACACCTTTTCGTTTAAACGTTTTCGGCGCATTTTCCGCTCCTTCAGTGTCCCTGCGCCTGACGGACACAATGCCATCGACTGTCCCTACTGCGAGAGTACCGTCGTCAGGCTAGAAGACAAATCTTGTATTAAATGGTCTCTCAAATATATCGCAGTAATTATACTCGTTAATAGCCTAAACATCTAGCATTGCATAGAGTGATAGGGAAGCCAAACTCCAATAGAGACATATTGCGCGCATCCACGCAAATCTTGTGTGGATAAGCGCATAGTGCGTACCCTGATGATATCTGTTTAGTGACAAGGAATAGGCAATATCTTATTGACGTATTTAAACTACCACAAGCTGAAGATGAAGTACATAATTGGTTTAGAAGTCAATGAAAGTAAAATCTAATATAATATGTATATTAATGTAAGTTGGGGTAGTGACTGAAGAGCTAAAGAGGATCTGTGCATAGAGCGATTTTCCTTCGAGAACGTTAAATATCCGTATACATATCTTGGGGCAGAGCTTAATTGCGAAAATGAAGTATCAGCAGAAGTAAAAAGCGGATTATGGCCGGTAACCGAACCTACTTTGCGAATCTAAAACTCTGAATAATGGTTTCACACATTTTTCAACGTTGCAATCCAGGTATGTGCTATCCAGATGAACCACAATAACGCATCAAGAGCGGTATTCTTACCATTTAATACGATGTAACGCAATTTTTGTGACTAATTATGACCAGCCTAGGTATTCGTTTATGATTTTTTTGAAAAAATTCTTAAATCAACTTTCAATTCTTCACAGTATTTGTAGATAAGTGATCACCCGAAAAGCAGTTAGACACATAAATAATGTCGAAGAGGGACCCAGATGCCTTTGAGCTTTGAAAAGGAAGGATAAATCTCTACTTTGGAAGTTGAGATTTTCATAGAGTTGAAGGCTCGAACATACAAGTTCCCAGTGATGAGTCTGCAGTGACCTCGTTGCAATGATAAGGTTTGCAAGGTTTTACTTGGCTAGTGATCGATTAAAAGTCTCTTTTCAACGATATTCAAGGCTCAGCGAACCTGATTGGCGGTTATCGATATGTTTTGATGGAAATACAGAGGATACGTCAACAAGGTGAGCACTACAATCGTAAATTATGAAATACAACTAGTTGAACTTACGCTGACTCCAATGCTCAGCACCGCGTTGGGATAGTCGATGTTGTGAACGACGTTGTACGTCGAAACGTCGTAAATCTTCACGTGACGGTCCAGAGAGCCGGACAATAGTCGAGAACCGTTCGAACCCAGAGCGAGAGATGTGATAGTTTTATGATGATGAGAGACTCTTGCTAAGAGACGACCGCCGCTAAGTGCGTCCCAGACGCGAAGCTCCGTCCCACCTGTTACAATTGCTCGTTTGAGGGTATGCAAAGAACAAAACGTCCAGTTTGATGGTTTTGACTAGCTACAGTTTCGAACAATCCGTAATTCTGTTCGGTTGTTCCTATCCATCCATGGATTCATAAGAGCCAAAAATTTTAGAAATTGTAAGTCGATGAAAGTTAAGCTTTAAGAGGCTGTCAACTTAACCCATTTGTGACCGCGTTATTACCTCTTTATAATCAATGAAATGAAACATGCATGATAAGAGAAAGAGAGGCTTCATAGATAGACGTTGACCGAGTAGCGAATGGCGTGGGGTTGGCTCGATATTGGGGCTGTCTTGGTCTGGACCAAATGACCAAAATGACTAGGTCAATCAGTCTTTTACCAAAATCTTATTTTACGATAGTATAATCTTTCCAGCGCGACAGTTGGCCGGACAAAACTTCAGGAGGTCCAAAGCACATAGATTTTGGTCATTTATTCCTTGAATAATCAACCCATGTTTTCATCCCAAGAGGACGATCTCTGATTTGCCCCAAAATTGAACTTTTTGAGTTTCATAATGTCAAATTCTTCCAAAATGGTTTATTAATCGTTAGAGCAAGAGTATGTGGAAAACAGTAGGTGTGGAGTGTCCCGGACTCATTCCAATTGGACCCATATCCACCTCCGGTGTACGCCATTCGATCTCGGACCAATCATAACGGGTTAAGCGTCATAAATTTAGAGGAAAATTATTGGTATGATTCAAAATGAGCACCTACTTACTCATTTTGGTTGGTTATTCCTTGAATAATCAACCTATGTTTTCATGCAAATGGTCAACCTCTCCGATTCGGCTAAAAATTTTTTTCTGGACGTTTCAAGGTGTCTAGATCAAAAATAGTCAATGTCCGTCCGCCGTCCACGCTGTTTTTGGTAGTTGAAAATTTTCTAAAAATCTTAAATTTGGGTCAGGGGTCTGATACCGGCCTAGGACGATCCTCCAAACTTTTCAGCCCGATCGGACCAAATTTGGGCGGGGTAGGGGTCAAAATGTGTTTTTTGAAAAATGGATTTTCGAGATTTTGGGCGATCTAGGCGAGTGGGGTATCATTTTCCACTAAATTTTGGACGCTGAATCCAATGAAATGGGTCCCAGAACGATCGGCACCCACTGGAAGAAGTTATGGGTCAAATTGGGTATATTACTACCCATTTTGAATATGTGTTTTTGAGATTTCTGGAACCGAGGCGTATGGGGTATCATTTTCCGTTAAATCATGGACGCTGAATCCAATGAAGTGGGTCCCAGGACGATTGGCACCCACTGGAAGAAGTTATGGGTCAAATTGGGTAAATATTACCCATTTTGAATATGCGTTTTCGAGATTTCCGGTACCTAGGCGTGTGGGGTATCATTTTCCACTAAATTTTGGATCCTGAATCGATTGGAATGGGTCTGGGACCCGCCGCACCCACTGTTTCCCCATTTCCCCCATGTTGAAGAAATGAGTCTTCATGCGCCTGGTCCGAGGAATAACCAACCCCTGTGTAAGAATTTGCAGCGTTTTTTAAGTGAGTTACTGAGTTTTTGGTACCCAATCGATTGGAATGAGTTCTGAACGCTCTGTGTTTTCTCCAAACTTGCTCTAAGCGATAATAAACCATTGAAGAAGAATTTGCAGCGTTTCTTTAGATGTTGCACAGTTTTTTTGCCATAAGACTCATTTGATATATATCATCAAAGAAACAATTTGCTATAAAATGAGTAAGTCAAGCTAATTTTTCATCAAGCGGTAGCCGGAATACATGGGCTCAAAGGTAGACGAAGTTATGAGGAAAAGACCATAGAAAGAAAAATAAACTATCGACATTTTTGCCAGCTCACCCTCCCTTTTGACATAATATGACTGGATTAACGGGTCATCTCGTAGATTTTTTCTCTTACCACCGGAGATGAAAATTCCGCCTGAAGGCAGGAACAGCAAACACTCAACCGGAGATCCATGGTCGACTGAAAAAATAGGCTCGGCGCTAGTCCTACTATCGAACATTTTGATCTTCTTGTCGTAACCTCCGGACACTATAGTCGTCGGCGACACTGGCGAAACTGCACCGGCTCTGACGTAGTCCTGATAAAATAATTCGTTAGTCGTGCGTTTCCCGGTGGTGATACAGTAATCGAAAGCTCAATTCTAGCACCGTACTCACGTCGTGAGCGTTGAACGAGTAGACTTCGGCTTCTTGAGCAATATCCCACACTTTGACAGTCTTGTCGTCGGAAAAACTTGCCACGTGAGTGTTGTTGGAGGTAAAAAAACATCTTCGAACTGACCTGAACATGAACAGTGTAATCAGACATGTGATAACACCGCGAAAATTTCACTTAAATGCCATAAAACCAACCTGGTGTGGCCTTTGAATACTCTAAGTAGACCTCTACTGGCGACGTCGAATATTTTTACCTCAGCCTCGTCGCCTCCACAACATATTAATCGACCATCAGATCGGTAAGTGGCACCGTAGACGTTTTCTTTGAACTTACTGAGGGTTTTATGTACCAATTTAGTAATAGGATTGTATATTTGCACCTGGAAAAGTACGAACCAGAATTTAGGGCATTTAGGGTCTGAGTTAGAGGCAAGTATTGTTCAAGGATGAATTACTCACTCTGGCAGAACAAGAAACAGCGAAGTGGTATGGTTCAACGGGGGAGAAATCAATAGTATTGATAGTACCAAATTCTTTCAATAAAACAGGAACCTGGAATCAGCAGAGAAGACTGAATGAACAAAAATATCAGCAACGTAAATGGCCCCAAGTGGTGTGGCCACCAGCCATTAAATGCGAAGCTCTAAATCTCAAAGAAAATTATAAACTCGGTACGAGCAAATGTGTATAAGCGACTACAAATACTATTCTGAATACTTACACCAAGTTGCTTCCAATAGACAGTATCAAGAGTGACTTTAGTCGACGAAGGTGCGAATATTTTCGCATTAGTCTTCTTAAAATGCGACATTATCGTCTCATAGTACAATCGAAGTAACAAGAAACCTTTCCGAAATTTTGGAAAACTTACGAACAAATTTGTTAACTTTTTCTGAAAAGGCCGACTACCTAATCTATACCAGAAAACAAAATATATAAACACTGCCACGCGTGTTGCTGCTGTTGTTGGAGCTGGAATACGCCGAAAGTCGTCGCCAAACCACAGAAAGAGGAACCGCCGCCAATGTAATGTCCAATTCGTTTAAAAAATCGATTAAAATTGTATCGATCTTTTTGAAAATCGTATAGTTTCTTTCAAAACTTACTGCCTGTTCGTGCTCTATTATAAAAATAATAAAGGAGAAAAAATAGAACCCTAAACAATTTTTCATGTAGAATTCAACCAATACATTCATATTGAGTTTATTTTGTGGCAAAAAAAAAAAAAAAAAATTGTTGGCACCCATCTCAAACGTGAATGACCACTTACCTATTATTTTTTCTTTGAAAGATGTCCGTCAACCTATCAAAATCAGTTGAGTAAAAAAGGGGTAAGTGAACAACGATGTGAACTGTAAAAATGTGATATTAACTCGTGCAATTAGAGTTATTTTCACTTCACCCTTTTTCATTGTGGTTGTTGAATTTTCTTATTGTCAAAAATAATGTTCATTCTAAATGGACAAATTTTTGAAATTTTGATTTGATTCTCCGGTACTTAGGGGATTAAAGTATTACTTTTTCTTCAAAAATTGATTTCTGTGAAAATTGATACTTCGCCAATCCAATGGGGACCGAATGTCTTCTTTTCAAGAGGACAGTCTCCTTTTCAATCATCCTGTTCCAAGGGTATGCAAAAACGTCCCCTTCTCCGGGGTGAATGCCCAGAACGTTCCTTTATGAAACGTTTATGGGAAGACAGGAGAAAATTAGTGATATTTTGATTTTAAAGGAATTCAAAAAGACACAGAAATGATACTCGAGGAATCGTATCAAAGGCAGATCTGTTTTGCAGTTGGCAGCTGCCAGAACCGAGTGGACGTTGTTATAGAACAGTATTATTATTATCATCGTTTTGCTCATTGTTCGATATTTGGAAGCGCGCAATTCAATCTAAGGACTTGAAATTCCCTCTTCTTCCTTTCCATTGGCTTCTCCTTTGTGGAAAGAAGGGGTAGCTGCCCTTGAGCCACCCTCCTGACCAACAAACTTCTTGCTGGGTACCTCTTTTGGGCGTTCTTACGGTAGTAGTAATACTTATAATTAGATTTAGGGACACTGATAATTCATTAACAATTGTTCAAATTCGTTGGACCGTTTGGGAGTCTTAGCCTGTTAGACAGAAACCTCTTTTCATTGAACCAGTAATAGCCAATGGCAAATCTCAAAGCAATTCATTTGATTGCAGGATACCAGTGAAGAACAAAACACTAGTGAGAAACTTGCTTTTAATAAAACATTCAACCAATCTGAGCCGTCATTGTTTTGAGGCTTAGTACACCCCGTACAACCTCATCAATTAAAACGTGTAAGTAGATAAGTACGAGATTCATACAAGGTGCATGGTGTCATAAGGAGCAATTTATCGCATCCTGTAAAATCAGTCTTAGAATAAGTTGGTATTTTAAGTGGATGCCATCATTTTCTATTCATATTTTTGTTGAGGGCAAATTAGTTTTTTGAAAGAACGGCCACTTTTCAGCCATTTCTACCCTGTAATGTATAAAAATCGTTTACAAGCCTCATGGCTAAAACGTCTCAAAGTTTCAAATCAAGTGTGAATTAATATTCGTATACTTAACAATAATTTACAATACTACGCTAATTGTGAATCAATGCCCCCCGTGATTACGTCCAGCGTGTTTTGATTCTCAGTCACGTGGGGGAATGAGATTCTGGGTTAGGTACTCGAGTAAGATTCAAGTGTCAAAGCGTGGTCTCGTTGAGATGAAAATTCAGATAGGCGATTTCACTCTTCTTTGTGACAACAAGGAAACACAATTTTCAGATCCTATTCGCGCCATCACTTATCGCATACTTTCAAACGTCTTAATTTTCTAAAAAGCGTTTTCTGAAGGTACTGTAAATGTTATTGCGATAAGTGACGCGCTTTGGTGGGATTCTACCGTGGGATGCACGTCGGGATTTCCCCTTTGTTGAATAGTAGACGCTGCGCAATGCTTTTTATCACCATTCCAATTCCTCGGGATACTCGCCAGTCAAACAGGCCGTGCAGTGGCCGATTTCTTTCGTGTTTTTGATGTTCATACGAACGGCATTTTTTAGACCTTCGACGGACAAGTAGGCAAGGCTGTCAGCACCTGAAATGAAAAATCGTGATTTACAAAATAACGTGAAACGAGAGCGAACTCCGTGGAAATATCTCACTGAAAAATACTGAGTAGTTTTCACGCCCGATTAAATAGTATTCATTCACAGATGCTGAGCAACGACTCACCTGTATGCTTCGCCAGCATAACCTCATCCATCTTGTTGGCTATGAGTTCTTCCGAAGTAGGGATGTTGATTCCCATGAAACACGGATACCTCAGAGGCGGAGATGCTATTCTCACGTGCACCTGGTGATGGAATGTTTTAAATTTAAACAGGATATATTATTATGTGTATTCTAGCACCTCTTCACGTAGTTCCACCACCGATTCACCTAATGAGAGTGTGTAATTGTTGTATTAAGGGGCCTTCAGAAGACTTTCATGCTTAAATGGCTTATTTGCAGTAAAATATTTTGTTCATTTACTACGAAATAAATGTTGAAAATTAACCTCTTTAGCGCCTGCGTCTCTCAGCAATTTCACTATTGGGCCAATAGTATTCCCTCGAACTATAGAATCATCGATGAGTACGATCCTTTTGTCTTGAACGTTTTCTGAAAGCGCTCCGAATTTTTTCGCCACCCCAAGTTGACGCAGACGGGTACTGGGTTGAATAAATGTTCGTCCGACGTATCTGTTTTTACATAGAACTTCCGCAAATGGGATGTTAGCCTGAAAAAGTGGGCAGTTGTTAAAGCTTAGGTCACACTGGCAATACCAATGCGTTAAAAATGAATGGCATAAGCACTTCAAGAAGTTACAAAACGGTTTTGTCGATCAATCTAAGTAAAAATAACTCGCTCACTTCTCTAGAAAATCCGTGTGCAGCTGCAGTTCCCGATTCAGGCACAGAACTGATTATATCAGCCTCCACGTATGCCTCTTTAGCCAACATTCTTCCACACTGCATCCGAACACTGTAGACCATCTGACCTGAAAAATTATAGTAAAACTTCGCATTCATCAATCATGTTTACGTTAGAGTAACTTGACTTGTTTTTTTGGCGTGGGAAGCATGGTTACCTTCGAAAATTGTATCCGATCGAGCGAAGTAAACGTATTCAAATATACAAAACGCGACAGACCGGTCTTCTGGTCTTTCAACAATGTCGACGGTCCTGAAGCCGGTGTTGGTAATTTCTATTATTTCGCCAGGTTGAACTTCGCGGACGTAGCGGGCTCCGATGGAGAGGAAACCACAAGATTCAGAAGAGATGACCCAACCTTCTTCTCCCGATGGGCCTGTAAATGTACGTAGGATGAAAATTACGAAACCACAGCAATCATGGCGACAAATTTGGTATGTTGACTGAAAACTGCAAATCCCTCTGCAATGGTTCATTATTTTAGTAGGTGGACTCTGGTGGCGAGAACCCCGTTTTCAAGTTGTAAAACTTCTTGGTGGACGGAAATCGTCATTTGTCGATTTACAATACCAGGAAGTGGGATGTTACTCGGAAAACTATAAGTCATGAACCTCGGAATATCATGAACGTTTGAAATACGTTTTGAATTGGCACTAAAGGGAAACCTAAACGGAGTTTGCAAGTGAAATTCCATTTTTTTGGACGAGGGGGGCTTTGAGTTGACATTTGTCATTGGAAATAATGTTGCCAAATTAAATTATGGAGTGAGAGTAGCGTACGGGACAGCTAATAACAATAAGAAAACGAATAGAAATAGTCGAGTAGATAACATTGAAAACAAAATTTGTTGGAGATGTAAAGTGACTTAATAGAAAAATTCAAATAATTGCTGGGATTGCCTCATTTGCTTTTCAACAATGTTTGCATAGGATTTTTCGATTACAATAGTAATTAAACCTTCTGCCAAAAGCTTATTTACAATTCAACTCATTTTTTCCCAAAAATAATAAAACCTTTTCCCGAAACAATAACCCTTTGATAAATTAAGTACAAGGAAAACGGGAAGCGCTTGAGAGGCAGAAGAAGGACTCCGTATTTCACTTGTAAATAGTCAGTCAAATTTACGCAATTAACAGATCAAATACTTACAGGTTCAGCTTCATAAAAATATCAACAAGTTAAAAATGACCTAGTAGGTATCTACTTCCATTGCTACGCCAATAAGAAGCGTAATAAAACAGAAAAGCTGGAGCTACATAATACAGAACAAGTGATTTAAAATATTGAGTACAGCACTGTGTCGAAAGCAAGATGACTGAAACCGACGTGTGACAACCAATTTTATAATTTGATTTACTTGAACTTTTTAGGCATATGATTGTGTTGATAAGTTGGAACATATTTTGGTTATTGTTTTGCGATTCAACTTCGTAGACGCAGCTGGGGAAAACTGGTAAAATGCTGTTGAATCGCATCACGAAGGAATAGCATACCTGCAAGCGCACATTGTCTCCTAATATTGAGATCACTTGTTATTTAAATTAATAGTATTAGTATGTAGTGCTGATTATCACCGAGCTTAGTTTTACGAGAGTCCGATGAAGTGAACGCGTGCCAATAGGTTTTTTTCACTGGCCAGTAGGCTTATATTCATGATGTTTTATAAAAGTATCTGTTTCTGTTATAAATTACTTTGCGGCGTATTGTACAAATACTAAAAGTACATGTTTTTAACAAAAGAAACCCCGTTTTCACAGTACAGGTTCGTTCAGTTATAAATTGAAACAGTCGAAGTTGTGACATTGGCTTTTCGAAATGTGTACCTAACAGCAATAGACCCAGTGGTCTACCCCGCATCTACTCAATACAAATCCATCCTTACCAATGATCGAACCGTTGAGAGGGACTATCTTGCCCAAGCAGAGAGGTCTGTTTCCATAAGCGTCTCGAACACCGAATATTCTGTCTTTCATCATTATCACCAGCGAGTACGAGAGTGGAGCCAATTGCATCAAATGTTTGATTCTAGCGGGCCAGTCAGGGCCGTTGTCCTCTTCGCCATCTGGTGGATTCAAGCACAATGCTTGTGTGATAAGCTCACTATCCGAGTGAGTGGAGAGACCAACCCCTCGGGAAAGAACCTTGAAAATATGACATACCAGTACAATTTGAGCTTAACATTTTTAAATAAATTAATATTATAAATGTTTTAAAACGATCTCTAAATTTAAAAAATATTATAGATTACGAAGGTAAAAGTCTGCCTAATGGAGACTTCTGCGTTCCTTGAACACTCGAGCTCATTATCACTTTGAAATTCCACACTTTTGCTCCGTGATAAGCTCACCTGCTTCCTCAGTTTATCGCAATTGACCAATTCTCCGTTGTGAGCTACTGCCAAAACGCCATGAACCGTATGGACAACAAATGGTTGGCAATTGACTTCCTCGGACGCAGCGGATGTCGAGTAGCGCGTGTGTCCTATCCCTAAATTCCCTGTTAACGAAGAAATCGTTCGTCAGAGTTGAAAATTACTTTTGGTAATATGTTTGATGAATAATATGTCCTATCCCACCTTTCAACTTCTTCATGCTTTCGTCATTGAAAATCTGATTGATCATTCCCATTCCTTTCTTCACGTTGAGGTGAGTTGAGCTGTTCCCTTCGCTGGTAACTATGCCTGCGCTCTCCTGCCCTCTACAACAAAAACAACTTGTCAGTTCGGACTGTACGATGATAGAATACGGCATTGACAATACAAATGCTGTCAGCATCGACTATTAAATATCAGCCAAAATGCAGTGGAAGAGAAACTCGTCAGAATATTCTTACGCAAATAATTTATTTAAGGTCAGAAAGGGGTTATTCATATAACATCGGGGTTAACATCGGATTTTTTCCACATTAGCGAAACGCCGATTATGAGAATATTGTGATTTCTCTGGAATACCACGATAGGGTGTAGCCCAACGATTAGTGATAGTGGGTTGCAGGCCTCTCCGGCTATCTACCTCTAGTATAATAAACCCTCATTTGAGCCTAAGAAGAAAGTCGTGACCTTTGCAAAATAGCTTTTACAATCAACTTTCAGGCTCTTCTTACTGTCTGAAGAGCCCAAGGATACAAATAATATTGGACTATAATTTTATATTGTTTTAAATTATTCATTTTCTTCTTTTTTCAGGGACTGACCCAGAAAACGGGAACAAGAATAGAAAATACCACAATCAAACAGAACAGCATACTGAAAATAACTACCAAAGATGGTATATATTTGTAGTAGGTATGTATTCAATACATTGTCTTTTTAATTTATTGGTTGATGGATGGATTTAACCGCAATGCTCTAAATTTGGCGCTTTGTAGCTACAACTAGGGGTTTCTTGAATGGCCGAAATTTGTGTTGTCTCTCACCTGTGCTGTAGAGCGACCAATCCAAGGCAGATTACTTGTCCAACGTCAATTTGTGAGGGCCAGGGTGCGGACGCCATACAACCGAACACCCCGCACTCGTGTTTCATACCAGTCAAATCGTGGTTGTCCATGCTTGATGGCACCTTCTTACTTTTCTGAAAACAAGCACGCCAAGTTTTTAGAGATTTTACTGAAGAATGGTATAGGAGTTAGATGGGGATGTTCAGAAATAACTGATAAACGTCTCGTTTTGGTTCGTATCTACAACTGATGTGGCACTATCTCAACCAATTTAAAAAAAACTACGCGGATAATACGCTTACTTGTTTGCATCCTAAAAATATGCAGAAGAAACCATTGTGCCCCTGATTGTGACTTTGAGTGGTCAGCGATAAAACGAAGAATCCTCGTTTGCACAATAATATTTAGAAAAAAGTATATCGACTCAAATTTTGCTCAAATGCCGATTTTACTTTAAAGAGAAGGAGATCGACTGTTTCCGCAGGCTGCTTCAACTGCCTACTGCAATGGCTCAACCGTGACATTGTCTTTTCTGACTTCATCTATGATCAGTTTGGTCAGATATTACGATACACCGCTTGTTTTGACAAAAAGAAATTATCTTTGTTACAAGAAGGAAACACGTTAGTAGTAGCTGAATTACGCAAGTCTAGGTTTACCTTGGAACAAAGACTGTCTGCGGTTATTCATGCTCATATTCGTTATATATTTTTCATCAAAGTTCTCATGGCTGAAGGTGCGCTCATCATTACACTCAAGGATCATTCCTATCCTTGTGTGAAGTACACTTAGCCTTGTAACTACGTCACAAAACCAGTCTAAGCGCGCATTTCGGGGGTCGATTTTCCCATCAGTACCCATTGGTAGGGAGAAAATGCTTGGTAGGGGGTTGTTGCTATCACGAGCTACTTGTTGAATATCTTTATTATTATATTGGGCTGTCAAGTCCATGTTACTTAAATAAATAAATAAAAAATATTGTCAAGTTCTATGTAAGTAGTCTCTAAATAGTCTAAAGGTCTCTGGTTGTTGATTAAGTGTTCTTCAAATTGGCATTTCTGATGTGAAATTGTCACAATACAGAAACACTTTTACCTACAGTCTTTTTACAAGGCGTATATGGTGTAGTTTTCTATTGATGTAGATGAGACCCGGCGAATTGCCGCACTCATATGGGTTAAGATGTATAGAAGTCAATAGAGTACCATATACAACATAATAAACCAACTGTACCACAAAACATTGCCCGAAAGGTGCTTCATTCCAGAAAAAATGTTTGAATTATACTCTTTACTTCAACTTAAACTAATTCAGAGGTTTTTTTTCACTTTTTAGGCACAGAAATCCCAACCAAAAGCTCTGGTTTTGTCGGATAATTGGATGAGCGAGTTTTCATTTATCGAAGTGTAGCTTGGATGAGGAATAATTTTTATTCCAACTGATAATATTCATTTTAGGCCGATCACTGCGGATGCATACAATATAGGGGGTTTAGGATAATATTAAAAAACGGAAAAGGGGATTTTTTCCTGAAAACGGGGATTTGGAACAATCGAGGGACCAAAAAGGGGGCATTCCCCTAATACGGGAGATCTGATAGCACTGGTGCAAATAGTGCCAGGTTGGGATATTGGGTTGGGAGGGTGAGGTTTTAGTGGGTTGAACTCCCACATAAGAGGGAGGAGGAGACCATCCCTGGTATCTAACCACTTTGTACATTGGAAAATCATTCTGGATACCACAAGGATATCTCTCTCTCATGATCAAGGTCCTCGAAGAATTACAAACCACTGAGGAATAGTTTTAGATATTCTTATTTAGAGGTCGAATCATTTGCTCAAGGCTCGTGTAAATACAGTCTCAATCGTCACCGTTGAGCCACAGTCATCGCTTTTATTCTTCTCGATTTCGCAATGTCTATTCACACGCTCTGTTTTGACCCGGTTTTCTTCAGGTGAGAATGCTTTCATTATCAACGCAGATTATAACAAGTACAGATCAATCAAGCGTAAAAATCAATGATTTGACACTACGACTGACGGTTTTTGCCCAGGCTAGAGTACTTGGTTCATAATAGGCAATTTGGTGGCAGGAACACGTACGCCATGATATAGTGAAATTGTGAGAAACAGCTACATAAATAATTCTTTCGCAAAATTCACACAATACTTGTGTATGCGACCCTAAACGCGCAATATAGGAGCAATGGGGGCCTGAACGAATATAGTTACGACCCCAAAAAGTTCTCCAATGAACGCTTTTCGGCCCAGAGAAACACGTTTTACTTGTGATGGCATTCAGATTACAGATACCCCCATAAACTTCCTTGTCATACACGACTACTGACGACGCGAATGAGCGTTAATTTCGTGATAATCGTAATTCTCGTTTACTGTTGCATTCAAATTAAAGGAAACCAATTACCCTGTTGGCCTCTCTGGCGCCTGGTGTATTCGTAATGTGCATCAAGAATGTGCGTAAGTTGACTGATTTTATCGTCGGTCTCTACTCATTTGTCTTATCGACCGATTTCATGATCCTAATCGGTCACTGTCACTCAAGGTTCATAATGGCAGTTGACTGTAAACGTCCCAGACTGGAGTTTAATTGAGAAGGTAGTGTGGCTCACGATGCATTTATCAAAATAAGTCCCTAATAAAATACCTGTATACTGAAAAATATTAGCGTTGTCGTTCGGGTGATGCGTTTCGGAGTTGAATTTTTTTTTCTATTTTAAAAACGCAGCCAATTATTCCACAATGATTGATTATTCTTTGGAGCAAGAGTACGGGGAAACAGTAAGTGTAAGGTTTTCCGGACTCATTCCAATCGGTTCAGCGTCCAACATTTAGTGAAAATTGACACCTTACACGCCTAGTTCCCCAAAAGTAACAAAAATCAAATTTAAAAAAAAAAAAAAAAAAAAAAAAAAAAAAAAAAAAATTCATCAAATTAGGGCCGATTGAGTTGAAAAGTTTCGAGGACAAAGTAGAGCCGGAAAGAGGTCCCTGACCAGGTTATCAGATTTTCAGGAAATTTTCTCTTATAAAAAACTACTACGGACGGAAATTTCGATTTTGGTTTATTATTCCTTGAATAATCAACCCATATCATGCCAGAGGTCAACCTCTCCGATTGGCCCCAAAAATTGACAGCTTGCGTTTCATGACGTTTCGATCAAAACACTTCAAGGTACGCCGTACTCGCCTTTTTCAGTAGTTGAATTTTTTTTTTTTTTTTTTTTTTTTTTTAATTTTGGTCAGAATGGTTTAATATCGTCGGTGAAGCGGCAACATGCTATAACTCAATTTTATCAACTTTTCAGGAGAGACAAAAAACTGAATAATTTCAAAACTACTTTCTTGATCCTAAAACTTGAAGCAATTCCATGAATGACCCCCCTTGATCAATCTACACTAATTTAAACATTAATTTTCTACCAATGAAAAAGTAAGCTGAATTGTAGCATGTTGCCTCACTTTACTATCAGTTACTACCAGTTACCATGTTGGCAGTACTGTTAATATTAGCACTGGAAGTGATTTTTTCGATAATCTGACTTCACCAATCGATCCGTCATGGAATTTTCTATAAAGATCGATTACTAACTCATTTTGGCCAAAAATTGAGTTACAGCATGTTGCCGCTTCACCGACGATATTTCTATTTCAATTAATCCTGGACACTCTCCGCCCACTGTTTTTCTCATATTCTTGCTGCAAGGAATAATAAATCATTGTAGAAGAATGAACAGGGTTTCTGATCTTAGAAGAAATTTTTTCGCGTCGTTTTGACCATTGAAAATGAGCTAACCATTCCATGTTTTGATTTATTAATTTTTTTAATTTCATTTTCTTTTTTTTTTGTAATAATACACAAAAAAATAACTAATTTAAACAAACTACTAAACTAAAAAAGGAAAAAGCCCTAAAACATTTACTTTTGTAGGTAGATTCAAAATCCAAAGAACCTCATTAAAATGATCTGGTTTTTTTTCACAACACTAAATACTCCTTATGAAAGGAACACGTGTTATGAGGTGTTGAAAAAGACAGATTACGTAACTTAAATTATACCCGAGCGGCCCTGTGGTGGGCATAAGTTTCGAAAATCGTTCAAAATAATCTGATTTATAATCACTATACTGACAAGGTCTAAATCGTCAATTTGTGATTTAGTGCGATTTTGTAATGACAATTTCTTGTTGTCACAGTATCTGAAAACTGGATATTTTTAGTTTATTTCTATTTTGTTTGACGAAGAATTAATTCGTTTATGTACATGACTGTTTTCTGAATGTTTTTTGTTTTGTTTATTTTTTGCAAATCTATAAGGTATTTACGTCAGGACTTTCAGCAATCAGTTAACCACTTCACAGTTGTATGTAAATAAAATTTGATTGCAGATGCTTGAATCGAAAATCGCCGGGAGTGGAAATTGGCGGGAAACCGCATTGATATCTAACTTTGTGCATGTTTAGTTTAAATAATGATAAGAGCTAAGAAGTAGTGGCAGGTAGGTATCGATCATGCATTGAAGAATTAGGGTATCGATACTGACTGTGGATTTTGAAACCATCCCGAGCTGGTGCTGGTGGCTGTGACGCTGTTCTAATTAATGTTGATGGTAAATAGATTTGAAGGTAGAGCGTTAGTATGAGTCTCGGTTGAAGGTTAAGTTGGGTTAGCAGTTCAAGTAGAAAGCCGGTTGATTAATTGAGGGTTGAGCCGATAAAATGCCCATAAATCTTCCACTTGGTGGGGATTCGTGATGCTATCGGGTTGTTAGAAGGTTGTCACAATGAAATATCCAGTTACAAAAATTAGAAAACGAATTTTTCGAATAAGACTTCGTAGGTTGGCACGTTGGTAATTTGCGACGTCTTACCCTTGAAGGCGATCAGTTGCGTCCGATGTCTTCGAGCACCACGTGAAGGAATGATTTGAAAAGTGGTCGTCCTCCTGTTGAATAACTTGCTGATCCATGAGTTATTAGTTTCCCCCCCAACGAGCCCTACGAAGAACGAGGAGCAGGCAGGGTGATCTGACCGGGAGAGCAACAGAGACAGAGGTAGGGACTCACCCAAAAGTGGGGGAGTTTTAAATCTACTCGTGATAACCGAGATAACAACTGGCAGTTCGATTTGGTTTTCGATTTGAGATCCTGTCTTCTGGTAGCGCTTCAATATGACCACGCAGGGTGAGTACGATTCGTGCGTTGATTGCCGTTTTGGTTTGATATTTTCGCGAGTAAATCAATGTATTAGATGATTCGTTTGTCGGGGAAAAGATGTTATTTTATCGACGCCACGAGTTGTAAACAGAGTCGAGAATGGGTCTGCTTTCAGCCGACATGAGACAGGACCGGCGACCGTGATGGTGGACACCACCTGTTGACCTGTTCTTTCCCTTGTCTTTTTAGATTTCAGACTCTGCAACTTTTGCTTTACGTTATTTTACGTTTCTTTCAGTAATCTAGCGACTTTTGTCCTATCATTAGTTGGTTATTTCGTGAATAATCAACCTATGTCATCAGGCAAGAGGTAAATCTCTCTGATTTGCCCCAAAATTTGACAGTATACGTTTCATGATCTTTAAATCGAAAACCAGTCCGTCCATACCGTTTTTGATAGCCGACAGTTTTCTAAAAATCAGAAATTTTGGTCAGGGATCTCTTTCTAGAGTGGTCCTTGAACCTTCTCATCCTGATCGGACCTAATATAGGAGGCTATTGGTCAAAATGGGTACATATCTATCATATGTGAGGTATCATATTCCACTAAATTTTTGACTTTAGTTCCATAAGGACGGGTCCCAGACCGATTGGTGGTTATAGGCCGGGTACCCACCTAACTATTTCCTAAGGGGGTTTTCGAGATTTTCGGCAACCTAGGCGTGTGGGGTATCATTTTATTCAAAATATAAGACGCTGAAATAATTGGAACGTGTCCTGGACACTCCATACTCCATTTATTCTTGCCCCAAGCGGTAATAAATTATTGTGGAATCGACTGTTAGGTCAATTTGCTTTACATGCAGCATTCCTCCTGTAGAGTGCTCTTTCTAGCGCCAAGAAAAAGGTAAAACCCCACTAAAAGTGACCTGCGAAGGTCCCTTCACACGGGTCACCTTCCTCAACCCTGGTCCTTCAGGGCCGCCTCAAATTATTTTCGCCGAACAAGGAACGTATCAATTTGTGTAAAACAAAATCAGAAGAAAATCCTGAAGTACTCACATATTTCCGCTGCCCCAATCAACTATTGTAAGAAATTCTCATACTGAGAAGTTCTTGTTGCGGAAAAAGTGGTCATCAAAATATGGTGACTATCATGATCTGTCACTTGGCCCCTAAAAATCCTCTGAAAAGTTGTGAAAGTAATCTGATTTGCCTTAAAAATTAGTTCCGTTAGAAATAAAAACTAATAATCTTGTTATGATGAAGTTTTTGGAGTCAGAAAACGTCTTATGAGAAGGAATGCTTGTAAGATTTTATACAGTAAGTACAGCAAAAAAAGTAAATTTAAACACGCTGCAAATTCATTCACAATAGTTTACTTTCTCTCAATAGTGTTCTCTCACTTTATTCTTAGTTGTTTTTCCATTAGTGGGTATTCGAGTGCCCTTCGATCGGCCAAGAATCGATTCAGAGCCTCAGATTTCATTGAAAAGTATAGAACTTCAAAAATCCACCAAAAAATCGAAATTTTAATAATACTTTTTTTGACACATACTGTGCCTCAATTTTTGGCTATCAGGATGTAAATGAGTATTATAAGTAAGATAAATAAAATATAAATAATATAAATAAGCACAACTAGGATTGGTTATGAGCGCAGGAGTGATTAGGGCTGTGACATCACATGGTGCGTTTGCTGTGGTAGCTAAACTTGCCAGTTTTTCAGAGAAGTTATTACTTGCAATGGATTATTGGAAAATGTAGGTCGTATCAGTGATTCCTGATGACCAGGGTAACAAATGATGGTGGTTTGTGCTCAAAAATACTCAGTTTAGAACATAGCTGTAATTGCTCAAGGCGTAGGTAATAAGTCAATGTGAATCAGTTTACATTTTATTAAATAGAAATCCAAGATTAAAAAAGTGGTAAATGGCAATACTGCGTTAGTGAACATTCTGGTTGCTTCATCACCTCCATAATCTGCTTTGAACATCAAGTTATCAAATATTGTGGTTGGGAAATGGAAGTCTCTTCAGTTCTCTGGTTTATTCTCCGTATCTTTGACAATTGAGTTATGTGCGTCTCTCCTGATCATTCTGGTGTACATGTTTTTGAGTCTGAGTAGCTTATAACAGAACAGACTCCTCTTGCATATAGGGGAGAAAAAACTGGATTCTGAAGGAGTATGCGCAATGAACTTTTACTTCTTTGTACGACCCTCATTAGGCCCAATGCGATATCATGGATATGGTAGACGACCTTGACCAAAGCCACGATGACGGGAATAGATAAGCGCTTTATAACCAAACTATCAACTATATGATTGATGAAGCAATATGAAAGCCCCGTCCAAGATTTTAGGCTCTGGGGATGTGAGCTGTGAACTGTATTATGTAGTACCAGCTTGTGTATTGACTCTCTTCAAGTGGCTCAATTTCAAGATTCGACATTGAATAAGCCAGATATATCATAAATATCCACAATATTCCGGTTGTATGCAATGGTAATTGCTTGATTTGCTGTCATCAACATTACTGTTGTTTTAACTTTCTTTCTTCGTAACATAAATGGCATCAGTTTAATTGGCAGCCCATTCACTTCAATTTGATCTGGATTTCCGACATTGCCATGTCCATGTTGACCGTTGAGCCTAAATCTAGCATTTTCCTCAAATCTGGCCGCTTTTCACGAATTTGGCAACTGTTGCAGCCCGTTTTGTGGCATTTTTGAAAACATTAATTCGGATCCCCTATTGAAATACTCCTCTTTTGTCATGTGTTTCAATTTTAAATCCTCCAAGAGTATGCGACTCGGTACGTACTCGAAACTGTTTTCTGAAATCGGTGGTAGGTTTTCATTGGTATACGGCCGATTGCTGACAATTTGACAGTTTGGTGTTATATTATGTCATTCAGACGACCCATGAGGCTGTATAACGTCCAGCCAATACCTCGTTCAGATGACCCTATGGACGGATCTTATCCCCGAGACGCTTCATCCTGGCGTCTGTCATCACTTATTAACTGTAGTCACTTGTTCTTGAAAATGTCTCGATTTCTGGAAGGGAAACATAATGGCTGTCACATATCGCAGATAGAAACATATTTCAATTGAAGTTGTGTATCTCTTGTCCCATGTGTGCGTCCTGTAGACTGTTAAAGTGGTTTTAATGACATTCGATATTCCGATACTGCTTGTTCGGGTGGCAGGGGCCCAAAAGAAAAAGGACTCAAGTTCGAGGCTGATGTCCATGTGGTTGCGTAACCACATTCGCCGAGCAACGGCCGATTGTAAGCGTCTGAAGCGTCTCCAATTAATTTAATCTGGCGTCCTTGAATGAGCTATTCTGTTCTCGTATATTTGGACGCCCTTGTGAAATTTAAGCTATTTTCATTATCATTAAATCCGAATTCTTCCAAGAATGATCATGTAGGAAGGTTGGTCCATAAACTAATCTACTTGAAGATGTTACTCCGTGAAAGAAACCCACAAAAATCGCCGTTCGTTTTGAAAAAAAAAATATTAAATTACAATAACTGATCTGTTTATCTGCCAATTTCTCTTAAAATTTCAATTGAAGTTAGAAATAAAGCGAAAATATTTTTTTTGCTGATGCCAGTCATGAGATATGTGCTTTTACTGCGGTCGTAGTATCGTCAGATTATTTTATTTATGATTACTTACCTTTTAAAGCGCTATATTTTCTTGGATGCGCTCACCGACAAACCTCCTTTTATCAACGGGTTATAGAATTTTCTTTCTATTCCAGTCGGTGGGTACAAAGTGGGGAAACTCCTCATAGAAGGTAAAACGAAAAAAGTCTACGAAGTCGAATGTCAGCCCTCCGAGGTTTTGTTATTGAGCAAAGACAGGATCACCGCTGGAGATGGAGTCAAATCCCACGAACTCAAAGGAAAAGCCGCCATTTCGACTTCAACCAACTCCAAAGTCTTCGAGCTCCTTAATAAAGTTGGTGAGTTTGTTTCAATTTTGTCATTTTTCTAATTATCAGTAGCCATTTGCCTAAAACCACATATTCATGTCTGTATGAGAACATCAGTGGAAGTACCAAATATTTTAAACGAGACAGATGTTCCCATGGCTCATGTATCTATCTACCTTCCCTTCCGCCAGGTTTAAAGACTTCGTACATAAAAATGGTCTCCGACACCGCGTTTTTGGCTCGTAAATGCGAAATGGTTCCGATCGAATGGATTACGAGACGGGTCGCTACGGGGTCTTTCCTGAAAAGGAATCCAGGGGTAGAAGAAGGCTACAGGTTTGCTCCGCCACTTCTGGAGACGTGTTTCAAGGTCGGTATAGTCTTTGCAGCGAGTTGTCGGTTTGTATAGTTCATATTTTAGCCCCCTTCTTTCCCTACTGAAATAATTTTTATGATAGACTAGAACTACCCAGAACAGAGGGGAAAATGAAGAATATTTTTGTATTACAAATTTGGAATTATTTTTGGAGTTAACTTGATCGGACGGCAATACATGACGGGAGGCACTACAGAGCGGTCACAGAATTTTAATTATTTGTTTTTCTCAATGTGACCCATGTCTGAGTTATGTAAAACCTCCGTCATCGATTAGATTAGTAAATAACTAATCAGAGGTTGCGTAAGGAGCACCCCGGTGTTAGAGGGCAACAATTTTTTTCGTAAAATTATTTCCACCAAAGGTTATGTCACTTTTATTGGTTGTTTTGTTACCGATGACGTTACGTTGATGGAAATTTTTTTTCCCGGTCGAATAACAAGTTGTTGATAGTGGCAACACTGTGTGGTCCTTGCGTCACACGCTGACGCGTTGTATCTCTCAAAATAGACAAATTTGTTCACCTCTGCGTTATCCAGGATGACGCCAATCACGACCCCATATGGTCCGAACACCAAATCATAGCAGCCAATTGGAAATTGAACGGCGTCACCATAACGAGGCATGAAGTGGACGTTATGCGGAAAACAGCCATAACCGTGTTTGAAGTACTCGAAAAAGCTTGGGCTTCTGTCAATTGTGCTCTGATTGACATGAAAATCGAATTCGGAGTCGACAGCAACGGTACGTATCGACGTTCCTCTTTGCCGGATTACAGCGCTGCCTGTCGAGAAGTGGACAAAGTAACGAAGCAACCATCTGAGAATGCACTCTACCGTTTACCTTACTGTATTAATTGAATTATTATTGAATCATGCGACTAATACAAAATTGATGCGCTGCACATTACGTTATAGTTCTCCAAGTCGTTTTTTTTTTTTTTTTTTTTTTTTTTTTTTTTTTTTTTTTTTTTTTTTTTTTTTTTTTTTTTTTTTTTTTTTAAATCAATTTTAGAATGAAAGCCATTCATTTCAAATAAAATATTATCACAAGAGATGCAAACGTAATTACAAGGCAACTTAAGAGTCATAACAAGGTAACTGTATAAATCTTCTGAAAGCTATTTAAGAAACAATAAAATATTGTTTCCTCAAACCCCTTGAAAATTACTAATTTTTCTAATTGATAAAAGTCACAACACAGTTAGCATATCCTGTTCTGCAATTGTATGATCAGTAGTTCAACAGTAAATTGTTCCTTCTGCCATTCGTCTTCGCGAACCAGTTTCATAATCATGTCAAGTGAATAATGAAGTAGGATAAAACTATTTACTTAAGAAGAATCCAGATTCCCCAGCGGCCAGGGTTATATGCAATAGAAATTCGATTCGATTCAAGAAAACGAATCATCACATCATTCTTAGAGTGGCAGCGCTGTAAACAATCAACACACTCCTTATTTGTGTATTCAGCTTTCAACTAGGTGATTCATTCATTCGAATCAACTATTTTTTGACCTGTTTTAGGTGAAATCCTCGTGTCCGACATAATCGATTCTGACTCGTGGAGGCTGTGGCCGTCCGGTGACAAACGTCTCATGAAGGACAAGCAGGTGTATCGTAATTTGAGCACAGTCACTGACCAAGATTTGGAAACCATAAAGAGTAATTTCAAGTGGATTGCCGATCAGCTTGATAACTTCTCCCAAAGCTCTAATGGCCTGGTAAGTGTGAATGACTTGTAAAAATGTGGTGTACTTACTGTTTTCCCCTGCTGTTATATAGGGAAGCTGGTCTATACCCAGGAAAACCCTAAACCTAGAATATTTTTCATTCTCACACAACAACCCCCCCATAGTTGGGTCGCTTTTAGTGCCTTTGAGAGCAGAAGAAGCTGACTGATGCAAAAAAACACAAAGTAGAAAAAATCATGCTCAGCTCAAAACTACCTGTGTGTTGTTATTGAAGCCTTCGAAACCTACGGGGAATTTCATAGGAAATAGCTTTAAAACCGTACAGTTTGCTTCAAAAGAAATGTCTGAGGCTAATACAATCGTTCCCGGAGCCATCTCTCTGGACGCTAGACCAGCCTCCTCGGTAGCCAACTTTCTCGTATTTCTTCATTGTTTCTTGCCATCTAGGGACCCTGGGGTGAGCGCTGACCCCCGCTATTCCTCCCTAACAGTGTCTTTGGACAACTGGCGCAAAATGCGCGCTCGAGAAAAATCATGCGCTTCTCAAAACCCCTCCAAGAGTGTTTTTGAAATAATCAAAACTTGCTTGTGGTAAACTTGCCAGGAAAATGTTTCATAACAGTACAGTTTGCTTTGAGAGAAATGTGCAAGGCAAGATTTACAAAAAAATTACGATCGTTCCCACAGCTATCTCTCTGGACTACAGGCCAGACCTTGGTATTTTTGAAACATGGAAAGTTTTCTCCTCACTCGTTCAACATCTCCTAGTAACATGAGCAACAGGATTCATTTTTGAAAAAAGTCCTTTCCAGGAATCGTGCCTACCATTAATTTGGTACAGTTGACCCAATTTGAATCTCAATATGGATGATTTTAGAACATCGTGTTTCCTCCAATACCCGGATAATAACCTGAATTTTTGGCTTCTTTGGCGTTCACAGGCAGTCGTACTGATGGGATCACCCTCCGACGAGGAACACGCTCGTAAAATTGAAAAATGCTGTCTTATCATCGGCGTCCCCTGTGACGTCCGTGTCACTTCGGCTCACAAAGGGACGGAAGAGTCGTTGAAAATCGCCGCCGAGTACGAGGCCAACGGCCGTGACGTCGTCCTCATCGCCGTCGCCGGGCGGAGCAACGGTCTCGGCCCTGTCCTGTCGGGCAACACCACCCTACCCGTCATCAATTGCCCGCCCGTTAACAGTTCGAACATGGCGCAGGACATCTGGTCCTCACTATGCACGCCGTCAGGTGAGTAGCGATATTCCAAAATATTATATTTTACAAAATTTGTAACAAAATGCATGTTACAACATGTTACAAAAATACATTGTGGCCACACACACAAAAAAAAAAAAAAAAAAAATAATAATAAATGAATAAATAAATAAGACGAAAGAGCCCAGCAACGGCTTACCGGGCCACAGGGCTCAACTGAGATTGGCCTTAGGTCCAACACGAAGACTTGTGAAAAATAGAAAAAATAGCCCCAGGTTGAGTTGTTGGAAGGTGAAATTATAGTGGATTTGACTCCCCATAACTGGGTGGAGGCCACCCCTAGTATTTAACCACGAAGCACCCCACCTGGCCTCAAATGATTTCCTCTTCATAAATTTAAAAAAAAAAAAAAAAAAAATCGAATCAGGATATTGTTGAGAATGATGCTAAAAAGCGGTTAACTTTTACCTCAAACGCCACTTCCTTGCCAGATCTAAACAAGACTTGAATACGTTAGTAAAATGCATCTATGTAGATACTCAGAATTGGAAACTGCATGATTTTGGTTGCTCTACCCTATGATTTTTGATCACTAAAAGACCATACAAAACCTTTACAAAAAGTAAATAACAAATAGGTAGTTCCTCAATTATTATTATAATTATCATTACTACTACCACTATTATTATTAATTTCATTTTTTATAGTTATCAGGTGGACTTATGGCCGCTTTCATCAAGTTAGAGCTAAATTGGGGTCTTCTATACCCTTCGCGTTTTGAACCTGTCCTACATGAATGCCAGACACTGTTTCACCAGGACTTACAGGGTTGAAGTTGAAATCTCATTTATCATCCCCTATTTCAGGACTGTCCTGCACAACGGTGCTCTACCCCGAAACGGCCGCCCTCGCCGCGGGTCAGATCCTCGCTATGAAAAATCACGTTCTATGGGGCACCCTGAGAGTCAAGAATCTAAGCAACTACCTCGCGTTGAAAAAAGCTGACCAGCGCATGCGCAGCAAGCAGCTCTGAACCCAGTTTTCACCTCTCGATGATTGTTCGAAAATCGTACGATTGGTGTAATCTTGAATTGAACGGGTTCTTTATCTACATTTTTTATGGAATCACTGTATGTAACCGTTCTTTTTTCCGTGGTCATAATATTGATACAAATATAACTATTGTGTAATTAATAATTCATTTGTTTCCCCCAATATCTGATTTGGTATTATGAAAAACTCACGAAAAATCTTTCCTTCACTACCAACTTTCATTACAATATAATTCTAATCACATTTTATCTCTTACATATAATAATTCAGACAACATTCGTAATAATATTGAGCACTTGTCGCTCATAATTTGAAAACTGTTAAAGGGTAGATTAATTTATGGTACGCTTTGAAAACACAGTCTATCATAAGATGGATGAACAAAGAATAATCACGGTTGCGACTATTTTACGCAGCCTGACTAATATCTTACATTTATTTGGTCAGCCATCGCTAGCAGAAAGGATTTTCTGAATACATTTGTCGATTATATAACGTTTTCATAGAAGAACAATCATTATAATATCAAGAACCTTCTAGATCGAAAAAAGCTCTAAGAAACCATTGAGTTAGAAACACGTGGAAAAATGACATCACTATCACATGCTACGTAGAAATGATATAATATTTACTCTGCGGGTAGCGCTCTGAATATCTTTTTCTTTTTACAATGGTGAAGGTTTTAAACTGTCGGTTCCAGTAATAACTACCCAGCTGACCGAAAACGAATTTGACCAATACCAAAATATACTCCTTTTTTCCTTAAAAAATTATTAACTAAAATTAAATGAATTGAGAAAATATGTACATACAGGATATCCCACGAGTTGCCCTCTTTTACCATATATTATTGAAGACTAAACAAATCATTTTTATTTTCAACTTCAGTTTTGTTCGAGCAGTCGAAATCCTCTTTGTAAAATTTTTAATTGAAGTTTCTCAAGTAGAATCTGAATCTGTTTTAAGCAAAACGACAGTCCGTAGTTTGAAGAATTGATGTTGATTGCGAAATTTTGTCATTTTTGTATGATTCTTTTTTAGTTCCGATTTTGGCGATTGGAAAAGAAGTGGACTCATGGGGCACCCTGTATTCTTGGGGCACAAAGTGCATCAAATGTTATGATGCTATGGGTACCTATTTTAATATACTGGAAAAACTCTACCATTGATTGATAAAAATCTAAAGAGCCAATGCTCTTACATCTATCATCGTACTCTGTACAATAGTGCGCACGTTAGGAACCATTATTTCACTCCTATTCTGATTTATAAGATATTTACAACAGTTTCGAGGAAAAGGTAACATATCAATATCACTGACTTCTTGAGAAATCGGTAGGTAACCTGTTTTGCTGTGCACAGCTTCGTAAAATTGGAGGAATTTTTGAAAACATTTATCGCTTTCAGGTAAAGAATACTATTTTCAGCAGAGTTGAGATTCTTTTGTGTGTCCTACGCATCCTTGGGAATTTGAATACAAATTGTTTAAAATCTAAATTTGTATATTAGGGTGCAGTCAGGTATCAGGATACGCTCAAATGGAAGAGGTACCTATTTAGAATTGTAGCGTGACTAGTTGATGAGGTGGTCCGAGCTCATTCGCGCAGATGGCAAAGCTCAGCCTAATTTCGCGTCGAGCATATTCGCCAGAGCGCACCACCGAACTTCACCCGATCCGCGGTCTCGTAAGCTTCTTAACGTACCGTTCGCTAAGCTTCGTGCCCTCGGCAGCATTATTCATCGAAGATTATTCTCCAGGAAGGAGCCACTCAAGAGCGCGGATTAGGTCGTCAGGCCAATAGGGTGCCTTATACGACCCCAGACTGCAACGGCTCGTTCGAGTCATTTCTTCACCACACTCCTCTTTATCACCGAACTGCCGTCCTCTGGAGCTTTTGAGGTGTTTCTCACAAATAGGTCCCCTTTACGGCTCCTCCGGGTGCTTCTCCAGCTTCGTCACTTCGTTCGTCTGCAAAATAAATTAAATATATATAATTTTATACGCAAATTTAGCTCAAGATCGTACTTATAATCTCCATTCAGGGATCTAGGGGCGAAAAAAAATTACGTTCTCCAACCAGAATCTCTAAATACAATATAATGCCATCTGAATCAAACACGTAAAAAACCTTTCAGGTTATTTATTTGTTATGTGTAACTACAGCAGTGCAAATTTTCATGCAGGTTTCGTAACGGCGTTTATGGAAAAAAACAGTTGTGGCGAAGATGCACTCAATCATGCAATTGAAAACGAAGGCATCGTCGAGAATAAGAACAAAATAAAAATACAATTTGCGGGGCGACATGAAGGCGGCAGTGTTATGAAGGACACTCGTCTGATTCTCGGGAGAAAAAAATGTTACTGAACAATTAAATATTTTTGTAAACATTTTTTACGCATAGTTTAGTTTTAGCGCCGCGTTTAATTCAAAATTTCTTGCAACAGGAACTGTAACGGGGCGGCAGATTCCAAGCGCCCCGTCAAGAAACTTCGGCGGCGGGGTACGGATCGACCCCTCTCCTCTCCAAGCGCCTGACCCAGCTGGGCGTGTCCTCATTGGATTGGTTAGGCGATGGGCGGCGCAAGACACCCAGGGAAGAGTAGAAGGGGAAGGCGACTTGACGAGCGGACTGGGAGAAGGAACATGAAGCAGTCGTGTCCGAACTCAAGTGAAGGAAAGTTGGGATCTCCGAAACGAGGTTGGCCCCCCCTGCTCGCCATAATCTCGAGGGGACGAGGCGAGGCAGGGGCGGGGCGGAACAACCTGTTTCGGGGCGGAACAACCTGTTCCGGGGCGGAACAACCTGTTTCGAAGCGGAACATCGAAGCGGAACAACCGACGCGTAGCAAGTCAACCTCTTGTGAACCCGGTGTTGTGAAAGTGACCTGAAGGAACGAGTGTATCGTGGTTCCTTCAGGGTGAGAACTCGGGAATTGGGAGATCAGCCAATTCCTCTCCCGTAACAGTGGGCCCCTATTACGAACTGAAAATCCCCCGTCGGACCCGAGTGTTGATCCGTTCGCGCCCGACCGACGGCCAATAGTCTGGGTTCTCCACGCACCGCCAGTCGTCGGACCTCCGTCGGAAAGAGCCTCGCCTCCTCCGGCCTGGACGGCGTTCCCCTGACCGAAGCCGAGCAGCGACGAGAACATCACCCTGTTGTCTCCATCCGAAGGAGTTGGTACACGTAAGTGGCGAAATACCTCTATCTCGTGAAGAGAGCATCACCCTGTGGCCTCCATCCCAAGAAGTCGGTACACGTAAGTGGCGAAATAACTCTGTCTCGTACCCTCGCAACGCGAAAGTCGAACTATCTAAATCTGGCCCAAGCCCTGACGTTTAGTCACCAGAAAGCTGATCATGGATGTTGTAGATTGTGACCGTATTATTTAGCATGTCGTCTGTCGTGCGTTAGGAAAAGAGACAGGAATTAGGGGGAGGACATTAGTAAATCACTTGTATTTTGCCGTTATTCCAAATCAAACACTCCTGAGCCTTCAGCTACTTCGTAAAGTCATTTGGCCTTCAGCCCTTCACTTCTACCTACTCACTAATTAGATTAAGTAATAGTCAGTATCCTTCTCGGCCGAGACATTCCATATTTCATATTTCTGACAATTGCGTTATTATAAGCCAATATTGAACCCTTGTCTTTCAATCACGAAACCCCATTCCTCAGAGCTTGGTAAATTCAGGTGTACTTGGCGTCTATGACCGACCATCTCCGACATTCCGGACGGTAAGTGAAAGTCTTTAGTCTCCCACTAATTTATTCGCCTAGGTCTATTTTTGGATCCCTAGCCCGTTACGTGAAAACGTCGGGTTACATCTTTTGGTGGCAAGCGGTGGGATTTTTCAGAAATCTCGATTTCTGTCGTATCCACAACAAGTGATCTTGACCAGGTGAATATTGGTGAGAAAAAGCTCTGAAGGAATTGGGTCGCGTTCCATAATCTTGAAATTCAAACTGTGCTAGTTGTAGATTCCGAAATTTAAAATTGTAAGAAACAAACAAATCGGCCCGAGTGTGAGGAAGCGAGTGAGGAGTCAATTAACTTCAAATCCGTGTCTAGGATTTTTCTTTCTTTCCACAAATCGAAATTTAGATACTGGCTCATTTATTTAGTAGCATCACTCTCACTGTAGCCCCTGTTCCGAGACTGTCCCGGGGCTTGTTCCGAGGCCCTCTGTTCCGGGACTGTTCCGGGTCTGTTCCGGGACTGTTCCGAGACTTGTCCCGAGGCCCTCTGTTCCGAGACTGTTCCGGGTCTGTTCCGGGACTGTTCCGGGGCTTGTTCCGGGGCCCTCTGTTCCGATACTGTTCCGGGTCTGTTCCGGGACTGTTCCGAGACTTGTCCCGGGGCCCTCTGTTCCGGGACTGTTCCGGGTCTGTTCCGGGACTGTTCCGAGACTTGTCCCGGGGCCCTCTGTTCCGGGACTGTTCCGGGTCTGTTCCGGGACTGTTCCGAGACTTGTCCCGGGGCCCTCTGTTCCGGGACTGTTCCGAGACTTGTCCAGAGGCCCTCTGTTCCGAGACTGTTCCGAGGCCCTCTGTTCCGAGACTGTTCCGGGACTGTTCCGGGACTTCTGTTCCGGGTCTGTTCCGGGTCTGTTCCGGGACTGTTCCGGGAGCCTTCAGCTCCAATTGACATCCCGATTCCAGACCCGTCATAGCTCTTACCAACTGGGGAGTCCTTTCTCGATTCGTGGGGAAATTATCGGTCCTTGGTGCGCAAGAAAGTGATCTATCGGTTCTATAATTGTTTTTTTTAATTATTTATTTATTTATTTATTTATTTATTTATTTATTCTTTATTTAACAAGTGAATTCGCAACCATGCACCAAAACAGCAGCCCATCAGACGAGGACGAAGCCATGATGAACCCCGATCTGGAAATAAAATGCACAACACAAGTACTTACCTTGTTTTACTAATGACCGTGCCTCATGAGTCGTGACAGGACTCCCTGGGTCTCCCCCCCCCCCTTTTTTTTGTTTTCCTTTTCCTTCTTATTGGCAGCAAAATCTAGGGTGTGAAATGTGTGAGTTGGAGTGTGAGAGTAGACTAAAGAAAGGGCCGGTTTGTATGTTTCACAGCATAGTAGGGAAGTAGAAGATAAGACCAGTGGAAGACACATCTCGCCCATTGCACCACCTTGGAACATCAGCGCCATCATGCTCTCGACAGCCGGAAAACGACCTGACGCAATGCCCATCGCACCAGTCACCCCCACCGGAAGGAAAATTGCCGAGGTAGACCTCGGCCTCCAAAGATCGGAGGAGTGTAACGGGGCGGCAGATTCCAAGCGCCCCGTCAAGAAACTTCGGCGGCGGGGTACGGATCGACCCCTCTCCTCTCCAAGCGCCTGACCCAGCTGGGCGTGTCCTCATTGGATTGGTTAGGCGATGGGCGGCGCAAGACACCCAGGGAAGAGTAGAAGGGGAAGGCGACTTGACGAGCGGACTGGGAGAAGGAACATGAAGCAGTCGTGTCCGAACTCAAGTGAAGGAAAGTTGGGATCTCCGAAACGAGGTTGGCCCCCCCTGCTCGCCATAATCTCGAGGGGACGAGGCGAGGCAGGGGCGGGGCGGAACAACCTGTTTCGGGGCGGAACAACCTGTTCCGGGGCGGAACAACCTGTTTCGAAGCGGAACATCGAAGCGGAACAACCGACGCGTAGCAAGTCAACCTCTTGTGAACCCGGTGTTGTGAAAGTGACCTGAAGGAACGAGTGTATCGTGGTTCCTTCAGGGTGAGAACTCGGGAATTGGGAGATCAGCCAATTCCTCTCCCGTAACAGTGGGCCCCTATTACGAACTGAAAATCCCCCGTCGGACCCGAGTGTTGATCCGTTCGCGCCCGACCGACGGCCAATAGTCTGGGTTCTCCACGCACCGCCAGTCGTCGGACCTCCGTCGGAAAGAGCCTCGCCTCCTCCGGCCTGGACGGCGTTCCCCTGACCGAAGCCGAGCAGCGACGAGAACATCACCCTGTTGTCTCCATCCGAAGGAGTTGGTACACGTAAGTGGCGAAATACCTCTATCTCGTGAAGAGAGCATCACCCTGTGGCCTCCATCCCAAGAAGTCGGTACACGTAAGTGGCGAAATAACTCTGTCTCGTACCCTCGCAACGCGAAAGTCGAACTATCTAAATCTGGCCCAAGCCCTGACGTTTAGTCACCAGAAAGCTGATCATGGATGTTGTAGATTGTGACCGTATTATTTAGCATGTCGTCTGTCGTGCGTTAGGAAAAGAGACAGGAATTAGGGGGAGGACATTAGTAAATCACTTGTATTTTGCCGTTATTCCAAATCAAACACTCCTGAGCCTTCAGCTACTTCGTAAAGTCATTTGGCCTTCAGCCCTTCACTTCTACCTACTCACTAATTAGATTAAGTAATAGTCAGTATCCTTCTCGGCCGAGACATTCCATATTTCATATTTCTGACAATTGCGTTATTATAAGCCAATATTGAACCCTTGTCTTTCAATCACGAAACCCCATTCCTCAGAGCTTGGTAAATTCAGGTGTACTTGGCGTCTATGACCGACCATCTCCGACATTCCGGACGGTAAGTGAAAGTCTTTAGTCTCCCACTAATTTATTCGCCTAGGTCTATTTTTGGATCCCTAGCCCGTTACGTGAAAACGTCGGGTTACAGAACAACCTTATATTTTAGAAATGTTGCGTATTCAACAAAATCGCGAACTAAAATCTATTTTTTTAAATCTATCAGGCGGGTTTCAGCACTTCCAAGTATTCGAAAAATTAAAAAATTTACCGGATTTATGTTGGGGACAGTCTTGCGACGGAAGTTTTGCCCTTCACATTGAGCCGAAGTGGAAATGAAACTTGTCATGCAGCTTTCACCCGCCGTACCTGAACAAAAATACACCAAAGTTGCAGTTGTGCGGTCAAAGTAAAGGAGAGGAAAAGAAAAGAAAAAGAAAACAGGATTTGGAACATGAAATGCTCACGATGAGAAACGTCCACAAGGAAATAGAACTAGCAAAATGGTGTGACGCACAATAAGTAAAACAAAATAAAAAATACCAATTTAATGATCGAGGGTACTGAAGGTGAACAACAATTTTGATTTGCCATGCTCAACGTGAGGGTGTACAGGTGATACAATGGCGGTGTGTGTCAGTAAGTGTTCTACATAGATACGCCCACGTGTCGATCCCGTTCATAAGCGGAATAACTGCTAACATCGAGTTTTCGGTAACTGTATTGGCTTCCTCAGGTGAACGATTTCCAACAACCCAATAACTTGTAAGGAATTCGGGTACAATGATGAAAGTATCGTGGTCGAATAATCCAAGAAACAACAAGGGAAGTTGATTTCAGTGTATAAACAGATTTTGGTTTATTAATCATAAATAATCAAGCCTTGTTTTCATGCCAAAGGTCAACCTCTCCTATTGGCCCAAAACATTAACAGCTCGCGTTTCATGACGTCTACATCAAAAACACTGCCAATTGGCCCTATTTCGGGGTAGGTATGAGTGAAAAATTAATTTTTTTAAACTCGATTTTCAGGATTCCTTAAGAACTAGTTATGTGGGGTATTATTCTCCACTAAAATTTGTACGGTACCTAACTAGTAGATAATTTTGGTACCTACCTACCAATTGGAATGGGTCCTGGATACTTCACACTCTTTGTTTTTCCCATACTCTGACGGATGAATTTGCAGCAATTTTCCGCTAATTCGTTTCCTTTTCTGGACGTTATTTGCCCGAAGAAAAAATTTTAAAGCCAAGCGAGCAACTGACAACGCACAAATATGATATGATCCTTGATCATACCGTACAAAGTCTGAAGTGAGTTCGACTATAATCGACCCCTATTTGATCCCACCTGCCATACCATCAATGGTAGCTTCGTAAGTACCATCAAAGTTTCAAAATTTTCTGAAATCTCTGACCTTACGATTGCCGAAATATTGAACAGGTATGCACAGTAGCCTTTTGTTATCCTACCGCTTGATATTATACGGTTTAGCTGTTGGTTAGTGAAGTTATCATTGTTTAATTAAAACAGTAATATTGCTCACATTCAAATTTAAATCTCGAAAACTGAAAAATTTTGCTATTTTTCAGGTAAGGAATTTTCTTTGCGCGAAATCTGCGTTGTCTGATAATTTACAATAAATCACAAGGGTGATCGATCCAACGTTCTAACATGATATTTTTCGGGTTATCGGCTCGAAATGAGGAAAATGTCCTTGTGGCCTTTTTTTTATATCCTGTTTTCTTCCTCATCTCCGCGCATCGCTTATAAGCTCGTGGGTTGACAATGGGTAAATTTTCTGGTCGGATGCTCCGAGTAAACAACTGTCAGGTTAACTTCTGTACGACTGAGCCGTTTCCTTTTTGCAGCTCAAACGTCAGGTTCCTGTCCTAAGAAAAACCTTCCGCCTTCTCTCGAGCTCATCTCGACGAGAACACATCCATCACGGTTTTTTTTTGTTGGTGCGAGGCACAGGCTGGCTTTTCATTTATCGTTCACAGGGAGACAACGCAGTCCTCTCGCCTACACCCTGATGATCATTAGGTTTGTCGAGAAAAAACGCTGATTGTGTGTTAGCTGAGAGAAAAATGAAACCATTAGCGTCCGGTGAGTCAAAAATCGTGTTTTCCTTCACTCAAAATGAGTCGTTTTTGAACAATCTCTTTACTTTATGAACACCAAAGAAGAGACGAGATAAATTCAGGCGAAACCTATTCTTGGCCAGCTTGAGTATGGACCAGGCATCTAGTATTTGTTGAATTGACTGCTGTTCACACGAGTAAGTACCTACTTATGTAAATGAACTATCTCCAATTAATTTCCACTCATGTCTGAAGTATGCCGGACACATGCGCACAGCCAATCCATCCAACACAGGGGAAGTCCAATACTAACGAGCCGAGCGATAATGGATACTCAGCTAACAAGCTCAGTAAGGGCTTAGTAGCGGCCTAGTAACAGCCGACGTGAGGGTAATGTGAGCTCGGGTCATCCACAAACATGATTTGACTATCAACTGAGTGGATTGAGGTCAGATTTAAAGCTCTAATTTGACACTCGTCCATGTGAACGTTTCATGAAGAAGTACCGGTGTCTCCAATAAATTAGGGACTCGTCGAAGAGCTCAGTGGCAAGAAATTGAATGTCGTGTTGCTGGCAAAAAATGTCTCTGATGATACTTAACCAAACCCCGAAACAGTCGGAATGTTTCCTAACTAATCTAAATGAAGGAGGACTACTAATTTAAGAGTCAGGATCAATGTACTCGGACACGTAGAATGCCCGAACCAGCCCCTAATCAAAACTTATTACGTACAATGATATGTTGATTATAAAGAATGAATTAACAAACAGTTTCACGCTGCCTCTACACCGACCGGTATCGTCAGAATAGGTACAAACTCAAGTTTTTTTTTTTCTTTCATTCTTTCTTGCTTGAGGTTTGGTAAAAATAAGCGCAAGAAGACTACGTTGACTAGACATAGGAATAAAGATACACATCAAAGACGCCCTCTTAAAATATCGCCTTCATATTCCGTCTCACTCGATACGCAAGTATTTACGTTGACGAGAAAGAAAAACTTTGGTTTGAAATGTCGTTTCTCCTTCAACGAAGAACCCTGTTGATAAGAAAACATGCTCTCAACCTGACACTTGTTTACGAGAGCGTCGAAGAGGAAAATTGAGGCCAAGATGACGTACTCCCTTACCCAGATTCGCTGCACCACTCCATCACACCCGAGATTCCCCCGTCTTCGAGTTGATGGGTGTGTAGGTGGAAAGCAAGTTGACGGTGTATAGATAGAAGCGAAATGTCTATCGGTTTATTTTTATTGAGGTTTCCTGATTTCCTTTCAGGCCGGAAATACTTTCTCACGCATGATGGATGTCATTAAGTTGAATCTAAAATAAATTTTTTTCGTACCTCCCTCACGTCGTGCTCAACACAGTCAAACAGGTTCTTTTTGATACATAAACACAAATGGGTTTCCCAGTACACACACGTTCATCAGTATTGACTTACTGGGCCTGTTTTTCCTCGAGATCATCCGGCTTCCGTTGACGCCGAGAAAACGGTGTGTGGGTGTTCGCCAACCGCACACTTCCATTCCGACCCATAGTTTGGTGATTTCCCCTTGGACTTCCGCATTCAGGAAACAGTAGAGAATGGCGACGAAGGTGCCCTTTAACAAAGGAATAGTGACGGAATGGGTTGATTGGAGAACGAGCTCTTTCACCAACGTTTTGGTCAATTGATTAACTTCATCAAGTTCCCAAACAACGGCTTTGTGGTCTACATTTTCCAATAAACTGATTTTCAACACTAGTGCCATACACGTACAATAAATAACACACAACAAACGCTTTTTCTTTTCTTTATGGTGTTCATTGAAGTAAAACTCACTTGGAAGCTTCCAAAGAGCTGGTCAATAAATAACCAGGCGTACTCGACCGTAGGCATGAGCTTCATCAAATAAAATATCGCGTAATGAGCTCCAAACAGCGGCACCAAAACCAATGTCGACTTGGCCCATCTCCTGTAAAATGGAAGGATTTGGCGGTGACGAGTTGGCTCGAGGACTTTCCAGTATCTCGAAAAAAGTCCCGATTACAGTGGAGGGAAGACATTTTCAACATAAAATCGTATAGACTAATGGGATTTAAAATTCTTATTTCTGAAAAAAAAAAAAAACACACACACAAAAAACAGCAAATTTGTCGTCATTCTTGTCGAAATAAGTGGCCGCTTATGCTAAATCCTGCGAATTTGGGTACGCGACGGAACCTCTGGATCATTTTCCAATTTTTTAGGAGGCATGGTTGTACAAGTTATGTTAAAACGTCGGACGAGATTTCTACTCAGGTTGAGACTTGTAAGCAGGAGAGGCCGATTGGGCCAGGAGAAGAGGCTTTATCAGAAAAGGGGCTGATAGGGGCTGTATTCCTGGCACAGTCGACGCGTATGCCTATTATACCAGAAGCCAGCAATAGGAGCCGACCAGAGACGTGGCTAGGGGGGTCAGGGTGGGGGATGAAAGGATATTCCCCTTGGAGACTGAACAAACATGTTCCGAGTTAAAATATGAAGTAATCTTGAGCTAGAATAATGTTACTTATGGATATTGAAAAGGCACATAACGAAATAATGGTTGGCTAGGTCAGTAAAAGTACCACCTCCTACTTTAAAAAGGAAATGTAGACAGAGCTTCAAGAAGAACAGGGCTTCCACTATCTCGACTTGGTAAGTAAATGGATATTATTCTAGATTTATCACCGGGGCACGGTTTTATTTCACGTTTGAGAGCTTTATCTACATGTAACATGCTGAAAGGATCAGAGCCTCCCTTCCCGTTTTATGAAGGTCTAAAACAAAAGCGGGCTCTCAACACGATAGCCATTCCGTATTGAAGATTCCATTTTTTATTATCACCAGGTATTCGACGGTGGTTATCGGGCATTATTCACGTTCCTCTGCGCTTCCATTCTATTCTCGATTTTCCCCTTTTTCGCCATGTCTCTTGCGAAGTACAGTAATGCCGAAACGTGTAAAAGTATAATTATCTCTCCTATTTCATTTAATATTTAATTCCTGGAAGTGAAACCTGTTCCTTCTCATTTTTGCTATAAATGGATATTATCAAAAATCTTGGGACAAGTGTAGTTTGTATACCGCTTATTGAATCTGATGTCCCTATGATTTGGTGATTGTTCAATCTACTAGATGTCGATAAAAATTGTAGACGATTGAATGAATAATTTTATAACAATAAAATTGACTCAAACTGTGCACTTTTGTCACTTTTCAGAATACGGAGATATTATTTTTGGTTGCAGTTTTAAGAATGAATAATACATATTTTCACGAAGTTATTCTTTTGTAAACGGAATTACCTTCCTTTTCTGCTCATGACCCAACGCGAGTGCTCGCGGGTCTGAACGGAACGCGAGTTTTGTAGGGTTAACAGAAATAAAATTCCAACTCTTATTATATTTGCGGGAAATTATTGAACTCGTGTCCTATCCTGCGGTAAATAAAAAAAAAACTCCTAATTACATTGTCTCACCTGTACCTGAATCGACGTCTTTCCTCGCAAATGGAAGCTGTCAATTTGAGGAGAAGTACTCGAACGATGTTTATGAAGAGGAAGAAATTCACCTGTGAAAACAAACGAAATTCCAACTTTTGAAACTCCATAAAAAAGAGCGATTTACAATCGTATAAAGGAAACATTCTGTGTAATTTATTTTAGTGATTGTCTCCATTGAAAACTACTTAAGCAAAAACTCCAAAGTGTATTATTCAGTGATTACATGTAAAATTTTCCATCATTTACTATTCTTGCAAAGAAACGAAGAATAAAATCTGAAAGTTTGTGGCTTATTGGTACACCCCATTGGCGATTCGTTCTTTGAATGAACTCCAAATAGGTACTACATTGCTAAATATACGTATTTTTCTTATAAGATGAGCTCACCACCGTTGAAACGATGATTGGCAGGTCGAGAAGTAGCCTTATGTTGGAGTTGTAGTGCATCGTCCAGCATAACGTGTCTTCGTACCTAGCACGCAAAACTGCCCATGGTACCACAAACCCCATTGGCAGGCCTGAACAAATTGAACAAAGATATTCTGATTTTAGATAAATGAGCGTGGTTTGTGAATCCGATGAAATTTTCCACTTTCATCAGTATTATTCAACGTCTAAAAATTTCAGGCAAAAAAAAAAAAAATTGAACACAATATTGAGGAATTTACGTGAGAATTGGATTTTTACGTTTTATTCATGGAAAAAAAGGTGAAAACCTATAATATGTGCAAATAGTTGTTAAACTGGCACTTGGATCGGTCGATAATTACTCAAATATTTTGTATAGCAATCTCATTTATTCTCAAAACAAGGACATTGGCTAAATAGTTTTGTTGGCACCTTCTCAACTTTGATGTGTGTTCCCGCACTTCTTATCAATATTCCCAGCCAAAGTATCTAGAGCCCCACATCTTTTATAAAATCCACCACCCTTCCGTTAATTTCTTCTTCATTAGAGATGAGGAATCTATTAAAATTCTCCATTTTTATTCACACGAAGTGTTTTGAGGAACGATTCACCGCAATTCCTCAAAGTCTGCGGTTTTGACGTAGAAAGAGGTAATTTTGACGTTACTGAGAACTCCACCGTAATGAACATTTGGAGAGACGTAGGCGAACATTGGTAGGCAATTACCCATAGCATGTGTTGGGCTTTGAGAGGCTCGGATTACGTTGAACGCCAAGCGTCGTGCACATACGCAATTTAACGCGTTGAGCTCAGTTGTTGTAAGCGATAATTATGACTGCCAGAAGGAGCCCCAAATGAGCTCGAAGAACTGAAGATTATATACGGATGATTGGCTTGATAATCCAAGTCGAATTCCCCCTTTATCTGGCATCTCTCCCCCTTTTAGAGTGCAATTGTGATAGGTTCCATTTAACTTTTCGACTTGATTTTAATTAGATCCTAAGAATTTCTTTCTTTACGCAACCATTTCTCTCAAAAATTATCACTTCAGAAAGGCTTTTGGCGAAGAGCGATAGATCCATAGGATATCAAGGTAGATTTATTGATCAAACAATGTACGTAAAAGAGTACTTATTTTGTCGGGTCTAGGCCGCTCTTCAGTGGGGACCTTTGATCAGTCTTTCTCATTACGTCAGAAAGGGTGCCTTTTTGTCCAATTTAATTCTAATTATGACCCCATGAAAATCTTCCGGAGCGGGATAATGTTGACTCATCAGGATAATGACCTTCCATTGGGGTCTAGTTACTTGAAGATGTCATACAGCAAGGTTCTATTCAAGATCAAACAACTCTCAATCTATAATTAAACGTTGTTTCGTTGGGTGAAATATTGATCGGTACGCACCCCATCCAAGTAGGATGTAGACAGTGATGGCTGACGTGTCGGTGAAAAGTGCGAGGAAAATGAGATTGTGCAGGTACAGGCCTTCCATGAGGATCCACGAATAGTTTGAAATGATGGCGTACTGCCAGACACATATCAACAACTTGCAAATCCACGTCCCCTGAAACGAGAGGGAAACATAACTGATCAATGGCCGAACCGTGAGTAATCTGTACAATGTATGTTTAATTTACACTTACTTATGTTATAACTCGTAAAAACAAAAAGTGTATTTCGAAAAATGGATTTTTGAGATTTTCGGTGATCTAGGCGTGTGGTGTATCAATTATTTAAACTGAATTTTGGACGCCGAAGATAATCAGATAGGTCCTAAAACGATTGACGCCCACTGGAAGAGTTGATGAGTCAAAATTTCAACTGTGGGTATTCGAGATTTCTGGTACCTAGGCATGCGAGGTATTATTTTCCACTAAATTTTGGAAACTGAATCGATTAGCATAACTTAATCCGAAATTTTCAAGGTGCCGAGAGTACGTACTTATTTAACTGAACAGATATGTATAGTAACTACCTAATTTATTGGAAAAATGGAGTGTTTAACAAGGTTTAGCCACATGCAAGGCCAAAAGTTAGTTTGTAAAAGCAATTTTCACACTGAAAGATAAGCATCGGAATATATTTCGTAACTACCAAAATACGTTGCCGAAGGTTCCTTGCCTTACTTTCGATAGAATCGTATTGGTCCAATTAGTGTTGTTAAAGGATTAGAGCCAGCGATTCGAAAGACTAAACTGGCCCCTGTATTACACTCACGTGAACGTTCAGCTTACATGGATGCGAATAGAAAACCGGTTAGGAGTTAAGCCAGCGTAAAACCGGCCAAAAGAACTAACGACCCCTTCCAGTCGTCGCCGTTAAATCGCATTCAACGTTTGATGGAAAGTTAATCTGGAGGATTTTTCACTTACAACAACGTGGATGGGTTTAATTTATAGAGGATTTAGATTTAATTCGACTGTTTAGAACTGCAATGAACAAGAACTGCGGCATAACAATTATTATAGGTTAAACAAATTAGCAGATTATGAAAATTGAATTAAAAAAGTCAATCTTTTGTTGAATATAAACCGGAAGCTCAGGAGTTATAAAGTGGAACCAGTTAATCACATTTTTAACTGGACGCCTTCTCAATCCAGCGTCTTTTACGGCGGATGTTTGTTGTCAGATTCTTTTCCTATTGAAGCCACATAAAATAGAGAATAAATTATTTAGAAATCGTGTTAGTACTAACATGAATCAGTTGAAGTTGCTCGGGCGCTAAAATTATCGAAAAGCTCATTGAATTTGGTAAAATGTTGAGATGGTATACGGCGAATGAGAGGATGGAAAACCTTGTTGGTTATTTATCATATAAAAAACATGCTCAAAATATATAATTATCAATTAAATAGGTATTATTGGTTTCAAGCCTGGGAGTTAATGGAGATTAATAACTATTTATTTTGATTAGTAATTTTGAAATGGTTGATAAGTTGGTGTCTCAGGTGGTATGATATGTGTTGATCAGGCCTCAATCCATCTCTGTTAGGTGTCGGCGACGTTTGTCTCACTTCAGTTTTGTTCGTAACATCCATCACTCAAAGCAGGGCTGAATATCTCCGAATTCCTCTATCTACTCCAACCTGAGGTTCCACTGTTGCCCGGTTATATCTGTCCTTCACGACCGTACAGTAATGCGGGTCGTTGCATACCTCACCTCTCTGCAAAGCATCCGACGCCCTCCACCAACGTGAAGCCCTTCCAACAACACTTTTTTAGCCACATGGGTCGTCGAGTGGAATGATTCCGTCTATGCGGCCAACGAGGAGAAGGTGACTTCAATGTAGATCTGCTGGGCAGGATCACAGTGGTAGATCTGACCAAATTTTCCTCACGAATAATGAACCAGTCAACCAATAACCGTACCCATTTGGGTCGATGTTGTTGGGTTCTTAAGGAAGTCTGGAGACCATTTTCTCCAAAATTGGCAAAACAATGACCGAACATGTTCTCTGGAAGTCTGGCTTGTAAAAAATTGTTCATCGTTTCAAGCGGTTGGATGAAACCTGGTGTAGGGACTGCCCATCAACAAGTGCACTGGAGTCAATATAGAATAATCATTTGGGTCTGCAGAAGATGGATGCAGTGGTCTCGAGTTCAGACAAGCTTCAGCCTGACAGAAAATTTGCTAATTCTTCATATATCATAGACTCCTGCTTGTACGGAGTAGATAGTACTTTACTGAAGCTGCAGCCTCACTGATTCGGGTAAAATTGGATGCCTCAGGCGGAATAAAATTCCAGGTGATCTCCTGGATGCAAACTGCTGCAAATTGCCTTATGTGGTAACCTTAAGAAACATGGCCACGAGTTCCTCCTAAAGAGCCGTTACACGCTTTAAAGTAATATAAACTAGGACAACGATTACAGCACTTACGACTTACAGGGACCATACATTATTTATCCGAGTTTCTGCCAACCTAATAACGCCCAGACCTAAACCTGATCTAAACCTTACGTAAAGAAGTTAAAAAACTCACGCCGTCTTCCGCCTCGGAAGCTTGGTCGATGTCCGACGAGCTCAAACTGATACCGCGAATGAACACTCCGTCTTTGACCAGCCTCATTCCGGCTCGTAACATGAAGGAGACGAACAGGTGCATGTGCAGCACATTTCTAGGACAACGCAGTCTTCTGCAAAATCAAATTAGATACAATAAGAATGATGTTTTGGTTGTTATCTTCTTCGGGTGTTTTGATCGCATTTACACCTCCACCACTTGTTTACACAACTATATTAGACCTTGGATTCAAATCAGAAGCACCCTTTGCAGTGTGCAACAGGACAGACTGTATTTACATATAAATCAAGCTCTTGAGGAATCTTATAATTCTGCGTGAATATTCATCAGTAGGAAGCAAATTTTGTGAGGCGCAGTTGAGTGTAGAGGTCTTATAACGGGGACGGTAAAGTAGATCTTTCAGCCGAAATAGGTACCACAGATGGAAAATTGTCTCGTCTTTTCATTGTTTCCTCGCCTCACAGGGACCTTTATATCCACACTGACCCTTTCTGAACCCTTCGGTAATTACCACATACTTTAAACAAACGAGGTAGGGAAGATTCAATTAAGGAGTATGAAACTGGAAATGGTGACATTCAACTTACTTGAAAGAAGCGAGAATGATGAACGCTACGGCTAGAGTGGTGAGAGATACTCCGTACCCTAGGGCGGAGATTGTCTTTATGATGCTCAAAAATGTCTGAAATAGCAGAATAAAAATGTTACTGTATGCGCGATTGTGTGAAAAACAGGGAATACTTCTCAGTTCTGTGTCAATTCACTTTATAAATAACTATGACTGTGGAACTCATCTCTCTGAAGTCCTTCAAAAACATCAAATCTCTAAAAATAATAACCCGAAATTCCAGGACCATGTTAATTGAAGCGGATGTTTTCATTAATCAAGTCAGCGATGAGTTGCTTTCATGGCTTCATACTTGTGAAAAGTATTAATTTAATAACAGCACAGTAACAGTAGCGCATTAAAGTAACGACATGTGAGTAATATTACTGAGACAACGGGGATGTTTGTCATATGATGAGATGTGTCATATACTATATGGACTAAAAACAGCAGAGAATTCGTTAAACCCCGATATGTGCATCGAATAATGGAATTCGCATGTAAAAATTTGAATAGTGACGAGATAAAATTATAATAAATTGAATAAACAGTGTGACCAAGGAGAAAAAATCTGCTAATTCTTACACACGGGTTGGTTATTCCTCGAATGGGGGAAACAGTGGGTGTAGCGGGTCCCAGGCCCATTCCAATCGATTCAGGGTCCAAAATTTAGTGGCAATGATATCCCACACGCTATTCGCCTCGTCTAGGTTACACCATGGTGCAAGTGGCTAGCGCGTTCGGCAGTAACCGGAAGGTACTCAGTTCGAGGTGGTGATTAAGTTTTTTTTTACCCATAAATTGACCAATTACTTCTTCCAGTGGGTGCCAATCGTTCTGGTACCAATTTATTTGGATTCAGCGTCCAAAATTTAGTGGAAAATGACACCCTACTCGCCTAGATTGCCCAAAATCTCGAAAATCCATTTTTCAAAAAACACATTTTGACCCCTACCCCCGCCAAATTTGGTCCGATCGGGCTGAAAAGTTTCGAGGACCCGTCTCGGCAGGGAACAGACCCCTGACCAAAATTTCAGATTTTTAGAAAATTTTCTACTACCAAAAAGGGCGCGGACGATGGACGGCGTACGGCGTACGGCGTACGGCGGACGGACACCGACCTTTTTTGATCAGGACATCATGAAACGTCCAGAAAAAAATTTTGAGCCAAATCGGAGAGGTTGACCATTATCATGAAAACATAGGTTGATTATTCGAGGAATAACCAACCAAAAGCATATCCCTAATCATAGGATTGGAAAATCGAGTTCACAGAATTCAAAACTCGTTTATTTCATAAAGGGGACAAAGTATGACAACGAGAGGGTATGAAAACAGTCTACTTCAGTGATTCACAATAGGTAGGGTGCCGACTATGTGACCTGACTACAGTAGTAGGTAAACATCTAGTTGGAGGCGAGAAAATGGAGAACCGCTCTCGCAAACATGCGAACTCTGTTACGATAAAGTGAATTTTCCTTCCGCAATAGGTACACACTTCTACTAAATTTTCCCTTTCATCGCTATCTCCGACCACAACGCACATTACTGACCTCCACCGTCATTCCCGCGTTCAGACCCATTGTGAGGAGGAATCAAAGCCCATATTGGTCCCGAGTAAACCTCCTGTCAGGATGTGATAGACCCCGTTGCAACTGGTGTGCAGTTCATGTTGACTCGGTAAAATTCTCTTAAAACTTATGAATTATCCTGTCAGGGAAGCTCAGCCCGTGGTGTACGCAAGACCAGATTGTGATAATCTCATCATATCACGGAAAAGGAAATTCCAGATAATCAGCGGAGCTCCGGATAAAACTGAGGGCGAGAAGAGCTGGAGGGTTTACACTGTATCGATTGGAATGAAAATTGAGTCGGTGTGAGCTCGAGAGCTGGCTGACTCTCATAATTTCTCACTAGAGGTATCCTGTGAAGAATTTCTTCGAATTACTCTTGAAAAAAGAGGTAGGTTTCAATACAACTTGGCCTCACATCTCTTCAGAAACACCACCAATTACATGATGATAACATTTCTCAATTAAACGTTCAATTAAGAGCTCTCCTAAGCTATAACAGCTTTAAAAAAAAAAGAGTTTCAGAAGCCTTTTTAAGAGACGTTGTGGCATTATGGTGTCCAAAAAGATAATTTTTTATTTTTATTTTTTGAAATCGAGGAATATAAACTTACTTCTGGCGGTTCAGTCGTATGTCCGCTGCTGGGGCTCAAACAGCCTGTGTAGTTCGTCCATGTGGACCAAGTGCCGTTCTCAAGGCACTGCTTCGTCGCATAATCCTGAAACAAGAGAGACATATTCATTCGTCAATAGGAAATTAGAGCGGCTCAATTAATAGAATCCATTCTCATGTCCAGCCTCTCAAGAAAATCGAGAAAATCCTCCTTTCGCACGCTCATGCTTAACAGCTGGTCCATAGACAAGCCAGCCAATAAGAAATTCTACTCGAGCTAAGGACCAAAGAGGCGTTCGTCTTGCATATTTAGTTTGAAAAACAAATGACAAATGCATCCCTTATATCTTTATACCTTTATATCTTTACATTATGTTTGCGTAAAAAGGTGCGCATAGAAATAAAGAATACAAGTTATAAATGAGTCACTCTTCATGCCGCTGAGTAGATTTTTTCTCCTTTCTCGAAGCCATGAATATCCATCATGAGCGAAGCTGTTTGATTTATAGCCTTCCCTTCTCTCCCTCAATTGAGATGTAGATGGGAGGAAAGATGTAAGGATAGAGATCTCCATCACGCCTCTTTCCGACAAATTTACTCTTGATTTATCCTCGTGAGAAAAATTTTCCAAGGAAAAAGTGTGTTACACTGTGCAATCCTTTCAGTTACCCAAAAAGAGCCCAAAATTGGGGCGAACGACCCATTGAGCTCTAGAGTGGAAGTGACACTTTGAGTCCCTTTTCGGTTAGCTCAGTATATCAAACCACAGATTCTAAATAGCCGCTTAATCCGTCACGGTCGCATTTGAATGGAGTTGGATTATCGACAACTCAACAATAAAGCCAGTTCATTCATAGAAGCGAAGGGTTTGATCTTGTGATGAACGGCGGAAGATTTTATCGACCTTGAGAAGCTCTTTATAGCTTGACGTCAGTTGTTTTGACTTATAACGTCATCAACATTCAGTTTGAATGTTTCGTTTTAGTTTTTTCATCACCCATTGGGTTCGAGTTCAAATACTATGCTACAACTCAACATTTCTGATTCCCCCCTTTCGTCTCATACATACACAGCCCGATGGGATCGGAATTGACTAAGTGGAATTGGCTCCAACTAATGAGGAAGACCGATTCAATACTCAAATCAATAATCAGAGCGCTAAACGTTTCATGTTAGCAAACCTCAAAATTATTAATTTTGCTATATCTTAAAATACCATTAAGAAATCAACTTATTGCGTGGGATCAACGCATAGTTTTAGAGTCAGAGTCTTGAGAGCAATGAAAAAACTAAGGTTGAAAGCAAACGAAACCTGCTCAGCCAAGTTTAACAAAACTTCTTTCAAACAAAATAAAACTTTCCTCATATCACGAGCGACTTTTAAAACTGAATGGAACTTTTCTAAACGATGCATACAATTTTACAAACCAAAAAATGAAACAATTTCCAAGTTGAGATTAACTCGAGAGAACGAACAAATCCCAAACACACTAATTTTGAGGGATGAGATTTACTCCCTTCACGACATAATTTCAGCGTTTTACTTCTCAGTTGGTTCATTAAAATTACAGCGGTGTTTTACCCTTCAGAGAAGCGGCTCACTCCCAAAAACAAAAAACAAAAAAAAAAAAAAAAAAAAAATCCGAGGCGTGGTTATTTGGTCTTTTCCAAAATTAATCTTGGAAATGAATAAAATATTAAAAAATTATTAACAGTCCCATTAAAAATATTACTTAAATATAAATTAGAGACCTGTTAATTATCCGTTAAATAAACGAGGAATCGATTCAATAGGTTCAATTGTACCGTATGACCGATGAATTGAACGCTTTTTACCACTTTACGAAATGTGAGTGTTCCACTCTTTTAAACATCGGTTTTTCAAAACTGCTTCATCTCTCATGTCAGTTTACATACATTATCTTCGTATATCTTTATGTTTATTGAAGCACGCTTCATTCAATTGGGCCAGTTTCGGGAGTTTGTTTACAGTACGTTGATGAAGGGACGTTGAAAAGTATGAATACAAATTTGATATATTACTTTGAATACAACAAATCCCATCGATTAATAATTTTATATACCGATGTATTATCCAATAAATATGATGGTCTATTCCATTCCAGTTTGCCGATGATGGAAGTGATAATAATTTTTAATCATAATTGAACAAGGTATAATTGGATAGGTAAGAGCCCAATAACTCAAATAGAAATCTCATTAGATTGACTCCTCCCCCTCCTACGACCATCCCTTTCCATGAAGGGCTTCATTTTCGAGATGTTTATTTCTGACAATTCTTCCAAAAGGATCAGGATTCGGAAAAGTAAAAAGAAACCTCCGATTTTTTAGCTTTTTCCCAGATTTTGTTTTGAAAGTTGGTCAGCTTCAACTATTGATTGGAGTGAGATAAAATCCGCCGGCTGCCTGTCACGTTATACACGTAAAACTATGAAGCCTCTAAAAGTTTAAGGTTAACGGCTACCAAAAGTTTAGCGCACAACTTGAGGTGGTAAAAACTTTTGTCGCCCGTTCTAGCTACGTTTATTTAGGACCAATATAAAAGGCGTTAAATCGGTTTCCGTGTAGGTACAAATTATTACTGGAACGAATTTCTACTCACCTATACACAAATACGAACTTGTTGCCACAACCAATATGAGACTTATAGACGCTTAGGATACTTACACTCGTGTTGACAAGATCGAAGAAGTAATAAGTCGGGCAGGGTTCCTTGGCTTGGATCCCAGCGGGCGTCGCTGGCCAGCACATCAAGTCGTCCCATTTTGGCCCGCAGCGGCCTGCAATCAATGGAAGACAACTACGATCGTAATATTCTAAAGAAAAAGCCCCCAGGCATGTATTAAAGCTTCCTAGTAGAGGAATTCTAATTGTACTAGCGAAAGAATAAGTAAAAATTCCAGTCTCGTACAAAAATGGTATCGCGATTAAAATAATTCAGTGTGTTGTTATATACCCAAAATTATTTCTGGCGTATTGAAGTATAATGTAGGCAAGAAGTTCGTCGAGAGCTGTCATCATCTCTTACTCAAACTTCTCCAAGGATATCTGAATGCTTCATTACCTACCATCCAACTCCACGTCAAGTGGTTGGATTCGGGATCAGTTCGTGCCCACCAACTTCACGACTCACCCCGCAGTCCTGAGGACTGTCAAGCACAAAAGCTAACTGAGGACAGTTTACGGGGAGAGGACGATGAGAACCAACTTGTCAGTAGTCTCGTCGGTGATGCAGAAGGAAGTTCAACAGTTCAAGCGGGAAGAGAGTCTTGAATAGATGTGCGATTTTGTTTATTCTTGTATTTGTGAAAAGAATAAAACGAGCGCTTACCGGATACAGCGGCTGAATGGTTCCTCCTGTAGTTGCATTCCCACTCCTTTTCTTCTAGAATATCAGTCAGTTCTTTTGCCGATTGTGGCAAGCTCTGTAAGAAGAAATAAAGGATGAACTCCGCCCGTAGAACATTTTAATCAAAAGGAGCAGATTAAAGTTTCATTTTGAGAAAATAAACGCTCCTGCTCCGTTCCTGTAAGAAATCATTTATCATTTATTCGTTTAATATAAACATTGGCTTGAAACCCAATTACAACACTTGTAGAGATGGCGTGACATCTCTCCTCAACAAAAGCATTAAGTACCAACATTAATGAATTAGTCATAATTCGTGCGTAGCAAGAGTAGGTAAGACATGTAAACGCAAATCATATATAGGTCAGCACTATTTTGGTGGACAAAGAAACAAGAACAACTGTGCAACAATTTGAAGAAAGAACGCAGCGAATTCATTCATAGGGGTAGGTTGTTCCTTGGACCAGGAGCATGGGGAAAATGGGGATACAAAGGTGGAGAAGGAGTGGATTGTCCCGGACACATTGCAATCAAGTCAGCATCTAAAATTTAGTGGAAAATGATACCCCACACGTATCAATTTGACCCGTAACCTCTTCCGGTGGGCACCAATCGTTCTGGGACCCGTCCCATTGAATTCAGCGTCATAGATAGTAAAAATCTTCAAAATAATTTTTTCGAACGACACATTTTGGCGCCTGGCTTTCCAAAATTGGGTTCGATCGGGCTGAAAATTTGCAAGGACCAACAAGAGCCGGAAACGACTGACCGCCATTAGACGGCCAGATATATATATTTTTTTTTTTTTCATGCAATTCGGAGGGGTTGACTTTTGCATGAAAGCAGGTTGATTATTCAAGAAATAACCAACCAAAATCAGCATAGGATGATTGTTGTATAAGAAATGAATAAATATCAATATCATATTCTCGTGTTATTCTCTGTGTCCTACGAAGAGGATTGTTTAACAGGTAATCGGTAGTGGTCGTGGGGACGTAGAAGAGCCAACTATTATGAGAGCAGTGCTGAGAGCCGAAAACCTATTTGCTAAAGCAGTTGGGGGCTTCCGACGAGATTATAAATTAGTTCGAAAAGGAACAAGTCGTCAGAGAATCGACGGTGGATGGAAGATTGCTTCTCCTCAGCATACCTGCATAATCAAATTCAGCTCAAGGGATATCCTTGAACGAGATGTATCGCAGAAACATGCGCTGAATGCGCTCGATTTGTTCAACCGCGTTGGTGTAGAAGGCAGACCAAATTTCAAAGCATAATTAAGAATGGAACGAACGAGAGCAACGTACAGAGACGCTAATGCCTCCATTTGTTCGAGCTCCCTCGTATGAAGTTTCAAAAACCCAACTATCTCATCCTCCTCGAGTACAAATCATCAGTAGGATCGCTGAAGGTCAAGCGAATGTCAAAAGACACGACCAGATTACTAATGGTTTTCACACAAGCCTAAATACTGTCATCAATGCATTAGTTGTAGTGAACGGGGACGACACGTGAGACTTAATTCGAACAGGGTGCGAACCAAAAGGTAACTCAAAAACCACCTCAGCACTGACTCATGAAACCCAAGAGCAGTGTTATTCGAAAGAAGGAAAAGGGGAATTTTATCAAAACACTTGGTGGATTGGTTGGCGGAATGTTAGTCTTCTCACTTGAGATCTAGATCGCCATGGCTTTATCATTGCTACATGACGATGGTGAAATTTGTATTTTTGTGTCACGAAGACGCAATTATGCAGACAATTTGAAGGTCAGTAGTTTTCCAGCAAAACGCTAGAATAGCCTAAAAACACAGGTTATTATTATTATGTTTGATAATTTTTTTTTTTTTCAGCCTGAGCTATGTGAAGCTTTTGAGTGGAGCTCTCGTCGTCAGATGGCGCTATTGAACTCCTGTACAAATGCCACAGTCTTGCCAAATGAAGTAAGTAGTAGCGCCCCTACGCATTTTTTTGTTTTCATTTCAATTCATTGTTTTTCATTTCAATTTTTCAAGAACCATTTTTGACGATCCAAGCGAAGCACGTTTTGTTGAACGGGGAACGCCGAGAATAATGAGCTCAATCTATTCCAGGCTAGTGAAAAATAAACCGCAGAGACGAGCCTCTTCTCACTCGGAGCATCCGAAATCGTAAACTACTCCGGCTAATGGGAACCGTGTCAGTCCATTTGAAACCCGTCGATTCTTCAACTGATGGATCCCTTCGGGTGTTGGAAAACTTGGTCTAGACCGGGCGGTCATTTTGTGCGAACAAGTGATTTTCCAACAGAGGCCGTTCTAAGAAAAAAATTCCAGTCCCGCATCGTAGCTTATGGATCTTATTTTTTTCTAGGAATGACAAAACGATTAGTGGATTTAGTGAAGATGAACCAGAAATAGTTCTTCCTACAACTCTCACATTAGAGAGCATTTGTTTGGCACTAATATTCAACATCAACGATGGTGTACTAAATGGTGGTGTCAACGAGTGGTGCAAATCACCTCAGAGCTTTCAGAGCAATACAACCCTCAAGTAATTCGAAAATCATCGGCCTTTCGAACAACATTAAATTCTAGCTATCTAATTTAACTCAAATGATCAAGCCGAATACTTTCGGAGGCTCAGAATTAATGCCCAAATAATTTTTCATGACGAAAAATTGAAGGGGGCCTAAAGCACGCATCTCAACACTCATTTCAAACTTAAAGAAAAAGTTCAGCCAAAACTATTGGCCGTATTTAGTTTGTTTTTCGTCCAACGTTCAGCTGTTTATTCTCTTAGTATGAACTTCTCACCTAAAATGATGCATTTTCACGTATATTCTCTTTCAGTTGGGTAAGCCCTTGATCACTGGAATCATGAATGAAGGGGTTGACGCTATTACAACGTAACTCAGTCCACCCCACGCAATTCCTATCTCTAATGGAGACCTGTGGATAGCGAACGGAATGAAACATAAATGGGCTGAGCCGCAACGTTAACGTCACCCAAACCGACGTCGTCACCTTCAATCTCCTCCCCACTAACGGCATATTCTCTTGAATTCGGGATCGGATCTGAAGGAATAACCGAGAGTAGGTCGTCTTTTCATTTATGCACTATAAGAGGCTCCAACGCCTCTGTGACCCTCATCACTTTTCTTGAAAGGGATATACTATTCTGAACTTTGCGAGGCAATAATGCTATTTGTCCCTAAATATTACCATATTACCAGGTTTTCCCCTTTTTCGGTCGAAACTTCCATTTTAGTGGTATAAATTTCGGTTCTTTGTTATGGCTTTGTCCGACAAACATTTTTCTTCAATACTTGGTCCGCTAACTGTTTCAGCAGAGAGTCTGGGAAATTCTAATCTTAAAAAAATAGCTCTTTTTCAAGGCAAATTAGAGCATACGAAACGTTCACGGGAAATTAATTAATCTTGAAGGGTGAGCGCTTCGTTTGGTCTTGAAATTTTTGTTTCTCTTATAGTTGCTGAATCACTTCTCTCACAGGTAATGTAGTGAAACACCATTGCAGGGAGAACGTCAGGAGTTGAAAGGAACGTCAAATTCAGGCACGCAGACGTATCAAGCTCATAGCGTGCTCGAGACAGGCTGATGTGTGATTCGGATCAAAGCACAAGGTGCCAAAAATTTGTGAAAACCTCAACAACGGCCAGTTTCCCACGAAATGGAAAGAGCGATCACAGAGACGTACAAGGTCAAGAAGGTCTCAAGAAAACTTCGCCTGGTCCATTTCATTGGAAGATAGGGTATTAATCATCTCCTATCACCCTGGGCCCTTCATCGAATTATTTTTCATCCCCTTAGTTGGAAGCCGATGTATCAATGTCACAAGTAAACTGAGACCTTCTTTTTCGATATTAAGATCGATGGAGGGCCTCAATTTTTCTCAAAACCCAACGCATTGTTTGGACATTACCTGTGATGGGTTCAACCTTGGTCCTATCTCAACATGAGCCATGATCTTACATAAACAGTCTGCCGTTATGGCGTTAAGGTCGAACTTTTTTATCTTCGGCCCGTAGATAGCACAAGTTGAGTGCTTTCAATGAATTATGAAATTGGTCCCATGATTATCACTGTAAAGAAAATGACACGTTGTATCCTGATACTACACCCACGGCTACCTACGATTCCAGACAAAACGAACCTTTGTAAACTTGGTAGAATAAATTGGTATCTGACACCTGTAATGCCATCCTGGATAAGTTGAATGAAAGAGAACGGAGGAAATCCCGTTGATATAGAATTGCGAGAGGCCTACCACCTGGGGGATTGATCAGTTCCTGGGTTAACCAGGTTATCAACCCCCTGATGAGTATGACCCTCCCTGACGTCATCTAGCTCTCGCGAGGGTACTCCCGTAAAATTAGACCTGAATAGGGCACCTGGAAGTGGGCTCAGGGAAGCTGGAGATGATCTCAAGTTTTACGGTCAATTTTATTCCGCCGTGTTTGCGACATTAAAAATCTACGCAATAAATCGCATTAAAAAAATTAATTTATGGTTGAAATTAATCTACAAAGCAGGCAAAAATGTTTCAAATTTGTACATGCCAACTGACCTGTCTTCATAAATTAAACTCCTTAATCGTACTTTATGATGCTCAATTACAGCTTGGAAAGATCATGTAGGATGAATATCAACTACGCAAGGAATCAGAAGTGAGAATATACTATTTTAACAGATCACTACTTTCCAATACAGAGGCGCATCGAGGGAAACCATTTAACATATTGTGCATACACCAGGGGTAGAAAAGCGACTGATTGACCTGGGAAGCTGAGGGGGGTGGTTTCCACTTGTTGATGCATTAAAACCCCCTAGTGGAACGATCTTTCCGTAGAGCAGGATCGTTTTGTGCAGGTTTTACACAGCTTCGGCACGCGAAGCAAAATTAAATCACTGCCTAACTAACATTCCTGAACACGCTTTGCTCGCAACTTGTATTCTTCAATCCATGTACTTGAATATACCTTTGTTCAAACTGAACTGTCGCTCAAAGAAATACTACTTTATCAACAAACTTTACACAAGAAGTTTGAACGCCTTATCTCTCTGGAAACTTTTATTAAAACTTCCCCCCTCGCCAATATTACACCGATTATTCTGTACCTGGTGACTTCTAGTATTTTCCAGCTGGTTCTATACGATCCTCATGCATAATGCAATCCAACTGCTGGGTAACACCTTGCGGCGGAACCTTGGATGAATAACGAGTGGAGTGTGACTCTTTCTAAAATCGCTTTGCTAAATGGAATACTGGCAGTCGCCAACAAGTTTGAAGTTGAAAAACAATATTCTAAACGTTACCTTTTTCCTCGGGATATTGAAGTTTCTCTTATTTCATTTGTCAGGAATATCGTAATATCTTGAAACGCATTATAGAATGACGAACTGGAATTTCAAATTATATCACGCACCCGGAAAGAAATATTGAGTCTGAGTTTCTCTGCTCACTGATGTAACTACGAACAAGTATAGGAACTGAGAGAACACCTAAACTATTTCACACAATCCAAGGACTTGGTCGAATTCCTTAGTTCAATCCATATTTTTCGCTTTTTTGACGAGCACTTTCACTAACACCAAGTCGTAATATATACTAGCGTTGGTAAAAAGTTCGAAGTTCTTTCCAACGGTATCCTCTAATTTGAAATTGAAAAATTGAAGAGTTATGGGGATTTTATCAAGATAAGGTAAGTTGATAAAAGAACTTTAAAAACCTTTAAGAACCTTAAAAGAACTTTCTGCCGGTAACAAACTTTGTACAGTTCATTTCCTAGGAGCTTAACGATCCGAAACCCGAACGCCCTGTGTACGAAGAATTGGAGCAACATGCGAAAATGGAGTTGTTGGAGATTTCATTTTTGAAGAATCAGAGAAATAAAATTTATATGTTGGAGTCTTGAGGACGCATTGTAGTCGGAACATGGGAAAATCATAAGTTATTTGATATTCCAGAACTTTTGATTGCTGAGGGAGGGGCAATAGCTGAAATAATTTCAAGTCTTGTTTTCTATTAAACTGCTTCACTCGGAGGCATGGATACCAATGTTAACATGCTTTCATTTAACTGGCAGTTAGTTCGGGTAACTCCTTCATGCATGAAGTCGACCAGTAACACGCACGACTCAATCGATTTGCACGGCCATCGAAACGGTTTTTCAGGACTAATGAGTACACAGATCGCCAAATACACGCTTAACTCCGCTACCACGGAAACAGAGGAACAGTTGCTTCGATAATCGGATCATTCGACCCTTTGATTGTCATAATCAAATAACACGCTTAATTGCTCGGTTCTGGTAGGTTAAAGCCCAGAGGATTCACTAGTTAAGGACTTGTCACTGACACGATATGCTCCCGTCCGCTTCTGAATTGCTTCCCGTTGTACTCAGGGGACCGAATAATCCAACTTCCAGTATTGTAATTCCTGTGTATCGGCTCCCTCGTAACCTTTGGCCCGCTATCAATTACGGCACTGTGGCACTCCCTCTAATTGGACTATCGTTACTACAGTTCTTTTCGTGGTCAAGAGCGGAATTAATATGCAACAGGTTTGGATCGGCCGGTTCCTCTCGTTTTAAAAGTCAAATTAAAACCTTACGAATTCAAACCATCCGAACAGCCCATCTCTCGATTCATCATTGTACGTTCAATGCTTAATGATTCGGGATTTTAACAGATAAAACTGTGTATATTCTCCATATTGAGTGAAACACGATCGATGGCAAGCGAATTTTTGAGCATTTAATAACGTCACTGTGAGGGAAAAAATCACAGGGTGGACACAAAATGAACCAAAAACCTCATGACAGGCTTTTTCGACCTATGAAGTGGGCATCCCTCGCAGTTTAGTAGGTGCATGACGTCACGCTCTTGCACCCTCCGCACTTTCCAAGCTCAATTTAAAAATACAAATATTTCTCAAAAACTCGCAATAAAAAATCGTCAAAAGATGCAGTAAACGGACGTTTCGGTGTATTATTATCTGAATTACGGACCAAGGTCGTAGAAATAGCATATTTCAATAAATTACGGACTTGCAATTGATTGAGATGGTTTTTGGAGCGACATCCGTGGGAGGAAACAGTGTACGGGTGGAAATGGATGTTTTTATTGTTTACACAATTCAAAACAACCGTTCGTCAACCTCTTTTCTCCAATCCATTCATTCATCAATTTTTTTTTTCGACCTCATAAATACGCTTTTCCAACGAGCGAGATCCTCCTTGAATACCAACGATTGTGGAATTTTTTTATCTCAATTTATGGATTTTTTACAGGTTTCATTAGGAAAAACCTATGGTACATTGGTTGACCCTTTGATTACGGGACCACTTATTTGTTCCTGCGACTTTTCTTATTTAGAAAAACTCAAGATTCATTAAGCGAAACATAAACTTACTTCCCCGGGTATCCAGCAAGGGCAGCGGTATCAATGATGAATAATTTGCTAATTGATCACAACCAGACAGCCATCCATTCCATTACCTGAAGTACAGGTTATCGCACAGGGAAAATAAATTGCTTCATTAGCTTTCAATCAGGTAAAATAAACAAGTAGTGGGCCACAAATGAACACAGTCCCTTTGTTGCTTTGAAATGTCACTCCAATGTGCATACCAGCTAGTATATTGAAGAGGAGGTTACTTGATAACGGCCCAAAAGATTGAAGGGGATTTGAAAGTTCACTGACGTCAATCAAGAGACTTCTGTTTCTCCGAGCGTCCGTTCATGTTCGCATCGAAGTTGGTATATAAATGCCTCATTATCAGTCAGGAAAAGCTTAAGTTGCGAGGCTTGAATGCAAACTAATTTGTATATATATTGGAGGATAAATAAGAAGCTTTACCCCCTCCGAATTGGTCTCAATAGTCATTGTTTACAACCTTAAAACGTAGCAGCTCGGGCTGAACACAAGTAGCTAATCGTGTTTTAGCGTCGAAGAACCAATAATATACCTGGAAGTTCGTGTTTTACGTAAAGTGTGTTTGTTTTTAGAAGTAGTTAGTGCCAATATCTCAAGATGGAACTCTCTTTCTCTCCCACGTACCAGTATAGAAAGGGTCCCTGAAGTCATCAATTCCCTTTCAGCATAAGGAAGTCCCCACTAAACAAATTACCTAGTATCCTTATTTCGGACTATTTTTAGAGAAACAGGGCTCTGGTGCGACGTAACGAACTCCCCCGGGGTAACAGACGGTTCTGATATTGTTAGGAGGTCGCAGTTCACGGATAACATCCGACATTGAAGCGGCCACGAGAACCAGCTTCACGATGTCTGTCGCTGTATTGGGGCTCTTTCTGCTAGACGTGTCGAATGGTAAATTAGAAGGATAATTTGAGGAGAAAGTACATTTTTGAAAACGAGGTTTTTAGCGAACAGGAGTGGAGAACGGAATGATCTGAATATTGATGAAGTACTGAATTCATTTTTACTAGAGTCCCACGGTTGTCTCCAGCCCCCTAAAAATTCTCAATTTCGAAGCAAGAACAACACTCATGTTTTCTAAGCATCGTGGTTTTATTTTGAAGATCCCAGAAACGACATTTGAATAGACGCATCTATGTATAAGTGAGTCTAGATCTAGGAATATCACGTACTCATTCAGCGCTTCGATTCAGCGTCCAACATTTAGATTAGTACCTACCCAAAAATCTCGTAAACCACTTTTGAAATAGGAGGACTCATACCCACCTGAAAACGTGTATTTCAAAAGATGGATTTTCGAGGTTTTCGGCGATCTAGACGTGTGGGTATAATTTTCGACTACATTTTGGACGCTGAAATGTGGAGTATCATTTTGCACTGAATTTTGGACGCTTAATCGATTGGGATGAGTCTCCATGCTCCTGGTCCGAAGAATAACCAACCCCCGTGAAAGGATTTGCAGCGCTTTTGTTTTAGATATTATCATGTATAGCAAACTAACTAATTTTCGGTTATTTGAAGACTATTAGACAACAATAGTCCAACAATACAAC
>CM034005.1:14726725-14827749 GCA_019603395.1 Cyrtorhinus lividipennis | reverse complement strand
TTCCTGAAACCAGAAACATGACGAAAATGGGGGAAAACAGTGAGTGGAGTATTCCAGACTCATTCCAATTGGCTTGACTATGGATCAGCTGCACTTCTCTTCTTCTTCAGGGTTGCCTTCTTCAAGCCTGGCCAATGTCCATTGCATGTCCCTTGGCCCAACTGCACTGGGCAACCATGCTCCCCAGATTCTGGTGGCGGGTGTCACTTCATCCATCAGTGCTCCATGCTATGGAAGCCTCCTGATCTGGAGCTGCCTCTCTCGTTTAAGGAGCCGTTCTAGCGTATATTTTGATCAAGTGATTGGAACCTAGCTAACCGCTTGTTCTACTTCCTAGGAGAAGCTGGTAAAAAACCATTGCTCAATTTGCGTCACTGTGGCATGTTTCAATTTTTCCAGAAATAAAACTCTTCTCCTCTTGCCTAAATACGGTCGCCCAATAATATTTCCATAACTAACAAAAAACGAATGCAGTCTACTTAACCCTTACATTTATTTTCACAGGACATTGCTATCCTTAATAGAGAGAATACCATATGCTGCTTCGATTCCAGAAGGGTACCTAGATGCTGCTGATCATCAGCAGCTCATCACATAGGCAACAAGATATCTCCTTGGCGAGAAAATCCTAGCTCTGGAATGAGCAGCATGGCAGCCCCAGACACTCCTTGGGGAATTCTCAGACATTTGCCAGCCACAAGCTAACCAATCAGATTAACGATTCAGCACAGTAGATCCACAAAGTGTGTGATGCTGTGAGAAACACAACCACCACCCTATCAATCAAATACCGTCAACTCGCCCAAAAATCAACTAGGCGTGGAAATCCTAGCTCTGGAACGAGAAGCATGGCAGCCCCAGACACTCCTTGGGGGGATTTCTCAGGCATTTTGCCAGCCTATCAAGATTGCCATCTGTGCAGATAAGATAACTTTACCTAGTAGTATTGGCAGAAATTCGTTATACGTAATGTGCTGCATTTCTGCAACGACGATTCTCCTAGCTTCTTGAAATAAAGCCTCGTCACTCCATCTGGGGTGTAGCTGTTGCAAAACTCTGGCCACTCGGTTATGCTCACGCATCCACACAGTGTGCATCAGCGCCAAGTTGACTTGCTCGTTGACGCGACCATCACCTGGAATATAGTGAGAGTGATTAAGGGATAATGAGCCTGCTGCTTTTGAATCGTTGATTTAGTATTCGGTAAATACCGTTAATTCCTCCAATCACCTGCTGAAAAACACGCGAGAGTGTTGGTCTGATCTGTACATTCTCCAGGGTTATCAGGAAGATAGGCTCTCCCACGTACACTCTGAACCTTTAGTTGTCCTCCTCTGAAGACTCTCAAATTATTGGCGTTGTTGACGTTTGAACCGTAAATATTGGAACCGTCGAGGTAACCAGTAATCTGGTTCATCTGTTAAGTTGACAAACAGAGCTTGCAACCAACTGTGAATTTTCCAAGTATACATTTTGTACTGGCTTTGAACGTAATTATCACCTGTTCTCTTGGACCAAAACCACACTCAGGTCGTGGGGCAGGGAGCGAACGAGCGAATTCCATGCACCTTTCCCCGAATGGCGAGAAAACCGGATCAATTCTTGGTAGAGTGATGGGCATGCAGTCAGGGTGGCGAGAATTTTCTGGTCTTTCCACCCCGTTGTTGCAGCAAGTTATGCCAGCGCCACTTTCACCTGTTGGTTTTACATCAATTCATTACCTACTGGACAATGCAGAGAAAGAATCTGGCTAATGAGCTCTTTCAGAAGTTGTACCGTCAACCAGTCTTTTGAAGCATCTTTCAGCAGCCGAGTTACCCCAACAATATACAAACACACCCTTGCTAATACCCTCCTCACCCTCATTAATTGACAATGGCCCCTTCACTCAAATGGGCTTGGGCTTGCCCATCAGTCAAAGTTAGTTGAGACATATTTTGACTCTCATGTATTCATTTACATTATGTATAAGGAATCAACCCTGCGCATCTGAGTTTGGACAATGTTCATACTCAGGTGTTGCACGGTGCCTACAAATGCATGTGAAATGCCCCTTGTTGCATAAAGTAACTGAGATTGTAGGACAGAACTACTTGGATTGTAAGTGGCCAACTATGCATCCAATGCAACACTCAATCCAACATCCATGATCCATCAGATCCGCAAAGTTTATTTGTTTGTGTATATTGCTGCAAGTGCTTATATTTCATGAAATGCATCATCATTGTTCCCTGGTCAATCTTTACCTCGACTGATAGGTGTATGTGTCAAATCGTGATCCAAAAACTGGCCCCATTGCATTGTCATCTGAGTATAGTTATCAGAGGAATGATCCACGTCTTGGGCGTACGTCATGCTGACTAGACGGGCACTGGGAAGAGGGCGACCTCGTACATCTGTTGTTCTGGGTGCGTTCACTCCTGAAAATATTCATAATAATAGGAAAGACGCAATGAAATCTTCTCCTATCAAGTCTTGGAAGTGTGTGTCACTAAATCCATTGGGTTGCCAGTACGCACCATCCTCATACTTGGGGGGTAGGATGCGCTGCAGTGCCGTGCCAACTGCTCCCCAGTCGGGATGCCCCAGGTTGTTACAAGAACCATCGTATGAGCGGTATTTATTCGGAAAACATCGTCCAAATCTGGGACAAGTCTCTGCCAGAACGGTTGACAAAAGGCTAAACCTTGGGAGGGCAAATGTTCCCTGATCCGGAGTAAGGTTGAATCTGTTTAACAACAACAAATCCAGCGATCAGTTGATGTTCAACACAATATGGCCACAATGATGGGATTGCCAATGAATGAATGCTTACTCTTTGACTAGAGCTGTACTTGCAGCAATCCCTTTCTCTGCTTGGGCTCCAATGTTTAGTGTTTGATTGGTTGTTGGGAAGAATGCTTGGTGTCCAATTGCTGGAGAATCAGCCGAAACGAAAACCCTAGAACAAATATATCATCCTAATGTATTATTGAATATCCTGCTGGTGTGAAGTTTGATGCAAATTTCGCGTTTGGCACCTGTTTAGAAATAAATTGTGAACGAAATCAATTTTCTGTTGAACCATCTGTAAAGCGTCGTCAGTAGCCTTGTTGAGCTGTTGGGGCGTAAGTTGGGGAATTTCCACTGGTGGTGGAGGTGGTGGCTGAATGACCCCAGAACTTTGAGGACCGACTCCCACAGGGCGATCTGAAATACCATGGAAAAAATACTTGTTGAAACATCATTTGAATTTCACATTGGAGTCTTATCGGTGGTTCGCTTAAAACTCACTGAATTGCCGTGGACAGCAAACTCCTTGCTCGTCTCGCCTGAGCTGGCAGGGCTGTTTCTTGAGATCAGGCAAATCCGTGTAGAAAGCGAGACAGTTGACGAGTGGACGGCATAGTCCCTCTTCGCCATTAGGCAAGGAACAGGGCAGAACTACTTCGTCGGATATTGATGGTTTTACAGTGTTGTCCTCAATCGGGGCTATTGCTGAAATATACGGATTTGTTGAAAAGAAGTAGATTTAGAAGTAGGACATGAAGTATATTGTCATACATTTGGACCTCTATGGTCATCGTCAAATCTATAAGAAAAAATATTATTTAGGAATTATTATAATTTTTTGTTCTATTGATCCATCTGGAATACTGGCGCTAGAAAGAAGTCACTGAAAAAATTTTCAGATTTATACAGAAATTCTTTTTCTGAGAAAACAGCAACCAATACACAGGTAACGACAAAGTTTAAGGCATATTAGAAAAACAACTAAAGAGATTGAGGAATTTCGATGGAGTATTTTCTCGGTCTGGAGATATATCATGTTGCAGAAAACACACGGCTGACTGACATTTAAAATTTTGCACCATTCCAGGGGTAAAAATGCTGCTAATTCTTCCACAGAGATTTGTTAGGCTGGCCGTCCACTGGACGCGAATTCGCGCGAAGAGGCGAAGAGAATCAAACCTGTTTGATTCCAAACGCGCGAACTGGCGAACCTGGCGATGGAAATCGATAAATCGATCATGGCGCTTGCAGTGGACGGGGTCCTATACGAATAATAGTGTTTGTTAAGAGGCGAACTCTTCGTTTGAAATCGCGTACTTCGCCTCTTCGCGCGAATTCGCGTCCAGTGGACGGCAAGCCTTATTCCTCGGACCAGGAACATGGGGGAAAACAGTGAGTGTGGACGTGGAGTGTCCTGGACTCATTTCAATCGATTAAAATTAGTGGAAAATGATACCCCACAAACCTAAATTCCCAATAATCTCGAAAATTTATTTTCTAAAAAACACATTTTGAAAACATAGGTTTATTATTCAAGGTATAACCATCCAAAAGGCCACTACACAGGTCAACAAAACGAGGGGATTGGACGACCGCAACCCGCTCTAGCGGATAACGGTCAAACTGTCGCAACTGAGATCCCCAGACACCTCAAATCCAGGCCAGACCACGCGATTTTTTTAAAAGTACATCCAGCTTTCCTCAGCTCCTGTATTAAATTTCAAAATTTTGCAATTTTGCAACTGTAAAAATAAGAAGATTGTCCTCATCTATCATTCAACAGCTAATTCTAATATCATTGGTACAAAATTTAGTATTTACAATTCAGACATTTTTTCCTTTGTTTATAGGTGTTTACAGGACAATTTCACAGGTCCTACGAGCATATTGCTAAACTAAAAGTTTGAATCTTAATACGAGAGAAGAGGAAAATTTGAAGTATTTTGAAAGAGAATGTCTGACTCCTTCTAATGAATAATGCAGGAGGCCTAATAGAAAATCTGCATACGCCCTAAAAATCCGACCGGAGTCTTCATAACCACAACAATAAAATTGTGCATGTGTACCTACCACCAGTTTGATCATGAGCACTGTTAGGGACCGTTCAGAGCTGACCCAAATGAGGTCTGAAAATGTTTGTGGCTATAAGTCTACTTTGTAGTGAAATTAATCACATTGAACAGTGGACTGACAGATGTACGCAAACCCTAAATTGTTCAGAGTGAAAATTTGTTTTTTTTTTGTTTGTTTTTTTCTAAGAGAGAAAGGCTAGTCTTGAGATCAGGGGTTGCACCCCAAACAATCGATTTATCACTCCATGTCTCAAGATGCGGGTGCATGCCCATATCACTGGACATCTCTAGATATATCAGGGTATATACCCCCAATAATCGATATGTCGCTCTATTTCACTTGATCTGGGAACACACACCCGACAATCGATATATCACTCCATATCTCAAGTTGAGGTTATACACACTCATCAATAATTGAAGTACCGCCCCATATCTTAAAATCTTAAAAGGGTATTCACCCCAAAAATCGATATATCGCTCCATATCCTAAGATCAGGGTATACACACCTATCAATGGATGTACTGCTCCAAATCACAAAGTCAGGGTATACACCCCAAAAATCGATATATCGCTCCATATCCCAAGATCAGGGTACACACAACTACCAATTGAAGTACCGCTCCATACCTTAAACTGAGGGTATACACCCCAAAAATCGATATATCGCTCCATATCCTAAGGTCAGGGTACACACACCTATCAATGGAAGTACTGCTCCAAATCATAAAGTCAGGGTATACACCCCAAAAATCGATATATCACTCCATATCCTAAGGTCAGGGTACACACAACTACCAATTGAAGTACCGCTCCATATCTTAAACTGAGGGTATACACCCCAAAAATCGATATATCGCTCCATATCCTAAGATCAGGGCACGCACCCTTAACAAAATATATATTGCTCAATATTATCGCTCTGTGTTATTGCCCCATAACGTTAAAATCAAGGAGAGGTTAGGAAAAAATATCGAAAGTCGCGGTATATCGATTGTTGGAGGGGCGTACTCTGATCTTACGTGTTAAGTTAAAATGAAGATGAAAACAACGCTTCCGCTTTAACGCAGTCTTAGAAGCAACACATTGGCCATGGGCTCACCTACATCCTTAATACCTTCCTCCGCATAAACCTTGATGCGAATGCTTGCTGACTCAAAGGAATTTTTCATTGTGTCAATTATTTAAAAGACAAGCAATGAGAGCGTTCACAATGGAAGGTAACCTTTGACTTCCTCTATTTAGCATAATGATCTCAGTCCTTCATAGGTGAAGCGAGGTCAAACGCACCTGTCGCCACTGTTCTAATGTGCAAAATAGTGTGCGTGATACGAGAATCACCAATGTACTGAGGATAGGTCAGGATATAGCTCCTGATTGAGGATGAAGCATATTTTATTTTGTATTTTTCGATGATAAGATGATGCCCATACCTTACCTTTATCGCCTCGTAGTGATAACAGTTTGAGACATCGATAGTTGATTTAACAACAACAATTTATCTCATGTTGCTGCCTCACTTAATAAATCAACATTTTTATGGATCTTAATGACGTTTTATTCCATGGAGTTCCTCATCCTTTTCGTTTGCTGCTCATTCTGATAATTTTGGTTGGTTATTTTTTGAATTATGCAAAATTTGGCCCAAATTTTTGTTCTGGACGTTTTAAGGATTTTCATTTTCAACTAAATTTTGGACAGTCAATCCAATGAGGCGGGTCCCGGATCGATTGGCGCTCACTGGAAGAGGTTATGGGTCAAATTGGGTATCTATCTGCCTATTTCGAATGTGTGTTTTCTAGATTTTAGGTACCTGGGCGTGTTGGGTATCATTCTCCACTAAATTTTGGACCCTGAGTCGATTGGAATGGGTCCGGTATACGCCAGACCCACTATTTTCCCCATGTTCGACATTTTCGATGCTCCTGGCAGTCGCGAATCTAGAAATTTTTTTCGGAGGGGGTCACACGGTAAAATCAAAAGCTAAAAAAAAAAAAATAAATAAATAACCAAACAAACAAAATGAACTTAATTTTCTCACTTTTTCAATCTCTTAACAATAATGTCCATTTTATTCCTATCCAATATTTATTCATAATTTAATTGTTTATGTCAAAACTCTATTCAAAATTTCAAAAATTTTCAAAATTCCACCTGGTTTGGGGGGTTACGACCCCCGTGACCCCCCCCCCCCCCCCCTCCTTGAATTTGCGCCTGGCTCCTGGTCCGAGGAATAACCAACCTCTGTTTTCTCCCTTGCTCCTGGTCCGAGGTATAACCAACGACTATGATTTGAATCAGAAGACATTTCCGTTGCAACATCAACTTTAAGTGAAAATGTCTTGAACGCTTCCACTCGTTTCGTGTACCTTGACCAGTCAGGATAATTCCGTGCAGAAAATCACATAAAATAACAACAGATACCTCCGTTTACCTTCACGCCAAGTCAGGCGGGAACCTACCCGGTACGACAATATAAATTTCTGGGGATTTTTATTTCCGCTTATGACAAATTCCAGAGATTTTTTCCCCCGTTAGCCGGAAAATGGTGCTTTCCAGCCGTTATTCAAGTAAAACACTCACCTGGTGGATCTGGCGTAAGTTGTGAAGCAGGTGTTGTCGGTGGGTTGTTTTGAATCCGTTCAACAGGCCTCGTGCCAGACAGCCGAAGTTGAATGTCCGCTTGGAGCCGCTGCATTTCTTGTTGCAGTCGACTGATTTCCGCTAAAATGTTCGCTTGAGCTTGCGCTAGTTGGGTCGCTTGATCAGCCGAGGCGACCTGAAAGCGAAGTGATATTTTCTATCATGGTTACTTAATGATGATCATGTTTCCTCCTCGAACTAAGTAAGTTTCACGACCATGTTTCTAGCGCTGCCTTGTGAATAGGGAGGTGGGTTGGGGTCAAAATGGATTTTCGAAATTTTCGGGGATCTAGGCGTGTGGGGTATCATTTTCCACTAAATTTTGGACGCTGAATCCAATGAGGCGGGTCCCGGAACGATTGGCACCCACCAGAAGAGGTTAATGCGCCTGGTCCAAGGAATAACCAACCCCTGTGAAAGAATTTGCCGCGTTTCCTATGCTGTGGTCTTATTAAGATGAGTAGGCGGTATCCTATCGAGTAAATAACTACATTCTAGAATTAAGAACCCTTAATAATAGAGACGCGTAAGTAATAATGAAAATTTTAACCATAGCACAATAAAATAGTTCGTAGTTGGGCATATTATCCCCAACGTGTCCAGAAATTTAAGACTCTAAAGCGGGACATACCATAGGTCCTCCATACCGGTAGGTCTGGGGGATATTTTATATAATTATAATTGTAAACTCGGGTTTTAGGCCATTTCCATACATAGTAATACTATTATATACCAGTACTCTAAAACGACACACAAAAAAAACTCCATTTAATGGACTTATGAAATTAGATGAGAACGAATAAATAACAATTTATTTTAGCTTTATTTTGTACAATGAAATAAATATATGTATAATAAGTTGAGTTCTTTTGGTTGGTTATTCCTTGAATAGTCAACGTATGTTTTCATGCAAAAGGTCAACCTCTCCCATTTGGCCCAACATTTTTTTCTGGACGTTTCAATGTGTCTAGATCAACAAAGTCAAATGTCCGTCCGCCGTACGCCGTCCACCGTCCGCGCCGTTTTCAGTAGTAGATAATTTTCTGAAAATCTGAAATTTGTGTCAGCGGTCTGTTTCCGGCTCTAGTTGGTCCTCAAAACTTTTCAGCCCGATTGAACCAAATTTGGGCGGGGTAGGGGTCAAAATGTGTTTCAAAAAATTGATTTTCGAGATTATTGGCGATCTAGGCGTGTGGGGTATCATTTTCCACTAAATTATGGACGCTGAATCCAATGAAATGGGTCCCAGAACGATTGGCGCCATCTGGATAGTGATACATCACTAACTAGGATTTATGTTGGATGGCAAAATGTTGTATTCCAAACGTCTGACCACCAAAGCGGAACATTTGTGCGTCCCACGACCGATTGTGGGGACAGCGGGACATGTAGGGACATTAATTATGACCAATAGTTACTAGTGCAGCAGTTAAGTCGACTACCAGTACAATCTGCAGCACAAATGAAGGTCACGCGCTGCGGTGTCCGAGTGGTTAAGGAGTTGGACTCGAAATCCAATGGGCTTTGCCCGCACAGGTTCGAATCCTGTCCGCAGCGGTAGTGTTTTTGGATTTCCTCTTCTCACTGCCCCACGGGATTTTATTTTTATAAAATAAAAGTATCAATTGAATATAGTACTACCATTGTTTAGGGCTCTCAACTCTTAAATGTGATTTTTGTTTTAATTTATAAACATTCGTACTTATCAATTCTTATTCATTCTTTAAAGGTGAAATGAAACAGATTAATTCAACTGTCTTAAATTGTGAAGATACTCGTGGGCGGAACCCCTGCTCCCTACAAAATATTATATTTCTTATCCAGAAAACTCTTTTTCTATTTTACAGGATTTATTATTTAGCGTGTGGCTTCAAAGGCATCAATCAGTATATCAATTTCAATTTTCAGGATCATCATAATATGGTAATGATCCCTTGTCCAATGGTATTAATGGTAACTACAAAACTAAGAGAAAAACAAAACTATTTATACATATATCCAGTCCATTTTTAAGTAAGCAATTGATTCTGGAATTGCCATCAAGAAATCATCTCCAGTTCCTCCTATAAAGGCCGTGATTGAGCACTCTTTCACCAAGTGGTCAATTGTTTGCCTTTCCCCACACTCACAGGAGAGTGATGGTGTTTTGCCCCATTTATACAACAAGTCAGCTCATCGACCGTGTTTGGTTCTAATTCTGTTTAGAGTTGACCATGTTTTCCTTGGTAAGCCAAAACCTGGTGGTCTTTGAGAGAACCATGGGATTTGATATGGCATCCATTTAGCGGAAAAACTTGACAAGTGGCATTATTAATGCCGGTAAACTAATCAGTAGTAGCAAGACTATTGATGATGGCAATTGTTTAACAAGGAAGCCCCATAGGACACTCCACACCCACTGTTTTTCCCCATTTTCTTCAAGCTCCTGGTCCGATTACCAACTGTGAAATAATTTGCAGCGTTTCTCTCCTATTTATTCATGTGTACGATTTTGGCATCACTAACCATATTTCTATCACATTGGGAACAAGTGATTATGCAAATTTGGGAATTTTTCAACCAAAAAGTCAACACGGAGTTTATAAGAAAAATGGGTTGGTTATTCCTCGTACCAGGCGCGTGGAGACTCATACCAAACGATTCAGCGTCCAAAATTTAGTAGAAAATGATACCCCACACCTAGGTACCAAAAATCTTTAAAAATCACATTCAGATTAGGTAGAAAGATAGCTATCTTGACCCATAACCTCTTCCTTGAGCGCCAATTGTTCCTGGACCCGTTTTTATTAGATTCAGCATCAAAATTTAGTGGAAAATGATACCCCACACGACTACATTGTCAAAAATCTCATAAATCCATATTTTGAAAACACATTTTGAAATTTTGGGTCCCTGACCCAAAGTTCATATTTTTTGAAAATCATCTTCAAGATCTTCTTCCACTCAAGGAATGAACAACCAAAACGCACATTTATGTTCGCGCTTTGGTGTTTTGCTTTGATAATGATACAAATATATCATCTTTCCTTAACTTATCCAGCTATAAATGAACGTTAAACTCGCCCATGAAGGTATAATTCGTTCTTGTTTATTCTTATTTTTCAAAATTAGGAATTTGTTTGTTAATTTTTGTATCATTTTTAAAACCCAAGATTGAGTTGTTTTCTATGATAGCTTATTCCCCTCATGTGACTCTACCGGATAGCACGAGATCATATAAACTTATTTACCGGTGGGCATCTATTCTTTCAATATTTTATGAATTTCTTCCTTTATAATGTTTTGTAGTGTATTATTTGTTTTATTATTATTTTATTTATTTGTTTTTGTGTATTATTTATTAATTTCAGCTACAAAAATTGAGTTTTGTGTGAGCAAGAATAGTGTTTATGGTTTAAGTTTATTTCTGTATTGCATTTCTGTAAGTCATTCATGTTTATACACATGCAAGTATTAGACATCGAAGTAGAGTTATTTTATTTGTTTAAATACCTTTTGGTTGGTTATTCCTTGGAAAATCAACCTATGTTTTCATGCAAAAGGTCAACCTCTCCGATTCGGCTCAAGAAATTTTTTGGACGTTTCATGGTGTCTAGATCAAAAAAGGTCAATGTCCGTCCGCCGGCCGCGCCGTTTTTGGTAGTAGAAAATTTTATAAAAATCTGAAATTTGGGTCAGGGGTCTGTTTCCGGCCTAGGACGGTCCTCGAAACTATTCCGATCGGACCAAATTTGGGCGGGGTAGGGGTCAAAATGTGTTTTTTGAAAAATGGATTTTTCGAGATTTTGGGCGATCTAGGCGAGTAGGGTATCATTTTCCACTAAATTTTGGACGCTGAATCCAATGAAACGGGTCCCAGAACGATTGGCACCCACTGGAGGAAGTAATGGGTCAAATTGGGTTGGGTATTTATTACCCATTTTGAATATGTGTTTTCGGGATTTCTGCTACCTAGCTGTGTGGGGTATCATTTTCCACTAAATTTTGGACCCTGAATCGATTGGAATGGGTCCGGGATCCGCCACACCCACTGTTTCCCCCATTTGAGGAATAACCAACGCGTGTTTTTTGTAAGGTGACTTACCTGAGATGCCGCTTGTAAAGATTGAAGTTGTGATTGAAGCTCACTCTGCCTGAATTGAACTTTTTGCTGTTGTATTTGTTCGGGAAACAGTTCAGTAAATGCTTGTCCGTGGACCGAACTCCCGCTCACAAATAATAAAATTAACCACCAAATCATTTCGAAAAATGTCCGACTCACCGTTTACAGGTAAATATTTATTTGATATCTAGCGCGAATCGAATATAAGGCTTTATTTTGAATAACGTTTCATGTTAATTTTGGCTTACTAATAAAATTTTTATATTTAAGTAGATAAAATTCACGCACGTACGCCGCCTGTTGAAGTAGTTGCACGGCCGGCCGCTTGTCGGTTACTCCGCGGATTGTTGGCAGGTCACGGCACCTATCTCGGATTTACTTGCCTTCCCCACTAAGGTGTATAAGATACGTTCAGTTTCGGGGTTCGACTCCTACCAGTTCTCTCCCGAAGAAGATTTGATCTTCCAAACCTGTTCACACGATCATTTGAAGAGCAGCACTCCTCAGTGAACCACATGGAAGTAGTTTCGGCCGACATACATCCCATTGTAAATCTATTTGCGTGAATCGGCATTAACTTTTTTGTTTTTGAAATCAGCAAAGAGTCACCAGTTCTAAAATGAAAGGAAAAGGTACCAAGGGATAAGTAACAGCGTACCTGAATCATAGCGTTTAATAGGAGCAGCATAGTTAGCGAGTAATATATTTATTAGATACGTCAAAATCACTCATCCAATATTTTGGAATGTTAATGTTTCAGAAATTTGGTAAATTTATCAATGGTTATAATGAATCTGTTACAACACAGAGGGGAAGTAATTCACAATTTTTTGAGAACAGATTTTTCTTTTCATCAAAAAATGTGAATATGAAGGAGCTGATGGAGGAGCAGGAATATGGCAAAAACAGTGAGTGTGGAGTGTCAAGACTCAGTTGCGTTGAACATTTAGTGCAAAATGATACCCCACACGCCTAGATCGCCGAAAATATCAAACATGGGGAAAATGGGTGAAACAGTGGGCGTGGCGTGTCCCGGACCCATTCCAATAGATTCAGGGTCCAAAATTTAGTGGAAAATGATACCCCACACAGCTAGGTACCAGAAATCTCAAATACCCAAAATGATACCCCACCAAATACACATTTAAGCCCCCCGCCTACTTCCCAAATTTGGTTCGATAAGGTTGAAAAGTTTCGAGATCAACTAAAGCCAAAAAGAAGTCCCTGGCCAACAATTTCAAATTTTCAGAAAATTTCCTACTGCCAAAAGCGGCGGGGACGGCGGACAGCGTTATTATTGGAATAAGGATTAACGAACCCAAATCCAAATGTTCGTCCACCGTCGAACCGTTTTTGGTACTAGAAAAATTTATAAATATCAAAAATTTCTGGTTGAAACCCCTTTCTGGATCTTGTACTCCAATTTCAACCCGATAGGACCGAATTGGAGAGGTTATGGGATTTTCATCAACCTCTCCAATTTGCCCCAAAATTTGTGTTTTTCGAAAATGGGTTTTGGAGTTTTTTAGGCGATCCAGGCTTGTAGGGTATCGTTTTCCACTAAATTCTCTACGCTGGATCCAATGAAAAGGGTCCCAGAACAATTGGCACCCACCGGAAGAGGTCATGGGTCAAAATAGGTACCCATCCACCCATTTCCATCTACATAACCTCTAATATGTGTTGTTCAGATACGTTTTTAGGTTACGTTCGTATACGCTCAGATATGTTTTTCAATGTGGTGTATCATTTTCCGCTGAATCAATTGGAATGAGTCTCCATGCTCCTGGTTCGAGGAATAACAACCCCTGTGAAAGAATTTTCAGTTTTCAATCCCCTCTCGCTTGAAAACTTGATTTGTTTATTCAAGGAGTAGCCAACTAAAACATCATCGGTTTCCAACATCGTTCTTTGAGGGCGGCGCCAATATCACATCAGTTGTAAGTTAGTTTCTCAGACACCAATGCCAAGAGATCTGAACGGGTGGAGTGTCGGGTTTTCACGAAAAACCCGCTGCTCTCTGAATGAACCATTCGAGAAACCTCCGATTCGGACCAAATTTTTTTTCTGGGCGTTTCAAGGTGTCCAGATAAAAATTAGCAAATTTTGGTAGTAGAAAATTTTCTAAAAATCTGAAATTAGTGACCCGTTTCCGTTTCTAGTTGGTCCTTGATTTTCAGCGATCTAGGCGTGTGGGGTATCATTCTCGACTAAATTTTGGACGCTGAATCCAATAAGACGGGTGTCAAAACGATTAGTGCCCACCGGAAGAGGTTATGGGTCAAAATGGATATCTATGTTCCTATTTTGAATGTAGGTTTGGCGTGTGGGGTATTTTTTTTTTCCACTATATTTTGGACGCTGAATCGATTGGAAGGAGTCACCATTCGCCTGGTCTGAGAAGTAACCAACTCCTTTGAAGTAATTTGCTGCGTTTTGTTTTGTCCACCCACCTATTATCAAGGTGTCAAAGGAAACACGAGGAAAATGAACGTCCGAGGAACGTATTGTCCGATGTATTTCAAACATAAATTGAACTTAAATGTTCGACTATCAATATAAAGCGAGTTTACTCGAAGTAGTCGCCACCTCCACGAAGCGTCGATGTATAGCATTTACAAATTTATTTCAACCCTTTACAAATTCATTTAAACCTCTATACATAATCGTATTTTTTAGAATGAAAACGTCTGTAGGTAGTAATGGTCACGAGAAGGGGATTGATTCGTACGAGTAGTTTGTGGTATGGTAGTGTTGAGACTAATTTCCAATTAATTCTCCCACGTACCTTAATTATGTCAATGAGCTTCTAATCTTCCTGATAACAAATTCTGAAGATGTTAAGATGTGTCAAATTTTGTTGGAGTACGATTAGATTACAATCATATTAACATAGAGCATAATATCTGACAGTGATTCAAGTTTGGACTCCTTTGTTTTTCATCGCCGTACTGTGCAAAGAAATGTCAGAATTGAAAGCGGATCTATGTAGATGAATCAGAAGGGATATCCATTGTGCATAGGCTATCACAGAACCGTGGCCTCGGTTGTATAATAAAGGTGACATCTCGAACAGCCGTGACTTATCCAGGGCCTACGCATTTTGCCTTCGAACATCTCCGCTCATCAACGCTCATAAGTTGTGAGATGACTAAAGACGGCAAAACCTTTGGCGTGGGATCGAATTTACTACATTATTCGGTGGGATTGGATTTTCCAAGGTGTAGGCTTTGTGTGAAATGAAATGAAACGTTTTATTTATAACGGCCTTCCGGCGTTACAACGTTGGCATATTCAAAATCGTAAGATCATAAATTATGAATAATTATTAGATAATTCTTAATAATACACAGCACCACTGGTAAAAGTCACAAGTTTGCACAGCACTAACGCAGAAAATCTTCATCGAGGAAGAACGTCCTTGTCCGAATATAATTATTGAAAAAAAAGTACATTTTCTTACAATCAGTAGCGCTAATTGAAAGGATTACCCGATGAAAAAGCTCATATAATAACACAACCCCACAAAATAAAAGAAAGTCAAAGTCCATGAAAGCGACCTGTGGGGTACTATGTTTTTCGGGTCGCTGATTTCAAATCTTTTGCCAGTTTTTTCAGATCAGATCGCTTTCAAGGTCATTTGAAGGTCAAATAGAGAAAATATTGCTTAAAAAATCTGAAAAAATTCAGACATAGGTTTTTTAGAACGCTGAATCCAAATCCGGTGTTGGTTGACCTTCATGAGGTCAAGGTTAAGGTCATTTGAAGGTCAAACCAACAAAATAACCTCAACAAAAAATTGTAAAAATTTATGTATGTGTTTTGAGCGTTGCTGAATCCGAAACCAGGGTTGGTTCAATCATGTCTGGTTATCTTAAGGTCATATATAAGGTCATTTGAAGGTCAAATTCGAATGTGTGTTTTTGAGATTTCTATAACCTAGGCGTGTGGGGTATCATTTCCCAATCAATTTTGGACGCTAAATCGATTGGAATGGGTCCGGGACACGCCACACTCACGGTTTTCCTCATTTTCGAAAATTTTGACGATTTAGGAATAATTAACTCCTGTGGAAGAATTTGTAGCATTTTTTACACAGATCTCAAAAGCGCAACTGACACTAAACTTCTTATTTCAAATGGGAACCTCAAGTTTTTATTGCAGATTCGGATTCTACTCAAAATATTACGAAAATTTGATCCCTCGACCAAGTTTTTCAACCATTTCAGTGAGCACGCACAGTTGCGCAGCCCCAAAATTGTCAATGAAGGTAACTCTAAAGACACGACAGACTCTAAACACATGAATGTTCATCGATTTTAACGGAGATTCACGTTATGCTATCAGTTTCATCACTCGACTCCATTTTTGCGGAATATTGACCAAAACTTTTTTATTTTGCGCGAGAAAATCATTTTTTAGCGTGTGTATTGCACAAATTTTATCAGGTTTTTTTTTCTTTTCCAAATATTTTTTTCTTTGTATTCCCTCATTTTTTCTCAACCGGACTCCAAACCCCGTAAAATCTGAAAACAGGCGCCTAAAATAAAATAACTAACCAAAAACAGGCGCCTAAAATAAAATAACTAACCAAAAATGGGCGCAGAATATTTAAACAAATTCGGTTATTATTACGCAACAATTGAGTCAAATAAAAAAAACCTATAGCACCACGTGAATCAGCGTTAAAATGCAATGAAAATTCTTGTGCCACACATTAGAGTTTACCGTCATCCACTATTTGACAATTTTGGGGGTTGCTTGACCTTACGTGCTCGCTGAACCGGTTGCGTTCCTGTTTAAAATAATAAAGTTAGTGTCAGTTATAAGTTACAAAAGTTATAAGTACAATCAAACGGAGTTAAGCTATTGATGTAATATAGAATAAGAGACAGTTTGCGTTTCGCATCAGCAAAATAGGAGATTCATGTTTCCAAAGACAGATCCTTGATTCCACGGGTAAAATAAATGACTTGAGGTGCAAAGAACCTATCAGCTGACGTCACAAAAGTTATTATCGAGACGAAGAGGCTGCAAAGTTGGAAATCACGAGCGTGATGTGCAAATTGTTTCAGGTCAAGAAAATTACGGCCATTTCGTAGCTTAGACAGCCTGGAATACAAGCTCCTACCGGTAATCGCGGGCGGCAAGGTCATCTAAAAAGAGAATTCTTCTGGCGGCCTCAGGTTTTTTTTTTTTTTTTTTTTAATCCTTTTTTCCCTATTTGCTTAGAGCAACGAGTGGACAGTCGGAGGTCAAAAACTGTGTATGAATGTTGACTTTGACTAATTGAGCCAAAGGAGGTGATTTATCTCCCACAGCCTTCACCTCCTATTTAGCTCTGTTTGTTATTGGTGAATATTACCCTAAATTTTTCAAAAATGAAATGATGCACTTGCCTAGACTGACTAATATGACCTTATCGTCAATTTTACCCTACTTTAATTTAGGGGTCCCCAAACTTTCCAGCCTTAGGGCCATATTGATTACTCCAGTTTGTTCTAAGGGCCAAAACCATTATTACACAACCCCCACAAAAAAAAAAAAGTCAAAGTCCATGAAAGCGACCTGTGGGGTATTTATAATTTGTAAAAATTCGACCTTCAAATGACCTTATATGACCTTCAGATAACCCAACCCTGGATTTGGATTCAGCAACCCTTGAAACACATACATAAATTTTTACAATTTTTTTTGAGGTTATTTTGATGGTTTGACCTTCAAATGACCTTGTCCTTGAACTTGTGAAGGTCAACCAACACTGGATTTGGAATCAGCGTTCTAAAAAACTTTTGTCTACATTTTTTTAAATTTTGTAAGCCTATTTTTAAAGTTCGACCTTCAAATGACCTTATATGACCCTCAGATATCCAGACATGATCGAACCAACCCTGGATTTGGATTCAGCAACCCTTGAAACACATACATAAATTTTTACAATTCTTTTTTAGGTTATTTTTTTGGTTTGACCTTCAAATGACCTTGACCTTGACCTCATGAAGGTCAACCGACACCAGATTTGGATTCAGCGTTCTAAAAAATCTATGTCTGAATTTTTTCAGATTTTTTAAGCGATATTTTTTTTAGCTATATTTTCTCCATTTGACCATCAAATGACCTTGAAAGCGATCTGATCTGAAAAAACTGGCAAAAGATTCGAAATCAGCGACCCGAAAAACATAAAACCTCACAGGTCGCTTTCATGGACTTTGACTTTTTTTTTGTGGGGACCTGTTTTTGTGGGGTTGGGTTATCATTGGCCAGCAGTTAGAAGTGAAATAGCCCACTGATAAAAGCCCCGCAAACGGAAATTATTTATCGCGACTACATTGGCCTATTTTATTCACCCCACTCAAACATCAACAACGTTCTAGGAGAAATTCATGAAGAAACATACCCAAAATTGCAGATCATTTGTAAGAATACTGTGAACCGTACGTAAAATCTCACATTCTGATACTAAATTTGTTGTCTGCGATTCGAAATTGCACTGAAAATAAGAGTATGACAGCGGATAACGTCAGGATGGTGGCTGACTGCTTCAACACTAATTATGGCGACATTGGTTAGCGGCTCCTTGACAATAGCAGGTATCAATTTTGTGGCCAAACGTGTCGTATTAGTTGTATTGGTAGCCAAACGTCTTGCGTTTTCACCCCTTGGAGGCCAAACGTTACACCCCCAATGTAGAAACGCTGCAATTTCTTTCACTGGGGTTGGTTTTCCCTCGGACGAGGAGCATGGAGACTCATTTCAATCGATTCAGCGTCCAAAATTTAGTGGAAAATGATACCCTAGATTGCCAAAAATCTCGAAAATCCATTTTTTGAAATACAAATTGACCCCTACCCCGCCCAAATTTGGTCCGATCGGACTGAAAAGTGTTAAAAACCAATTAGAACCGAAAACGCGCAGACAAACATTTTTGGCCGAATTGGAGAGATTGACAATTTGCATGAAAACCTATGTTATTCAATGAAAAACCAACAAAAAAAGGCATAACAAAAGACTCGCCTCAAACGTAACGTTTACATGGACGATTTATGGATTTACCGTATCTAATAGGGTAACTTTAAAAAACAAAAATTCAGCGCGATTTTGAATAGGAACTCTCCGCGTATTGCAATGACTCAATCGGGGAATCCCCCAACACATTATTCATCAAGTTACAAACCGGTAACTCTACCGTCCTTCAACTCACACGCCATGAAAGTCTATTACGCCCACGTAGGGGATATCCTTCACATAAAAATCCAGTACCAGGAAAACCTTAACCTCCGCGGGGGAGCCCTTTTCAGTCCAGGGAACATTTAACCCTGTACAGGTAATGTGACTTGTTAGTCACTGGATGGTAACTGTACGGGTGAATGGTACTCACACGGGGAAAATGGGCTAACATTTCTGAAATAAAGCTTTTAGAACAATTTAAAATCTTCATTTCCTACAAAAAGAAAAAAAAAAAAGTTCTCCATAAAAATCGAAATTTGCCACGCAAAACCGAACTTAGCACGATTCGGCCGAACATAGTACACGCGCATGCGCAGTTGAGATGAGGCCAGAAAGTCAAGTTCGGCCAAAGCTCATAGGAACTCTCTATTGTGTAGTTTTCCCAAATAGTACTTGAAAATTTTCGATTAAGTCACGATATAACAGCTGGATATCAACCGTCTCAAGTGGTAAGCTTATTTTTGGTGACTTTTTGATTAGTGATTTTTTTTCTGGACATTTCATGATGGGTAGAACAAAAACTCTGCAAATTCTTTCACATGGGTTGGTTATTCGTCGGACCAGGAGCAGGGAGACTCATTCCAAAATTTAGTGGAAAATGGTATCCCGCACGCCTAGGTACCAAAAATCTCGAAAACACACATTCAAAATGGGTAAATAGGCACCCATTTTGACCCATAACCTCTTCCGGTGGGCGCCAATTGTTCCAAGAACCGTCTTATTGGATTCAGCGTCCTACATTTCGTGAAAAATGATACCCCATACGCTTGAATTGCCGAAAATCTCAAAATTTTGACCCCTATCCCACCCAAATTTGATTTTTCTTCAAAACTTTCGAACATGAAAGACGCAGCAAATTCATCCACAATTGTTGATTATTCCTTTGAGGCAAATTATTACCTGGGAGTCCTCCTATGCAGGAGCTTTCACCCAACCAAGCATATCCAGCGCTGTAGCAAGAGCACTTGCAAAGTTTGGCCGAACAAGAGCTCTGTCATCAGTTACAAGGGGCACAGGCTTCTGGAGCAGGCGTCTGATGTACAGGTCCCTATTTGAGACTGTGGCTCTGTATGCATGCCCAGCATGGGCCAGGTACGTGAAAGGCAAGGATCGTAAAAGGCTGCTCACGTCACAGCGAAGCGCCTTCCTCATGGTCAGCCAGGCATACAGGACAGTGTCGCATGAAGCCCTCCACGTCCTGACAGGGCAGATGCCATTGGACCTTAAGCTCCAGGTCCTGGCATCAATGTGGCAGATCAGCCATGGCAGAGAGAGCATGATACCTGGATGTACAACTGAGGCTGCGATCTCTGAGTGGAGCCTAGACAGGTGGCAGGAACGATGGGACACGTCTCCAAATGGACGGCACACGTACAGAATCTGGCCAAACATCCGCACACGCCTGTCTCAGCGCTATGTGGATGTTGACACTACGTCTCGCAGTTTGCCACTGGCCATGGCGACTTCAACGCCAAGCTCCATGGCATGAGACTGAAGCCCTCCCCCCTCTGTGAGTGCGGCGAGCTCGAGACGGCGGACCATGTCTAACTCCAGTGCCCAAAGCACGAAACCGCGCGTAGGCGATGGCTGGCAGAGCTGGGTCTGGCCGCAGACGAAGAGAGCCCATGGCAGGCTGCGTTTCAATCTAGAAACAATGCAGAAGGCACCAAAAAGTTTGCCCATCAAGTCATGGCTGCAAAAGGATGGCCCACACGCCAATCACGCCATGAAGCCCCTTCTGGTCCCAACCGTGCTACCTCAGCGAGGTCCGTTCCGGGCACTGCTGAATAGCAGTGGCGAAACGCACGGCAGGAGAGTAGGCGCAACCATCAGGCAATAAGCAAACCCCAGTAAAGCCGAGAGGCGTAGGAACGGGAAGAATGAAAAGACCTGATGACAAACATTTGCTAATTTTGATCTAGACACCTTGAAATGCCCAGAAAAAAGCTTTGGGCCCAATCAGAGATTGACTCTTTGCATGAAAACATATCATGTTGATTATTCGAGGAATAACCCAGCTATCAATAGTAATAAAATCTATAGTATCAACAGTAATTGAGATAATTTGACTCCCACTTCTCATGTCACCATCAGTAATCATGAGACGCATTGACAGAGAGCCACCCCACAAGGGAGGGGGCATTTCCAAACTCAAAATATGCGTCAAAGTGACTCACGTTACCTTTCCCGGGATAAAGCAGCCTATAAGGATAGGGGAGGGTGAAATCAAGGCAAGAAGAACTAAATACTTCATTTGGTTACATTATTTAATATTGATAAATTATTGTACATAGGACAGACTGATTGTGCATAATCGTATAAAGAGGTTTATATAAAATAATAAACTACCAATCTAACCGAGTATAAGCGTTTCTAATAAATTATTAATTGGTACGCAAATAAATACACCCTTTAGAATATAGCTGACTCCACTCTGCAGGTTTTCCCGTATTCCGCAACATGGCGGATCCTAATACCCCAGTCGCATTATTTACACGTCGTAATAATCGATTGTTCTCACATGTTTATCGAAATTTCTTATTATAAGTATCAATTAGTGAAAAACATTCCGCATTATTGCGTATTCTCAACATCACCATCGCGTTATTCACACATCGTAATAATCGATTGTTCACACATTTTATTTGTCAAAGTTTCTTATCGTAATAATCGATTAGTTGCACCTCCGCCATCTTTTTATTTTGTCAATTAAGATAGCAATAACAGACCTAAATGCCCTTTGAGGAACAATAGTGAATGGATATTTGATGAAACTAAAAACATCACAATGCCGACAACATTACTTATTCAAGTCATGACTTTTAAGGGGGTACCTATAACTAGGGATACCTACGAGTTTACCCTAAGGAAATTTGCCAAAATTGGTAACTAATTAGTTGAAAGTCTTCTCAATGGTTTTAGATGGCAGCTGTTTAGATACCACCGTATTTTGTTCTTTTTTGGTTGTAAGTTGGATAAAATTGGTTATTATGAAGGTTATTGTTCGTAATAACGGTGAAGCTCACTCTATTTCTATTGTCTTCAGCAAGTTTTCGGCGCGGGCATTCTTTTAGAATAACAATGAACCTGTGTGGGGAAACAAAGATTTCAACTGCTATTCTCAAGCACCTTAGCGGTGAATTCTCATTGAAACCAAGGGGACTTCTTGTATAGTTCATCTACAATAAGCGTGATATTTGAACTAACCTTAATTTTTGTAAAGTTAAGGTTAGCTCCCCCAGAGTGGTAATCCCAAAGAAATGTAAACAATGGATAATTAAAAATAGCTCTCATTCCAAGAACAGCCGCAAGGGTTACGAAGAGGAACTTTCAACTCACTCATCATAATGATAACAACTGTTACAGTCAATCTAATGAAATTCCTTGAGTAGCGAGATAAGATTATAAGCAACATTAGAGTATTGTGGGCAATTAAAAAGTTGGTCCAAATTATATTTTAACCACAACTGGTACATACAGAGTTTATTCCAAGGTAAAGGAATGCTTGAATTATTTCAACGGGATGTGTCCTGAAAGGACTGATTTTTCCCCCCACATGTGTGGATGGTTGGGTGGGAGTTATCTGGGTTGCAGATGGTGGGGACAACTGCAGTATTAGTTTGCCAGACCCCGCTAGACCTCAGCACAGTTCTGATAAGACCCCTTATCACTGTACCACCTAGTCATAAGCTATCATGTTTCCTCTATTTTTTACTTATCCAGTTTTACAGGAAAACATCATGCACCACCTTTACAATGTAAAACTATGCAATTTTGCATTTCTTTTACCATGAGGATGTAAACTTTAGACCCTGAATTCTAGGCCATTTGGGCTGGCTAACAAACTCGTCCTTCTTCTTGCTGAGACGGATTTTTCTTCATAAGTATTTAATTTTTATTGTGCTGTTAGGTACATTGCATTAAGGGTGGTATCATGTGGAATGACACAAACACCTGTGAACCTGTAACATTTTTTGGTCATTCCATTAATGAATCAATAAAAAGGATCTTTGTAACAGAATACTGTTGTTACAGATAGTATTTTACAGAGTTTACAGGAGCTATAGTATTTTCACAGGTAGCCAAATTATATAGAGCGCAGTATTATATTCTTCATAATTTCATGTTGAATAGATTTTTAGCTCATGCTCATTTGTTCTGGCAGGAAAAATGACTGCTGTTTAATCATAGCAGAACAGCAGGCACTTACCTGATAGAGCTGCTATGAGAGACATTGCTATAACAGTGAAAATGGGGCTGCAGAAGGAACCTGACTGTGCTGAGGTCTAGGCATGAGAACGGTTTGTGCAAAGCAGATGCTGCATGTGCTCACAAATGAGCAAAAAGAAAAACATGCGACCGCAGTTCATCACACTTTTTTGGACAATGTGGTTACAGGAGGTGACTTATTTCTCTTCCCTAAGCTCAAGGCCCCTCTGAAAGGCGTCACCACAGTTTGGCAGAAGCTCATGAAATTACTGTGACACATGCTCCAAAAGAAGCCTTCCAGGAAGCATATGCTGCATGGAAAACTAGCTGGCAGCGTCAAGTCAATACCTAACAGATCTACCGTAATGATTTTTGCAGCAATGTACCTGTATGAGAAATACATTTTTTGTTTTACTCAGTCCTACTACTTTCAGAACGCAATCGCACATTGCCATGCAAAGGCTACAAAATACATGCTGCTTCTTATTTCTCAAGTTTGTACTGACTTATCAGAGATTTAATCAGATTTACTGGTACATCCAATGAGGAACCTTCATTGGGCACATTAAAACTCACTATTTTATGAGCTCCTTTCTGTGCGTGATGAGTAAATTTTGAATTAATGCATCCATTTCCAGATAAAACGTCCTGAAAGAATCAAGTATGCTTCCGTACTGTTCACTATCATCCAAGGGGATGATTCACTATTCATATAGTTGAGTTTTGCTTGGATTCTAGCATACACCATGGATATGACTCATATTTTCTGCAGTTTTGAATAAAGATTCTAAACAGGGAATTGTCACCTTAATTGTCAACTTTCTGTGCTGTCTTGTGGCCAGATATTTTGTTTGAGTAATGTTAGCTTTGCTAGTACTCGTATACTATCATCCATAGGCACAAATCTTCAATCGGGAAGGTAACATTGTTTTGAGTCTCCGCCGAGTTTTCACGGCACACGTCCGTTCATCTTTCGAAAATCAGACTATGAGATCTCGACGGCACAATGTGGCTGTTTGCTGACATCACAGCATGTTTTTTCCCAGCCAGTCAGTATATTTGCTGACTCTTGTGTAAACTCCAGGATAACCAGGCTCGCCGCATTTATTTCCGAAGGAGACGATCCCAATTTGCATCCACTTTCCACCATCTTTGAGCATAAGTGGTCCACCGGAGTCTCCCTGAAATCAGGGAAAACGCTGAGTTAGTCCATATCACATAGTATTCTCTGACAGCTCTCTCTACCACATTCTCATCTTGATCTACAGGTATGTTATGGTACAATATGGCATCAGGTCAATCCCACAGCCCGATTGAGCTGGCAAAAGGTGGTAAAGGGTTGTTCAGGTGCATCACATACCTGGCACGCGTCTTTGCCTCCTTCCTTCAATCCTGCGCAGATGAAATTTTCATTGATAGGCTGGAAGTATGTTTTGTCGCACTCTTCGTTCTTCCAGACTGGTAAGTCTACCTGCCGCTGAACCGTACTTTCTTTGCCACCTTGAACCCCGGAAGTAAGTTTTATTATATTAATGTCACAATATTAAAATACAAAACATTTTTTTTTAATCTCACTTTAACATTTCTGTGGAGCTGTCAGTAATAGTTTATAATATTAAAAAAAAAAAAAAAAAACAGGTCTTAAGTACAGACGGCTATGAAATTTTACTTCTAATGGATGGCAGCCAAGTTGGACTTGTCCCTCCAACCACCCCATACACAGGGTCTGGCAGAATGGTAATGTTTTTGAAACGGCTTGTACAAGAGCGATGAGGCTCACTTCCACCTCAATCGCATGGTCAATCAGCCAAACTGCCGTTATTGGACTGATGAAAATCCCCAACAATTAACCAAAAAAACCATTACATAGCCCTAAAGTAACCATTTGGTGTGGTGTGTCCCAAACTTGCATCATTGGCCCTTACTTCTTTGAAAACGACATTTGCAATGCTGTTTCCGTCGCCTCAGAGCGCTATGTCGGAATGGTAACCAGCTTCTTTGCACCTGAATTAAGACGAACACTGGTTGGAATCCGGCATGTGTGGTCCAAGAGGATGACCGCTCACAGAGCCAAAGCAACAATAAATGTCCTCTCTTCTCTGGCCGCCTCAATTCCAGGTTTGGTGACGTTATTGGCTTCCTCGATCCCCACATTTAGCCATATGCGACTTTTTTTTCTGTGGGGACACCGTTTAGTTCTGGGCTGATGACACAATTAGAGACAGTGAAAAATACTACTGTAAGAAGAGAGAAAATTTTGTAGGTACAGGGTGAAGTTATACCAAAAGAGGATGTTCTACAAGAGGATGCTCCAGAAGAGAGAAACCTATTTGGTTTGAAACAACAAACAATCATTCTGTGAGAACACCAGCTGGAAATATTATTAGAGGGCTACATGGACGAGCTAGATTCATGGAAACCAACTAAAAAGAAAGATAATCCTACCCCAACACCCGACAATACCAAGGCCACGAACACAAGTTAAAGATTTCCCGTTCAGGCCAACCTCTCTGGTTCGCCTTGTAACGGGGCGGCAGATTCCAAGCGCCCCGTCAAGAAACTTCGGCGGCGGGGGACGGAACGACCCCTCTCCCCTCCAAACGCCTAACCCCAGCTGGGCGGAAGGCGTGTCCTCATTGGATTGGGTAGGCGATGGGCGGCGCAAGACACCCAGGGAGGAGTAGAAGGGGAAGGCGACTTGACGAGCGGACTGAGAGAACGAACATCAGGCAGTCGTATCCGAACTCAAGAGAAGGAAAGTTGGAATCCCCGTTCGCCGACGAGGCGGAACGAAGTGAAGTGAACCGGGACATCGAAGCGAAGTGAACCGGGACATCGAAGTGAAGTGAACCGGAACATCGAAGCGGAACACCCGACGCGTAGCAAGTCAACCCCTTGTGAACCCGGTGTTGTGAAAGTGACCTGAGGGAACGAGTGTATCGTGGTTCCTTCAGGGTGAGAACTCGGGAATTGGGAGATCAGCCAATTCCTATCCCGTAACAGTGGACCCTTATACGAACTGAAAATCCCCCGTCGAACCCGAGTGTTGATCCGTTCGCGCCCGATTCGACGGCCAATAGTCCAGGTTTTCCACGCACCGCCAGTCGTCGGACCTCCGTCGGAAAGAGCCTCGCCTCCTCCGGCCTGGACGGCGTTCCCCTGACCGAAGCCGAGCAGCGAAGAGCACATCACCCTGTTGTCTCCATCCGAAGGAGTTGGTGCACGTAAGTGGCGAAATAACTCTGTCTCGTACCCTAGCAACGCGAAAGTCGACTCTTTAAATCTGGCCCAAGCCCTGACGTTTAGTCACCAGAAAGCTGATCAGAGAATTGTAACTTGTAACCGTAGTATTTAGTATTTTGTCTGTCGTAGGAAAAGCAAAGGGAATTAGGGGAGGACATTAGTAAATCACTTGTATTTTTCCGTTATTCCAAATCAAACACTCCTGAGCCTTCAGCTACTTCGTAAATTCATTTGGCCTTCAGCCCTTCACTTCTACCTACTCACTAATTAGATTAAGTAATAGTCAGTATCCTTCTCGGCCGAGACATTCCATATTTCATATTTCTGACAATTGCGTTATTATAAGCCAATATTGAACCCTTGTCTTTCAATCACGAAACCCCATTCCTCAGAGCTTGGTAAATTCAGGTGTACTTGGCGTCTATGACCGACCATCTCCGACATTCCGGACGGTAAGTGAAAGTCTTTAGTCTCCCACTAATTTATTCGCCTAGGTCTATTTCTGGATCCCTAGCCCGTTAGGTGAAACGGCGGGTTACATCTTTTGGTGGCAAGCGGTGGGATATTTCAGAAATCTCGATTTCTGTCGTATCCACAACAAGTGATCTTGACCAGGCGAATATTGGTGAGAAAAAGCTCTGAAGGAATTGGGTCGCGTTCTATAATCTTGAAATTTAAATTGTGCTAGTTGTAGATTCCGAAATTTAAAATTGTAAGAAACAAACAAATCGGCCCGAGTGTGAGGAAGCGAGTGAGGAGTCAATTAACTTCAAATCCGTGTCTAGGATTTTTCTTTCTTTCCACAAATCGAAATTTAGATACTGGCTCATTTATTTAGTAGCATCACTCTCACTGTAGCCCTCTGTTCCGAGACTGTTCCGGGTCTGTGCCGGGACTGTTCCGAGGCTTGTTCCGAGGCCTCTGTTCCGAGACTGTTCCGGGTCTGTGCCGGGACTGTTCCGAGGCCTCTGTTCCGAGACTGTTCCGGGTCTGTGCCGGGACTGTTCCGAGGCTTGTTCCGAGGCCTCTGTTCCGAGACTGTTCCGGGTCTGTTCCGGGACTGTTCCGAGACTTGTCCCGAGGCCCTCTGTTCCGAGACTGTTCCGGGTCTGTTCCGGGACTGTTCCGAGACTTGTCCCGAGGCCCTCTGTTCCGGGTCTGTTCCGGGTCTGTTCCGGGACTGTTCCGAGACTTGTCCCGAGGCCCTCTGTTCCGGGACTGTTCCGACACTTGTCCCGAGGCCTTCTGTTCCGGGACTGTTCCGACGAGCCTTCAGCTCCAATTGACATCCCGATTCCAGACCCGTCATAGCTCTTACCAACTGGGAAGTCCTTTCTCGATTCGTGGGGAAATTATCGGTCCTTGGTGCGCAAGAAAGTGATCTATCGGTTCTGTAATTCTTTTTATTTAGTTCTTTTGTTCAACAAGTGAGTTCGCGACCATGCAACGAAACAGCAGCCCATCAGTCGAGGGCGAAGCCATGATGAACGCCGTGACGGAAGCAATGAACAAACTGGGCGCCTTCTTCCGTGAGCCTGCGGCCTCCGGCATTCCGCGGTCGTTGTTCATGGAAGTCGACACATGGAACCCTGATGAGCCGGATGCTATCACGGCATCCGTGTTCTTCCAGGAAGTGGAGCAAGCAACCCAAGAGTTCGACGAACACAAGAGACTGCGATTCCTTCGTACCCGCCTAAAAGGTGGAGCCAAGCGATTCCTCCAGGATGGTCTTGGCGAAACCCCATACACGACAGTGAAGAAGGCCATACTGGCATGGTATGGCGAGGAAAGTCCCGAGAAGGCAACCATACGACTCTGGACAGCCCAGAGAGACCCCGACGAGTCCATCCGACGGTTCGCAGAACGACTTCTGGCCACGGCACGATCGGCTGTCCGAACTGAACCCAACCTGAACGATGCTCAACGTCGGGAATGGACAAGACGAAAGGCACTCAGCGCTTTTGTCCGCGGACAACCGAAAGAACTCCATCTCTACTTGCAGGGTAACCCTCCGGACACCTTGGAGGATGCAGTGGAGCGGGCTGAGGGATGGGAGGACGTAATGAGAGCGAAGCAGGACTACGATGCTCGATGGGACATAACCGCTGTCAGCGGATCAAGACCTTCGGAGCCCAAGAAATGCTACTCTTGCGGAGAACCAGGGCATTTTGCAGCAAACTGCCTGCAAAAACCCAGAAGCCCGCTTCGTTACCCAAACAAACCGGCCACGTTCGGCGATCACCAGTTGATACCGGTGCCGACGAAGTTACCACCGACCGTCCCAGTGCTGCCCTGTATGTACTGTGGTGATCTTTCCCACTTTCCAGTGAGTTGCCCCCACGGACTCTACGCGGCCTTGTTCTGCAATTTCTGTGGATCCCGTGACCATCTGGAGGCTGATTGCCTTAAGAAGAAGAAGACCCTGCCCATCTCAAATCCGCGAATGCACCAGGTCAGAAACATCAGCACGACCCAGGAAACCCAAGCCAATCTCACGACAAATAATGAGGACGAGCCAACCATTGAAGTCTGCGGAGACGAGCTGGTGGCCTACCAGACCGCTGTGAATTGTGTCATGAGGCCCATGATACTGATCACCGCCGGCTTGGGGAAGGAATCCCGGCGAATGGTCGTGGATACTGGTGCTGCAGTGTCTGTCCTATCAAGACCTGTGCCTGGCATTGACATCCGCCCAACAACGTTGAAGCTATGGGGTGCCGACGGACAACCACTGCCCGTGCTGGGGATCCAGGAGGTACGTACCACCATCGGTCTGGTTACGATTACGCACGCATTCTATGTCTTCCGACGACCTGACTCCGGCTTGGATCTGATCGGACTGGACCTCCTGAGGAAATTACCCCTTGGCATACGCCCGGATATCGGCGTAGTGGAGATGAAGGAACCCACCACTGGGAAGATGATCTCCATCGGCGTGGTCGCCACTGACCCGGACCTCCTCAGGCACATCCGTCAACTGAAGGGCGACGGGATGGCGCGAAAAGCCCAGAAAACCGCTCAAGCCACGAAACCCGACACCGACAACAACTACCAGGGCGGGCCAACAGTCGCTTCAACATCTGCCAAAGCCTCTGAACCTAGCGTCGACAACAACCACCAAGGCCAACTGACCACCGAACCAACACCACCCAGAAAGCAGCCGGTGGTACACCCTCCGATGTCCGATGTAGCAGAGTTCCCAATTGAGATCCGGGACAATCCCCCTTCAACCTCTGAATTGAAGCACCAGGTGCATCAGCATCTGACTCATCTGGCAGGACCCGACTACCAATTGGTCAAAGACGGCCTGAGCCGTGTTCCTGTTGGCGCCATCATATTAAGTTTGCCAAAGGAACTTCTGATGGCAGCCCAATCCTTGGACCCCTGGATCTCCACCCTGACTGCTGACCCAGAGAAGCATCGACTAAAGAAGGAGGAAGAAGTCTGGAGGAAGGAGGTCGATGTGGATGGCCAGCGGATCACGGTGCCACTGATCCCATCCACCATGCGGCGCTGGTTCCTGACCAATTGTCATCAACATCAGTGGGCCGGGCACCCTGGCATAGAAACAACCACCCGTGTCGCAAGGCGGTACGGGTACTGGAAGAAGATGGTACGTGACATCCGAGAGTTCGTCCAGAAATGCCAGGAGTGCCAGGAGAGGAACACTCCCCCAAATTTGACACCACCAATCCAGAAACCCGATATACCGACCCGAATTGGTCAAATTGTCGGTATTGACTTTGTTGGGCCTCTACCTGGTCGAGGGGGTACCAAATACATCCTGACGGTAATCGATCAGTTCTCCAAGTACGCAGAGGCTTATGTCACCACGGATTGCACAGCAGTAACAACCGCTCGCGTATTGACCACAAAGTACTTACCAACCCATGGTGCACCTGAGAGGCTCGTCTCTGACCGAGGCGCCGCCTTCATTTCTGGGGTCGTCAAGGAGCTCTGCGATACCTGGGAGATACGCCACGTCCACACCTCCGCTTACCACCCACAGGCCAACGGAGTATGTGAGCGATTCCATCGCACCCTGGCAAACCTGGTGGCGAAACTGAGACGCAAAACCCGGGACTGGGAAGCCGCCTTGCCTTTGGCACTAGCTGCCTACCGCAGCCTTCCCCACTGTAGTACGGGCTATTCGCCAAATCACCTGGTTTTCGGACGAGAGCTGAGAATGCCGCACCTAACCGAAATCAGCATGAAACGGGAAGCAACATCGCCCTTGAAGGATCAACACCAGGAAATGGTGCGGGTCCGTTTGGAAGCCGAGCGACAGTTGAGGCGCGCTTGGCACACCCGTGAGCAGGCAATCAACAAGCGACGCCACTCTCGGGAGTTCCAGATAGGCCAACAAGTGTATGCCCAGCAGCTCGTCGCCCCACCAGGCACAGTGAAGAAGTTCTGGAGCCCCTGGAAAGGACCGCTCCGTGTGACCCGCAAATTGACCGATGTCAATTACGAGGTCCAGGATGTCCTAGGGAAGACCACGCGTTACCACCTCAGCAGGCTCAAGCCAGCGTTTATCAACAGCGTGCCAGACGACGCCGTCACCCCCGACGTAGCGGAGGAGTCGCGCCCACCCGAGAGCCCTGCCCCTCCACCTAGCGAAGATAGTGGAGGGACGTGGTTGTTGGACCCCCTGGAATGGCCGGAACCAGTACGGACCGAAGAAAATCCTGAACCTGGGGCCCAGGGCCCTGGAAGATCCTCCAGCCGAATCCCGATTCCGATTAGGACGGCGTCCAGTCCATACGGGCTAAGACCAAGGCGCAAAACGATCGACTACGCGCAGCTCCACGCGGGGAAGATGTCAACACCTAGAACGGGATGAAGCGATTGAAAAAAAAAAAAAAAAAAAAAAAAAAAAAAAATAATTTTCAAGTTTTGTGGTATACTCGTAATTTGTGAAATAGAATAGGGAATGTCTTACCTGTAGAATAAAATGCACAACACCAGTACTTACCTTGTTTGATTAATGACCGTGCCTCATGGGTCGGGACAGGACTGCCTTGCCCCCCCCCCCCCCTCTTTTCCTTTGTTTTTCCCTTGTAATGGTAGCTAAAATCTAGGATTGTTGTTCAGCGTCTGGCTCTGTGCAGAGAGGGAGGTTGTCTGCATGATAAATGAGCCATTGACTGATGTACAACGGGTGAGTCGGAGCGTGAGAGGAGACTAACAGAAGGGCCGGTTTGTATGTTTCAGGGTATAGTGGGAAAATAGGAGATCAGCGAACGACACCAAAGACTATGGCGCTACCTCGGCCGCGGGTACCGTCGTCGGTGGGCAGCACGGACTTGGAGCCCGGAAGTACGGAGTGGCTGGCCGTCACCTCCACGGTCATCATGGGGCTGGGCAAGCTGGTCGCGTCCTGCGACAGGATGCCAACACAGAGGCGGATTCTGCTGCGCTGCCTAGACGAGCTTGGGGAAAGCTTGAACGTCGGCGACTCGGGGGTGGACATGAGATCAAGATCGAGTGGTGGGTCGGTGGAGGTCGAGTCCCTGCGTTGCCGAGTGATCATGATGGAACAGCGGCTGCAAGCCATGACCCACCTCAACGACTCATTCGGGTCGAGCACGCATCGCGCCACCCCTCGAGGATCGTCGACACCACGACCTGACAACAACGTGGAAGAATACCCCGCCCCTGCATTCACAGCGCCCGCCGCGGCCGAGCCGAGTATTGCCGACTCGTCAACTTCGTCCTCGGACTCCTCGTCATCTGAAGAAACCGCACGGGGATCAGACGCCACCCCAGGGCAACCGCGTTCCGGCTCCTCCCGGGCCTCCACCCCTCGGCCGGTGAAGGTCGTCCTAGCTGATGGGGATGCTGGCGCTAGTTCACCCGTGGCCCCTGCCGACCCATCCAACATACCACCTTGGAACATCCGCGCCAGCGTACCTTCGACGAATGGGAGCGTCCTGTGCTGCATCTGCACGAAACGACAACACCCGCCGACAACCTACCGCTGCGGTGGCTGTAAAGTGATGTGGAATCGGCTGGTGAGAAAGTGCCGGAACCTACGACCCACGGATCCCGCCTACCCGAAGCCCTGCTCCATCGCCGAACACGAGAAGGACCGCCCACCAACCTGTGCCGCTTGCAGACGCTGGCGGTACGAGCAAGCATGGATAGCAGCCAAACGACCTGACGCAATGCCCATCGCACCAGTCACCCCCACCGGAAGGAAAATTGCCGAGGTAGACCTCGGCCTCCGAAGATCGGAGGGGTGTAACGGGGCGGCAGATTCCAAGCGCCCCGTCAAGAAACTTCGGCGGCGGGGGACGGAACGACCCCTCTCCCCTCCAAGCGCCTAACCCCAGCTGGGCGGAAGGCGTGTCCTCATTGGATTGGGTAGGCGATGGGCGGCGCAAGACACCCAGGGAGGAGTAGAAGGGGAAGGCGACTTGACGAGCGGACTGAGAGAACGAACATCAGGCAGTCGTATCCGAACTCAAGAGAAGGAAAGTTGGAATCCCCGTTCGCCGACGAGGCGGAACGAAGTGAAGTGAACCGGGACATCGAAGCGAAGTGAACCGGGACATCGAAGCGAAGTGAACCGGAACATCGAAGCGGAACAACCGACGCGTAGCAAGTCAACCCCTTGTGACCCGGTGTTGTGAAAGTGACCTGAAGGAACGAGTGTATCGTGGTTCCTTCAGGGTGAGAACTCGGGAATTGGGAGATCAGCCAATTCCTATCCCGTAACAGTGGACCCTTATACGAACTGAAAATCCCCCGTCGAACCCGAGTGTTGATCCGTTCGCGCCCGATTCGACGGCCAATAGTCCAGGTTTTCCACGCACCGCCAGTCGTCGGACCTCCGTCGGAAAGAGCCTCGCCTCCTCCGGCCTGGACGGCGTTCCCCTGACCGAAGCCGAGCAGCGAAGAGCACATCACCCTGTTGTCTCCATCCGAAGGAGTTGGTGCACGTAAGTGGCGAAATAACTCTGTCTCGTACCCTAGCAACGCGAAAGTCGACTCTTTAAATCTGGCCCAAGCCCTGACGTTTAGTCACCAGAAAGCTGATCAGAGAATTGTAACTTGTAACCGTAGTATTTAGTATTTTGTCTGTCGTAGGAAAAGCAAAGGGAATTAGGGGAGGACATTAGTAAATCACTTGTATTTTTCCGTTATTCCAAATCAAACACTCCTGAGCCTTCAGCTACTTCGTAAATTCATTTGGCCTTCAGCCCTTCACTTCTACCTACTCACTAATTAGATTAAGTAATAGTCAGTATCCTTCTCGGCCGAGACATTCCATATTTCATATTTCTGACAATTGCGTTATTATAAGCCAATATTGAACCCTTGTCTTTCAATCACGAAACCCCATTCCTCAGAGCTTGGTAAATTCAGGTGTACTTGGCGTCTACGACCGACCATCTCCGACATTCCGGACGGTAAGTGAAAGTCTTTAGTCTCCCACTAATTTATTCGCCTAGGTCTATTTCTGGATCCCTAGCCCGTTAGGTGAAAACGGCGGGTTACAGCCTAAGCGTGTGGCTGGAGAGGATTTCTTCAGTTGAGGCGGAATGTCCAGACCACCAGGCCTTTCCAATTTATGGAAAGACTGCCTGAACAGTCTGCCTCAACTGAAACCTTTCCTACAAGTTGTGGATGGTGGCCTGTCCGGTCTCAAGGCCGCAGATCTTGCGACGCTATTTGGATATTTTCATCATCAGCTGCTTTTTGCCTCACAGGTTTGCCGGGGCCGGCACACGCTCCGGCCGCTCCTGAGGCCAACATTTGGAAAGGCCAATTGGAACAGTCCGCCTCAACTGAAGAAATCTTCTCCAGCTGGTCCGTCCACACGCTCATGCAAGCTGGAGAGGTTGGCTTGAACGGGATGTCCTCTCCGGAAATCCTCAACGTGTGTACGCAGCCTAAGTCAAGGGTCACAATGACCCCTTGAGGGAATTCGCAGATGTGAGCAGCCTCGATCGAACATTGGTAATCGTCTGTATACTCGTCTCTTTCCTGCCAGCCATAATAAGACCTATGCAAGGGAAGTAAGAGTGGACGTACAAGAAACACACCGACCGATGGCGGAATATTGAGGGATGTCCACAGTAAGCGTGTGGTGGCTAAACCCCAACCATCAGGACCTACTCAGACTTAACCGCGGCGACCTAAGAGCGATAGGTGGCGTGCTAACCGTTTTCATCTGAACCGCATAGGGGTGACAAAATCAACAACTCAGCATCTTCTGTGAGGAAGCAGACGAAACTGCAACTCACATAATCTTTGAGTGCCCAGCACTCACATCCCGCTTTGGGACACAAACCCCAATGAGAACCATACCCTGCAAAAACTTAATCCACAACCTAACAACCCTCATCAGGGGATAGGGCTGGTTATGGCACAACAAGCCGCCAGGTGTCCGCGCTTGGGGCCCTCTATAGCCCCTTCTCTTGGTGTCTGTTACCATCTACCATCTAAGGGAACTAGGCCTTCAGAAATGGCCTATGTGGTCCATGTAGTTTTCATACTGAAAATTTCCAAAAACAATTTTTCATACAGTAAAGAAAATTTAGTTACATAAGTCAAAGAAAAAGACCGATGTGATAGTTGTCCTAGTAACTACTGACCTCTGCTACAAACATATTGTCCTCATCATCCACCTTGTGCTCGCTAAAATCTCTATATGGCTAGCCGAAGGCACTGATTTATTAGTTTAATTGAATATCAAAATACTGACAGCTCCAGACGCCTGTTGGAATAAAAAAACAACTTAATTATTTTATAAGACCACCTACCGTAGTACGTAGTTCCCCATCCGACAACGGTAGGGCTTCTCCCCAGGAATTGTTCATCTCTCATGTGTGGAGGTGGCAGACATACCGGTTTGACGTATCTAAAACCACAAAGTGTCTTTGTACTTACAGTGTTGACGATAAAAGTCGAATTAGGCATTTGTATCCGATTGTTTGTACTTACCGTGACTTGCGGACTTTTCGTTCCAAGACCATGATGGCAATGTCATTGTAAAAACCCACTCGGGAAAATTTCGGGTGAGCTTTGACTTCTGAAACGTGGTACGTCTGAGGCGATGAGGGCTCGTCATCTCTCTTCAGATCAATGTCACCAAGCCTGACAGTAAACTGTCTTGGACTGAAACTATTTGTAAACCGATCTTCTTTATATGCAGTTTAAAAACATTAGAACTTAACCTGCACCAATGAAGTCTACACTTTCTGCAACAACTTCCCAAGACTTACGGCTTTTGTCTCGTGTCTTTGGTGCAATGTGCTGCCGTCAGTATGTGTTTTTCCGATATGAGGGAACCTCCGCACCAGAATTCCGTTCGACGAGGCCCGTGAAGAAATATGGCCGCCATCCAAGGCCATCTGCCAGGCAGGGACTCTTCGCCGCCAACAACCCTGAATTTGGCCACCTCTGGAATGCCGCATTCTGGGAAATTCAGAAAAAAATAATAGGCATTATGACGATCAGTTACCAAAATGACCAGTTTATTCTCAATTTCCATAAATTGAAATCCTACGCTCACCGTTGGTGGACGATTCAGGAAACAGATCTTCATTCGACCCCAAAGGATTCAGATATGTCGGCCGATTCGTGACAGGACGAGATACGCTAGGGTACCGGGTTGTTGTGGGAACATAAATTGGAGGCGGTCTTGTACTTGTTGGCGCAGCTCTGAAAAGAGAATTAGAACAGGTTTATACGTAATACTGTATTTAGAGCATTTTGGGTTTTCTAATTTGTAACATTTTCTTATTTGTATCTGGTTTTGACCCTATTTCACTCTAAAATGCCCTTTTAAGCCATCCCCCCAAACCTCCCTCTGTGATCATTGTTCTCAAAACCAATGGATACTGCGACTGTAATTTAATGGAAAATAAGACACTAATTTAGAAGTGTATCGTGGCTTTGGAATGGAGGGGGAACCCAAATCCAACTTTTGGTTGGTTATTCCTTGAATAATCAACCTATGTTTTCATGCAAATGGTCAACCTCTCCGATTCGGCTCAAAATTTTTTTCTGGACGTTTCATGATGTCCTGATCAAAAAAGGTCAATGTCCGTCCGCCGTACGCCGTACGCCGTCCGCCGTACGCCGTACGCCGTCCGCCGTACGCCGTACGCCGTCCGCCGTCCGCCGTCCACGCCGTTTTTGGTAGTAGAAAATTTTCTAAAAATCTGAAATTTGGGTCAGGGGTCTGTTCCCGGCCTAGGACGGTCCTCCAAGGTTTTCAGCCCGATCGGACCAAATTTGGGCGGGGTAGGGGTCAAAATGTGTTTTTTGAAAAATGGATTTTCGAGATTTTGGGCGATTTAGGCGAGTGGGGTATCATTTTCCACTAAATTTTGGACGCTGAATCCAATGAAATGGGTCCCAAAACGATCGGCACCCTCTAGAAGAAGTTATGGGTCAAATTGGGTATATATTACCCATTTTGAATATGTGTTTTTGAGATTTCTGGAACCTAGGCGTGTGGGGTATCATTTTCCGCTAAATCTTGGACGCTAATTTCAATGAAGTGGGTCCCGGAACGATTGGCACCCTCTGGAAGAAGTTATGGGTCAAATTGGGTATATATTACCCATTTTGAATATGTTTTTTCGAGATATCCGGTACCTGGGCGTGTGGGGTATCATTTTCTACTAAATTCTGGATCCTGAATCGATTGGAATAGGTCTGGGACCCGCCGCACCCACTGTTTCCCCATTTCCCCCATGTTGAAGAAATGAGTCTCCATGCGCCTGGTCCGAGGAATAACCAACCCCTGTGTAAGAATTTGCAGCGTTTTTTGTTTTCTACTCTACGTTCCTACTCACATTTATTCTTCTTTTTGTTGGGGTATCGCCATTAACTGCACTACCCCTGAACCTATGCTACTGCCCCACATGCCTTCATTGTTAAAACCTCTAAATTCTATTTTTTTTTTTTTTTTTTTTTTTTTTCATTTCTTTCATTGTCAAAGAGAACAAGGAGATGGGCATTACGCAGATTGACATTAGGCATTCCATCCAAAAAGGTGCTATAACTGCCATTTTGCAGTAAAACATAGCGCTCAAGGCTGAGGGATAACAAGGCCAATCACACACACTGAGATAACAAATTATTTGGGGAAAAAGGAACACAATTTTAGTAATTTTGTGATTCTGATTATTTTGACATAGTGTTTCCACCCGATCAATATTAAAGCTCTCTAATTTGTGTTGGATAATATTAACTTGATAAGTTCTCATGTATTGATGTGGTTTCTGTTCTCATTAACAACAATAAGGTGTACCCACTGTCTCAAAAAAAAAAAAAAAAAAAAAAAAAAAAAAAAAAAAAAAAAAAAAAAAAAAAAAAATTGCATGTGAAAAGGGGTTGCTTTAGGGAGTATGAACTAATACTCGACCGAAATAAATAAACGACCAATTTCAGACCCATGGGTACACCCCATTGTTCTTGTATTTGCGCTCTAGGGTGAAGATAATTGCTTTTTGAAATGCCCTATATACTGAGCTATTGCTATTCTACTTGGTAGCTGGATGAATGGATGAATTAACATACATAACAATAGGAGGATGGGCTGAAGAGTTCATAGCCTGGCGTAGAGATGGCGCTACTAGGGGCATGCCGGAACGATTGGCGCCCACGGAAAGAGGTTATGAGTCAAAATGGGTACCTACTCACCTTTTTCAAAAGTAGATTATCAAGATTTCTGGTACCTAGGTGTGTGGGATATCATTTTCCACTAACTTTTGGGCCCGACTTGATTGGAATGAGTCTCCATGCTCTTGGAGAACTCTTGTGAAAGAATTTGCAGCGTTTTTCTTTCAGATTTTGGACTTTTCAGCCCACCCTCTTAGTATAAAGATCAAAGTATTAGGTCAGATACTTACCAATATCACAAAAGATATAAATTCCTTATTACCTATACTTTTACAATTAATTATAGTTGTAGGTGTAGATCTTCGCGATAATCCAACTTACTGGGATGCACCGGATCCAAACGGACAGCAAACCCCAGGGACGAAAAGGCTTTTGAAACAAATGCTTTGCCGCAGTGAAGCCAAGTCCAGAAGTAGTTGAGGGCAGTTACTGAGGTCTTCGCACGTACCTTTAGCACCTTGAGGGGTCCTGCACGTACTGCCGCCGTTCCCCGGTTTAGTTACCTTACCTTGGACAGAACATGAGGTCATGTATTATATGTTAGATTTAAAGTAGATTTTAAAAAGTCAATTATTTGGCAGAAAATGCTCCTCAACACTGCACCACGTCACCATAACTCACAATTTATGATGGCAATACATTTTTTTTCAACTTATTCATCCACAATTTGCCAAGTTATTCACAATAATGAATTGTTAGGTACTTATTCTAGAACTCTAGTAGCACTACTTGTAATTTCATGTCCAGTCTCACCGATGGGCAGCCCTCTCATTAGAGGTGCAATAGAGTCGGTGACGTTTCTGCCCAGCACGTTCTTAGAAATGGTATATATGGCTTCTGGGAGTTCCTGATCGTCCGTCCGCTCCTGCTCTAACACAGAAATGAAAATGTTCTGTCACTACAAAATAGACAAATTTCAATGGATTGTAAGTAATAGTTAATTCATAAGTAGCAACGTTTCTGCTCAATTTCGATTGCAGATTGTACCCCCTCCTAAAATCGTCCAATAGGAGTACACGCCAAATTTTTTTGAATCTTTAAAGATTTCTTTTTGAACCTCAAATATCATATTTGCGCAGCCCGCGCAACTGCGCAACCACACGCGAGTGACACCAATTTTCTTATTTTAAAAGGGGACCTCAATTTTTTATCGAAGATTCGGATTCTAACCAAACTATATGAAAATTTGATCCCTCAACCAATTTTTCTGATTGCGCAATCCCAAAGTTGTCGAATAGGGGATGATAGTAAATTCTAAAATATGGCACACAATTTATATTTTTTTAAAACGCTGATTCACGTAGCGCTATCTGTTTTTTGATTCGAATAAATTTTTTCGGAAAAATGACGAAAATTTGTTTATTTCGCGTAAAAAATGTGTTTATTTTGCACATGAAATTTCACGTTATTAAATTTTTTTGATTTTCTCCTTTTTTGGTTGGTTATTCCTTGAATAATCAACCTATGTTTTCATGATAATGGTCAACCTCTCCGATTCGGCTCAAATTTTTTTTCTGGACGTTTCATGATGTCCTGATCATAAAAGGTCAATGTCCGTCCGCCGTCCATTGTCCGCGCCGTTTTTGGTAGTAGAAAATTTTCTAAACATCTGAAATTTGGGTCAGGGGTCTGTTCCCGGCCGAGACGGGTCCTCGAAACTTTTTAGCCCGATCGGACGAAATTTGGGCGGGTAGGGGTCAAAATGTGTTTTTTGAAATTGGATTTTCAAGATTTTGGGCGATCCAGGCGAGTAGGGTGTCATTTCCCACTAAATTTTGGACGCTGAATCCAATGAAACGGGTCCCAGAACGATTGGCATTCACTGGAAGAAGTTATTGGTCAAAATGGGTATGTATCCACCCATTTTGTATGTGTCATGATTTCTAGTGCCTAGGCGTGTGGGGTATCATTTTCCACTAAATGATGGACCCTGAACCGATTGGAATGGGTCTGGGATTATATTCTAGGAACCGGTTATGGTGGAGTTAAAAAGAAGTAAAAATGCTGCAAATTCTTCCACAGGGGTTGATTCTTCCTCCCACCAGGAGCTTCGAGACTCGAATCAATTCAGCGTTCAAAATTTAGTGGAAAATGATACCCCACACGCCTTGGTACCAGAAATTTCGAAAACTCACTTCCAAAATAAGAAGATAGGTACCCATTTTGATTCATAACCTCTCTCGGTGGGCGCCAATCGTACCGGATTATGGTATTATGGTTAATTGGATCATTTCATCATTAAAGGGATCAAATTTTCATGAAGCTTAGGGTAGAATCCGAATCTGCAATAAAAAATTGGGGTTCTAGCGCAAAATAAGAAAGTTAGTGTCACTTGCGCTGTTGCATAATATTTAAAATTCTTACAAAAAAAAAAAAAAATTATAATTTTTGTTTTTGTTAACATTTATTTGGACGATTTTAGTGTGGGGATGGGGGTGGGGTGGGACTCGTGGGACACCCTGTTGACTTGCTCATGGATACTTGCCGGTAACGGAACGACTGTGGGCTCGCTTCTCGTATAATTCACCAAATACCTCCCCACAGTGTTTATGGCTCCTAACGTTTCCGTTATGGTTTTGAGGGTATCTCTGGAAATATGACGACCATCGGCGTCAGGATACTCTTGAGGAGGCGGTGCAGGAGGTGGTGACCAATCCGAAGCTTCTGGCCAATCGCTGGTCCAACTGGCAGAACCCGAATTTTGAAAAGCTGGAGATACTCGATTTTGCCTGGTCCTCGTTGTGGTGGGAAGATCATCATCGTGGGTCGAGCGAATGGTTATTTTCGACCATGGATTTGAGCCTTCCACGAGATCTCCTGGCAAAACAAAACACATTAAGTAGTTAATTTTATAGCTACAATTAGTTGACTTCTATTCAATTTAAATGTTTCATTGATTCAGGTTTTCACTTATTCATTTAGAGAAAAAAAAAATAAAATAAAATAAAATAATCACCAACGAGTATAAGCCCCCTACAATGTAATGATGGCTTTACACGTAGTTCACATACATTTATGACAAGAAAGCTACAAACGGAAAATATCTCCTACGTTTAAAGAATAACATACCAAATTACTCGCTCGTATAGGTATTTACAGGGTAGCTTTAAGGGCGGTTTTGAAATACTTGTCGAACTAACAAAAAAATCCTGCTAATTCTTTCGCGGAGTTTGGTCATTTCTTGGACCAGGCGCATGGTCCGGACCATAAGCATTTCTTCAAGATCGGGAAGATGGGGAAAATGGGGGAAACAGTGGGTTTGGTGGGTCCTGGACCCATTCCAATCGATTCAGGGTCCAAAATGTAGTGGAAAATGATATCCCACACGCCTCGGTATCAGAAATCTCAAAAACACACATTCAAAATGGGTAGGTAGATACCCATTTTGACCCATAACCTCTTCCGATGGGTGCCAATCCCGTCAAAATCCGTATTGTTGAATTCAGCGCCCATAATCTCCGAAAATCTCGAAAATTCATTTTTCGAAATACACATTTTGACATAAAAATCAAAATAAAAACTGCGGGAAACAGTTATTTTTGCTGGATTAAATATAATCCCTCAAGTCCCTCAAGCTTGGAAGAAACAAATGCGTCTGGTGCCAAACGAACGGCAACTGAAATTAGGCAATTATTCGCCTTCTCCGCTCTGCGGTCAACCTTCAGTTCCGAATCGAATTGATGGTGTAGTTTTCTCTTTCAGCTCATTAAAACGACCACGAACGACAGCGGCCACGGTTTTCACTCCGTTCATTCCATCGTGGCCACCACGGTACAGGTATACCATTTTGGTTCTTGTTGGAGGGTAGGCGTAGGACTCCGTCCAATCCCTTCAAAACCAACGACGCAAAAATGGATTCTGCATGACACTGGTTTGAAAGTTATTTTGAGGACTCTCTTCGGTGGGAGTGCGATCGGCCAAGTAATTTATGAGGACTCCGACAGGGGGCAGTGGTTGGTGTTAACAAACTTGCTCTTCCGGATAAATTTATTTTCGAATCGATTTCACAATCAAGGTCTGAGATCGTTTGCCCCATTTTTTGAGATTGATTTCAATCAATTTTTAAAAAATTTATTAAGTCACCAGGAAAAGGTTGAACAATGCTCCAAATTCATTCACAGGGATTGGTTATCCTTCGGACTAGGAGCATGGAGACTCATTCCAATCGATTCAGCGTCCACAAATGAGTGGAAAACGATACCACACGCACCTAAATCGTCAAAAAAATCCAAAATGGGGAAAACAGTGGGTGTGGCGTGTCCCAGACCCATCTCAATCGATTCAGGATCCACAATTTAGTGGAAAATGATACCCCACACGCCTAGGTACCGAAAATCTCGAAAACACACATTCAAAATGGGTAATATGTGCCCAATTTGACCCATAACCTCTTCCAGTGGGTGCCAATCGTTCCGGGATCAGCCTAATAGGATTCAGCGTCCAAAATTTAGTGGAAAATAATACCCCACGCGCCTAAATCGCCAAAAATCTCGGTAATTCCATTCTTAATCCGGCCTTTAAGGAGAGGCGCTCACACGGCACCAAGGTAGCCAGGGATGAGACATAACTGAAAGTCACCTCCTTCGGTTCTGGCCCAGATGAGGCCAAGGTGAGCCAATTCTCAATTGGGGACTTTTCAAGTTTGATCTCTGCCGAAGCCTTCATGTACAGCGCAAATGAGTCCAGCATTGTTGTAGAGCCTTCATCCAGGTCTTTTGACCGAGTTTGGGATGATCCCTGAAGAGGTCATCTTCGATTAATGAAGAGATTTTACTGTTTTCCTTCAAAATCAGCTTTGATAGCAGAGAACTACGAGGAATTGCAGCCCTCAACCCTCCCCAGCTTGACATACTTAGAAACGCTGCAAATTCTTTCACATGGGTTGGTTATTCCTTGGACCAAGAGCTTGGAGGGAAATCTGTGATTGTGGTGTGTCTCAGACTCATTCCAATCGATTCAGCGTCTAACATTTGGTAGAATATGATACCCTGCACGACTAGGTACCCAAAAACCCATCCGAGCGGGTTCATCATTGTTAGAAGGATACAGTGGACACTGAAGAAGTGTTGATTATTGAATATCTGACCACCTAACATCTATGACTTCATGGTCGGATCATTTGTAGAACATCGGAATAGGAACACCAATTAATGAATTAGAAACAGCCTAACTTCCCGCAGTCATCGAAGAACACAATAAAATGCACAAAATGATAACAACAAGCAAGTAATAGGGAGCGGCAGACAAAATAATCGAATGAATAAATGTCTGTAACAAGCCTCCAGTCTCGACCATCATCAACAAACAGCGAAAGAAAAAAATATTACCATCGGTAGCTGTCAAGGTAAGCAAAAGATCTGGGACAGTTCAATCGGAAACTAATTGGCGACGAAATACTACGGCTAAAATCATTAGATCGCAAACGGAAAACACGGAATACCGAGTTTTAATAGAGAATGAAGCAATCGGTAACATAGCTGACTACACTTGAGCTTAGTGATGCAACATCGACATCGATGTTTTTAGCCTCGATGTTTCAATAGCGATGTGTTTTCAACATCGATGTTTCTTACCAATGTTTCAAGTTTTAAATTCGAATATTTTTCTACTTTTTGGGTGAGTACCATGACAATTTTTTCTTTAGTTTACGTATTCCAAGGTGTCGCAGTTGCCGTAACTCATCGAAAGAGCCACCTTCACCTACCTGTCCCCGTCACAAGTTGGCCAAGGCAATGAAAAAGTAAGCGCCTCGCAGCTCTTATCCCACCATCTTCCTTAACACAACAACAACAACAACACCGTCTAGTCGCTTGTCAATGTCAAGTGATTGTATTGTTTTCATGTGACAGTGATGATATTAATGTCAATATGCCTCCAAAAAGTGGTGTGGAAGTTTTTTGAGAAAATTTCGGGGACTGCGTCAACGTGTAAACACTTCCAATCTATTGGGACACAAATAGTTATCCACAAACCCCAAAACATCGATGTTCTGGAACATCGATGGCTGATTTTAAAAACATCGATGTCTAAAAACATCGATGTTTTCTATCGATGTCGCATCACTACTTGAGCTAGATAACCTGACTGAGGTCGGAGCATAGAGAAGATATACGCGGCGTTCACGAAACATGAAGAAGGGATTAGTTTTCCACTAATTTATCGTTTCTCACTGAATTTATGATGCTTAATCTATTGTGATGGGCCCCAGACCGATTGATGCTTTCTGGAAGTGGTTACTGGTCAAGATAGGTGCCTACCTACATATCGTGGGTACTCCAGGTTTTTGGGTACTATGGACCAGGAGCATGGAGAAAATGGGGAAACAGTGAATGTGGAGTGTCCCGGACCCAATTCAGCGTCCAAAATCCAGTGGAAAATAATACCTCACACGCCAAGGTACTCAAAAATCTTGAAAACTCACCATTGAAATATGTAATTAGGTACCAAACTTGACCCGTAAACATCTCCGGCGCCCACCGGCCCAGGGCGACCAAAATTTAATGGTAAATGATAATCCACTCGTCTAGATCGCCAAAAATCTTGAATGCCCATTTTGCCACCCCACCCCACTCCCTCCAAAGTGGCTTGATTGGCTGAAAAGTTTCAAGGAGCAACATGAGCCGGAAATGGGTTCCTGACCAAAATTACAGAAAATTTGTCAACTACCAAAAACGACGTGGATGGCATTTGGCGGACAGACACTGTACGTGTTGGTTGGTTATTCCTTGAATAAACTTGAAATGTTTTCATGCCAGGGGTTAACCTCTCCCTCTGTCCCAAGAGAGTTAGCGTTTCAAGGTGTCTAGATCAAAATTGTTTGAAATGATACCCCACACGCTTAGTTATTGGAATCCTCGAATACCCACTTTTAAAATAGGTAGATAGATAACCAGTTTGACTGATAACCTCTTCCGGTGGGTGCCGATCGTTCTGGGACCCGCCTCATTGGATTCAGCGTCCAAAATTTAGTGGAAAATGAAACCCCACACGCCTTGAAGAACTTGAAAATAAATTTTTCAAAAAACATATTTTGGACCAATCGGGCTGAAAAGTTTTGAGGACCACCTAGTTTAGGAAAAATCGGAGAGTTTGACTTTTATTTCTTTATTAATTTTTTTATTATTCAAGGAATAACCAACCAAAAGCGCCAAGATTTCTGTATAATGTCCTCGAATGATCTGCATGTACAATTCATGCATTGGTAGTTGATCGGTTAGATGAAAATGTTGATTCCCAGTCAATCAATATACCGGCATGAGTATTTTAATTGTATTGATGTAATTTTCGGGTGAGTTTGTGTTCAAAACACCTAAAATACCTATGTGGAAATAATGTATTTGAAACTAATACATCCAGGAGATGGTGTAGTGCCGATAGCCCACTTGGAGGGACGCCCCTATAAGATGCCACTAAAGGGCCAATTTTTCGAGATGACGGTATTGACAGGTTATTTTGGTCGTGAGAAGGGCTACCAAAAAGCATCAATTCTCGATTTTCTAGGCGCTGGAGGATTAAAAGTTGCATAAAGATTCATTTTTGCATCATCGAGGCGGCAGATTTTTATGATTCTATCTCGGGTTTCGACGTGTTCCACAGCATGTCCCCTTTTTTATCTCTCAGGAAAAGATCTTTCTTTAGGCTGTCTCGCAATAAAGACTAGTTCAGTGCTGACATGGTGAATAGTCAGAAGGGGGGCCAGTCCTCACCTAATTATGCGCCTCCTCTGACCTAGAGCCTCCTCCACTTGATAGTCTCCTGGCTCATTCCATTGCATAAGATCTGGTACCGGGTCTGTTTACCAACAAGGGTGAGGTTGAGTGGGTGATGGAGCTTTCACATCCGGCTCAGAGGACCACCATCTACCAGGAAGACCCCAGAACAGAACACTACCACTCTTTAGGATACTGGGACTTTCTCCCCAGGTCTCGCGCACAGAACCTGGTGACTCATCTTTCAAGGTCGCGATTATGACATCGGACCCGTCCATTAGGCTTCTGGTTTGGCCTCCTTCTCGACAGCTTCCATCTGAATGTGCGATGTAGACGGTGTATAATTAGGTAGGAACCTACTAAAGTTAAGTTATTGTGCTCATTTCACTAAAAGGTTTTTAAGATGACACTCAAGGGTTTTGTAACAATCAACTTCCTGGAGCACTTCTCTCCAAAAAGCGTGTAATGGGTACAAAATACGCATCCCTTGCATAGCTTCAAACAATGCATAATCTCAAAGATCGTTGCTTCAGCACTCCTTAATGAGTTTAGTTCATAAGGACTGAAAATTGCACACTACTAGTTCTGTTCTTGTTCTTTTAAGATGTTCCCATTCCAACAGCAACCTCTGTTAGGAGCATCAAAGATTCTCTTCAACGAGCTATTTCGACTCTAATAACTCATCCCTGAAAACTGTTGAGTAAAACCACGTCCATGTTTCAACTACATTTGGATGGTTATTCATTGTATAATCACCCTATTTTATTATAGCTCTTCGATTGGGCTCAAAATTTGACAGTTTGCGATTCTAGGTGTCTTCAGCAAAGAACTTGTTTCGCCTGGTTCTGACTAAGTAGCTCTTCGGGTTTATTTGGAGCATCGTTTAAAATTTTTAAAAAGCATTTCTGGTAATGAGTAACCTCAAGAATCCTTAGTGCATCTTCTGTGTATTTTCCATTCCAAGAACTACCTCATTTATTTACAAACCATTATCCTGGAGAAGAAAAAAAAATCACAGGGGTTGGTTATTCCTCGGATCAGGAGCATGGAGACTCATTTCAATCGATTCAGCTTCCAAAAAATAATGGAAAATTATACCCCACTCGCCTAAGATGTCGAAAATATCGAAAATGGGGGAAATGGGGAAAACAGTGGGTGTGGCATGTCTCGGACCCATTCCAATCGATTCAGTGTCCATAATATAGTGGTAATGATTCCCCTCTCGCCTTGGTACCAAAAATCTCCAAAAAGCACATTCGAAATAGGTAGATAGATACCCATTTTGACTTTGGTTCCCGTTCTGGGACCGGTCTCATTGGAGCATTTCCAAATAACCCAACATTCGGTTTCCTAATCGCCCCTACTGATCAGAAACATGATATCCAAGACGATTTCAAAGATAGAATGTTGACATTTTTACAGATTACTCGTATGTTATTACTTCAAGGAATGAATCCGTCATTCATTCTCATTCTAACAGGTCTGGGAAGAAGGAAGTTAGACCACCTCTTAAATACATGGACTGACAATGATTAGCCGCCATCTTTCCCGCCTAAACGTTATCAATTCGGAACTGCTGGTTTTACACAGAAAAGGTATTGGCTTATCAAGAAAATTTGAATCAATGGAATTGAAGAATTGTATTCTTATACAAAATACAGGTACAAAATAAAGAAAAATGTTGGTTTCTGAATTGCCAAGGCATTTTTAAATAGCCCCGTTTTATGGTAGTAGACAATTTTATAAAATGGCGGACGGGCATGGAACGTTTTGGCGATCTAGGCTTGTGGGGTATCATTTTCGACTAAATTTTTGGATGCTGAATCGATTGGAATGAGTCTCTATGCTGCTGGTCCGAAGAATAACAAATTGTGAAAGAATGTGCTACGTTTTACGTTACTGTTATCAATTGATGATACATCATTCCTTCGTGCACCCTCGTCATAATAAGTTGATGTACCCCCCCCCCCCCTGTTTCACTCCTTCATTATCGATTGGCCAATGTAAATTCCCCTCCCTGAAAAGATTCAACGAGATCCGGGGCACTTCCAGGAAGACGCAAGCCCTTGGGGGTGAGCCCGCTTGGGCAACCCCGGGGTTCCCCAGGCCTAGTCATCTGTCACTGAGATGTTACCGAATGACGGTCAATGGTTTCCCGAAGGTCTTCACTCGACCTTTTGCCTCATTTTCAATAATTATTCCACGTAACGTCGCGCAACCATCCAACCGCTTTGGAAAGCTGCCCACGTTTCTTTTCCCCATCTTCACCAAAACTTCTTGGGGAAATGGTAATACTCTTCCGGGTGAATACTATCGATAAAGGAGAGTACAACAATGTTCTTTATGAAAGAAAAGGCAAAATGAAAGACCCTGAAACAGGCACAAAAAATCTCAACACATGATGAAAAGGCTAATTCAAACATTTATTATGATACTAGTACCTCTACTTACCGCTCCACTACTACTATTTCACCTTTTAACTAGGTCGAAATGAAGCTTTATACACAATGCTCTCCATCAGGAAGGTTCTTACTAAAAATAATGTCGTTAGAGATCAGTGTTGGTAGCATTGACATGATATTTCTGTCATTAACGCTATCATTTTTGAAATTCTCCATATTTCTTTAGTTCATGGGGGGAGAGCGCTCGTATCAAAAGTCATATTTGTGATACGGTTTGTAGTTTCCAGAACTATGTTCATCATTTTGGTAGCCAGAGAATAGGTTCGCATTATAGCCATTCACGCAACTGATAGGGACATCAGCGATAATAAAGATATTAAAATCATGAATCGCAGGGTCATCATCAGTCCAAGAATATGGGGACTCATTTCAATCGATTCAGCGTCCAAAATTTAGTGAAAAATTATACCCCACACGTCCAGGTAATAGAAATCTTGAAAACCCACTTTCGAAATTGGTAAGTAAATACCCATTTTGACCCATAACGTCATTGAGTGGGCGCTAATCGTTCCGGGACCCGTCTCATTGGATTCAGCGTCCAAAATTTAGTGGACAATAATACCCCACACGCCTAGATGACCGAAAATTTCAAAAATTCATTTTCAAAGGTACACATTTTTCGAATAATGGATTATCGACGATATAGGCGTGTGTTGTATCATCGATTAGTCCCTTGACCTAAATAAATGATTTTTATAAATTAAAATTGAACAGAATTTGTAAAATTAATACGTTTTGAAACTCGATTTTCGGGATTTTATAGAATCTAGGCCTGTGGGGTACCATTTTCTAATAATTGTTGGACGCTGAATCGAATGTTAGCTGAATCTCATCACGTAAGGTGAATTAAAATGAGGTAATGGGGGTTCAGTCGTAATTTCCTTGAATGAGATCTCTCTCTAGAGCGTGTAATATGTAACTGATAAGAACTCATGTCGGTCTCTACCAAAAAGAGTTAGTGGGTTCTAAAGAAATCGGCGTTTGATCAGTAACACGATGGAGGAACTCAATACGGAAGAATCTTATCACAGTTGGTTTACATTGAATGAGAGCTTTGCAAAACCAACCAAATGAATTGCACAAGATTTCCCACAATTGTTTGGCGTTAGAACATTACCAATCAAGGCGTCCAACCTAACTATTTACGACATTTTTCGAATGATTACACTTAGGTTCTATTTGCTGTATTTGTTTATTTGTGTTTGCTGTCTATTTGTATGTCGCCCTCAGTCACAGTGGTTCACGTTATTACCTTTTAATTCATCATTTATAACTTTTAATTCACTAGCTATTAATTCATTGTGTAATAATTCATTCACCATCAATGGCAAACACCTTGGTGTCTTCTTTGGATGCTCACTATAACCCTAAAGCAAATTCAAATCAGCGCCCTCTGTCAAAGTGTCAGTCTTCAGCACCTAAGACAAGGTTGAGTCAGTCTTGTTCCCAACGTGATGACAGTAGGACATCGTTGAGCAATCTTACATTCTTAGGGGGAGTGTCTGGCAATTGGTGGTGAAGTGAATGACTAATATAATTATTAATCGTGCTATCGTTAACTGTATCAACATGTAGTGATATCTCACCCTCAAAAGTAAACATTTAAAGTGACCAACCATATGGCTTTTCTTTCGCCCGCTTTGATCAGTCCTGACTTAGAGGGTGAAATTAATGAAGCTTCACCAACTTTACCAGGGATCTTTGAAACACGACAATTGCCAGACACTCCCCCTAAGTACGTAAGATTGCTCAACGATGTCCGACTGTCATCACGTTGGGAACAAGATGGACTCACCCTTGTCTTAGGTGCTCAAGACTGACACTTTGACAGAGGGCGCTGGTGTTGAATATGCTTTAGGGTTACAGAGAGCATCCAAAGAAGACACCAAGGTGTTTGCCATTGATGGTGAATGAATTAATAGCTAGTGAATCAAAAGGTAATAGTGTGGACCATTTCGACTGAGGGCAACACGTATACAACATGTAGCTAAATAGTTTAATCAACCCCCTCCCCCTCCCACCTGGGCAGCTCTTGAATCCATGTGGAAAACACTACCACTGTCACCAGCTGGGAGGCCCAAGGCAGAGGGAGCAACCCCCGCCCCTTAGGAGGGGGAGTCGAATGTTCTAGGCCAGAAGTGGTTGGTTACCCTACCTCACTTACCAGTTGTCTTTATGCCAACAATCATGGAAGAAAGGGGACTTCTTCCTTGGCCAACAACTAGAACTTTTAACAGTTATCCCCCCAATTTCCATAGCAAACTCTCAGCACTACCTCTGATAATGCAAAGACTGCCTTCAGAGAACGCTGAGAACTTGCCAAGAACTTCTCCTCCCTCATCCCCTGTACCAGTCTCAAGGAGAAGCCAAAAGCCAAAATTTTTTCTGGACGTTTCAAGATGTCTAGATCAAAATTAGCAAGTCCGTCCGCCATCCACGCTGATTTTGGTAGTAGAAAAATTTCTAAAAATCTGAAATTTTGGTCAGGGACCTGTTTTTGGCACTAGTTAGTCCTCGAAACTTTTTAGCTCGATCGGAACAAATTTGGAAGGGTAGGGGTTGAAATGTGTATTTCGAAGAATGGATATTCGAGATTCTTGGCGATCTAGGCGTGTAGGGGATGATTTTCCAATAAATTGTGGACGCTGAATCCATTGAAATGGGTCCGCGAACAATTGGCGCCCTCTGGATGAGGGTCAAAATGGGTGACTATCTACCCACTTCAAATGCCTACTTTCGAGATTTCTGGTATCAAGGCGTGTGGGGTATCTTTTTCCACCAATTTTTAGACGCTGAATCGATAGGAAAGATTATCCATGTTCAGGTCTGTGGAATAACCATTCCCTGTGAAAGAATTTACAGCGTTTTTTACAATTGCTACAATTGCTACAATTTACAATTGCTTATTTTTATTTTTAAAATTTTTCTTAACCCGCTTTCTTGTTTGTTTGTCTGTTTGTCCGCGAAAGTCTATTTTGATTCCTGACCTTATTCCCCATCCGATCAGTCCCAAACTTTTTTCCAGTTGTTCCTCGAATGGTTGTGGACAAACAAATGTAAGGATTTGTTTTTGCTTCATCAACATACTGTTGGGTGGCTAAAGAAAGAACTATTTTGGCTGTATTTAGCTGCTCTAACTTTGAGGGGATGTCACATTACAAAATCCCATGATTCACGAAATTCCATACATTCGTTTGTTCCTTTTTCCATTCTGAACTAAACAAAAAAAAGAAAACGAAAATCCGTCCACTCATTCCTGGGAAACTCTATTCGGAAGGTGAAAAAACGTGTTTTGAGAAAAACAGAGACAAAGACAGACGGCTCTACTCAGCCCGTTACGCACACTCGTCCGCTCGCAACTCGTCCCACCTTTCAATGCGCAGTGTTTTTCTGGTTGGAGCTTGGGTAGAAGAAATAATACACTGAAGATGAAGAAGAGTAAGAGAAGAAGAGGCGATATCACGCTAAAAACCGTTAGTGGCTGAAATTTGTTTACTTTTCCCGTCTCGCCGCAGTTTCACAGTTTTACTATTTTTCGCAGTTTTTCTCTCGGATTTTCTAGTTGTTCTCTCGAACCTAATTCATTTTGAGAATGCCGAGAGGCTTTGCTACCATTTTCAAGAAGCAGAAAAGAATTCCGCCATGGATTCAGAAGAAATCGGATGGGCCCTGAATGTGGTGGTGAGATGAGTCTAGATAGAGGTGAGCACACAGGTTAAGCTGTGAACGTTTCAGTGTTGTGTTCTGATTGCTCCTATTCTGCATTCTATTCAAATGCAAATACTCTACCTGAAAAGAAATTTCACGATGTGAATGTACGCCTAATCTACGCTATGCGCGCCATCGGACAAGGCGAGAAAGGAGCGTTTTCGCAGCGTACGAAGCGGGCGGCCATTAGTTCAGATGTCAATTGTGAAGGTATCCTTTATCCAAATAATTGAATGTAATATATCAAAATTTTCAGCAGATTCTCTAGTTTTTTTTATGCAAAAAAAAAAAAAAAAAAAAAAAAAAGAAAGTAATTTTGGGTCACCGGTACCCTTAAAGAGCTTCTTGAGTAATTTCAATAAAATAAAATTATATATTACTAGGTCAAAAAAATGTAACGTTAGTCCAAAGGTCGTCCAATCCCTCTAGAATGTGTTTGAGATTGAAAAAGGTAAATAAGGATTACCCCCCCCCCCCTCCGCCCGGGGGGAATATCTGCATTGTTCATCGAGGTTCTTCAATAAAATTGTACGATTACAAATTTCTAACGAACAAAACTAAAAAGTAGAAAATAATAATACATGAATAAAAAAACTTTTTATAAAAACAACGTTTTTCATATGCACTAAAAAGTAGAAAATAATTTTCCTATGAGCCTGGCAGAATTTCTGAATAAATTGGTCACATTATGGTAACAGACTTTATAACAATTTCCAATTCTTATAAAACGAAAAACTCAAACATCAAGATCTTTCTAATACGCTCACATTTCTATAAAATGAAATTTCTTTATATTAATTCAGTTGACATAATATTCAGTTAATACAGTTTCACGGAATTGAATTGTGAACATTAGAAATCATTTGATATAATCATATGCAATAATTCTAATCATCATAAACGAATTCAAAATTTTTCATATAAATGAACATTAAAATCATGATTTCTACAATAATTCTTCAAATACATATTTGTTACATAATTTTGCAGAAATAAAATTTTACTTTAAATGAATTAAATATATTCATGAGTTACTATGAAAATGTTTCATTTACAATCACAATTAGTGATTTATAAATAATATAATCATATGTTCAATTATATTAATAATTATCATAGGTAATTTGTAAAATTAATATACTGTCAGAAATAAACAGTAGTTTAGTATTACCTCATATAAATCTCATATTTATATGATTCTAAAATGAACATTCATAATAATAATACAAAATGCGCCCAACGTTTTTCGTTTTATAAGAATTGGAAATTGTTATACTATGTGTACTATTTTTGTTAACTAAATCAGGTGCTCAGTTCCTGTATATTTATTTCCATTTCTTGTTTGTTTAACCTTCCGGTGGGCGCGTCCTTAAAACTTACATGAGTGGGCGCGTAGCAGCACCGAGTGCTGCCTGTGAAATATCCTAGTTTCTGAGCCTCATACAGCTCAGACTAGGAGAAAAAGTTTGTTTATATCATAAAATGTAATTTTATAATCAATTTGGATAATTGTAGTCATATCTTGAACATGCTATACTATTTTTTAATAATAATATACTGGAAATTGTTACTCATTGAATTGAATACAGATACTGATCACATTGAAAGTATAATTTTATTTCAGCTATTGTCAAAATATTAAAAAAAAAAAACATACAAGGCACATATAATATTGATAATGAAACTTGAAAAAAATTGATAGTCTCTTGGAGAATAACATTAATGAATATTTGAAAACATCAAAATGTTGTGTCCTTCACAATAATGATTCATAAACACTTTTCACATGTTGTAATGTGCTTTGAATGTTTTTTGCAAACGAACTTTTTGCAATCATTACATTTCACTGTCGTACGATTGCTTTTCCTCCCTCCACATGGACCAACAGTCCAACCAACAGTTTTTTCTGTCTCTGGAGCAGCTATTGGTTGTTGATCGTCGCGAAATTTCTCTAAAAAAAGGTGAATGTTTTTAGGAAGGGTCCTGATCTGTGCTCGTGTTTTCAAATGAGCCTCCAACAGTTCAAATCCCAAAGTAGAGAGGTATTCACGACAGTGAAAACTAATACATGAGTGGGCGCGTGCAGCACGGAGTGCTGCCTAGGACGTGTCTTATGTGTTTGTCTCCAATTCACGACTGAAACAATAAATGTAAACAGCATCTAGCTTGTGGATTGTATTACCAATGCTGCCAACTGCAGGTACTGAATATCCCCACTCTGTAAAATGAACGCCATCCTACTTATTAAAAGAACAATTACTTGGCAGCACGGAGTGCTGCTACGCGCCCACCGGAAGGTTAAGCCTGTATTTCTGTTATTTATTTTTACCAACTCACCGATTTATTTAGTAAGCGTTAACCACGTTGTTCTTCACGCACCCCAACCCCAAACTCAATATGCGGTGAGCGTAGGACTATTCTTGCGAGCAAGTGCTCGAGGTCTACTGAACCCGGGTTCTTAGGCCCAACCCTCAAATTCAAACGCCTTGAGAATTAGGGGCTTCATCTCTAGTCTTAGGCTCACAGCAAGCGGAATGGGTTTCAATTTGTATGATTCAATGAAAGAAAATCAGGGCAGTTGTAGGGTTAATGAGACCGAGGTACTCTGTGGAGCAATTGCAGCGGAGTGGAATTGTTCGCGATTGGCGTGATCGGTGACCAGAAATAAACGCGTTAAAAGCTAGCAAGGCCTTCTAGAAAGGCGGTTTCGAACTGTCTCCACAGCCGCCGAAGGAAAATCACCGTAACAGGGCCTTGAGCACACCCGTTGTTGGGAAACTGAGCAGAATGTGACCACAGATTAGAGAAGCGCCTGAGAGGGCGTACATCAACCATCAGCGGTGCGATTTGATGATGTGCTTCCCATGAGTGTGTTTGCGTGAAGCTTTTTACACACTAGGCAAATTGGCAAATTCAGTAATGTTCCAGAGAGAATTGTGTAGAGGGGGATGTCGGACGTGCCATGAGTCCTGGCTGGCCATACCGTCAGATGGGGAGAGTTAGTATAATTTTCACTACTGAACCTCAGGCCATCCCCCTGTGATACCAAAATTAAATTACCCCCGCATTTTATATTTATTTTCTAAGGTCGGTCCCAACTCTTCTATTAAGTGAGATTTCTCAGGTTTTTGGCCTTTATTCAAGTCTAACTGTCATAATGGAGACTTGAGACCATTATCCAAGTTTTGAAAACGCAAATTCATTCACAGGGGTTGGTTATTCCTTGGATTAGGCGCATGGAGACTCATTTCTTCAACATGGGGAAAATGGGGGAAACAGTGGGTGTGGCGGGTCTTGGACCCACTCCGATCGATTCAAAGTCAAAAATTTAGTGATAAATGATACCCCAAAAGCCTAGGTACCAGAAATCTCGAATGCAAACATTCGAAATGGGTAGATAAGTACCCATTTTGACCCATAACCTCTTCCAGTGGGCGCCAATCGTTCTGGGGCCCGTCTCATTGGATTCAGCGTCCAAAATTTAGCGGAAAATGATACCCCACATGCCTAGATTGCCAAAAATCTCGAAAATCCATTTTTTGATATACACATGCCTCGCAAATTTGGTCCGATCGGGCTGAAAAGTTTGAAGGACCAACTAGAGCCAAAAATGGGGGGTCTGACCAAAATTTCACTTTTTTTATGAGTCTCCATTCATTCCAATTGATTCAGCGCCCAAAATTTTGTGAAAAATGATACAATTTTGACCCATAACCTCTTCTGGTGCGCACCATTCCGAAGGAATCCGGTTGGGAGGTCGATGTAGCTGCTGATAACTTATAGGAAGGTATTACGCTTGTATAAAGGCGGGTCGAAACTTTGGGAGAACAATACATTTATGATGTTTACCCTTATAACACAGAGTTTCTATGTTATAATGATGAAAATTTCGTGCCGGCTCATTCAAGAGAAGTTTTCAGTTCCATACGAGGAAATTGGATTCGATTGAAACCAATAACGAGTTACATCCTCATAAGAGAGTGGCGGGTATTCCTTATCAGCAAAACGAGACTGTCACTGATAAGTTCCTGGAACTTGGTAGGGGAATATACAGGGTGTCTCACAAGTTATTCCCTCCCTTCCCTCCCTCCCACCTAAAATTGTCCAAATGGGACTAAATAAAAATTGTGTTGTTGAATTTTCATACTTTTATGGAAGGTCCTCAAATATATTTGCGCACCCTGCGCAACAACCCAGCCATGCGAGATTGCCACTAACATGGGAACCGTAAGTTTTTATTGGAGATTCGGATTCTACCCACAATTTTATAAACATTTGATCCCTCAAACAATACTTTTTATCAAGCGCAACCATTTCAGCAAGCACGCAAAGATGCGCGATAATCCTTCTGGGATCCGTCCCATTGGATTTAGCGTCCAAATTTTAGTCGAAAATGATACAGTACACTCACTGCTTCCCCCATTTTCTTAATTCTCTGGTTTGAGGAATAACCAGCCCCTGTAATTTGAAATATAACCTAACTCAGCCGAACCAACCTCATATTACCCGCCGCCATTGCACATAATGAGCGGATGAACATAAACATCTTGAAATTTGAGATTTGAAAATAGTTTTATGAAATTTCAGCTGACCTACCTATGCCACTAGGATAATATTTCTCATTAGCTAATTAATTTTTGTATGACCGGCTACCGCATACCGGAGGAGGCTATGGTCCAAAATCGTTTGCAATAATAAACCATCGCGCAAGCAGCGTCTTATAGGTTAAGTACAGGAGTGTGGTCACGCGGCCCTACAATTCAAGCGGTTCTTTCTGCTGTTTCCTCATTTTAGCTCGAGCCATTTCAGGCCCTGTGACACTAGCAGATCAAAGCATAGTTGAGAGAATCGTCTGAAAGAAGTGAGAGTCAATTTGTTTTCAGATGACGAAAAGGTAGGTAACAGGGAAGCTTGGCTAGGCCTCGGCTCCAGCTGTACCTCGTGTTGTGACCTTCCGGAAACGGTTTCAGGGTCCACTGCGCACTTTCTACGATGTGCTTTCCGCGTCTGGATGCGTTCTCCAAATGAGTGTTCAAACAAGGTTGAGTGTACCTGCAAGTGTCTATGTTACCTAGAACGACTCGCCGATACCGAGTAGTCGTACTGCCTCCTGCGGCGTTTTTAGAACCAAATGGCACATACATCTCACTTGTCAAAAACTTCAAGGTCCTCCAACCCAGCCTACAAAAACATTTTCCTGTGGGATTCAGTAAGCACTCTTTGCGCCCATTTCAGTTTTTGATGAGCGGTTGATGAAAGAAGAATTTTGCCGGGAGTCACTACCCCAATGAAGTTTCCAAGGAGTCATACAAGCTAGTGAAGTTCCCGGATGATTGGAGCCCACCGGAAGAGGTTATGGGTCAAAATGGGTATCTATCTACCTATTTCGAATATGGATTTTGGAGATTTCTAGAACCTAGTAGTGTGGGGTATCATTTTCCACTAAATTTTGGACGCTTAATCGATTCGAATGAGTTTCTGTGCTTCTGGTCCGATGGATAACCGATCCCTGTGAATGAAGTTGTTGCGGTTTTTGATTGCGTTTTTTGACTCAATTTTCGCGGAATAATGACCCATAATAAATGACCCATGATAAATGTGTTTATCTCGTGTTCAATAATACTCTATTTTAGTTCGTTTCTTTTTAAGTCTACCATAGCCGGAAGGATAGAGAAAAATGAAGAATTAAAATTTTGTGTGCAAACACACGCGCTAGAAAAGATGATTTTTTCAAGCGAAATGAACAAATTTTGATCATTATTCCGCAAAAATTGAGAAACCGATAGCATCACGTGAATCAGCATTGAAAAACAAAGGAGATCCATTTGCTACACATTAATGTTCATTATTATCCATTATTGACAATTTTGGGGTAGCGCATCTTTGCGTGCTTGCTGAAATGGTTGCGCTTGATCAAAAAATATTGGCTGAGGGATCAAATATTTATAAAATTGTTGGTAGAATCCGAATCTCCAATAAAAACTTAAGGTTCCCATGTTAGTGGCAATCTCCCATGGTTAGGTTGTTGCGCAGGGTGCGCAAATATATTTGAGGACCTTCCATAAAAGTATGAAAATTCAACAACACAATTTTTATTTAGTCCCATTTGGACGATTTTAGGTGGGAGGGAGGGAATAACTTGTGAGACACCCTGTATATTCCCCTACCAAGTACCAGGAACTTATCAGTGACAGCCTCGTTTTGCTGATAAGGAATACCCGCCACTCTCTTATGAGGATGTAACTCGTTATAGGTTTCCTCGTATGGAACTGAAAACTTCTCTTGAATGAGCCTGCACGAAGTTTTCATCATTATAATAAAGAAAATCTGTGTTATAAGGGTAAACATAATAAATGTATTGTTCTCTCAAAGTTTCGACCCGCCTTTCTACAAGCGTAATACCTTCCTATAGGTTATCAGCAGGTACATCGACCTCCCAACCGGATTCCTTCGGAATGCTCCAATGTCGTCAACCAAGGAAGAAGAACGGTACACGTCCACAAAAGCTGATTTTGAGAAGAACAAATTTGAAGATTTGAGGATTTACTTGGACTGGGATAGATAGAAAACCGGTAAAATAAAGATACGTTCTAACGTACCAAGTATTTATTTCTATAACCTATACATTTCAAGTTAACATTTTCGTTCGTAGTTATTGAAAAACAACAAAATTGGAAACTTGGGTTGGACATACACAAATTTCTCCTCAAAATTCCTCCCCAACAGCACATCTTCACTCTTATCTCCTTTATCTTCGTCGCTAACATCATCTTCTCTTCTTCTGAGGTAGGTTTACATAACATTTGTTGGTTTCTGGATGTAGGTTTCTCCAAAATGTTTTACAGTGCTATAAATCTTTATGTTAATGGAGACAGTGTTGTTGTAAAGCTCTCTCTCTTTTTCCCTTATGCCCCCCTTTATATGTTAATGCTCTTGTGAAGGTATAACAGTTTGAGGAGCTCGTAGTTCTTTTGTTTCGGTATTAAACGTAGCAGGGATCCAGAAACCACCAACAATGAGGTATCAAAACACATATTAGCAAACAGAAAATGTGAAAAACAGATCGCATTGCAACCTTCAGGCGTGGTTACCACAGCCTGGGACCTTTGGACATGAGCCATTCTTCTAAAGGCTCATTGAAGAGAACCGTTTTTCCCCAGCACATGATAATTCTTGAGGAGAACCGTTATTCCCCCTTGTTAATTGTCAATGTATAGTAATCCTAAAAACGCAACAGATGAAGTTCCAATCCCCATTCTGGTGACAATGGACATAAACCGTTCTTCTTCCTTGGTCTTCAGTCGTTATTAACAGGACTTTTTGTGTATAAAAACAATTTCCAATCATCAGATCCTACAGAGTTTTGGTACTTGTTTATCAATGTCGATCGCATAAAACAAAAATATATGTGGCTGGTGCTGTCACCACGATCAGGTGTCTTTTGAGAGGCAGGTACATTTTAGTTGACTCTCTGAGCTTCCTCGGCCATAACTATAGGAGCTACAAGTAGTAATTCCCCCAAAGCATTCTTCAGGAAACCTAAAAGGCAGGAATAATTTTGTTTCCAGTTATTATTGATTTATATGAGATGTCAAAAACGTTTGGCAAGAGATGGAAAATCCATCTAAATTCATTGAAATGATTTGATCAAAATGTCCATGTTTCTTTTCAGCTAGAGGGTTTCTAATTGGCTCAGAAGTAAGGGATGCATAACTTGTATTAGGTTACATTTGACTGAACAAGTTTCTGGCTAATTTGCTGAAACAGCGATGACCATTTAGACAGTGGACGCTTTTTCTCGAGGGTTGTTGAGTCTACAAATTACGGAAATTAATGAGGCAGAAACGTTATAAAGTGGATCAGTTTGAAAGGTTCCACAGAAAAGCAGCTGGTCCCCTCTAAACCCCAGGAAATGAGCATTCTACAATAATTTTTTGTGAGAACCGCAGCATTCAAAAAAGCATACACAAAGAATTTTAACGTGCTTCCGGTAGAATTGAAAGTGAAAATAAATCATTATAATTATTATTATTACCTGAGCTCCAAGCATCTTCGTACATAGCAGGGTAGTCATAGGCGAGTACCGTGCCACATAGGATACACCCTGTAAACAGAAATAACATTTTAGTGAAATTGTGAGATGGATATCTTGAATCTCATGGTCTCGAAGAGGCGCATGCCAAGGCAGCGGGAGGAATTGGAACTAGTCAAGGAAAGACTCAGATGGGCAGGTAAAAGGTACTGACCTGGGGGTGTCAACTTGAAAAAACGCTCCAAACTCTTTCACAAGGGTTGGTTATTCCTCGAACCAGCGGATGGAGACTCATTTCAATTGATTCAGAGTCCAAAGTTTTGTGGAAAATGATACCCTACACGCCTAGGTACCAGAAATCTTAAAAACCCACATTCAAAATAGGTCGTTGGATACCCATTTTGACCTATAACCTTTTCCGGTGGGCTCCAATCATTCCAAAACCAGTCTCATTGGATTCAGCGTCCAAAATTTAGTCGAAAATACTACCCCACACGCCTTGATCGCCGAAAATCTCAAAAATCCATTTGTAGAAAAAAACACTTTGACCCCTACCCCCCTAAATTTGGTCCAATCGAGCTAAAAAGGAATTAATCAGCACTGATACCCATTGGTTTATAAGGCGGTATTGATCTTAGAGCAATTTCCGTGGTCACTGACAGGGCTGGTTCATTTCATAGACCAAAAACCCCTTGTTTGTAGTGATGGTGGACAGCCACTGCTAGCAGCACTGCAGCGGTGCACATAAATGTTGACCAATCAGCTATCAGTGTTTGACCAGTCTTAAGTTAACTATCAACTGAAAGCCATATTGTTTTACAGACTGTTTCAACGATCGTTTTGACTCGCAATCAAAAATTTCTCAGTTGCAAGTGAGCTATTTTGTTCAGAAATCTTGATTTTCTGCTTTCTTGGTCAATATTGAATTTTGCTGACTATGTAGTTTTCAAACTGAACCAACTACCAGTGTGTGTGGCAGGTCATCATTAACTTGGTTACATGTATTTTGTTTCTATCAATGAAGTTTGTTTGCCCTACATTGTTCACAAGCACCAATCCAGCAGAACCATTGGTCTGCTAGACCAATCCAGCAGAACCATTCAAATAACCATTTACATTACTATGTCAGAGAAGTCTCTTCAACCTTGGAAGCCGTTTAACTATTCGCTGAAGTTTACGACCCATTAATTGTTGTTCTTCGTTATTGAGAAAGAAATCTGCAAATTCTTACACACGGGTTGGTTATTCCTCGAATGGGGGAAACAGTGGGTGTGGCGGGTCCCAGACCCATTCCAATCGATTCAGGGTCCAAAATTTAGTGGAATATGATACCCCACACGCCTAGGCACCAGAAATCCTGACACATACAAAATGGGTGGATACATACCCATTTTGACCCATAACTTCTTCCGGTGGTTGCCAATCGTTCTGGGACACACATCATTGAATTCAGCGTCCAAAATTTAATGGAAAACTATACCCCACACGCCTAGGTAGCAGAAATCCCGAAAACACATATTCAAAATGGGTAATAAATACCCAATTTGACCCATTACTTCTTCCAGTGGGTGCCAATCGTTCTGGGACCCGTTCCATTGGATTCAGCGTCCAAAATTTAGTGGAAAACCATACCCCACACGCCTAGATCGCCCAAAATCTCGAAAATCCATTTTTCAAAAAACACATTTTGACCCCCCCCCCCCACCCAAATTTGGTCCGATCGGGCTGAAAAGTTTCGAGGACCCGTCTCGGAAGGGAACAGACCCCTGACCCAAATTTCAGATTTTTAGAAAATTTTCTACTACCAAAAACGGCGCGGACGATGGACGGCGTATGGCGTACGGACATCGACCTTTTTTGATCAGGACATCAGGAAACGTCCAGAAAAAATTTTTGAGCCAAATCGGAGAGGTTGACCATTATCATGAAAACATAGGTTGATTATTCGAGGAATAACCAACCAACACAAAAAGAATATGCCATCAAAATCAGATCAGATCTACAGCAAATCTGTATGTAAGAAATTGAAGAATACTGTAGGCTACAGACATGTTGGTGGCGACATTAATATCACAGTGAATTGTGATCAGCCTGGAATGGAGTTCTACCCAAGACCAGTAAACAGCAACAAAAGTAGTATTAAAAATTAAAATAAACCAAAACCCTCATCTATAGCCAGTTATGGTTGTAGTATATTGCCAATTCAGAGGCAAGGCTGGCAACACTGTCGTGTTATCGTTTCGAGAAAGCCACGTTGGGCCCGCTTGTAGGTTATCAGTTGTAACGTTATACAGTTATTTTATTTGTAGTTGAAAGTTGTAAGATTATACAGTTGATGAAATTGGATTGTTTTCCGTCTCATTCGGCGACGAGGTAAATTTCCGACGTATGAGAGAGGTGTTGAGTGGTGTTACTGTAGTTTTGTCGTCTACTTGGTGCCTCATATATTGTTTTCGTTGGTTTGCGTCGTCTACTTGTGAATGCTTCATCGATTTTCTGTCCTATATTGACGACTGATCATGGCGACTTCCCAAGATGTAAAACTGAGTGAGCTACTAAGTCAGTTATTGTCCCAGGCTATGACAACAAGCGTGCAGCCTCAGGTAACCCCAAAACATAATAAAGCTGTTGAGTCATTCTCATCTTACTTGGAACGAGTGGATCTACGTTTCAGCCAATTCAAGGATTTAGCAGATGCTGAAAAAGGGTTGAACTGTGCTATTAGGTGCGCACCCCCTGTTATCACTTATGACCTTCCTACACGTTTCGATATATCGATTCTTGAAACACAACAGGGATGTTTTTTTCTTTCCAAGTACGCCCCCGAGTTAAATACACAACAGGGATGTTTTTTTCTTTTTAAATACGCGTTGAGTTAAATACACAACAGGGATGTTTTTTTCTTTCCAAATACGCCCCCGAGTTAAATACACAACGAAATGTTCAAATATGTTGCAGAAAAAATGTTTTAGGTTATGCAACCTCCATTCCTAAATTCGAAGTATCGAGGGAACTAAGTTCTTTCCTTCGATATATCGAATTTAGTGATAAGAGGGGGTGCGCACCTAATTCAACAGTTTTACCCTGAAAAGGTATCGCGCCTATGTCGGGCGCTTGACCCTGACTTGTTCAGTACCCTAAGGGATGCTGTGCAACCTAAATCTGTTCGTGATTTGTCCTTTGATGAATGTGTCAGGTCTCTCAGGAGTATCTGTGCATCCCCAACATGTGTCATCTCTGAGCGATACACTTTTTACACCACAAATAGACAACCTAGTGAGTCCCTTGCTGATTACATCATCAAACTTAAAAGACTTTCGCGTAATTGCAAGTTTGAGGCATTTAGGGATAACATTTTTTTTTTTTTTAAATGGAGAAAATAAAAATTCTTAAAACCTTACGTGATCGTCTGGTGTGTGGGCTTGAAAATGAAGTTATGACAAGGAAGCTTTTGGCGGAGAAGGAAACTCTCACATTTCAGGAAGCTTCCAAGACTGTTCTTGATATGGAACGTACAGCCAAATCTGCTGCTCATATTAAGGGACAACATTTTGAATCATCAGAACCCACATCATCATCAATTTTGAAGGAGCCATGCTACGAGAACAACCATCAATTGACTCATTGGGCCCACAATCTGGAGTAACTATGGTGGGTGGCGAAGTAGTTGCCTCCTCACCCCCCATCAACCCTGCTCCAGTTAATCCGGATTCTGCACCCTCCTCTGAAGACGCACTGGAGTGTCCATCAACATCTTCATAACTGATCTGTGGGGAATCTCTAGCAGGGCAAAGTTGACAGAGGTGCACCTTGCAAACTGTACCATTCTCCAGCTGAACAATATAAATTGCTGGAGAGACCTTAACCATGACAGTGGCTGAAATCCAACGCTCGGGACTCTTCATTTGAGGTAGATACACCCAGACTTTCAGTCGTTCCATGAACGACCTACCAACGGACTCTGAGGGTCTGCGCCTGTGTGTGGATGGTGCAACAATTGACAACAGGATGTTATCGGATTAAACGACAGCATCAATTTGGCTGGCGCTTCACCCGTGACAGTGGAGGGCGTCACACGATACATCAACAAACAATCCGCCAGTCTCTGTCGCGGGTTCAACGCAGATTGGGACATCATGCTCGGAGGAATTTATAGTGATGGTCTGTGAAACATTGTCAGTGGACACCTCCTCTTCACTTGTGTTCATGGCAAGAACACCTTCCAGATCATTCGCACTCTTTGTGCTCCATAGTTTCATTGATGTCGATGGGGACGTCAGGCTCGGAGGAATTTATAGTGATGGTCTGTGAAACATTGTCAGTGGACACCTCCTCTTCACTTGTGTTCATGGCAAGAACACCTTCCAGATCATTGCACTCTTTGTGCTCCTCATTGGAGAGAAAAACATGCAGGAGAAAGATTTAAAGGTCTCGACGTGTTCTTCATGCAATCCTCAAATTCTGGAGAAACTGCTTGACCGCTCTCAAAGGTTACAATAGAAGTGAGCTCATCGCGCTCATTAAGAAATAAGGTGAGCGACAAAAGGTCCCTGCTTCAAATGCAAGTCTCCTGGGGAAACCTTTATTCAAGCTATCGTTGGGCAGACAAAGAGCCCCCACCCTGACAGCGTCTACGAATGGGAAGATGTCCCAAGAAGTTAAGGAAGAGTTGGCTAACAAATATGGCCCAAACAAAAAATTGGACCCCTCAAAACTTCGAATGAGGGATTTCATATTTTTCAATCCCTCCGTAAACAAAATGACTAGACCAACAACATCGGCTGTTGATCACCAAAGTTCGCCGGTCATTGTTATCAACTCCGATTCAGACGATGATGAACCTCAACGGGGAGAGAAGAAGGGCATCCTCCCAGAGACTGACGGATTTGAACTGAAAAAGGATGAGCCCATATTGATCAGTTCCGATTCAGATGAAAGCGTGTACTCGGCTAACATGGACACATCGGATTTTATCACTTCAAGTTCGGATCTGGACGTACCAGACCGCACAGAAGAAATGAGCGAGCTGTCGAAACAAACTCTACAGGCAGCCATGCAGACATGCCGGCGTGACTCACCCTGATACAAAAACCAGTGAAGGTGGAAGTGATAACCAGGCAACCAGCTGTCATCCCCCAGTTCCAGTTCCTCAAGTGAGGATTGGGGATGAAGGCCAAATTATTCTGGCTCCAGAAAGCTTGCAGATGAAGAAACCGGAATCTCTTCACTTGTGTTCATGGTAAGAACACCTTCCAGATCATCGCACTCTTTGTGCTCCATAGTTTCATTGATGTCGACGGGGACGTCATGCTCGGAGGAATTTATAGTGATGGTCTGTGAAACATTGTCAGTGGACACCTCCTCTTCACTTGTGTTCATGGCAAGAACACCTTCCAGATCATCGCACTCTTTGTGCTCCATAGTTTCATTGATGTCGACGGGGACGTCATGCTCGGAGGAATTTAGAGTGATGGTCTGTGAAACATTGTCAGTGGACACCTCCTCTTCACTTGTGTTCATGGCAAGAACACCTTCCAGATCATCGCACTCTTTGTGCTCCAATGTTTCATTGATGTTGACGGGGACGTCATGCTCGGAGGAATTTATAGTGATGGTCTGTGAAACATTGTCAGTGGACACCTCCTCTTCACTTGTGTTCATGGCAAGAACACCTTCCAGATCATCGCACTCTTTGTGCTCCATAGTTTCATTGATGTCGATGGGGACGTCAGGCTCGGAGGAATTTATAGTGATGGTCTGTGAAACATTGTCAGTGGACACCTCCTCTTCACTTGTGTTCATGGCAAGAACACCTTCCAGATCATCGCACTTTTTGTGCTCCATAGTTTCATTGATGCCGACGGGGACGTCAGGCTCGGAGGAATTTATAGTGAATATTTCTCTTGCGAGTGGGTCGTGCAATATTAGCACAGAGTTTTCTGAGCGTTTTGTCTGTAGTTAGCTCTTTCTTAACATCATCCAAGTCGAAGTTCTTTCCTTGGCTGGATAACTCCTTATCAATCAGGGCCGGGTTTTTATTCTCCTCACGTTTGAACTTAATATTGCGACGAGTTCTGTTTTTTATGGCCTCCTCCATACAGGATAAGTCAGTCCCATGAATTTGTAATGCTTGGTAGAATTCCAAGGTTTCTTCGAAACTCCACGATACTTTTTCAGCCAACTTTTTCTTTTTGTTGGAGTCACCAAAGCTAAATTCTTGTAATATATTTGCTTTCAACGCTGCAAATTTCGGTTTCTTCATCCGCAAGCTTTCTGGAGCCAGAATAATTTGGCCTTCATCCCCAATCCTCACTTGAGGAACTGGAACTGGGGGATGACAGCTGGTTGCCTGGTTATCACTTCCACCTTCACTGGTTTTTGTATCAGGGTGAGTCACGCCGGCATGTCTGCCTGGCTGCCTGTAGAGTTTGTTTCGACAGCTCGCTCATTTCTTCTGTGCGGTCTGGTACGTCCAGATCCGAACTTGAAGTGATAAAATCCGATGTGTCCATGTTAGCCGAGTACACGCTTTCATTTGAATCGGAACTGATCAATATGGGCTCATCCTTTTTCAGTTCAAATCCGTCAGTCTCTGGGAGGATGCCCTTCTTCTCTCCCCGTTGAGGTCCATCATCGTCTGAATCGGAGTTGATAACAATGACCGGCGAACTTTGGTGATCAACAGCCGATGTTGTTGGTCTAGTCATTTTGTTTACGGAGGGATTGAAAAATATGAAATCCCTCATTCGAAGTTTTGAGGGGTCCAATTTTTTGTTTGGGCCATATTTGTTAGCCAACTCTTCCTTAACTTCTTGGGACATCTTCCCATTCGTAGACGCTGTCAGGGTGGGGGCTCTTTGTCTGCCCAACGATAGCTTGAATAAAGGTTTCCCCAGGAGACTTGCATTTGAAGCAGGGACCTTTTGTCGCTCACCTTATTTCTTAATGAGCGCGATGAGCTCACTTCTATTGTAACCTTTGAGAGCGGTCAAGCAGTTCTCCAGAATTTGAGGATTGCATGAAGAACACGTCGAGACCTTTAAATCTTTCTCCTGCATGTTTTTCTCTCCAATGAGGAGCACAAAGAGTGCAATGATCTGGAAGGTGTTCTTGCCATGAACACAAGTGAAGAGGAGGTGTCCACTGACAATGTTTCACAGACCATCACTATAAATTCCTCCGAGCCTGACGTCCCCATCGACATCAATGAAACTATGGAGCACAAAGAGTGCAATGATCTGGAAGGTGTTCTTGCCATGAACACAAGTGAAGAGGAGGTGTCCACTGACAATGTTTCACAGACCATCACTATAAATTCCTCCGAGCATGATGTCCCAATCTGCGTTGAACCCGCGACAGAGACTGGCGGATTGTTTGTTGATGTATCGTGTGACGCCCTCCACTGTCACGGGTGAAGCGCCAGCCAAATTGATGCTGTCGTTTAATCCGATACATCCGTTGTCAATTGTTGCACCATCCACACACAGGCGCAGACCCTCAGAGTCCGTTGGTAGGTCGTTCATGGAACGACAGAAAGTCTGGGTGTATCTACCTCAAATTAAGAGTCCCGAGCGTTGGATTTCAGCCACTGTCATGGTTAAGGTCTCTCCTGCAATTTATATTGTTCAGCTGGAGAATGGTACAGTTCGCAAGGTGCACCTCTGTCAACTTCGCCCTGCTAGAGATTCCCCACAGATGAGTTATGAAGATGTTGATGGACACTCCAGTGCGTCTTCAGAGGAGGGTGCAGAATCCGGATTAACTGGAGCAGGGTTGATGGGGGGTGAGGAGGCAACTACTTCGCCACCCACCATAGTTACTCCAGATAGTGGGTAAATTGATGGTTGTTCTCCTGGCATGGCTCCTTCAGCCACTCACGAATTGGAAAGGCGCTCCAAGATTTCAGGAAGAAAAATTACGACTCCCACAGGGTTTTCTCGCAAAGAATTTGTGCGAGATTAATAATTTGTTTAATGTGTAATTATGTATTATTAGTAGATATTAAGCCCATTAGTTGCAGTCATTGTGTCATTGTCATTATGTATTGGTTGTTGAACGCACAGTTTTTGTACATACTAATAGTTTGAATCATGTATACACGTTATGCTTATGAGTTATTAAGCTTACTTGTATGTCTGAAAGTAGTGATAGGTTCTAATTCATATAAGGGGAAGCATGTAGTAAATTGCCGATTCAGAGGCAAGGCTGGCAACACTGTTGTGTTATCATTTCGATAATGCCACGTTGGGCCCAGATGAGTCAGTAGGTCTTGTCCGTCTTGTAGGTTATCAGTTGTAACGTTATACAGGTATTGAAGTTGTAGTCGAAAGTTGTAAGATTATACAGTTGATGAAATTGGATTGTTTTCCGTCATATCAATGGTGAAATCCCATTTTTGGAACTGCTGATGGCCAGAGAACATTTCAGTTGCAACTAATTCATTCTATGCAATGGCAAACATTCCTCATGTAATTAGTGTGATCCATTGTTCTGATTCCGATTGACGCTCCTGTTGAAAATTATGAGAAAATGTTCGTTCGTGGCCCCTCAGCTAAGCTTTATGTGAGCGCAAAGTGAATATTCATGTGTCACAAGCCCTTCGATACAGAACGTTATTTTGTCGTTTGGAGATGCACAACATTTTTCCTATTGCCGTTATCCTCACCAATACAGACACCAAAGAATCTTAATAATATTTTTCCCTCGACTCTCACTACTTACCAAATAACTTACAAAAAAGTAAACAACTAATAAAGCAGCTATGGCAATTCCCTCTTGAAGTATCAGATACTTCGTACAGGTTAGATTCTAACCTTTACAGGTAAAATCTTGTGTAATTCGAGCAGCTGACTTGTGATTTTGTAGTTTTAAGACACAATTATATATCCACCATTATTAAAAGAAAATTATTAGGACTATTGTGCTGGGTACTTTTCAACTAATACTATTGGCTCTTGTATGAGACAGGTCCTTAGAAAGGCGTTTTTGTAAGCAAGTTGGAGGGAAGTATGATGTATGGAGCTAACTAAATGAGCTCTACAACTCATTTCTGTCAAAATTAATTAATAAATATGAAACAAAGGTTAACTACCTTCCCGAGTCCAGTTTCTTAGTGTAAAGCGGTTTTCCCTCATATGACGCAAGAAAGTAGCTCGCCGTCCGTTTGTCGATTTCGCTGTAGCTTCCTAGATCGCATTCCTATCTCCAGTCGGTAAGTACCAGGAGAAATACTCGTATTGTTACCACATCCTCGTGAGGGCTCACCGCGCGGTTTGTTTGACACCATGACAGCTTTCATGGTTGGGAAATACGATGCCAGACCGGCGGACCCAAGGATTATAGTGCGACTTGTGAAATCTCACCAGACAACCATATCACATTGAACGCTACCGGTAATATAAAGACCTGTCAGTGAGTCAGTTTGAATGCAAACCTGCAATGGGGAGACGTCTCTGGACGTTCGCCGTGAAAATATTCAGATTTAGAAACGGTCATCACTTGACAAAAGGAAAAAGCTGCTAAGTTATTCACAGGCGTTGGTTATTCCTTGGACCAGGAGTTTGGAGACCCATAACCTCATTGGGTGGGCGCTAACCGTTCCAGGATCCGTCTCATAGGATTCAGCGTCCAAAATTTAGCGGAAAACGATACCCCACTCACCAAAATAGCCAAAAATCTCGAAAATCCATTTTTCGGAAGACATTTTGCGCCCTACCTAGGAGTGTGGGGCATCATTTTCCACTAAATGTTGGGCGCTGAATTGTTTGGAATGAGTCCACACCCCACACTCACTGTTTTCCCTCATTTTCTCCTGGTGCCAGGAATAACCAAATCCTGTGAAAGAATTTGCAGCGTTTTGTTCTAGACATCATAAATGACCAGAAAAACGCTGCAAATTCATTCACAGGGGTTAGTTATTGCTCGGACTAGCAGCATGGAGACTCATTCCAATCAATTCAGCAACCATAATTTAGCGGAAAATGATATCCCACACGCCTAGATCACCAAAAATGTCGAATATAATTTTTTTCAGAGACTCGTTCCCGGCTCTAGTTGGTCCTCAAAACGTTCCAGCCTGATCAGGCCAGGCTTGGGTAAGGGTGGAGAGGAAAACAAGTCAAAATGAGTTGTTAGAAAATTTTATTTTCGACATTTTTGTTGATATAGGCGTGTGGGGTATCATTTGCCACTAAATTTTGGACGCTGAATCGATTGGAATGAGTCCGGAACACTCCAAACCCACTGTTTTCCATCCCCCCCCACCCACCACCCACGCTTCTGGAATAACCAACCCCTGTGAAAGAATTTGCAGCGTCTTTTAACTCGATTTTCGTGTTTTTTTGGAAATTAGGCGTGTAATGTATCACTTTCCGCTAAATTTTGGGCGCTGAATGCATTGAGATGGGTCCCGGATCGATTAGAGCCTACCAGAAGTTGCTGTGGGTCAAAAATGGTACCTACTTACCTATTTCAAAAGTGTTTTTGAGAGTTTTGTGATCCTGGGCGTCTGGGGTATCCCCCCACCCTAGGCCAATCAAGTCGTTTTAAGAGCTACTCAATTGTGAATGATTTTCAATTATGTTCACCCTGTACCTGTCTAAGGTGCCACGTTCTGCAAAACATGGTGACCTAAATGAAGCTCATTGGCTAGTCATCGAAGAAAGATTTGCTGAACGCGGAAGTAAATCGCCTCATTCATTTTCTCCAGCAGCACAAAAGGTGCACGATGCCTGTTTACAATACCTCGAAAAAAGGGACCTAGGAGGTAACTCTAATGAAACCTCCTATTGTTAAAGGGCTTTGAGTGAAATGGAGGTCAAAACCTGATATGTCGGCCAGAGGATGGAAAGCGTTAGCGGAAGTGTCCCAGTCAATGAGCGGTAGTAAAACGAACCTGGTTAGCTGAATTCCTCTGTTGAGGAGGCGATGGTGCTCCGGTTATGCAAGAAGGGGTGGGCGTGTGCTTGAGTGAAAGTCCGGTTCTTATCGTGTTATTTTTTCATATTTTTATTTTAACTTCATTAACCCTCTACAACCCGCTTTGGGTTATTGTGATCCGATTCTTCCTTTTTCAGTCAATAATTAATTTGTTGAGTTAATACTTCTCCTTCATTTGCTATTCTCCTTACAGGCGAGATCCTGATGTATCGGAGTTCACCCCAATGTGATAACGTTGCAATTTCTGGACCAGTAGCATGGACAAAATTGAGAGAATCAGTGAGGTTACAGTGCCCCGGGCTCATTCGAATCAATTTAGCTTTGAAAATTTTGCGTGAAATGATACCCCACACGCCTAGTTACCAAAAGATCTCAAAATCCCCTTTCGAAATTGGTAGGTAGGTACCGTTTTGACCCGTACTCATCTTCAGAGGGCACCCACCTGCCCGAGTCCCATCTCATTGGATTCAGCGTCCAGAATTTAGTGGAAAATGATACCCCACACGCCTATGTACCAAAAATCTCAAAAACTCACATTCGAAATAGGTAGATCAATACCCGTTTTGACCCATAACCTCTTCCGGTGGGCGTACATTTTGATTTTCGATCTACAAATCAGAAAACTTACTGTCAAATTATGGGGTCAATCGGAACGTTGGACCTCTGGCATGATTCTATGGGTTGTGGACAATCAATTGTAACTAACCAACTAAATCCAAAATGTGTCCACCGTGTCTGCCGTGCACACCACTTTTTGGTAGTAGAAAAATTTCTGAAAAACTAAATATTTGATCAGAGGCCTCTTTTCGGCTGTAGTTAGTCCGCGAAACTTTTCCGCTCGTTTAACAAATTTAGGAGAGAGCGGTATGGGCATAAATACGTGTTTTTGAAAATGGGGTTTCGACATTTTTGGTAATCTAGGCGTGTGGGGTATCATTTTCTACTAAACTTTGGACGCTGAATCCATTAAGATGGATTCCGGATCGATTAGTGCCCACTGGGGGTCAAAATGGGTACCTACCTACCTGTTCAAAAAGTAGGTTTTCGAGATTTTCGGCGATCTAGGCGCGTGGAGCATCATTTTTCACCAAATTTTGGACGCTAAATCCATTGAAATGGGTTCTGTACCGTTTGGTGCCCACTGGGGTTGGGTGTGGGTCAGATGGGTACCTACCTACCTGTTCAAAAAGTAGGTTTTCGAGATTTTTGGCGATCTAGGCGTCTGGGGTATCATTTTCTACTAAACTTTGGACGCTGAATCCATTAAGATGGATTCCGGATCGATTAGTGCCCACTGGGGGTCAAAATGGGTACCTACCTACCTGTTCAAAAAATAGGTTTTCGAGATTTTTGGTGATCTAGACGCGTGGAGCATCATTTTTCACCAAATTTTGGATGCTAAATCCATTGAAATGGGTTCTGTACCGTTTGGTGCCCACTGGGGATGGGTATGGGTTAGATGAGTACCTACCTACCTGTTCAAAAAGTAGGTTTTCCAGATTTTCGGCGATCTAGACGCGTGGAGCATCATTTTTCACCAAATTTCGGATGCTAAATCCATTGAAATGGGTTCTGTACCGATTGGTGCCCATTGGGGTTGGGTATGGGTCAGATGGGTACCTACCTACCTGTTCAAAAAGTAGGTTTTCGAGATTTTTGGCGATCTAGGCGTCTGGGGTATAATTTTCCACCAAATTTTGGACGCTGAATCCATTTAAATGGGTTCCGGACTTACCCGTGCTCTCTGGGGGAGCGTATGGGCCAAATGGGTACCTACTTACCTATCAAAATAGTGGATTTTCAAGATTTTCTGCGATCTAGGCGCTTGGAGAATCATTTTTCACATAATTTTGGACGCTGAATCAATTTAAATGAGTCCTGGACACTCCACACTCACGGTTTTCCCTTAATATAAGGAATAATCAACCGTTGTGGCAATTTGTAGCGTTTTCCCCGAAGAAAACCACCATCAATGACTAGAAACCCGTCGATTTGGTAGGAGTGAAACTAGTTCTTCGATCGGTACCTCTGTTTACACTGAGATCCATTAGAGCGAAGACGTGCTAAACCGCAGAGAAGACATCTGAGGCCGAAATGAAAGTTTTGGACCGTAAAGGGATCTGCTAAATCTACCAGACATTGTTTTTACATAGCGTTACAACATGGTTCCTCGAAAATCTGCTGGATCAGAGCAACTTTTAATCAATAAAAAGCATTATTCGCATCAGAAAGTGCATACACTTTCAAAATAATTTGTTTTTTGCTTAAAAGTCAAAATTTTCTTGACGTTTTAGAGCCTCAAACAAATTTGGCTCTTTGTCCGTCAGTTCACATTTTCTTGCCACAGTGATAACGACTACGTTATCGAGATCCAATTGGAATACAATTGTTACGATACGAGTTCAGCTTAAATTGGTCCCCTATCATTTTCATTAAAATCAAATTGTTGAATGTTCTGCGCATGTACGGCCGTATTTCGTGGTTACTGTTATGTACTCGTATAATTGAACGTGATCTTGATAATATTAATCTCGTGATTCTTAGGCTCTAGTTTTCTGAAGGTTAAATGTGACATTTTTAATGGATTAACGTCCTTGGGGAGGGATTTCAGTGCTAATATAGTCATTAGTGGGAAAAAATACTTCACTCGGATATGAACAATGCCCGAAAACCCATTTTAAAAACTCATTTTCCGGTCCGGGACTCTTTTCAATGGATTCAAAATTCAAAATAAGACCCCTCATGACTAATTAAAAAAAAAAAAAAAAAAAATCAAAAATCAAAATTAAAGTAAAAAAAAAAAATCAAAATTCAAAATAAGACCCCTCATGACTAATTACAAAAAAAAAAAAAAAAATCCGCTGCAAAATCTTTTGCACGGGTTGGTTATCCCTTGGACCAGCAGCGTGGAGATTCATTTCTTCCATATGGGGAAAATGGGGGAAACAGTGGGGATGGCGAGTCCCAGACCAATTCCAATCAATTTAGGGTCCAAAATTTAGTGGAAAATGATACCCAACAAGCCTAGGTTTCAGAAATCTCGAAAACACATATTCGAAAAGGGGAAAATAGGCACCCATTTTGACCCATAACCTCATCCACAGGGGCGCCAATCGTTCTGGGACCCATCTCGTTGGATTCAGCGTCCAAAATTTAGTAGAAAATGATACCTCACACGCCTAGTTTCCATAAAGTCTCAAAAATCCAGTTGCAAACAGCACATTTTTACACTTACCCTCCCAAATTTTGGACCGATTTTCCGAAAGAGAAATGGTTATACTATTTCTTTCTTTTATTTTCTTGTAACCCCAATCGTGTTTTTTTTTTTTTTTTTTTTTTTTTTTTTTTTAAATAATAATTTATGAATCTCTTTTGAAGTTTTTGATCAGGGACCCATTTCCGAAGGGTTGGGTTCCAAATGCGTTTTTTGAAAAATGGATTTCCGTGATTTTTGGCGATCTAGGCGTGTGGGGTATCGTTTTCCACTAAATTTTGGACGCTAAATCGATTAGAACGAGTCTCCATGCTCCTCGTCCAAAGAATAACCAACCCCTGTGAAAGAATTTTGCAGCGTGTTTTCCTCACATAATATCGTGGCTCTCCTATTTCTTTTTCGTTGGACGACAAGAATGTTCATTACCTCCCTCCGACAAGATTCGCCCTTGTTTCATGAACCCACACAATAGAATGCGTAGATCCTCTTTTGACATCCTCAACAGGTGAACATTGCGACAACATTCGATTGTCTGCGGGCTATTGAGAAGTTTCTGATCCTATTGTCTTTCTTTACTGTCTCGCAAGACTTGATTCGCTACATACCCACCCGCTGAATATTTATATAACCTTTCCGGTAATTTGTCGTATCATTAATTTGAAAAATCGGTGTGGAAATGCGATTTGAAAATACTTCATCCCCCCAAAAGTTTGTAAAATTACGCTCATATTAGCAAAATCTTTGTGAGTCTTCAAGTACTTTTACTGTTTAATATTTCCATCGCGATTTCGACCTTACCAAACTCATTAAAATACTCATTAACTGAGCCCTGAATAAAGAAAGAAGACCAAAATCTGAACTTCAACTGTTCTACTTTATTCTTATTGCTCTTGGTGTCCTGAAAAACATTGTCATGGCCGTGAAGGTGGACGAAAATTAATTAAAATGAGTTCCAAATCAAAATCTAAGCATTCCTTTAGGCTGAATAAACTGTTTAATTGACTATTTGGAGCACAGTACTCATACAACGGGTCGCTATTGGTGCAAAACGTCGACTTTCACGTCCGAAACAACGTTTTCCTATAATCAAACGTAATTTTCTCAACCAAATTTCAATGTAAATAATATCATTCACTTTTGAATAAATTTCACGTGGTATAAATACGAATTTCACGTGGAATAAGTAAATTTAACTTTTAGGATGCATCAGGAAGGGAATCTATAAGTCTAACACATTTCTTTTTAGAAGCGGAAACTACATTTGTTCCATCAAAAACCTTTAAAAAACTTTTTTTTTTTTTTTCCAAAATTTGGATGTTTGTTTTTTGTCTTTTTAAATTAAAAAAAAAAAAACCGCAGTAAGTTCGTTTATGGTGGTATTCTTTGAAGGAAGGTTATGGGGAAAACATTGAGAGTGGAGTGTCCAAGACACATTCCAATGGATTCAGCGCCACACATTTAGTGGAAAAATGACACCCCACACGCCTAGGTGCCCAAAAATCACGAGAATCCTTTACCGAAATAGGTAGTAGCCATTTTTAAAATAATTTTTTACCCATAACTCCCAAATTCTAACCGATTGGGCTGATAAATTTCTATATAAGGTCCTCGACCAAAATTTCAAATGTTTAGAAATTTTTCTACTACAAAAAACGGTGTAAATGACGTATGGCTGGCGGACTTTTTTTCATTAATTCAGACAGTATGAAACGTATACAAAAAAAATTTGGGGCCAATCGGAGGGGTTGACCTTTTTATGGCATTGGCCTGATTACATAAAGAAATAACCAACCAAAAATCTACAAAATTTCAGGGATTTCATGCTCTTTCTAACAGCATTAAGAACACTCAATTTTGTGATAAGGTAATTAAGGACGTTTTTTAGGTCATTTTATCGAGTTAAGTCGATATCACGATAGGTTAAAATCTTAAAAACTGCTGCAAATTCATTCACAAGGGGTTGGTTATTCCTCGGACCAGCAGCTTGGAGCCGCATTCCAATCGATTCAGCGTCCAAAAATTTGAGGAAAATGATACCTCACACGCCAAGGTACTAGAAATTTTGAAAGCCAATCCGAAATAGGTGGATAGATACCCATTTTGAGTCGTAACCTCTTCCTATGGACGCCAATCGTTCCGAGGCCCGTGTCATTGGATTCAGCGTCCAAAATTTAGTAGAAAATGATACCCCACGACATCATTGTACCTACCCCGAAAATCAGCCCACGTATTAAAAAAAACGTATTAAAAAAAAAATTTGGGGCCAATCGGAGAGGTTTTCCTCTTCATGGCCTTGGGCCTGATTACATCAAGAAATAACCAACCAAAAGGCGACCAAATTCCAGGGATTTTACGCCCATTCTAACGGCATTAAAAGCACTCAATCTAAAATTTAGACATTTAATGTCTTTTATGGCTATTTTATCCTGTTGAGGTCGAAATCACGATATGCACAAGTCTTAAAATGAGAATAACTTGAAAACGATGCCTCTAATAAAAACTCTAGGTGACTATTTTTCTCCTCTAGATACTCATTTTCTACAATTGAATCGAACCATATAGTTTGTCAAAATGTGTGAAACCTGTTTATATTTATCGGTCTTATGGGATTTACATCCAAATACAAGAATATGCGGTAATGGTACTGAAAATTTCGATTCAATAGCCAACCTGCTTCTGTTAGTGAATAAATAATGTAATTTAAAGGATTTTATTTTGTTTGGTTGGTAAGGTACTCACATAGGGCGGAATGTATCCAATTCATAGCGACCCAACGGCAGACACTGCACAGACTAAAGAGGTAGAATTGAAAGGGAGAGTTGTCTGGAAGGCGGCTTCCCCCTACTGACGCCTTTTCATCCCTCCGAACTCCTGGAGATACGTTCCAGGGCCACGACATGGGGTGGAAAGAGGAAGGTGCCGTTTTTTACCGCAGTCGGTCGTGTAGAGACGCCTATACCTTCTCTGTGCGCGTCCGTTCCTTCTCTCTGCGGCGGATGGCGGGGACCTTTCACCATTAGAAGGATTCATAAGTTCCAGATTTGATTTTATTTTAGAAACAACCACATAAATACGTATGTTTCAAGAACTTTTCTGTAAGCCAGGCTTGTGCTTAGGGGAGGAGTCGTTGAATGCATAACGTAGGAATGCACGCAAGTATCGGCTCAGTTGGTCTTCAGTCGGTCGTGTAGAGACGCCTATCTATACCTTCCTTGTGAGCGTATGTTCCTTCTCTCTGCGGCGGTTGGTGAGGTCGAGGACAATTTTGTCACCCCAGTGAATAAGTGGGTAACTCAAATTTCCCAACCTTTCAGGAGGGCGTTTTTAATGTTTGAACCACCACCTAAAATCCGGATTTTTGTTTAGGAAGTTGAAATTTGGAGGGAATCACCCTATTGCTACCTACATTTTGCTATCACAACACCGACTCAGTTGACTTTATTGGGAATATAATATATGATAATGAAGTTTACCGTCAATTTGTGATTGAGATTTAGATTTAACCATATATTATGTGCACAGACAATTTGGCTCGTACTTAACTAATTATTCACTTATTATAAACAATATTTTTATGAATTTGTCACTTCAAGTACTTTCTAATTTTGAGAATCAGTGGAAGAAAACAATTTTCACGCCAAAAGTAGTCTTATCATAATGTACATGGTACAATATGCTTATAAAAAACCCTTCAAATTATTACACACGGGTTGGTTATTCCTCGAATGGGGAAAACAGTGGGTGTGGCGGGTCCTGGACCCATTCCAATCGATTCAGGGTCAAAAATTTAGTAAAAAATGATACCCCACACGCCCAGATACCGGAAATCTCGAAAACGCATATTCAAAATGGGTAATATATACCCAATTTGACTTCTTCCAGTGGGTGCCAATTGTTCTGGGACCGATTTTATTGGATTCAGCGTCCAAAATTTAGTGGAATAGGTGGATACAAATCGTAGTCAAGGTGGGGGGAGGTGGAGACCAGGCCGATCCAGGCGGAGACCAGGATGACACAAGGCAGAGGCGAGATGGAGACCAGAACGCGACAAGGCGGAATGAAAGGCGGAGAACAGGATGAGACAAGGCGGAGACCAGGATGACACAAGTCGGAGACCAGGATGAATTAAGGTGGAGGCATGGTGGATACGAATCGTAGACAAGGTGGGGCGAGGTGGAGACCAGGCCGAGATAAGGCGGAGACCAGGATGACACAAGGCGGAGGCGAGATGGAGACCAGGATGAGACAGGGCGGAAACAAGAAGGAGACAAGGTGGAATGAAAGGCGGAGGCGAGATGGAGACCAGAGACAAGGTGGAATGAAAGGCGGAGAACAGGATGAGACAGGGCGGAAACAAGAAGGAGACAAGATGGAGTAAAAGGCAAAATCCAGGATGACACAAGGCGGATACCAGGATGAATTAAGGTGGAGGCATGGTGGATACAAATCGTAGACAAGGTGGGGCGAGAGGGAGACCAGGCCGATCAAGGCGGAGACCAGGATGACACAAGGCGGAGGCGAGATGGAGACCAGAACGAGACAAGGCGGAAACCAGAACGCGACAAGGTGGAATGAAAGGCGGAGGCGAGATGGAGACCAGAACGAGACAAGGTGGAATGAAAGGCGGAGGCGAGATGGAGACCAGAACGAGACAAGGTGGAGTAAAGGCAAAAACCAGGATGAGACCAGGATGACACAAGGCGGAGACCAGGATGACACAAGGCGGAGACCAGGATGAATTAAGGTGAAGGCATGGTGGATACAAATCGTTGACAAGGTAGGGCGAGATGGAGACCAGAACGAGACAAGGCGGAAACCAGGACGAGACATGGTGGAGTAAAAGGCAAAAACACAGCAAATTCTTACACAGGGGTTGGTTATTCTTCGGACCTGGCGCGTGGAGACTCATTTCTTCAACATGGGGGAAATGGGGAAAACAGTGGGTGCGGTGGGTCCCAGACCCATTCCAATCGATTCAGTGTCCATGATTTAGTGGAAAATGATACCCCACGCGCCCAGGTACCAGAAATCTCATGAACGCATATTTAAAATGAGTAATATATACCCAATTTGACCCATAACTTCTTCCAGTGGGTGCCCATCGTTCTGGGACCCATTTCATTGGATTCAGCGTTCAAAATTCAGTGGAAAATGATACCCCACTCACCTAGATCGCCCAAAATCTCGATAATCCATTTTTCAAAAAACACATTTTGACCCCTACCCCGCCCAAATTTGGCCCGATCGGGCTGAAAAGTTTAGAGGACCGTCCTAGGCCGGGAACAGTCCCCTGACCCAAATTTCAGATTTTTAGAAAATTGCAAAAAAATGCAATGAAAAATTTTTTCCTTCATTTTCTCAAAACACATGCTCTTCAGTAGTGAACGTATTCGTTGAGTTATCCCTTTTGCCGTTACATTTGAAATAATTTTATTTTTATTTTCAGTTCCCATCACACGGACCTTAACCTTACAGATTTTTGTGGACTGCCTCTCAGAGAAAACTTTATAATATGTGGTATCCCCTAATCTTGATGGCTTTTGAGAACGAACCTAGTAGGTAACTATTTTTACTTGTTTTATTTTCTACAAAGCGTACACCCACAATGCCGAATAAATAAATTCATTCTTTGAAAGGCAGGAAAAATAATTGTATTTTTTATTAGATCATTTTTCTTTAATACTTACTTTCAATCGTACACATTTTTCGAACTTGTAATATACTTAACTCCGCAACTTATGGCAAAAACGCTTATGAAGGGCGCGTTCAATCGACCAACTACGTCCATTCTCAAAAGACCTTCCAATATGCTGCCATTCGACTATACAACAGCTGCGTTATGCGACCTGACAACTGGTCAGTTAGAGAGGCTTCGGAATGTAGAAAAGGCACCCCTTTGCTGTGCACTAGGCTTCAACTGGACGAGGGCAAACAGCTTGATTGGCCTGAAACTCAAGAAGACGACGAAGCTACAACTCGCCTTATTAGTTTTTAAAGCCCTGAAGTACCAGCGCCCGATCTACATCTACGAAAAGTTCAGAGACACAAGGAATAAGATACTGCACATTCACAGCCATCGGACTAACTTTCTACGGCAAGTTTCGCAATGTTAAACTAAACTTGGGAAGAAATTTGAAGACAAATTTATTTGGCAACTGAAAAAAGTTCAAAAACTTGTTGGCGATTGAATATTTGTATTGTACAAGTAAATTATTTGACAGGGTAGGTGGCAGAGAGGGGCTAATGACCCTAAGGCGTAGGTTAGGGAGATTGCAAAATCAAAAAATCAAAAAAAAAAAAAAAAAAAATTAAAAAATCAAAATCATTAGAAACTGAAGCAGAGACAGTTCGAAAATGTCAATGGGGTGTACTCATGGGCCTGAAATTGGTCAATTATAGCTATCCTATGATTTTTTTCCATAATTTTGAAAGGAGAATGAGATACTAGATGCATCAGAAATAGTGTAGGCAATGCATTTTTCAAAAAAGCTACCCACTGAACGGTGACGTCACCAACTACATGAACAAGTGAAATGACACAAGCATTTGAGACAAAAATCCTCGGACCAGGCGCGTGAAGACTCATTTCAATCGATTCAACATCCATAACCTCTGGTGGGCGCCAATCGTTCCAGGACCCGTTTCATTGGATTCAGCGTCCAAAATTTAGTGGAAAATGACAGCCCACACGCATAGATTGCCAAAAATAAATTTTTCAAAGTACACATATCCCATCCCAATTTGGTCCAATTGGGCTGAAAGCTAAAAAGCTGAAAGTTTCCTCCCCTTGGTTTTGTTATTGTTGTGAACAAACCTTTGTGTGTCACTCCAGATAAAATACTGAGATAAGCGCAGCTGCGGGTGTTTTTGAAACTAATGATAACTCAGAAATCAAGGTGGACTTCACTCAGGTTGTCTCAACAGGAGCAGGAAGGGAAATGCTAACGTCACGGAATTTTCTTAATCAAAAATTTTTATCTTAAGGGAAACTGATGTAGGTTTATAACTCTTTTCACATGTATTTTATTTTTGGAAACCGCGGGTACACCCCATTCAAAATTTGTGGGCCCAAACCTGCACTTATGTGCCCCATCACTAAGAATCCAATTTTAATTAAATAACTCCTTTGATTGAATGGTTTTAATTACAGGCACACAATTCAAGTTTAAAATTATACCTTCAAAAGACAATCAATAAATAGAGTAGGTTCGTACAACATTTTAAATTCACTTCCTACTTCCATCAGATCCCATTCCACTAAATTCTAAGGGAAATACAAAAATAAGGTAGTAACTCTTAAATAATTTTACTATTTACACACGTCTACCCTATAATTTTAAATTTAATAACCAAAATGATATCTGATAAAGTTCTGTACATTTCTACACAAATGTTTTGTGTGACAAGAGGTCAAAATGCAATGCTAAGTAGGTACTCGTGAAGAAATCTCAATAAATCTGGTGACCTGCTGCTATTAGTTGGTAAATTAATTGCGTTATGAATGGTAGTACCTAAAGAGGCTATTTTTTGAGGAATTGGGATGGCCAGAGGGATTTTGAATCAATTTAGAAGATGATATTTGATCATTTCTGGTTGAAAATTGAATATAAACCGATGAGTTGAGTCGAAACACACAATTGTACATTTTGTTTTAGCAATGCTCTTATCGTCTACACGTTAATGACCCCAAAACGGCATTGAAATCAGTCGTTTTGGTGAATTAAACGATACATCGATATTTTAATAGAAGAAAGAAAAAAGGTATTTCGCCTAATTGAAATAATACTGGTTGGAATAGATAGAAAATAAAAATATTGAAGATCAATAAGCCGGTTCAGAAGGTGACATCGAGTCAGAACTGCCGAGAAGACTCGCATTGGTTTTTATTAACTCCAGTAATTAATAATTTGGGGTAGTAAAACAATGCTGGGTGTTAACACATGTAGATGACGTTTTGAGGCTAACAAGTGACTTTAAATGAGAATGTTCGGTCATTACAAGATCATAATTCTCAGTCAAGTGTTGAAAAACTGGAACCCAACGCTTATTCCTTGAGGAAATTTAAACTATGCGAGGGTAATTTCCCAAATTATAGCACAATGCTGTCCAGATACACAAATACGCTCAATGATAAATACCCAACCACATAAATACGAACTAGCTCTGGTATATCTGTGATTGGTATCCACTAGTTGCTGATGGGTGCTGAGTGGAATACAGCAATAGTAAAGTAAAGTAAACAAGGACTTTCACCTTGGATTTTCGTCCGACTACCTTGGTCAGGTGTCGCGGACGTCGTCAGCCGTCCTCCAAAGAGGATCGTAAATTGATCTGACGATTTCGCTCGTGGCTACTTATTGCCTCACCCCCTTAAGTGAAGAGGACGAATATGAGGGTCAAGACAAACAAGTTGCTCTAGCCAGGATTCGAACCCTGGCCGCTCGGAGTACCACACCAATCCTTCGTCTATTCCACTAGACTACCGAGCGCCCCGGAATACAGCAATAATGACCCATTAAAGAGGATGGGTCATCAGGCTGTGGAGAGAACAATGGAATAGTTAGGCGAAATCGAATTCTCGACAGTTCCGAACTGCTTGGTTGATGAAATGATCATCAGACCCATAGTGACCATCTGAAACCACTTGTTGGTACCAAATACAATAATAAATTTATAAAGCCAATATAAAAGTCCCACTGAGGTACCTTCTACCTCCAGGCGTTGGGTATTGTGCAGCACGAAAATTGCTGATTATACGGTCAATGTTCGCCGATGATATCGTGGATATCTTTCAGTGCACCGAGAAATGGTTTCAAATTAAATATGACCCCGTACGGCGTACTGAAAGGCCATGGAGGGTTTATGAATGCTACAGATTGTTGACGCTGATGATTTGATTGATCCATCCGATGAATGATGACACTTTAACGTAAACTCCTGGAACGTCTTGCCTTCCGCAGCCGAATCCCCAAGAGACGAGACCAGCAAGTTCGAAGAAGCCGTCGTCTTGGCAAACTAACGGTCCACCTCCGTCACCCTGGTAAAAAGACAAGAATTTCACATCTCTGCGGGTAATATAAAAAATAATGAACCCACTCGGGTGGGTTTCCAGGTGCCATATTCCACCAAATGTTGGATGCTGAATCGATTGGAATGAGTATAGGACACTCCACACTCACCAATTTTCATCATGCTCCCAGTCCAAGGGATAACCAAGCTCGAAGCAAGAATTTGCAGCAAGAATTTGTTTAGAATCTTGAAAAAATCGAATCACACGCGTCGCTTCTATCTGAATTAGCCTCAAACTAACCTAAATAACCGTGACATGGCGGATTTGGATAAAAATATTTCACGGAGCTGCCGCTACGATCGCTACTGAATTTTGACGTCAATACTCGCCATTTAATGCTTGGGATCGGTGGAAAATCAAATTGTGCACATGCGCACTGACCCTCTTCAAATTGCCGATTTTAATAGTGATAATCATAGCCTAGCTGATTCGACGTGAAATCGCCATTTTGGTTGAATATCAAAATGAGGTAATGCGCATGCGCATGCGCGCCAGTGTCCAATGTTTGCTTTTTTACGGGCCCCAGGCATTGAATTGCGAGTTTTGAGGGCAAAATGCATCATAGCGGCAGCTTCATTTATACATTTTACGACCTACATACTTGATTGTTGTAAACGAAACAATGCGAACTTACAATCTGGTTATTTTAATTTATTTAGGGCTGATTGTGCTCGTAATTCGATTTTTGAAGATGGTTGGATCGATGGATGAACTAAGCAGGACCCTCATAGATCTCTCGTTTTTGACAAATTCGATTTTTGACGATTCGATTGACGAAAGGGACCACGAATACCCCCAATTTTTGACCAAATTTGGCGATTTGATGCAAATTAGCCAGATCATGAATCTTCAGGAATGCCTCTACTATCACCAGCCTCCTCCTTCATCTTCATCGTTAATCCACTGTTCGAATGCGAAAAACGCGCATAAATGCGTTCGAAAATCAAAAAATTTCTGATCAGAATTGATACGCAGCCCTTCAACCTCCATCCCCCCTTACATGGTCGACTCTGATTGGCTCTCCTCTGTACTGACATTAGTGCGTGCGTTCTCCCAAACGGATGAGTATGAACCAGCATACTCAACTTGAGCGACGTATTCAAAAGACCATACCTGGCAGGCGTCGTTTCCTTTTTCACCACCAGCGCAAAAGCTGCTGGCTGGAAGTATGAAAATCTTTTCCGTCACTGCGTTGATTTTCCTTATACACTCCGTATCACTGACGATCGGAATTTCAGCTTCTCTCACTCGGAGAGGAATCGGACCAGCTGCATCAGAAAAAGCACATCAATTCTGGATTCACCGAAAACATAGTTTTACAATGGTATATGCTTTATGATGTTGATTGTTTCAAACTTACTTTCCCCCATGTATCCATAACCGGTGACTGTGCACCTCTTTCCAGCGGCTTGGGAGACTCCCCGAGCTGGCAGGCAAACCAGGCAAACCCCTTCCTTCAATTCAGCTTGACCGTGGAGTTTGAGCAGGGCGATGTCGTTATCCAAAGTTTGAGAATTGTGATTGTGATGAATGTACGTCGTTGCTACTCTAAGCGTTTGAGCACCAGCAGAGCCGTATTTCCTCGTCAAATCGTCGTCTCCCACTCGAACGTAGATAGCGTCCCCTGATCTGACGATGCTGTGATTATTGAAATAGAGGAAATTAGTCTCTTCTACAGCGATCAACCTCCATGTTGAAGAACACTAAACGCCCAAAATTCCCATCCCCTTAGAACCTCATCGTCGTTTTGGCTTACTTGGTGACACAGTGCGCTGCGCTGAGCACCCATTGCGTTCCAATTAGTGCACCTCCACAAAGATATTGGTTCAGGGAATTGATGAGAGCGACTTGCCAACACCATTCGCTTGGTCCTGCATCTTCACCGCCGACAACTCGGCCGACACGACTGTCAGATTTTCCTAACCTGTCCGTTCCTTTGACTCCGCAGACGTATTTTGAATAGACCGGTGGCCTTGTTGCAGCTCCTCCGCTAACCGAACCTGTAAAGTGATATTTGAGTTCATTTCAACTAGGGAGGCATTCAAATTGATGACATCGACATCATACGTACTGCATGAGGAAAGGAATAACTACAACTCCGCCCCTTTCATTTACCCGAGATTTTTGTTTATTACTATTTGGACGATTTTTGGATGGGGGGGAATATAACAATTTGTGGGAAACCCTTTCCTACCCCTCCCATCCCCCACCACCGTATTCATTCCCCCCCCACTCCCAAAGAGTAAGCATCTCCCCACATCTTCCTTCCTAGCAAAGTCGCTATTTCCTTCACTCCCTTTTGATGCTTCTTCCTCTTTCACACCCCATAGCATGAGTTTCACTCGTACTATACTCACAATAGTATGAGAAAAGCTGTGCTTATAAATGCTCTGCTTACCTCAGCCCATACAATTTTTTTAATCAAATCACATCTGTGGTTTAGATTTTACATTTTTGAGTTTGAAGCACCAACTATTCATCAGAACCTAGTTTATTACGTCTTATTCACTGTTCTTCCGTGGCCTGTTTTGTGATAATATTGACAATAATTGAGTAAAAAGTTTCATCTGATGCCGGAGAACAGCTTCAGGGCGCCTTCTAAGGCCCTTCCTGCAAGAAGCAGCTTTGCCTTCTTGCAAGAGTGATGGATTTTGTGTCGAGATGTGTAACCTGCACATTAGTTGACCTTCCCTTGCTGTTTAGAAGGAATACTACTGTTTCCAAAGCATTTATAAACACAGCTTTTCTCATACTATCGTGAGTATAGTACGAGTGAAACTCATGCTATAGGGTGTGACAGAGGAAGAAGGATTAAAAGGGAGTGAAGAAAATAGCGACCTTTCTAGGAAGAAAGAGGTGGGAATTGTGAGGGAGATGCTTACTCTTTGGGAGTGGGAGGAGGGGGGTTGGATGAATAGGGTGGTGGGGGATGGGAGGGGTAGGAGAGGGTTTCCCACAAGTTGTTATTCCCCCCATCCAAAAACTGTCCAAATGATAGTAAACAAAAAAATTTTTTTTTTTTAATCTTCATACTTTATTGCAATGATTTTAAGCAGAACTGCGCAACTGCGCGCGCATGTGATACCAACATTCTTATTTTAAATGGTAATCAAAATATTTTATTTCAGAATTATATTCTACCCGAAATTTTATACAAATTGTATTCCTCAACCATTTTTTAAATTTTAGCAAGTATGCGAAGTTGCGCAACTCCAAAATTGATAAATGGTGGATGGCGATAAACTCTAAAGTGTGGCACATGCATTTTATTTCATTTTTTTATTATTTTTTTAATTTTTATTTATTTATTTTTTTACGATTATTCACGTGATGCATTTTGTTTCTTGATTCGACTCAATTTGTGCGAAATAATGACAGAAATTTGTTCATTTCGCGTGAAAAAATCATCTTTTTTGGGGCGTGTAATCGTTTTTACTTCTTTTCAACTCTTTTAATGCCAGTTATCACGAGAAAAAAAAATATTAAAAAAAAAAAAAAAAACGTACAAAATTGTGTGTATGGTGTGCAAACGCGCTAAAAAATTATTTTCTTTACGCAAAATAAACTTATTTTGGTCCCCCTTTTATTGGCCCCTAATAAATTTAAAATAAGAAAGTTGACACTAATGCATGGTTGCGCAGTGTATGATATTTGAGATCCTTGCATAAAAAAGTGAAGATTAAAAAATGTCCTTGTTCAATCCCATTTGGATGACTGTAGGAGGGGGAACAACTTGTGGGGCACCCTGTATAAGCTCAGCAGCTCCCCTTTTCATGTATTGCTCTATTCATCTATCTATCATTTCCATCATATTATGACCATTCTATGGATCCCAATTGAGAGCAAGTCAATGAGTACAAAAAGACGCAGATTATTCTACAGAATATCTGTACAAAAGAATGCCGTAGGTCACAGGCTCTACTACACTTACATTTTATTGCTTATAGTTATGATGGACAACCACTGGGATCGCTGCAGGCCATGAGGGAGATTTTCAACAGAGAGAACAACCTTTGAACTTTTGGTCCAAAAGTAGGATGGCAAAAGAGTATCAATTCTCATAGGAATCAGTGCAGTTAGTGAGGCTTCATATAATAGCCTCATTCCCGGCTGGTCAGTGGAGGGAACTTCAAAATCTAATGATCGTTTTTCTTGTGCATTTTACTTGTGATTATCAATACCTGTTTTACGTTCTGTTCTCCAACATTCACCTAAGTGGACTTACCGTCTTCCTTGCCAACAAACTTGCACTTGTGAGGATTCATCTTCAGATAATGTATATTGACAATTTGGAATCACATGAATCATATTCGAATAAAAATATAAGGATTAATTGGATACTTACAGAATTTTCCCTGGAAAGAGCTACGAATTATCATCAAATTAGAAAAAGAGAAACAAAATGAAACAGAAAAGCTGAAAGTGAACAGATAAATCATCGCTAGATAGTAAAACCTAAAGAAGACATGGCTGGTCAGTAGGATGGTATTGACGGAATACTAGTCGCGATTCTGTCCCATTAAACCCTTTTAGGCCTTTTCGTTTTGTATTCACAAAACACTTGCTTACCTCGGAGTTGTGGAATTGTAACTGAGGTTATCAGAGGGATCGGCGTATATCATTCGCGACAAAGATGTCAAAACCCGTTGCAGATAGAAATGGTTAGAAATAGTCTCTCTTCCACGAGTAGTGGAAATAAAATACTATTTCTGGCCATTCTCTATCTGAGATGAAAGAAACTTAATCCCTACTAACATCTTTAGGTCAAACGCTATGAAATTATCGAGATAGACCGTCGAGTAGCTGAAAATTACTCTAAAATTTAGGAAACATCTGAAATGAATTCAAACTTACTCTGTGTGGTCAGGTGAGGAGGAACGTTAGGCCTCTGGGTGGGTGGAGGCCTGTAAGGGTAGCTCGGGGTTGCTATCGTGTCGTTCCTCGAAATTGTATTTTCGTTCGTATTGGTTTCTCCTCTTATCAATGACTTTGGTGCGCAACATAAGGTACCGGCCTTCCTGCATTTGAAGAGATCCGTCATTTCAGCGTTCCCTGAAAAACATAAAACCCAGTACGATTGATGTGTTAATACTCAACGCTCGTACTATTCCGCAGTTCTCTCAGGCAGTTGCTTAAAGGTTAAAAGCCGACGTACGGAAGCATGTGAAGGAAAGATATGAAACTATGCACGATCCAGGGCAGTCGGGCCTGGCGTCAGGTGGAGTTGGTTTGGGAGTGGTGGTTGTTGTCGTTGTGGTAGGACGAGGCCTGGGTTTGGTGACTGCCTGCCTCGTGTTGTCGCAGCAGACGGACACTCCTGGAAAAGATTATTAAACATTATTGTAAACGGTTTGAATGCTTTTGAACAAGGTATCTAAAAACTCAGTACCTTCCTTGTCAATCAGTCTACCAAGTCAACTTGACATCATCGTCGAATAACAAAATTGGAGGTTTACTATTAGTAAGTTGATTCAGTATGAAGTTGTTTGGGTTTTAACAATGTCTCAAATCCCACAAGAGCACGTAAGGACCTTGAAAAATCCAAAAACCCACACAATTTTGAAGAATTTGTTTCTATTTTTTGACCTTTTTTTGTAAACCAAGCAAGGGGAGGAAAACGTAGAACTTGAGTCAGCAGTTACTCTTACAATGCAGGTTTGCCAGCAGGGTGTGACATCAGCCTTTTTTCAAGCATCCATGGGTGTCCCCCAGGGCTCCCATATTGGCCCGTTATTATTCCTACTGCTGATGAACATGGTTGTACACCATTTTTACTGGGTAAAGTTCCTCCTTTATGCTGACGACCTCAAAATGTTCTACAAAATTGAATGGTCTCAGGATGCCATCAACCTTCAGCTCCTGGTCCTCTGCCCCACCCTTTAGCCACAGTGGGCAGAAAAGGGCAAGAGTCAAGTCAAAGAAGGAAGCTCTAGGGTGAAGAAGAGCCTGAGAATGGCCAACCAGATAATAGCAGACTGGATTGTGGAAAAGATGGCCACTGAGCTCCAATACCATAGGAAGGTAACTCTGGGAGTGGCAACAGTATGCAAAGGAGTGGAGGGCACCCAAGCGCAGCTAGAGACAGTACTTGCAGATAGCCAGGAAATGAGGGAGGAACGTATTCTCTATACAGAGATCAACTCGGGGGATGTAGCTGCCAGCAAGCTAGAGCAATTCATGCCAGAGAATTTCAACAAGTTGACAGCAAGGGAAGACTAGATCCAAGTGCATTTGAGGATGGAGCTTGCTCCCTTGGTCAGGAATGGTAACTGACTCTCCAGGCCAAATGAGAAACCTACTCTGAAGCAACTAGGCCCAGCAGCACTTAGCGACCGAACTTACTAGCCAACTATTGTTGCGCGTTGATAGCCATGTCAGAATGGTCGCTGGTCATGCAAAGCAGGCTTTGGGGTTCTTAAAGTAGATCACTCGCGAGCTCTCTAGCATCTCAGCTGTCGTTCTTCTCTACTCAACCTTTGTCCGGCCCATTTCGAGTAAGCCACTGTGGTTTGGTCACAAACTACGAAGTACACAAGTACGAGCTCGCTCGCATTGAGAGGATGTTTCTCCAGTACGTGGCTTTCAAGATGACCTCCCTGACTATCTCCAGGCGAATATCGGGCTCATATCTCTCGATGGACGTAGTCTATTGGCCGACACCTTGTTCTTCAGGAGACTCATCAGCTGCCCAGATCTGCTTTCCAGAATCTCTCTCCATATGCCGTAGTATCCCTCTTGACGCCCCCAGCTCATTCACGTGCAGTTGCCTCCACAAATTACTTATACCATCGCTCAGCCTTCTTCCCGGCAGGTCAACTCCTTTCTGGATTTGCATCAGTAGATGGACATATTTTGTAGCCCAATCTCCAAGATTAGATCTGTTCTTTCATTGTAGGCGTCGATCCTTCCAAAATGTGTCTCACCTTTGTTTAATGTTCTCTTTACATTTCTAATGGCCGAGAATAATTATACCAACTTATTTCTGTATCTTGAGCACTTGTCCCAGAGATGAAGCCACCAAACTTGAGTCAGCAGTTACTCTCAAGATCTGAAAACACAAAGGGCCCTATACGGTTCGGGACCAATCTCAATGAATTTAGCGCCCAAAATTTAGTGGAAAATGATACCCCTCAACCCTAGTTTCCGAAGAGTTCAGAAAATCGTGCTTCAGATCTCACCGATATCCTCCCCAAATATGGTCCGATTGGGCTGAAATGTTTCAAGGGCCAACTAGAGCGAGGTCCCTAAATTCCATAATTTTTAATTTTTAAAAATTAAAAAAAAAAGGTACTGTCCGTGAATTGTAGGTTGGTTGGTGTTACAAAATGGACATCGTTGATAAGCTTCAACTGCCGTTAGCATTGGGCTGCCTGGACCGACTAATTATTATTGACCCGGAGATCCTTGGACTCATCAGTACTGAATGCTCTATCGATTGTTAATTTCCGTGAGCAAAATGTACACCAAGGTGGTACATCACTCAGCTTTGAGGACGAACTACAGTGAAGCCACGTGGGCACCCAGATATTGAACGGAGAAAGTCGTCAACACATTGTACACAGTCTTAAGCAAAACCTACTTTCCCGAACACGATAATTAGCTTCTAATAGCTCGATCGAATCGAATGTCTGATGGTAGCGGGGCGATTATCATCCATCAAAGGCGAACGGAATCCATCTCATCCAAGAATGTATCACCGCAATTTCGCAGGAAGGGCGAGCATTGTTTTGGTGGCAAGCCATCACGCTGACAATGAGGAAATTCAAACGGCTCACGCGTAGAATGACCAAGTGCTCTTTATCGACCGTTAACGTCCTAGATACTTAGTCTGATGATTATAGCTCTTATCATTATGAGTAAACGAAAGGGTCACGTGGCAAGGATTTGCGTCAAAAGTTGATACTGATTGGACGCGTGTGATGTTTTAGGTGGAAGAACACTACACATAGTGAAAGTTGGACGGGTCTTTAGAAGATGGGCATATGGTACAAAAATGTAAAATTGCCCAAAATGGGCATAACTCGTGGGACACCCAGCGGTTAGGTTGGAGGGTGGGTGCTCATGGTGACCCATACCCACTTCTGGTAGGTGCCAATCGCTAGTTCTGAGATAATTCAAAACGGAAGGGTTCTGAAATGGTAGGGAAAATAACATTTCACCTTCCCAAATATCTAATATTCTTATCTTTCATCACAACATTATTGGATAAATAATCACCCCGCGGACCAAATCAAGGTGACAGGGATTAGGTGAATAGTACATGTATTGAGAATAGGTTCAAGTCATATCTAAACAACCGTGTAAAAGCCTGTTAATGCTGCGGCAATTTCCCAAAAATTTGACATTTTCACTCTTTTGTCACTATAAACTTTTTTTTTTATAAACACAAACACACTTTTCTCAAAGATAAGAAATCCCTGCGGTATGTAAATGATAACAGGAGGATGAGTTGCGTGTGTAACTGCGCGTGAGCGGGATCAACAGTTCAAAATATCTAGAACAGTCAGAATGCATTTGGGATGGTCCTAAGCTGTCTCTGTGAACGGCCAATTTAAAATCCTGCATCAGTTCTGTAAATGCCCAAAAGGGGCGAGGTAGGTTCTGGACTCCAAACGGGAATTAGCTGTGAATACAAACTTTTAGTAATGACTAACGTTAACTTTGTAAGATTGAAGACACAGGATGGTGGAAGAGTGTAGAAATCCCGAGTTGTAAACACAATATAATTTTAAAGGGGTGGAATTACCTTTGGCGCAGGTCGATGTATTGGGAATAAGGACGGAAGGCCGCTCGCAAAACGCGGCCATGATGGTGGGGAAGCAAAAGCCAGGACATCGGGGCAGTTGTTGCTGAGGCGGTGGCGTCGGTCGAGGCGTCGTCGTCGTCGTCGTGGTTGGCGGCGGTCGTCGCTGAGGATCAGCGCCCTGTCCGGTTCCTGATGGCGCGTTGGTGATGCAGCAGCTTTCTTCACCCGGGCAGCTAGCTCCAGTGTCGATGTCATCACAGAAGAGAGCGAAAAGGCCGTTGATGCACTCGCCCTGACATTTGTGGCCGCTGCTAGGATTCTGAAATGGTTGAAACGTAAGGTTGGTACTCTTCCATCCGTCCAAAGTCCATCCATTGTTACTCATACTATAAACAGCAACAACAGCAGCCCTCAGCCAACTCATGGCCAACACCCTAAGACCCTGACCCTGCAAAAGACGACTACTTAAATCATAACTGCTGTATGGTGCAAACATATAGGCAGACGCATTGAATGAGTAATGCCTTTTGAGAAAGGCTGTCAATGGTTCAAAGATGAGGGTCCCTTTGAATTGTGAGTGCCTATATGGCAGTATTGGAGCCAGCAGTGCTTCTGCTGGTAGGAGTGATACCAACGCAACAGCTGGCAAGCGTGAGAAAGAGAATATACGAGCGACGAGAAAGAGAGGCTTGGCCCCAAGTAGCCCAACAGGTGAGGAAAACATGCTCGATCACTGGCAGGAGATCTGGTTGCTGGAAACAAGAGGGAGATAGATAGCTTGACTTGTACCCAACATACGCCCCTGGCTAGAGAGGAACGAGAAGATCAACTACCGTAGGTTGCTATTCCTTCTGGCCAGGGGCTGTTTTACCAGTCCCTCTACAGGATGGGCAATGTAGACTCCCCAAACTGCCTGGGCTGTGCCAACGAGGACAACAGCGCCTTTGATACCTTCTTAGGTTTTCAACAGATTATCAGGAAGGTGGCAATGGCCAGCCCCTCATTGTTGCTGCCCTCAGTGGACCCTACCTTGATCCAACGTGAAGCTATCAACCCAAATTCATCCATAAATAATTTTACAGTTAATATTCGTCTCTCTGCTGAATTCAAAAGTTCCCCTAGCATGAAAGCATTGTTCCTCGAAGACATAGTTCCTCGTGCTGCATAACTATAGCACGCGTAAATTTCCTATAAGGAAACGGGGGCATTGTGACAGATCTGATGATAACGAGTTATGCCGAGTGGTTGTCACGCAGGTTGAAGTCACTGCCCGTTTTCCCTTTCAGGTGTCCTTAGTTTTCTCAACGAAGTGGAACCCATTCTGTCAATGCGTCTATGTAAATACGATTTTCATTAGTCCAGCAGGGGGGATTGATGGGATTATTTTACCATGGTTTCGATCTTTTTATGGCAACGGATTATGGATTTTCATTCTGACCTGTTAGCTAGGTTCACTTTGGAATTTGCTCTTCACCAGCAATTTACCGAAAATGGATGAAAATACCACATTTGCGGATGACACCGCCATCATTGCAACTGCAGAGTCAAACCTTGAAATCATCTTCAACCATTAATCCATCTATCTTCCAAATACAGAAGTGGACAAACAGTTGGAGAGAATCCGTGCTAAATTGACAGATTTAGCTTTTAGATTTAGTTTTAGATGAAGTCTACTAACGAGAGGATAAAATATGAACCGGTTTAGAACAAAGTCATCACATATGGTAACGAGGGTATATACCTTGGGATGACGCCACAGGTGGAAGCCAGATTAGGGATGGAACATCGATGTTTTTGGTTGGATGTTTGATGTTTCATCAAGGGTTTTTCTTGATAATTTGATAGTTAGGTAGGTATTTAATTGTTTTTCTATAGTTTAGATCATTTTGTATGATGCTTAATTTTGCTTAATAGAACCTTCTTGGTGAAGGTTGGTCAGCCTACCAAGATGGAGTTTCCTTTACGCAACATGACAGATGGTCAGCCATGATCACATGATCAAGGGCCAATCACAAAGCTTTGGTCCTGTCTTGGAGCTTGAACAACAAGAGCTGTGATTGGATCTTGATCAGGTGATCACAGCTGACCTTTGGCCTTTTGCCTAAACAAAAGGAACAAAACTCCACTTCAACAGCCACAGCTGTTTTACCATAGGAAACAACTGGGAACCTAACCAAACCATCTTTGCATGTTCTGCTTCTGCAATTGAAACACATTGTTACAGGCTCCAATAACCAATGTTTTCAGGATAATTAATCGAGGATTCCAGTCCCAACTAATCGACGCATCGATTAATCACGTTAAAAAATAAGCGATGTCAATAATAATCAATGTTTTTTAGTTTGATACCCATCTCTAGACCTCAACTGGCAAGAACACAGTTCACTGTGCGCGTGGTTTCTGCGCCGAAATATATTATGAACTGTGCAGCGCCCGAACATACCTATTATTACATGGTGCAAATAAGAAAAAAGCTGACCTGCTGCTGCGGCGATGACGTCTCCCTCGTAGGATAAGGAGTGGTCGACGTATAAGTTGTCACCCTCTGCGTTGTTGTGATAGACGCATTCCTGTTGTGGGGTGAGGGCGCGTGTGCGTTGGGAAAGGCATCCCTCGTGACGCAGCATCGCAGCCCTTCCTTACATCTTGAGTCTGGCCCGGTGCTGTTTTCAGTGAGCACTGCTTCGCAATAGTCGGCAATCCTCTCTGCGACGCACACACCAGGGCAATCTTTGCCTGGAAATGTTTCAGTCGCCTGAGTAAAGTGGAGCCATAGCATTTCCTCCATCATACTCTGGCCATGACATCCCCTATCCAAAATACATTCAATGATTTCCTTGTCTAGTTCCAATTCCTCCCGTTGCCTTAGCAGGCGCCTCTACGACGACCAACTGTTAAAATACCACACAAATAACTTACCATCGCTCAACAATCATTACTTACGTTGATCCCAGGTATACCAACCTTGAGCACACCTCACAATGGAAACATGATACGTAAGATCAAAGTAAATTCAATACGTCAATTATTTTCATTCATTCATAATATCGCGAACTACTGACCAGCCATGCGCACATTTTTTTAATGTTATGAATTATTTCAGCACACGAAAAGCGCGTTAGTTCAAATACTTACATTTCATTCGGGAAATAATATCGAATGACAAGTACCTTGATCGTTCTTGTGCATCGTGCTCGCTGCGGCTTCTGGTTTATTGACCGGCTTAGCGGATACTACCTAGAAAAACCAAACAATATCGGTAAAACGTGAAAGTTTCATTACAGTTTTTTGGGTTTTTGCTGTTAGTTAGTCCGTTTTAGGTAGAGGTCGCTTTGGTCGGTAGCGGCCGTCCGATCGTTCCCACACCCCTCTAAATTATAGCATTATCACGTAACATTGGAGGTTTAAAACAGCAATTTAAAGGATGACAGAAATAAATGATTTAATTCTGGAAAGCAATAACAACAAATTTGCGACTAAAGTCCGAAGAGCTGACAGTCGCTGCCGCAGGGAGATACTTATGGTACATAGAAAAATGTGTTCATTCTTTTCCATTCACCGTGTTCATTCTTACTTGTTGAACGTTATGTTTTGCTCGCTAATTTGTTGTTACTGCTTTCCCAGAATTAAATTTTGTGTTTCTGAGTAAAACCCTCAATTTGATATGGAAAACCTCCAATAGGAGATGAAAATGTTATGTTCCAAAAACATTTCGGGCTCTATTTTCCTTGAATTGCTTACTGAATATCTTTATTAATCCCACACTATCAAGAGAAAACGTACAGTATATTATACACCCGAAAAAATCTACAATCAGATGCGAAACGGCAGTAGAGTTACTGTTCAAGGAAATATTGTAATAAGTAATGTGAAAAGTGATTCAGCCATTTGTCAAATTGCAGTGTCAAGTCCTTGTCCACTTGCCCTTTCCTAATAAATCCTACATTTAGGGAAAATTTGAAGCATGCACGAAATATTCAGAATCAAAGTGACCTAATGAAAACACTTGAAAGTGTAAAAAGAAGTTTTTCTACAGTAAATGTTACTAAGAACATTGGGTTAAAAACAGATTTCAATGCCAAACCATGATGACTACTTTATTTTTAATGGCTCTGTCAATAGGGTGTCCCACGAGTTGTCCCCCCTACATTTAGACAGGAGTAAAAACGTTTTTTTTTTTTTTAATTGAATCAACACATTTTGTTTGCAAGTATCTCAAATATCATATTTGCGCACCTTGAGCACCTGTGATACCATGCGTGGCACATGAGACATAACTTTCTTACTTTAAATGGGGACCCCTATTTTTATAGCACATTCAAATTCTACCCAAAATTGAATTTGAAATTTAACCCAACAAACAGTGAATAGTTGGGCAACCCCAAAAGTGTCAAAAAGTGGATGATGGTGAACTGTGAAGTCACATGATGCTACACATTTATTGATTCCATTCAATTTGTGAGAAATAATGACCCAAATTTGGTTATTTTGTGTATAAACATCATCTATTTAGTGCGTGTTTGCACATACAATTTCACAAGTTTGTAGATTTTTGATAGTTTTTCAATTTTCTCCTTCTTTCTCAACCTAACTGGGAACTGGCTTTGGTAGAGTTGAGTAGAAATTAAAATAAACACTTCCTTAAAAATGAACAAATGTCGGTCATTATTCTGCACAAATTGTGTTGAATTGAGAAATAGAATGCATCACGTGAATCAGCTTTAAAAACAATGAAAATTAATGTGCCACACTTCAGAATTCACCATCATCCACTATTTGACAATTTTGGGGTCACTCAACTTTTGGGGCAAAAATTGGTTGAGGGATCAAATTTTCATGAAATTATGAGTAGAATCCAAATCTGCAATGAGATATTGGAGTTCAACTTTCAAAATAAGAACGTTAGTGATATGATATTTGAAAACCTTGCAAAACAAATTGATGATTGAAAATTGATTGATTCTGAGGTAATGTTTTTGTTTACTCCCTGTGAGACTGTGGGTTTGAACTGAAGAACTGTAACAGTTAATTGAACTTTTAATGACTGATTGAACAGATGAAAACGGATACAGAACTTTATGAGCACAGGATTCGAACACGTTGAAAAAGAGAACCGTAATGGAGAGGTTTTCCTGACGGTGGGTTACCCCCATAGTTCACGGAAAGAGCGAGCACTGATGTCGGGTCATCTAGCGCGAGCAAAAAGGTCCTACTCCGGCCGACCCAAACGGCGGGTAATTTGAACTGGCTCTTCCTTGGCGTATTTCAATCTTATAGGGAGGCCTTATGGGGAACACTCCCCTTTGGGCCATTATAAGAGGGTGGGGGGGATTTGTGGGACACCCTATACTACACAGTTTTATTATGATTGTATTTTTGCCTCGTCTTCCGCAGTTATAATTACAAATGGTTCCTTCAAGTCCAAAAATCATTAGATCTTCTGTTGGTAAGTCGGAGGTCGCTAGAAATACTGTTTTGGCCAACAATCCTTTCCGATGGCATATTCAACAAGGAATCAAACTCACCATTGGCCTCTTGGTCGTCGAAGTCGTTGTTGGCTTCTGAGCAGAGGCTTGTGGCGTAGTCGCATTGCCTGGTGGCGTTTCAATGCAACATCGCATAGAAGGTGATGGGCAGGCTACATTTTCCAACACCTCATAGCATATCAAAGTCGCCAAAGTGTGCACGCAAACTCCGGGACAGTTTTTACTCTCGGCTGTTGTCGTTATTGTGTCGAGAAGCCCTGGAATGAATATCACGAATTCTTCTTAGTAAATGAAGAAACAAATTAACGAATCAAAATTCAGAAGATTTTGAGATGGATAGGAGCCAATTGTGAATAAACTATTTAGTTAAATGGTACCTAAGGGTTTCAATCGGGGTTCCACTCACAAAACTCTGCTAATTCTTCCCCAATGGTTCGTTATTCCTTCGAGCAGGATTATGGAGAAGATGGGGGGAGAGACAGTGAGTGTGATTCAGCGTCCAAAATTTAGTAGAAAATGATACCACACACGCATAGATACCCAAAAAGTCCCGAAAATCGAGTTTCATAAGACATATTGTGACACCTCACCCAATTTCGACCAATCTGAACCCATCTCAATGGATTCAGCGTCCACAATATAGTGGAAAATGATACCTCACATGCCAAAATCGCCAGAAATCTTCATGTGCTTCAAAAAAGAAAAAAAAGCGCTGCCAATTCATTCACAGAAGTTGGTTATCCCTCGAACCAGGAGCATGAAGACTCTTTCCAGTCGATTCAGCGTCCACAATATAGTGGAAAATGATACCTCACGCGCCTAGTTACCAGAGATCTCAAAAACCCACTTTCGAAATAGGTTGATTGATACCCATTTTGACCCATTACATCTTTCGGAGGGACCTGTCTAATTGGATTCAACGTCAAAAATGATAACCCACATGCCTAAATCGCCGACGAAAATCATGAAAATCCATTTTTCGAAAAACACATTTTGACCCCTAACCCCCCCCCCCCTCCCACCAAATTAGGTCCGATCGGGCTGAAATGTTTCGAGTACAAACTAGAGCTAAAAACGGACCCCTGACCAAAATTTCAAATTTTTAGAAAATTGTCTACTACGAAAATTGCCGTACGGGGGACGGACATTTGCTTATGCTTATGCTTGCTTATGCTAATCTAGACACGGCCAGGAAAACATTTTGGGCCGAATCGGATATTGACATTTTGCAAGAAAACATAGGTTGATTAGGTTGATCTATTCAAGGAATAACCAACCAAAACGGCCGATATCAATTTGGACCTTCCGGAGCTTCCATAATTCTGACGGTGAGGGGGAACTTAGCGGTTAATTCTGGGCCACGATCTGGGTCAACGGTCGTTTTGAATTCTTGAGGAGGCTTTTGAATATTCCCGGTAATAATTGGTATTCCACTCTCTTCCGGAGAGACAGTTCGAGCTTCGAGCAATGTTTTCTCGTTCATTAGGACGTCCTTTTCTTACATGAAGACAAAAATCGTCTCAAGTACTACATGCGGCTGGATTGGAATGAATGAACGCTGTGAAGATGAGCGACAGGTTTAAAACGCTGCGGATTCATTCACAGGGGTTGGTTATTCCTCGGACCAGGTGTATGGAGACTCATTCTAATCGAGCGTCCAAAATTTAGTGGAAAATGATACCCTACCAGACTAGGTACCAGAAATCTCGAAAACACACATTCGAAATGGGTTGATAGGTGCCCATTTTGACCCATAACCTCATCCAGAGGGCGCCAATCGTTGTGAGATCCGTCTCATTGGATTCAGCGTCCAAGATTTAGTCGAAAATGATACCCGAATTTCAGATTTTTAGAATATTTTCTACTGTCATATTTGGCGTGGACGGCGGACAGACGTTTGACTTTTTTTTAAATTTAGACACCTTGAAACGTCCAGAAAATTTTTTTGGGCCGAATAGGAGATATTGACATTTTGCATGAAAACATAGGTTGATTATTCAAGGAATAACCCAGGAAACTTAGATGAAGGACTCCGCATCTAGTCACATTAATTAACCGAATCCGCCAAAGGTAGTCAGATTTTCTCAAATCGATTATAGTATGTATTATTCTGGCCAAAACCGAGAATAAATATAGTATTAACTTGAAAAATATAGTACCTGACCAATCTAAACCCCGATTATCTGCATTATATTCAGCCAATAATGAATATTTTTGTTAAAATTAAGTCAAGCTCCTCTCCCCTCCCCAAGAACTACTATTCACAAAAAAAAATTTTGATAATATTACCTATCAAAAAAAATTTTTTTGAAATTGAAAGTGGAATATGTAGGAAACATTGATGGACGTAATATTTTCTAACAGAAGGTTTATTCCAGAATACCCTAATCCAAACAAGGGAAGTAACACCAGTTGATAACCCTTAAGGACAACAACTATTTTTTGAAGTCTGGTGAAAAGTGGAAAAATAATGATAATCACAACTATAATATAAGGTATGTGAAGTATCCTGTGTCCTAAGGGGTAAGAGAGAGTCCTTGTATCTTCACTGAGTTGTATTTGACTGTTACCCCTACATTGTACGCCGTATGCCGTTTCTTGTAGTAGGAAATTTTCTAAAATTTATATTATGTTAGACTTGTACATCTTAACCTAGGGAAGATCGGAAAATAAAATAGGAAAAGGGCTGTTGATGCTCACACAATCTAGTGGCGGTAGGCCTAAGCATGATGGCACTGAGGGCGCTGACATTATAGTTACCCTCATTGTAAATTTATTCCAAGAGATTGATTGCATCATGGACAATTCAGAAGAGGAGACATTTTTGGAGGAGATTTCGGCAAAAGGTGGCAAACTTGTCAATGGTACAAGTATTTCTTTTTACGGGCAGAGTCAAATCACTTTTTCTGCTTTTTGAAATCGTCAAAAGCTTATATGCAGTCGAAGTAAAGCTTGTAGTAATGAGTATTTCATTCTCGTTCAATTCTTACGAAGATTTATTCCTCTCATCCCTCTATTAAACGTTTATTAATGAAAATACACGCTCAGTAAAGGCAGAAGTATCTGGAATGGGCAGAAGAAACGATACGACAAACAATGTTTGAGGCAACTCTTCAGTAACCACCTCAAAAATCTGTATCCATTTTGATTGGTTGAAAACATTGAAAACCTACGTTTTCATGCAGAAAGTCAACCTCTCCGATTTGCCCCAAAAACCTTTTTTCAGGGCATTTCTAGAAGTGTCCACTAGTAGATCAGAATAAGCAAATGTCCGTCGTCCACGCCGTTTTTTGGTAAAAGACAAATTTCTAAAAATCTGAAATTTTGGCCAGGGACCAGTTTCTGGCTTTAGTTGGTCCTCAAAACTTTTCAGGCCGATTGGACCAAATTTGGGATATTGGGTTCAAAATGTGTATTTGGAAAAATGGATTTTCGAGATTTTTGGCGATCTAGGCGTGTGGGGTATCATTTTCCACTTAATTTCGGACCCTGAATCCAATAAAATGGGTGGTAAAACGATCGGCACCCACCGCAAGAGGCTATGAGGCAAAATGGGTACCTATCTACCCCTTTCGAATGTATGTTTTCGAGATTTCAGGTACCTAGTCGTGTGGGGTATCATTTTCTACTAAATTTTGAATGCTGAATCGATCGGAATGAACGTGAGTTACGCCCGTAATTCGTCACAAGGCACACGACGCAAATATCGCCCCTCCCAGTAATTTCACTTGTCGAAGACAGGATGCT